>OY728119.1:1344297444-1345520211 GCA_963277665.1 Viscum album | reverse complement strand
GCTACCTTTCATTTCAGTGGAATTAATGGAAAGGATTGACATAGGGGAGAACTTTGTATATTTGGTGGAAATCTCTCCAACAAAGAATTCTGATGCATGACTTCTTCCTCAGGACACCCTCCAACGATGGAACATATTCGACTATGACGAAATGACACACATGCTCGGGATGGGAGGTGTGTGGAAGATGAGAAGAACGTTGAAAAATTCAAAATACCCTCTCGCCAATGTAAACGAACAATCCAATGTAGGGTTTTTTTGTATGATCTTCTTTACGGGAAGATGTAGGGTGGGTGTTTGGAAATATTATCTTTCTCTGTTAATGAAAATTATTTGTAATTCATGATGGAATTATAGCCTCTTGATACCACACTAACACAGAGAGTGTGGGACAAACAAACATGGATTGTCCTCTCCGAAAAACTTGTGATTAATTGTTGAACGTGATTGAGGAATGACTACCAAACACGAAGGGGAATGAGAATAGAGGTCGACACCACCATTGACCATGATGAAAGAGAAGGCGCGATGACACAACTCCGCGACCACTGTCGCCCCTGCCTCGCCATGCCTCCTGGGCAGAACCATAGTCGGGCTTCGTCGCACTACCCCGAATAAACCACCACTGTGGCCTCACCATGCTACGTCACCGATGCGGTCTTGCCTCACCGCTCCGGCAGAGACCCCCCCCCCCCCCATGTGCTTCAACTCGCCGCCCAGGCCGAGCCGCCTCACGGACTCACCGAGACGCCCCACGACCATCTGCGACCTATTGTGGCCCCTCTTGTGGCCACCGAGCCCTCACACCCTCATGACAACCCCTTGGCCCTCCATGGTCCCTTCACGGCCTCGAGGCCACCTATATCCCTTTACGGCCCCTCTGTGGCCTCGTGGCCACCCACAACCCTCTGTGGACTATCCCAGAGATAGTTCTTAATAGTACATCATGGAAGTTGAAGAATAGACCTGTGGCTTGGGATGTGGACTCTTCCGGAGACGTGCAGGCCTAGTACGGCAACCCGGTAGCTGGATTTGACGAGAAGAGTCCTCCTAGAGAACCTGTGCGGGTCAGCTCCTAGGGATCTTGTGATGGTCAAATCCTAGCGATCCTATGTGGGTCATCTCCTAGTGAACCTATGTGGGTCAGCTCCAGCTATTTGTGTGGTCCAGTTCCTAGCGATTCTGTGCAGGTTAGCAGCAGAGCCTCTTAACAGTAAAAGATGATTCATTATTTATAACTAATCATCTCTACTTTAGTACCTAAAGATATACCTGGTGTAAGATGAGTCACTACCTCTATGTATTCCTCATCATTGAGATAGATTACTTGAAAACTCAGGTATATGTATGGGCATATACCTATATAAGGTTATCTGTTGATTTCATACTTTGTGGTTTATCCTTAGTGGAATTTGTGAGACCTTGAGGGTATTGGGGTCCCTAATGAGTATCATTATACTCACCACTGCATAGGCTATGCCCACACCTTGTTGTGTTGGATGAAAACTAAATACAATACTGAATGAAGATGAGGGTACCAGGACTGGACGATGCTCATAGGTAGACCATATGACATGGCAGTACGCAGAGGAGACAGGTGGATGTGGAGTGATGAGGAGGTAATCTGTACCTACCCTTCATGTAGGATCCTCGGATGATGATCCAATAGATGTATTTTCTCTTTCTTCAATTGTGTTGTATTTCATTTGTACTTTTACTTTTACTATTGGGCTTGATTTCCGGCCCCTTTTACTATCAGCTCACTTTTGGTTGTATAGTTTGCATGTGTTCATATCTTGTTGTGTGCGTGGTTATGTGAGTTTACAGGTTATAAAGGTAATGCCTTCCTAGTTTTAGGGAATATGCCTTTTTTTGCTAGTCCTCAGCCTCTGGCCTATGGAAAGCAGGCTTGGGTAGTCACGACATGGGCCCTGGGGAACAAGTTATGTGAAGTACCCCAAGGTGATATTTTAGTATTAATGATTCACGTATCAAGAAACTCTATCATCTGATGTTTCAATTAAAGAAGTTACACATGAGAAATTTGATAAGGGGGTTCGAGATAAGATTATCATCCGTCACTATGAAAATTTTAAATTAATCTTCTCGATCTGGTATAACTCTGTAGAACTCATCAAGAATGAAATCTTATTTTTAATTCACTAGTAGAACATCATTAATCTGAACAGTACCCTTGTATTCAATAATATGATCAAGATAAAATTCATCATTAAATTTTAATGGATTATTATCTTCCTAATATGTTATAAATAGTATGGGTTCATTATTTTATATAATCAAAATCACTTTCTTAAAAAATAAATTTACCTCTACAATTTATCATAACAAGAAAAATAGAAATCCAATCAAATTATAGAAAAACATCAAACTCATATATAGGAAAACAACATGGTTTTTATGTAATTTCATTACATATACAACAATATTAATATTCTTAAAATTCATTTTATCTGTAATAGTTCCCCCTTCTATTTTAACCATATACTCTACATTTATTTTTTGATGTGATTTTTTTATGAGAAATGTTTTAGATATAAATTAATGTGTAGACCCTATATTTGCTGGAAGAAAATATACTGATATAGTTGTTAAAATTCTCACTGAAACATTATTCAAATAATATACATTCCCTATATAATTCATTTAATTTATTGAGAATGTATAATAAAAAATCCACATCTCACCATAATTAATAAACATTTTAAATTGTTTTCATAATTAATCATTAAATCACTAGTTCTATTTCATTGTAATCTCAAGACATAAGTCCAGACATACCACATCAAAAACAATTCATGATTTAGTTAAGGTATTTCACATAGTTCTTTTTACAACACTTCCCACAATCATGTAATATGGATTTCATTTCTTTATATTTATTTTATTTATTAATACATATTTCATGCCATCTAGAACATTTCTTCTTATTTTTGTAAATTTACATGTAGTCATTGTAAAATTCTATTTACACACTCTCATCATATAAAATAATTTTCTCATAACATATAATGTAACAGGAAGCTAATAACCCTCGATATCTTCACTTAAATCTTGATTTAAAAAATATATATTTTATAATCAATAAATCAAATGAAATATCGATCATACCTTTCCAATCATGTGATGTTTTCATCATAAAAGGAAACATAATCCACCAGATTTTTTATCAATTCAAGGAATTTCTTTTCCAACAAAATTTAAAAAAACTAAGGAAAACAATTTTCAAGTATTAGATTTTTAAATTCATCCAATTCCATGGCATCAATGTCATTGTTATCCTTGATATTAGTTACGATTGACCACCACTGGTCAACTTATACTTCAAAATTGTAGATTAAAAGACTAATATTATGATTATTTGAACACCCCATGACATTTTATATCTTTTCATGGGATTTAATCTACCCTTCAGTCACCACTAGGTAAAAAGATCCAATGAATTCCTGAAGTAGCTTCCTTATAAAATGTTCCATTATCATTATGTTCTTTTGGGGTATATATGGTTGCTCTCTTCCATGGATTCCACCTCCATCTATAGATTGTGTAAACTGGTTCTTTATTTTTACAAATGAATCGGTTCCAATTACCTTCATTTTAGGTCGTGGAGTCATAAATATAATAGCATCTTGGTGCCTTCCAACATCTGTTTCCATGTTTCTTCAATGAAAAACTCTTCCGAATAGACATATCATAGCTAAAATAACTCTGTAATCATGAAATTATATATAATTTCAACCTAAAAGTTTCAGGTAAAAAACATTTATGGTATACTCTTAACATCATCCTAACCCATAAAAATATCTAAATTGTTCTCTGATCCAATAAGTGTGGTCCCAACCATAAACATTACATAATATAGTGAATTCTTTCAAATTAACAATCCTATATTAATTATGATATTTTCGGTATAATTTTTTATATATTTAGTACATTTTTCACACATATTAACCCATAGGGAATTAAATTGATCACTACTAAAGCCATATCATTTTCATCTACAATAAATTTTTTTTAAAGAAAACATGAAATCTTTTTATTAAAAATATTTAGAATATTCATTGGATTCTTATTTTCTCTTACCCATCCATAAAACCAATGAAAATAATTTGAAAACATGAGATGATCATAAAATGATATCTATGAGAAGTAAAAATGAATAAATAAACCATTTTTCCATGAATATATATATTCAGTTGAAATCATTATCACAAACACATAGTTCTCATTCATAAAGTATCATGTACATACATTGTGAAAATAGTAAATTTCTAAAAAGAAAAGAAAACATAAAAAACAATAAAGGTATATTATAGAAATACATATTTATATATTTAATCATTGATTCTACAATATTTTTTTTAACCCTCACATCAACCTTATAGTGTAACCCTTACATCTATTTTATGGTGTAACCTTCATAGTTTCACATGGTGTAACCATATGGTCAAACTCTAACATAAAAATACCTATAAATTGGAGTGATATATTTATCCTTAACTCTATAATAAAAAACTCCAAAGAAATATAATTCAATATAAAAATAACAGAGACAACATAAAAACATTCCTTTTGAATTTTGTAAAAAAAGAAATTAGAATGTGGATTTTTAATGAAAATTTTCATACCTTGGGTTTGTCTTACATGAAACACATTAAAATATCATATGTAGATATTTAAATAGTGTTATTAATATATTATAGAACTATATATTTATTTATATGTACTTATATTATCTTATTATAACATATTTACACATATATATTTTTAATATTTTGTTATTTTCATTGTTTTGGATGCATTTAAATAGAGAGTTACATGGTTGGTTCATTATGGATTTTCATGTTGAATGGAGGAAGAATATTAAATGTTGAATGAAATGGTATTAAAATGTTTCAATAATTTTAAATGATACCATATATCATTTTTATATGAATATGAATCGTTAAAAAATCCATAATGAAATTGATTTATTTTCTTTTGGGGGTTTTTACTACCATCAATAACTAATATCATTTTACTTAATGTAATTTATATATTTTGTGTTCAGAACATTATATAACATATAATATGTATAATAAAATAATGTTTCACCATACTAGTTGTTATATGACTATCCTAAGAGGATTTAAAATAAAAAAGAAAACAACAATGTCCACAATTACATTAAATCAACAAATCACGAACAATATTTTCATTTTTTATAATAAGATCATAATAGGTTAGTTTGATGATATATATTCCATTAAAATAATAAAAAACCATATTATGTAAGATAAGGGAGTAATAATTTCACTTTTTATATTTTATGTGATGATTGAATAATAAAATAAAAGACATTGAAACTAAATGGAAAAAATGAAAGAGGATTTTACCTTTTGAATTATCCTCCTTGAGAACCTTCATATTAAACTTGGTTTTTACCTTTTGATGAGAGCTAAAGTTATAATGTCACGAACCAGGCCGGATCGTCATCCGACCCAACGCTCGACCCGGTCCGCGACATGGCCCGAAGGGCGTTCCCGATCCCTACGGGCTGGCAACTAGTGTCGGGCATCAAAACAAACCAGTTGGGAATGGTTTGGCCCATGAAAAAGATAAATAAACATAAACTGAACAAGAAGATAAATAAAGGAAAAAAACTGAACAACGTGGCAGAAGAAAAAAGGAATAAACAAAGAAACCTGAAATACCTTAGGTGACCCCGTGGATCACCACAGTACAACAACCACACCCACTCCCAAAAGCGATCCAAGACTGAAACCTGCAACTGAAAAGTAATGTAGACGTGAGCACCGAGATGCTCAGTAAGAAAGCCAAAAATAACCACATCCTATGCCTCTGCCTTTATTAAGAAATCCAACTCTGCCAGTTTGAAAATAAGATATAATAAAATAATGTTTTCCCATCTTTTCAAATTCAAGTAACGAGTTTTCACTTTCAAATAAAGCATTTCACTCTTACTACATTTTCAAAATAGGTTCCAAGTGTGCACTAACATTTCAAAATGAAAAGAAACCAGTTTGGAATAAAATGTGATTTTTACAAACAAGACATCAGGTATGAAACAACTAAAAAAGAAGTTACATCACAAGCAGTATGTCACAAATGAGCACTATGGTTAATCCCTGTAGGTAGCTAGAACAAGTGGGAACCTAGAGACCTCTTACCTCGGTGAAACGTGGCTTAGAAGATCACGACCCTCAGAAAACGTGGCTTAGAAGGCCACGACCCTAAGAAAACGTGGCATAGAAGACCACGACCCTCAAAAATTCATATGTTTAGTTAGTGTTGTTGCGTCAATCCTACTAGACAAACCGGGACGAATCCCTTCTGTGTCATCTAGCGTACTAGTCCTGGTCACCCACCTAGATACCCGGGTTTACCATTGTGCTCTATTCCAAAAATGTGGTGAGCTTTTATCAAAAGAAAAGAAATGAACATCACACTTTCTTTATCCTAAAAACTCACTAAACCACTCACCACCATTCTCCCTCCTTAAGCGCATTCCCCGCTTTCACATTACATAAAACATAAGCCCCAACATTAGGCACATATTCATACACTCAACACACAATCCATTTTCTAAAAACAACGGGTTTTCCTTAGGAGGGGTTTTTACCAATTTTACAAACCATTTCAAAAGGTCCAAACATGCTTTATGCTTTCACAAATAATAGTTTTCATTTTTTGAACATATAATCATCTAAACTCCTTGCGAAACCTTTTAAAAAAAAATCCCGATTTAACAATCTACATGTTACATAAAAAAACAATCTTGAACTTTTTATTAATATGATACAATTAATTTAAGAAATTCCAAATGGCATTTGTAATACATTACATTTTTTTTCAAAACAAATGCATAACCATTATTAGCGAATGCACCCAGATTTCATAACATGTAAATATAACATATATATACATATAACATATTTTCAAAGAAAGCACGCAATTATGAACTTCAAACTAAAGGCATAGACATAGGATACCTACCTCAAACTTGTCGCTATCTGTCAATGGCCACTCGAACCGACACTTGGTGCCCACACGCACATGCATTTATACATATATATATATACACCCCTAGCTGCATTACACATATTCCCCGCACCATGAGGGAATATGTGCAAAGAGGGAATATATATGTACATGCCTTACCCTATGCATGTACATGTAGGATTCCTTGACACGCGCGTCCAAACGCACTACACATATAATTTAATAAAACAAATAAACACATAAACAATCTATAAAACATTTCAGAATAACACATCACATTAACGCACCCAGATAAAAAAAGATACAATGCACCCCAAGAACCATCATTTACACACATGGATACCATTTTGAGACAATCCGCACACCAAAAGAACTCCAAAACACAATATGCACCTCCTTTACAACTTAAAAAATCATTAAAACATTTTATGAAACAATTATAAATAACAATATGAGACTTTTTTTTATCAAGAACACACCCAAAGCCAACTTCAACAACCAAGCGCACCTTGAAACCATACCAAAACACTAACTGTAGTCTTTCTGCACTTTGATAAACCAATAATACATTTTATAAAATAGTGATAAGAAGCTTGACATGGGTTTTCAAATAAGACACATCATATCTCATATTAAGATATCACCTTGAAATCAAATGTATAATAAATTGTCTTAAAACTATTTTTTTTCTCTACATAAACAATTTAAATAAATTAAAGAAACACTTACTAAAACATTTTCAAGGTGCGTTTCAATGTTTTACCACAAAACTACACTAAAATAATTCTGTTTGAAAACCAACTCACACGACGCTATATATAAAAAAAAGTTTTCACCGCCTGCACATATTAATAAACTAACTGCACAATTTATAAAACACTATTTAAACAGTTCATCATGGTTTCTCATAGCAACAAGTACTCGTATCATATAAACATAACACTAAACTCATAAACACATCAGAAATATACTAAACCTTAAGTAAAATCGAATTTGCATCAAACAAAACAATCAATAACCATGCTAAATTAATTAAATAAGAAAATTAAGTCATCAATTAAAATCAAAATACAGAACCACTTACCATAGAGTCATTTTCCCTAAAAATTGATGTGGATTCTTCAATTTCATGTCAAACGCACCACAAGGAAACTGAAATACACCCTAATCCTGAAGATTAAACAAGAAAAACGGAAGATTAAAACCCTAACATGAACATCAAACCTGCTGAAACCCTAAAAGTCCTAATCGAAAGAGGGTTTTACCCAAAGGGGCTTCCGGACAGGAGCGCCCATGCAAGGGAAGGTTGTGCAGAAGGCTGGGAGGGCGGCCGGTGGTGAGAGGCGGGACGACGGCACGGTGGTTCGGGCGAGGCGAGCTTACGGTTCACAAGGGGGCGACTGGCCGAACAGGAGGAGGGGGATGTCGGCGGTCTCATCCAGGTAAGCAGCGCGCGCCAGAGCCGGGAGGAAGGAGGTAGGGGCGACGGGTGGTGCGCCGGGGAACCCTCGTCGGTGGGGGGGGGGGGTGGCGCGAGCGAGAGAGCAAGGTGGGGGGGGGGTTTGGCCGCGTAAGGTTAAGTGGGAGAGAGTGAGTTAGGGTTAAAAAAATAAAATAAATTAAAAACAAATAATAATAATAATTATTATAATAATAATAATAAAAGAAAGAAAAGAATAACATATAAACTAAGGGGATAAAAGAAAAGAGTATAAAATAAACAAAATAATAAAATAATAACAAATAATAATGAACAAAATAAGAATTTTAATAAACTCCAATAATAATAATAATAGTAACAATTTTATAAATATGTCAATATTTTAATATTCTAAGCCTAATTAAAATATTAACTAAAATAATAATAATAAAATTATTAACTGAGAGCGGACACCGCGCACGGTCTCACGCGCGGTGTCCCGCGCATGGTTACGTGTCTCAAAAACAACACATTTGATAACAAACAATCCCTTAAAAAATTAGGAACTGTGCAGGGCACACATACGCTCGCATGTTCGTATAAAAATGAGATTTTCATTTAATTTAAAACCGGTTCAAAATGCAGTTCAAAAACGAGAACCAAAATAATTAAAATAAAATAAAGCATCGGGTCAGGGTGTGACAATTCTCCCCACCATAAAAACTTTATTCCCCCAGAAAGTCACCCAGCCAAATGAGGAATCAAACTCGAGTTTGAAATTGAACGAGGCCAACAAAATCATGAACTTGGTATGACTTTTCACTCCATCAGTCACACCCGACCAACTCTGAGGGAAACTGAGAAGAGAAGAACCATCAGGAAAAGAGGAGGGTTCTCCCCCCCACCAGAACCCGACTAGCACAACCAACATTGAGACTCTCAGCATGAGTTATCTCTGAAACTGCTAACTTGATCCAAGAGGAATCCGCCACACATACCAAACCTCGAAGAAGGCACGACAAGATCCGTGGTGGGTCTCCCCATCATTTAAGAACTGGCCAGCTTAAACAAACCAGTATAGACCGACATGAGAAATTCCAACCCAAAATAGAAACCACTGACACATGAGAAAACCCACAGAATAATTCTACCAAATGACAAACTTAACCATTACTCATCATTTCCACAAGAGGTGAGCATCTCCAAAATGAGCAAGTACTAAAACAAAAAGGGGCACATTTGAGGAGGCGCAACTACTGGAATTACCAAAAAAGACGAGATCACCATGCCTTCATACAACCACAGTGGGGTGATCAAAGAACAAAGACGATAATGAGAAAAAGAGACCTTTAAGCCTCTTACAGCAAAATAGAACCTTCAAAGATGAGGAGGCTACAAAAGTGGAATTCAGACCATCCCTATTCTAGCACTGAAGACATATGTTAGACCAAGGTACCCCATACCCAACGATTCCTGACTGCGTGAAGAGCATCACTCTGAGACCTATGGTTGGAGCTCTGATGTCTTGAAGCATCTTCTGTCGTGCAGTCAGGAGCTGACATCCTTCGGTCGACACTCTTCCTGACAATTCCGTTAGCGGAACCTCTCCAATTGTCCCAAATTTCCATACTGAAGGCAAGCCTTCGAAGGATGATGACAAGGCGACTTAAACTACCCAAATCGAGCACACTAGAAGAAAACAAGGGGGTGGCCCAACTAATAGAAGATGGAATTCACAAGAAGACTTGTCTGAGACAGGTTCCTCCGATTCTCACTCGTCACTGGATGGGAAACCTTCCCAAACACCAGAAAGAAATGGTCCTGGAACCCTAGATGAAGACCCCACATAAGAGAAACTTTAACTGTTCCCACGATGCTACCTCTGTAGAAAATGGAATCAACCCCTTGGCATGTCCCACGTAGGCCTTCACTGCTCGTTGGCCTTACTCGACACCCACTGGTTCTTCCACTTTCCTCGCCTTCACTTCCTTGGGTATAAACCACCTGACAAGAGTCGTCTTTAACACCTTCCAATACATACCATCATGCAACGACGTAGGGATTATTTCCTCCACTAATCCAAAGTTGCACCTTCAAACGAACCCAAACCAACACGGACTCTCATAGTTTTGGGAGTTCCCAATAACCTGGAAACACCAACGATTTCACCAAGCCAGTCTGCTACCTTCAATAGATCACGATCACCACATAAGCTGGAGAATAACCGAAAAGAATTCAATTCCACCACTCCGAGTCTGGGTAGAACCAAAAACTAGAAGTGACTCACTAGAAACATCTAGGACTTTTCTGTGCAGCATACTCAAAAACAAGGGGCACAAATCTGAATCAAAACTCATCATAAATCAAAATTTCACACCTCAATCACAAATGATAACTCAAACTCAAATCACTATTCCAATCACAATTCAAGATGTCAAAACCAAGAACCCACGAAAAAGAATACCCAACACGAAAAGAGAACGCTAAACAATTTCTCACTCACTTTTCTAAACACTTGAAAACCCCTTTTTGAAAACCATCTTTCATCAAACAGAACAACTTAAATATCCACTATTGATATCCCATGAAGTCTCACACATACATATCAATGTGCTAGCTCAAGCACCCATCCACTCACATCACCAATTTCCCCACTTGCCACGTGCGCACCTCGATGTATGTGATCACTCATAGGAATACCAAGGGTCAATCCAAGACACTTCTCATTTTCAAAACTGATCATTCAGCATAAATCACAAATTCCCAACCAATTTGAAAAAGTAACTTATCATCAAAGAAATACATTTCCAATTTCCCTAACACTTTCCAATTCACATTCCAAAAAGTGTTACTGAGATTCCAAAACAACTTCCAAAACACCACCCATTTTCCCTTTTGAAACCACACATTCGTTAAAAGAAAAAAATTTCCATTTCAAAACCACTTTTCCACTCTAACACCACATTCCCATTTGAAACCACCTTCACAAAAATCCGTTTTCATTTTTGAGGTCTACTCACAACAACCAAAACGATGGTTAAACATAACTCACATTAAAACATCCAGAAAAAAATAAGGGACTAGTGGTTACACCAACCCGATAACATGGCTTAGCAGGCCATGCTTCAAGCGAGCATCAACCACAGGAAGCATCTTGAACCGTGCACTCAGGCCGTACATGGGTCGCTACTCCAATCAGGCTCATCACGTAACATTGGATCACTTCCCTTGTCATCCTTCATCCACACATACCAATCCAAAGAAAAAAATTCGAATCCCGAACTACCCCTGGAAACTCGAGTCTCGGGACGGGCAAGGGTTTATGACATCCTTCCCACACCTACCTCTTGAGTCCCGACACACCTAATCACCAAGCTAATTGACACCCCCACTAACAAGGGAACCTCTGATACCATTTTGTCATGAACCAGTCCAGATCATTATCTGAACCAACGCCCGACCCGGTCCGCGACATGGCCCAAAGGGCATTCCCAATCCCCACGGGCTGGCAACTAGTGTCGGGCATCAAAACAAACTAGTTGGGAACGGTTTGGCCCATGAAAAAGCGAAATAAACATAAACTAAACAAACAGATAAATAAAGGAAAAAAAACTGAACAATGTGGCAGCAGAAAAAGGAATAAACAATGAAACGTGACATACCTCAAGTGACCTCGTGGATCACCACAGTACGAAAACCACACTCGCTCCCAAAAGTGATCCAAGACTGAAACCTGGAACTGAAAAGTAAAGTAGGTGTGAGCATCGAGATGCTCAGTAGGAAATCCATAAATAACCACGTCCTATGCCTCCACCTTCATTAAGAAATCCAACTATGCTAGTTTGAAAATAAAATATAATAAAATAATGTTTTCCCTTCTATTCAAATTCAAGTAATGAGTTTGCACTTTAAAATAAATCATTTCACTCTTACTACATTTTCAAAATAGGTTCCAAGCATGCACTAACATTTCAAAATGAAAATAAACCAGTTTGGAATAAAATGTGATTTTTACAAACAAGACATCAGGTATGAAACAACTGAAAAGGAAGTTACATCACAAGCAGCATGTCACAAATGAGCACTATGGGTAATCCCTATAGGTATCTAGAACAAGTGGGAACCTAGAGACCTCGTACCTCGGTGAAATGTGTCTTAGAAGACCATGAACCTCAGAAAACGTGGCTTAGAAGGCCACGACCCTCAGAAAACGTGGCTTAGAAGACCACAACCCTCAGAAATTCGTATGTTTAGTTAGTGTTGTTGCGTCAATCCTGCTAGACAAACCGGGATGAACCCCTGTCGTGTCATCTAGCGTACTAGTCCTGGTCACCCACCTAGATACCCGGGTTTACCATTGTGCTCTATTCCAAAAAGGTGGTGAGATTTTATCAAAAGAAAAGAAATGAACATCACACTTTCTTTATCCTAAAAACTCGCTAAACCTCTCAACACCATTCTCCCTCCTTAAGCGCATTCCCCTCTATCACATTATATAAAACATTATCCCTAACATTAGGCACATATTCATACACTCAACACACAAGCCATTTTCTAAAAACAAGGGGTTTGCCTTAGGAGGGGTTTTTTCAAATTTTACAAACCATTTAAAAAGGGCCAAATAGGCTTTATGGTTTCACAAATAATAGTTTTCATTTTTTGAACATATAATCATCTAAACTCTTTGCAAAACCTTTTTAAAAAAATCCCGATTTAACAATCTACATGTTACATAAAAAAACATGCTTGAACTTTTTCTTAAAATGATGCAATTAATTTAAGAATGTCCAAATGGCATTTGTAATACATTACATTTTTTTCAAAACAAATGCATAACCATTATTAGTGAATGCACCCAGATTTCATAACATGTAAATATAACATATATATACATATAAAATATTTTCAAAGAAAGCAAGAAATTATGAACTTCAAACTAAAGGCATAGGCATAGGAAACCTACCTAAAACTTGTCGCTATCTGTCAATGCCACTTGAACCGACACTTGGCGCCCACACGCACATGCATTTATACATATATATATATACACCCCTAGCTTCATTACACATATTCCCCGTGCCATGAGGGAATATGTTCAAATAGGTAATATATATGTACATGCCTTACTCTATGCATGTACATGTAGGATTCCTCGACACGCGCGGCCCAATGCACTACACATATAATTTAATAAAACAAATAAACACATAAACAATCTATAAAACATTTCATAATAACACATCACATTAACGCACCCAGATAAAACAGGATACGATGCACCCTAAGAACCATCATTTACACACATGGATACCATTTTGAGACAATCCGCACACCAAAAGTACTCCAAAACACAATCTGCACCTCCTTTACAACTTAACAAATCATTAAAAAAATTTATGAATCAATTATAAATAAAAATATGAGACTTTTTTTATCAAGAACGCACCCAAAGCCAACATCAACAACCAAGCGCACCTTGAAACCATACCAAAACACTAACTGTAGTCTTTCCGCACTTTGATAAACCAAGAATAAATTTTATAAAATAGTGATAAGAAACTTGACACGGGTTTTCAAATAAAACACATCATATCTCATATTAAGATATCACCTTGAAATCAAATGTATAATAAATTGTCTTAAACTATTTTTTTTCTCCACATAAACAATTTAAATAAATTAAACAAACACTTACTAAAACATTTTCAAGGTGCGTTTCAAAGTTTTACCACAAAACTACACTAAAATAATTCTGTTTGAAAACCAACGCACATGACGATATATATATAAAAAACTTTGCACCGCCTACACATATTAATAAACTAACTGCACAATTTATAAAACACTATTTAAACAGATCAACATGGTTTCTTATAGCAACAAGTACTCGTATCATATAAACATAACACTAAACTCATAAACACATCAGAAATATACTAAACCTCAAGTAAAATCGAATTCTCATCAAACAAAACAATCAATAACCATGCTAAATTAATTAAATAAGAAAATTAAGTCGTCAATTAAAATCAAAATACAAAACCACTTACCACAGAGTCATTTTCCCTAAAAATTGATGTGAATTCCTCAATTACATGTCAAACGTACCACAAGGAAACTGAAATACACCCTAATCCAGAAGATTAAACAAGAAAAACTCAAGATTAAAACCCTAACATGAACATCAAACCTGCTGAAAACCTAAAACTCCTAATCGGAAGAGGGTTTTACCCAAAGGGGCTTCCGGAGAGGAGCACCCGCGCAAGGGAAGGTTGTGTAGGAGGCTGGGAGGGCGGCCGGTAGTGAGAGGCGGGATAGAGGCACGGCGGTTCGAGCGAGGCGAGCAGACGGCGCACAAGGGGGCGACCGGTCGAACGGGAGGAGGGGGATGTCGGCAGTCTCGTCCAGGTAAGTAGTGCATGCCGGAGCCGGGAGGAAGCAAGTAGGGGCGACGGGTGGTGCGCCGGAGAACCCTCGTCGGTGGGGTGGGTGGCGCAAGCGAGAGAGCAAGGTGGGGGGGGGGGTTCGGCCGCGTAAGGGGAAGGGGGAGAGAGTGAGTTAGGGTTAAAAAAATAATAAAATGAAAACAAATAATAATAATAATAATAATAATAATAAAAGAATGAAAAGAATAACATATAAACTAAGGGGATAAAAGAAAAGAGTATAAAATAAACAAAATAATAAAATAATAACAAATAATAATGAACAAAATAAGAATTTCAATAAACTCCAATAATAATAATAATAGTAACAATTTTATAAATATGTCAATAATTTAATATTCTAAGCCAAATTAAAATATTAACTAAAATAATAATAATAAAATTATTAACTGAGAGCGGACACCGTGCACGGTCTCACGCGCGGGGTCGCGCGCATGGTTGCGTGTCTCAAAAACAACACATTTGATAACAAACAATCCCTTAAAAAATTAGGAACTGTGCAGGGCACACATACGCTCGCACGTTCGTATAAAAACGAGATTTTCATTTAATTTAAAACCGGTTCAAAACGCAGTTAAAAAACGAGACCCAAAATAATTAAAATAAAATAAAGCATCGGGTCGGGGTGTGACATATAAGATTTCAGAAGTCTATTGTGAATTGAATTGGTATGATATTATTAAATCTATAAGGTATTGATGTCTGAGGAGAAGAGGCTGTACAGGGTGGTATTTATAGTGAAGGAGCGGTGTTTTTTGAATATTTTATTGATTCATATATATTTTTTCGGATAATGAATATATTGATAATTATAAACAAATATTTAAAAATATTTAATGAAATATTGAGATTATAGGATTATATTACACATACATCATCAATAACTCAAAAAATCATTAATTTATCTTATTTCCTTTTTAACATATTTTACTATTCACAAAATAAAACAACTATTTTAGAAAAATACAAAAAATTAATCATAACCATTTTTTAATGTGTATAATTAAAAAATATACTCTATTTTATGATTATAATTTTTTGAATACATGAAATTTAAATTTTAACTAAAATCAAAATTTTTTTGATAAATACAAATTTTAAATTTTCAACTTATTTTAGAACACTTTAAAAATTAATTTAGGTCTCATAACATTATCTTAAAATTATAAGGAATGAAAATATTTACATATGAATATATTTAATGAAGATAAATTTTATTTTAAACCCTTATATTAATTAAAAAATGTTAAATAAATTTTTATGTTTCTCATAAATACAAGCACATAATTTACCATCATCAAAACATTTATTTAATAAATCAATGATATAAATATATGATATATTCACTTATATGATTCAAGAATTTTATTTATAATTTTATAGGTTCTTTTAATATTATATTACTATAGATTAATTTATTTATAAAATATAACTTATTTAATTATTCATTTTTTATGAATTTAACAATTTAATTGCAAAATGAAAACATAGTATTTTATAAGTACATGGGTTATTACATTAATACAAATATTACAAAATTTAATAATAATTTTATCATAATTAAGTATATAACCATGAATTATAATGTTAAACAAAACTTTTACCAATTCCATTCAATAGTTTTCTCAAGATATAAAATTATACTTCTTCAAATAAAATTTTCACTATACATATACATAAACAATGGGTTATATTCCTAAAAATGTATGGAAATATATCACCATTTATCTTAAATGTACATCACATTAAACCAAACCAGTTATCTATTCATTTTAAAATTATGTCCAACAAAATACTCATGAACCCATGACACATTATTTGTATCTTATAACACCATTACCTGAATCACTAGGATTGAGATGATGTGCCAGAAAACCACATGCAGGGTTTTTTTAATTCAATAGTCTTATAACTAGTGGTGATGGTATAACTATTCCTAATAAAAAATATAAAATTGTAATAATATCCATTACTATGTAATAATAATAGAATCATAAGATATAAAATCATTAATAATGAAAATAAAAAAATTAAGATAATAAATAAATTTCATGTGATATCAAACAATAAATATTTCAATACACCCAAATGTTTCTTGACATAATTTGTAAAATAACAAATATAATTAAATGAATAAAAGAATATAGGTTTTGAATCAAGAGTGAGACACCAAAACACTTCCATATTCTAACTCTATGTTTCCTCAACATCCTACTATGTGGCCATATCCCATCACTATTTCCCATATAGTGAAATATAAATGTTCATCAATATGGCTATGTAGGGTGTGTGTATAAAAAATCAAGAATCCACTAATATTTCATTAAAATAATTAGACATATATAATGATTAAAATTTATTAATGAAAAGATTATTGGTGATTTAAGGATATACCCGTTTATGTACCTAAAGATTTTTCTATAACAATGATTTCACTATCCATAGTCTTATATGCTTCAACACTATGCCATAAGAATATCATATGTATTCAATATAATTAATTATATTATTTATATAAATAATTATTTATTTATTGAAAATGAATGTTCCACTATTATGGAATAAAATGAAACCCAACATGAAGGTCCAACACACCTATGAAACATCATTAACTATTCACCTATGATGGTGGATAGAGATGACAGCCCTAAACAATTGGAATCTATATCATATGAAAGGCAATTCACCTTAGTAGTTTATACTATCATAATGGACTCATATCTAATGTGTATGGAGTTATTCAGGGTCTTAAAACGTTCTATTATTAGTTTATAACCATCCTATGTGGATCAATAACTAATGATTCGTGTATTCCATTATCTACCTTTATGGGTTCTAATATGATAGTTATAGACACCAGTGAAGATTATCATATAAACAAATATTCTAATAGATTTGTAGAAACCCACATTTAAGGAATATCCTTGAGAGGAAAAATATATCAAAATATTTATTTCCCATTCCATAAAGTAGTTCATAACAAATAAATTATATAACATTGAACAATATGTTATATCAAACTATCCACATCTTAATGACTAATTATTAATATTAGATAAAACATTTAAAGGAACCAAATACATAATAAGAATATTTCTGAATATCCATCCTACATATATCTAATGTAACAATCATTAAAGGGTATTGAAATTATTAATATAAAAATAAACTAAACATAACATTTAATTCAATATAAATAGATGGTGATGTTAAGACCTTCATTTCATTAATTTATTGATGCGAAAATCCATGATTTGTCCTGGAACAATACTTAAATAACATACATACACAAGTAATCATTAGATAAATACCAAAAAAGTAATAACAATAAATACATATTTTGAGTTGTATTAAAATCCCAACAATGTAATGGAATATTTATATATGCATTACTTTTTAGATCTGCATTAATGGTGGATCTAGGCATGTTCAAGAAACAAGACACAAATTTTAATTGAGCTGACTCTAATTCTTCTACAATACAAGAATTATTCATTATATTATTTAAATTACCATAAATATTGAATAAATTCCATTGATGTGTAAGTATTCCTAAGATAAAAATTTGAGATCTAGGATATACATGAATAGGAGTAGATAAATAAATTTCATAAATTGATTCCACATGAGTTAATACACTATATCCATTGGATTGTGTATATTGAGGGAGAGACACCACTGATAATCAGTAGCGAATAGATTATTTTTGGGATCATATGGCTTGGAGAAGAAAAAATATTATTTAATAGGTTTTATATATTAATATATAATTCAGGATTAATTGATACATAGATAATTGTTTGGTCTCATGGTATGTTAAACTATGTGGAAACCATGATAGGATTTCTACCTATTTATGGAACACAACCATTTGGTGAATACTTCACCAACCATTATTTTTCTACAATATTGAGATACAAAGATTCAATAAAAAAAGAAAAATGTTAACAAAGAAAATGATTGTGTCATTAATTCCAAAAATACAATCCCCAAATAAGCTACATGTTTTCTTTGGGATTGTGTTTTGGGTTTACTGTAACTGTGAAATAACCACAAATATACTTTATATCCATGAATAATATCCAAAAAAACAAAAATATAAACATATATTCACCCAATAAATTCACAAGTAGTAAACATATATAAGGGTTGAACATAAGGCATAAGATTGATGACAATAAAATCTCAGCTACAATACAAATTATATCTCAATGGAATTTCATGGGTTCACATAGGTGTTGTAGTCTATATAATTATAATGTATTATAATTATTAATTGAATTTACCCTAGCATATATGCACATAGAGTCTAGCAAGGTGTTCATTCATTGGCCCACTAATCATAAACAACTGAAAATCATGATAATAACAAATCTACTAATTTAAGAGATATTACCCCATGATGAAACTATTCCATGTCCACATCTACTTTCTATTTTCATTAGTTGGATGTTTTTAATTTAATAAAACATAATATCTACATTTCCAAAGATTCATGATATTTCCATGTAGTTATAATTATTCCATGAATCTATCATATGGTTATGTTTTTTAATGTCGTATTTTTTAATCTTGTTACTAAGCGTCACATTAATCATATTTTATACTAAATATAACACCCTGATTTGAAAATCCTAGATATATTTGTTATCTTACTACAATTTTGTTACATACACGTTACCAAATCATGAATGATAGAATAGTTTAGTATCCATGAGAGTTCATATACATACATGACTCTAATATTATATATACAAACATTAGATACAATATAAATAATACTTATATAACTTTAATATATTCTATTATATCAATAGACATACTAATATTTTCATTCAAGGTTTTTTGATTAAAAAAATATAGGGTGATACCAAAAATTCAATAAGAAAAATAAAAAAATAATATATATAATAAAACTAATAATGGAATAATAATTTATAAAAAATAAAAATGTATCAAATAAAATATATAAGTAGTACCTAAAAATATGAATAGAGATATTTATATAATTGGAAGATAAGTAATTGCATGGATAAAAATAAATTCATTCCTAAATAATGAATTCATATTGTCATGAATTATAATCAAATCATTATGTACTTATACAAAGACATGAAAAACATACCATCAAGACCACATTCATCGAAATCATTGATAATTACAAAGAATTATGCCAAATTCTGAATCCCAATTATCTAATGATACATACCAATGACCCACATGGGTATTGAAGGCCCTACCAATCACATACTATGTTTTTTTTCACTCAACATGTGATAGGGGTGAATAGTTAAGCCAATATATAATAAATATAAATATCTACAATTGAATCTATCATAAGAAATATACATATTTTTCCTCATTAAAAAATAGAAAAACATAATCATACCCAGTATAGTGTAATATGATTGGTGGTATCATTATTTTTTATCCTTAGTTAATAATAATATTAATAAATGGATTAATATACTAAGTAAGCTATTTTAAATTAACATTTGGTAATATTTATTAAAATGTGAGAAAATAATACATTTTATTATATAATATTTAAATAAGTATTCATAAAATATTGTAAAAATTAAATTCATAGAATGTATCCATCAAAACATATAATGGATTATTTAATTAAAATAATGGTTATAATGATGGGAAAATATGTTCGTGTGGTAAAACATAAAACATATATTCCTTTCCCCTTATTTGAAAAAAATTAAAATGTACCTCATTCCAAAAATGATTAGAATCATTAATATATAAATGAAGAGAAGGATAAATATGGATATAAATTTTTAAATATTCCATTGATATATTAAAATAAATTTGTTTAAAAAATTATTGAAATATGAACATGAAATAAAAATTTCATTGGTCAAAGTGGAAATAATGACATATTTTTATAAAAAACTTTTTCTCTATGAAATTAATTAATAAAGATAAGAAAATTATAGGTAAACATGGATAATCCATATATAAAAATAGGATAATGTATGTGTGTGTGTGTGTGTGTTTGTGTGTGTGTGTGTTTATGTGTGTGTGTGTGTGTGAACAGAGACATATCATATAATTTCTTTCAATGTAAAAAAATACCAACAAAAATGATATTGTACAAAAATCCCAAGGTGATCTTCTTACATTTGATTTATATCCCCTATGAAAAAATACCCTAAAATGAAACATTATATTCATTGTGTATGGATAGATTCATTATATAACATAAGAAATGTAATTTATATTCACCATATAAATGAAAAAATTATTGATTATGGAATATATCCCACAAAAAAAGTGATGTGAGAAACCCTTTTCTTTTGTCCACCATACATATTATATCCATTTAACATATTAAATAATAAATTATAATCATTATACATATATAAAACAATAAATTTTATACTTATACTACCAGAAATTGTTTTATTATAAAATCTTATCTCCTGTTAGTTTTCAATATTTTTTTATTTTCATCATTTAATGTTTTGACAGATTCATATGTCAGATATATTTAAAATTAGTTGATTTAGTCATTACATTATTATGGTAATTACATTATCACAAAAACTTGAATCCCAATATTAATATAATATGTTTTACGTATATATACATATAATAATCAATGTGTGTGGGATTAGAAAAATGAATCTCATTATTTCATAGAGGTGGTTGTCTACAAATAACCATGAGAAATGTGAACATTTATTAAGGGTAAAATATCATGATGGAAATGATATAATGGAATAAAAAATTGCTGATTATTTCATAAATATAGTAGAAAATAATTTTTTCCATCATTATGTCCATAAATATAATGTGGTGATGAAGAAATAATTTCCCTACTACATGGAGATAGTAGTTCCTACTTTCACTCAAGAGATGTTTTCATTTACCATATGTAGAAATGAAACTAGAATTTGGTGTCCCATAATCATAAAAAATAACAATATATTAGTGATACTATAATTTTGGTGTTTTAAAGGTTAAAATAGATTTATATGTTGTATGTAAAGAAATAAACATTGAATGATTCATTAATGATTGATATGTGTTGTTCATGGGACATCCATTAGCTTTCACATTATTCTATAATTGGAGAGAATTAATATAAGAGAATGAAAGCATGATTTATTAAAAGGATGATAGAAATATTTCAAGGTATATATTGCATGATAAATTGTTTAAAAAATTGGGTATCATGTAGAATATGTGGTACCCATTTTTATGTGATGGAAATGATTTTTTGATAATTATATTGATGAATTATGTTTTATAGATAACATAATCACAAAAAGTTCATCAAATAGAAATAATATCATATTGATGATCTAATATTTTTAAAATATTATATATCAATAAAAATTAAACATTTTTAAGTTTAATTTTATGGATACTATTTTTCATAAACTTTTATTTAATCCATTTTAACCATAACCATGAAATCACATTTTTTTCCTTTGGAATTCATAATTTTTTATATATATTAAAATATGGAACCAATTTTTTACATGAATAAGATTATAGTGAAATAAAAAACACTAATTCTTTATGTCAAGTATTTTTTATATTTTTAATTAATTTATTAAACTATTATTTATCAAAAAATATCATTGAGGTAATTTCATGGGATTATTTTTTTATATTTCCTTCAAAGACATTAAAAATCATAATTTGAATATAAACTCATATAACATAATACACATATTATAATATCAAATAAAAATTTTTCTATACAAAAATCATCCAATAAATCTTAATCTTAATATTTTCCAATCATTTACTTTTATTTTTCAACTCTGTAGACAAGAACTATGTTGATGATGTTTACTGTTTAAGGTATCTATATGATCAAAAAATTAGAAAATAAATATCTATAATAAATATAATATTTTGATTATAAAACAACTAAATTCAGTAATTATATTTTTTATCCATATGAAAATATATTAGTTAAATTAAAATAAAGAAGTTGACATCTTTTATATTCCCTACCTATAAAATATTATAATTTCGATTAGCAATAGAAAATAGCCAAAATATGACATATATTA
This sequence comes from Viscum album, assembly GCA_963277665.1. Taxonomy (NCBI): domain Eukaryota; kingdom Viridiplantae; phylum Streptophyta; class Magnoliopsida; order Santalales; family Viscaceae; genus Viscum; species Viscum album. Next base: position 1,345,497,283 of record OY728119.1, on the reverse strand, counting down.
GAATTTAGTATTTAAATAATAAAAATCATCCTATATAATGAAATAGTGTACCATGTTACGTCAATTTTGGGACCACAAACCACATCATTAATTGTAATTAATCATTTTTTACCAATGACCATGGGGATAACATATTGTCATCATTATTATCGATTATGAATTAAAATAAACCAGACATATTTAATAAACCTGAAACTAGGATTCAGTATTTGGAATAGATTTTTAATAATATATTTGTATATGTGTAATAAATTATTTCTAAATTAAATCTATAAAATTAAAAGGAATGTATATTTTTTAGAAAAACAATTTCTTATGATTAATAAAGAAATTATACAGAAATAATTTATAACATTTTTTATTATGAAATTAATTAAATTAACTCTAATTCTATATTTTTATTTTACGTTAACATCTCATTATATACATAATGGTACTTTTAAATTAATTAATATAATTAAAATAAAATTTAGTCGTTCAAAAATAATTATTTTTCATTATTTAGATAACAATAAATAATTTTAAAGAAATCATAAAAAGAATACATGGATGATATTTTCATAATGATTTCAATAATAATATTAACTTCTTGAAATTTAATTTATTATAATATTAGAAACTAATTATTATTTAAAAATACAAAATTTAATAAAAAAATTATTATAACATTTCTTTAGATGACAAAATTATAATTAAGAAAATTATGTTGTGATTTAGAACTAATCTATATATAGTCAGTATATATAACATTAAGAAATATTTATAATATAAAACATTAATAAATATTAGACATATTTGGTTTATTCTTATTCATACTCCCAACATAACATCTAGGTTACAATGGTCATAATTAAATAATAATATTTTTCTAAGTATGTCACATTTCAATTTACTGTTGCATGTTAGGAAAAAGACATACATTATAATCAATTTAATCTATATTTCTAGGGTTACACATTATCCTCCCCAAAATAAATCTCATCCTATCAATTTTTTTCTCAATAGTGAAAGACTTAATATTTGAAAATAAAATTATTGAAATCCCAAATCATAACATGTGATGACAGAAATCCATTTCTATAGTGCATATGAGAAATGGGATGGTCTCCTATAAAAACACATATTATAGATCCAACATATAGAGAATAATAATAATATGTAAACATATGGAAAAATGTGAGAGAAATACTTTCATAGGAATAAAATTTTGATTTATATAACAAGATCATTATAAAGTTAATTTCCACAAAATGGTAAATTATTAGGCGATAATGAACATCCTATATTAACTATAAATAAAACTTTTAGGATAAAAGTTATAATTCATTATCCTTATAATAATGGTGAAGGGTTATTTTTTCATTAATATATATAACATGCGAAAACATAAACACTGTATTTCCATTTGTTTCATAAGATCTATTTAATTTCATGGTTATTCATTGATCTATTCTTACATCAATATTATATCTTAATCCATTAATTGAATATTTTAAGAACTTTTTATTCATTAAATAATTAATAATATTATATTTTACCTAATCATAAGGTCAATAAAAGGATAAAAATAATCACCCCAATTTAAATCTATTACAAAAAACTAAAACATTTCATAAGATGTGATAATATAATATATGAATAAAAACAATTATGAAAAAATTATAAATAAATCTATAAATCCTCAACAACAAAAATAATTGTTAAACATACATAATTTCACAAATAAATATACATAAAACTATTCCATATATATTAGTCTAAATTGAAATAAAATTATTCCAGTGATTTGATCATATGTTATTTCAAAATCAACAAACATTTATCTCTAAAGAATATTAATCAAATACCTAGATTCACATACCCTAATCACATATAATACTAAATATGAAAATATTTCCGATAAATAACCTAAATGCAAACAAAACCCCTACAGAAATATATATTCTTCCATAAGTTGTCTAAATTATTACTCCACAAAAAACTATCTTCCGAAGATATAATATTTAATTTTCCATAATTAGATAAGATCTCTAATATAGTTAACTATTTCAAAATAATATTAATTGATTAGTTTCAAGGTCATTTTTTAAAATATCATGATAATAAATATTATATGTCTATATCTCATAAATTTAATCATCCTTCAATATTAACGATCCAAATACATATCACATTTCACTATATACCTTTTAGCTATCATTTCCATTCAACTTATGTCCAAATAATATAAATTAATTCTTTATCAAAAAACCTTTTTTTGCAAAACACATTTTAATTGAAAATTTATTATACATATAAATTTCTATAGAAATATCATTAACATTATTAATATTACATCACATAAAACCATAAAATTTGTATCTATGTCTTTAAACAAATGATCACCAATAGAATTATAATTCCATCACATTATAGGTTTATCCCATTTTATTATAAAATTTCAAAAATTATCTAAGGTTATATCTTTTCATTCATAAAAATAGTTCATAAAAAACTATGATTAAAAAATATTATCCTCTAGTATTTTCAATTCATTTATGATTCCATATTCCCACTAATATTTCACAAATAAAAATTGAGTAAGTATACAATTTCCTTCATTCTATGTTTTTACCAATAACTAAATCTATGACACATCAATATCTTCTTTCCTTTATAAATAGATGTATTTTTTTCTAGGAAACCATAAAATACCACCATTACCAATTCATATCAATATTAAAATATATTTAGACATCTCTCTATAATATATCACATCATTTTTTTCTCTGATCAATGTTTTTTTAAAACAAGCTCATAGGGGCCTTACTAAATGTATTTTGATTCCAATTGTAATACCCTATGTAACACCCTAATATTTTTTTGAAATATAATATTTATTTAAACATAACATTTTGTCTATTCATATTGTTATTTTTATCTTTCAATAGTCACAAAATCATATTATGATGTAACCACACACAATACTGAGTTAGCTAATGTTGCACACAATATCGAGTTTTAAGAAAACCATGATAGAATATTAATATCACAATTTAATCATGGAATGTATAATATATCTATTAAAAATGAAGGTATTAACATAAATTCCTACTTTATATGTATTATGTAAACTGGTTTTTCAAAAAGTATACATAATGCTAAAAATTTACATAATATGTTTTGAAAATACTAATCTAAAAAAAAATTGGTCTACTTATTTAAAAATTAATAAAATTAATTGTTGAAAAGAAAATAACAAATGAATTTGATAAATAATTTTTTTTAATTCATAATTTCAAAATTATTATAGGGTTAATTATTTTTAAAACAAAGTCCCATTTTTTGATGAATTATGAAAAATATTGAAATTTAATTGAAAACATACTTTCAATTCAATTTATTAATAATGCTAAATTATATTTTAATTAGGCTCTAATGTAATGTTACATAAACTTTATTAATATAAACATAATCTTGGTTATTAGAATAAATTTTCTGTTAATAATATATTTAAAAATATTATGAAATATTGATCAAATTATCTTAAAGAAAACACTTTCTCATCACGTATACAAGATAAATTTTAAAGAATTTTTTTCATTTATTTGATTATAATTTCTAAAAATGGATCCCATTTTGGGAATAATCCTAGTTTATAATGTTTAATAATTTCAACTTAATATTTACCAAAATTAATAATAAATGGAGTAAAAATTAATAACTGTTGTTAAGGTGAATATTGGTTTATAATGGGTCAAACTAAGAGAACAAGGGATACAATGACATAAATATTTTTCAAAAACACATTGAATAAAAATATTTCTATTCTTATGCCATTATAATCTATATTAAGGGTTTTTTGGATAGATTTCCATGAATGGAACTTATATTTCAATATAAGTGATGAAAATATATAAAAAAAATTATTTCATCATTTTAATATTAATTATGCTTTGGGAAAATTGAAAAATAAATAGGATTTGTTATATATAATATTACTAGAGATAAATTATAATTTAATATTAATAATTTATCTATAACTTTTAGAGACGAAATAACTACTTAAATTTCTAAATAAGAACCAACTCAGTAATTATTTAGTTAATAAAATTAAGAAATAACTAATATTCAAAATACAAAAATTGAAGTAAGATGATTTATTTATTTCATTAATGTAACATTTTTTTAATAATAAATCATTTTAAATTGGAATGTTGATAATATATTTGTTTTAAAAAAAACATGATATTTTCAATTTTATCATATCATAAAAAAAATACAAAGATGAAAAGCATATAAGGGGAAATTATAGGGAGCTGAAATAATGAAATCCCACAAAATCAGCCACGAAAAAACTGAATTCATTTGAGTGTAAATGATCTGAAGAAGGAAAAAAATCAAAACTCTATCAATTTGGGACTCGTTATAAGAATCCAATTCTTCCACAACATTACCCTCTCACCAGGAGAAATGAGTAATCATATGAAGGTTTAGTATCTAATTCCACCTTCTTATATAAAATTCAATAGATCGAGGTACATGTCCCTTACATTATAATGTGTTGTAGACTACTAAATAATCTTTATCAACCTCTCTAATGATGATGTCAATCTAATTACTGTAAAAATCCCTTCAGGATCTCATTTTCCACGGCTTAAAGAGAATCACATATCCTACTAATTTCTAAAAAATCTACGATGACCAAAACATTATTGTCTCATACCCTCATCCCCACACCCCACCATGATTGAATCAAAAACATTAGGAATAATCATTGATTAGTTAGTTCCCTAATAAAAGAGAAACCCATTTTATCAATTTCTATTTGGATGATTAATTTTTCAATGGGAAAACTCAGAGGAACTGATTCCATAATGTTATATTTCTTTTTTTAAACAGATTACTTATGGATGACACCAATGAATAATGATATATCCTATCATTACATGATGACTAGAGATTCCAAAATCCTCCTGTGAACATCAAATATCATGCCTTCTGCTCTCCTCTAGGTATGCTCAGTCCTCAAATCTAATGATCTATGAAATGCTTCACTGCCACGAACTAGTCACACTAACCAGTGAAGTGAATGAAAAACCTCCAATCCACATGTGCAAAATTAGTATTGAAAAATAAGTGTTTAGTGGAGTCAAACATCAGTTCACTAAAGATATGACATGGTATCTAGGTGTATCCCAAACTATTGTAAATTCTCTTTAATAGGTAGACTATTTGTTACAGACAAAAAAAATAAAATAATATATTTTTAAAGAAACTCTATCCAATATCAAAATTCAACCCATTGATAAATAGGAGAGACCACCACTTGGGTCTTATAGAAATATTTATAATCATCAGATATAGTCAAAATGCTAATAAAGATAAATTTATGAGGCTCACTAGACAACACAATTAGATAAAAAAATCGCTTTATAATGATCTTCATGAAGGAAAAAATAATGTTTTGAATTACAATGGAATATATGAAGCTATAAATTTGGTGAGGCAGCTTGTAATAACCTGAATAGTAACTGAAAATTTTTGGTTCCAAAAGATGATACCGCCTACCAATTAACAATCTACAATGTTGCAAGAGGGTTGAGAAATAAGGCTGAGCCAAGATCTGAATTTTGGAGGATTTAACTCTAGACATACACCCATCACATCAATAAGTATGCAGCATATATTTACTCCATAGAGTGTTCCATTCTAAAATTTCCAAAGAATGTTTATCATGAAGACCATAAATGCTTCCAAACATAATATTTTAGCTGATACAGTCTATCCAAAGGATGATAATTCCACTTACAAGAATCTAAATGACACTATCCTTCAAGATGGTCATCCCCCAAAAAGAAAATAAAAGATCTCTCAATCGTGGAAATTACCTTTATTGAGGCCATTAGGGTAGACCTGACATGCAATTGAATGAATGATAGGATATAATGAATCAAAATAATTCTACCTCCAATAGATAAATATCTATTTTTAAGTTATAAATTCATCCCCGGATTTTCGTAGTAACCATATAATAGCTCATAACACATACACTATAAATGGTATCTCACACTTTTTACATGTTCACACCTTAACACCACTTAGGATTTCAATAGAATAGATCATATCACTTTACTACTTACCTACCCTAATCCTATAATCCTTATTTTTAATTTAATTCATCCTATGATTTTTTTAGTGATAAAATATTGAGGATACACTATAACGAATTATTATTAATATATGATCTTTTTATTTTATATATTTCCCAAAATAATTAAATTATTTATATAATATTTATATAAAATAATATCAATATTTTAAATTTTCATCGTTATTATTATATTAATTCAATGACTAATAATGATAAACATATCCATCAAATGGGTTATGAAATCTGGATTCGTGTTTACTGTAGACTACTGCCTCATGAACATTTGTCAATTTTTTTCCACTACCACCTCCAAATGTTGTGAATAAAGATGAAAATACTCTTTATGTATATATATTTGTGATATTTATAATATTATTTTAATTTATAATTATTATATCACACATACTATTTTTAATTCCATTTTATTTGGAATAGTAAAATGTAATATTTATATATGATAGACATCCATCTTGCGAAGCTAAGTGATTTGTCCATGACTTGCATAGAAGTTATTGAAGATGATTTTAATACAAATATGTGATTTCCATGAAATTAAAATGGTACTATAATTCAAACATATATATATATATATCATTTATATTTCATTATTTTAATAATTTATGAAAATGGAAACAACATTCATGTATACTTTGGGCATACCTTCTCAATAAATGGTGCATTTCATTTCCTCTCACTAAATACTATATATTAATATAAATACACATATACCTAACATATATGATGTTTATATCATATTTATGATTCCTCATATGATGAAACCATTAGCTATGAATGAGGAAAAAATAACCAGTCAAAACATTTACAAAAAATACAGTAGTTATTACCTAAAACATAACCCTAACATAGAAATGATAATAAACAGGTAATAAAAAGTCGTAATAAAATAAAATGGTATTATATATGTATGTATGTATTTATATATGTATATAAAAATTATATTAATTTTATATTAATTTTCAATTTCTACAACAGAAGTCAAGACTTAAGGCAGTGAGATCTCTTGTTCTCTTTTACTTCTATGATATATATAAAACATCACCATTAGTTTCTTATATGTGGATTATATACTAACCATGAATTTATGTTATTATGTGTATACTTAAAAATATCCGCATTTAAATATATATTTTATTATGTCTTTTAAACAGTTTTTTGATTTATATGTTACTAATACAGTAAGGGAGTTTTGGGACAATTTTCATTCACAAAGACGTATATTATGTTATAAAACAATATTCATTCATGAAGTGTAAATACATAACATTTGACATGTAATATCCTTATATAATTCATATTCATGATATTTGTAGTTCCATTTTACATTATTCCTTCATGGGCCATTCGATTTAATGTTACCAAATTACTAATAATTTTTTGGTCCACTCCCATCATTTATCAAGAATGTTTATGATTAATATCCAATGTTAAACTCTTATGTTTCTTCTATCAATAATTATTATGAAATTTATAATCCTCATTTTTTTTCATCATATCAATATTTAATGATGCCATTTTCTACAATTAATTATATAAGATTAGGAATCTTTTTTAGAAAATCCATCTTTATTAATATCTTTGGTTGGAAATCTATAATCGTCCAAAATTATATATCATAAAAAATTTAGAAATGATTTATTACACTCTAATTATTTTCAAAGTAATTTACACCATTGATTGAATTATTAATAAATTTATCTCAAGGTAAATATAATTTCTACTAAAACAATGTTGATTTTAATTTAAATTAATATGTGAAAATAACCAATGAATTTAACATTCATGTCATTAAAATTATTTTTTTATGTCATGGTCACTCAAAAAGAGATGATTTAATTGATTTTTAATGATTCCATTATTTTTTTTAAATGGTTTTTTAAAAGGAAACTATCCCCAAAATGATTTATATTTTAGAAATTTATTTTTTTTTAATGTTATTTTTATTATGAAATGTTCTAATTGATCTATTAAATTAATTTTTTATCCTAGATAACATTAGTTTATGTTACCTAAGCCTTATAAGGGGTATGATCCAATGATATTATTCTAATTATTTCCATAAATGGTACATGTCTATAAGAGCATTGTGTTTATGAAACTCATTTATTTTCCCAAGGGTAAAACCATGTGACAAATATTAATAAATAAACTTATTTTTTAAGTGGTGTGATATGATGAAATGATGAAATAATTATGAAAATTTTCTTTTTACATAGGTTATGATATTATGATGTTTCTATGATACCCATTTCATTTTATGGGTTATGATATCATGACAGATTATGTCCTTATGGCATACATAATTATTGTTTTCATTATGTGATTGTTGGAGAATATATATACCTATAATGAATTGGTAATGATATACATTTTTTTAGATATTCATGAATCTAATAGGTAGTGAACTCAGTTCAGTAAGGGAATATGCCCACTCTGATATTTTTTGTAGTGAACCCAATTTACAATGAGGATAGGTATTCTATTGGGTATGGTGGTGATCCCCATACATGAGGTTTATCCAACTAAAAGAAGGGTATACAACGGGTCAACCAAATCAAAAATGAAGGTAAATAAGAGTTCATCCTAATCCTGATGTTAGTTTATGGGATCCTAACCCAAGACTATGATTTATGAATATCATTGTGGGAATCCCTCACATAATATTTAATATGGTTTTGTATATTCCATAAATTCCATTTCTTATATTGTTGTTATTCTTTAATGTATAATTTTTTTGGATTACAATACGATTCATATATTTTGTAAATAAAATAATTATATACTGACTTTAGATTATGGTCTTTGATGTGTAGGTTATAGTTTTAAAATTTTATTCTAATGTTCACATATAATTATGTTGATGTATTTCTTATGTTTCTCTATTTTTTCCCTTACTGATTGTATTGGAGCACCTTTTTTATATTTTCATTCCAAACGTTTTGATAAAAGATTTTATGTTAGAATAATAAATGGGAAAACAATTTTTGGAGACATTGAAGGTCATTCACCACGTTAGAATAATGTGCTACATGTTTTGAAAAAAAAATTATATTATAGTCTACAATCATGTGATTATATAATGTAATTAATATTAATCTAAAAATATGTAATATATATGTATGAAGAGCTTGGGTCACTATATTTGGTATCTAATAAATGTTTTAATTAACCTTTTAAAAATATGATAAGAACACATTAGTGATATCCCAACTTATATTTATAAGGGCATGTCTAGGGATATATCTAAGAATATGTGTATAGATGAATTAATGTATATGAAAATTTCCCAGTATTTTGATAATGTATATTGTGAGATGTTTTAATGAAATTACTTACATTTATTGATACTAATAGTTGATGTGGATATTTTATAGATATACCATGCGTAAAAACCCAGAAAACCCCTTATTGAGATAGACTTGGTTGGGAACTGGTTTATGAAAATGGGTATTTCTACACACCTCATTGGGAACTACCAATGGAAATTATTTGGAAATTATGAAAATCCTTATGAACCAACATGATGTATTTAAATAAATTATGACATTTAATGACCAATTATAAACTTACGGTTACCCAAATTAAAATTAATGTGTTATGATTTAAATATGCTCTAAATAATTTTTTTTAGAATTTGTTTTTTTCTAAATATGATCTCTATTTCACACAATTTACTTTTGGGTTTTATAATATGGTTGAAACTTAAAGGTTATATGTTAACATTGAAGGTGACAGAAATTTTCATAATATACATAAAATTGATATTATTACTATAGTGTATGATATATTGTGTAATGTCTCGGATCTCTATGGTCTATTCCATTACGAAAATCTGGTGTTTGAGGTGTTCCAGGAGGTCAAGGTGAATTATCCCTAACACATTGCCAAATTTATAATTCTGTAAACAGTGTTTCCAGTAATATGAACAGTTAAAGGTCTGCCTTTTGTGAAAAGTATCATCGGTAGCCTAAGGTGAACAGTGCAACAGTATCCTTATGTGAAAAGTGCCAGTTGTTGGCATAACTGAACAATGCAATGGTAACCTTTTGTGAATAGTGCAACAGTAGGCTTATGTGAATAGTGTCATCAGTATCCATAGGTGAACAGTGCAGTGGTAGCCTTATGTGAATAGTGTCATCGTTAGGCTTATGTGAATAGTGAAATGGTAACCTTCTGTGAAAAGTGTAATTGGTAGCCTTATGCGAATAGTGAAATGGAAATCTTTGGTGAATAGTTTCATCAGTAGCCTTTTGTGAATACTTTAATGGTAACCTCATGTGAAGAATGTCATCAGTAGCCTTAGCTAAACAATGCAACAGTAACCTTATGTGAATAGTACCCTCAGTAGACTTATGAATACAATGCAATGGTAACCTTATGTGAACAGAGTTTTCATAATTGTGCTGTTCAATGGTAGCCTCTATTACATTTTCCAAATTATGAGTTTTTGAACAGTGTTTCTAGAATAGTAATATCCAATGGTAGCCTCTATTTCCATTGCCATATTTTGAATTTATGAAGAAGGTTTCCAGAACGGTGAGGTCCAACAGTAGCCTCTATTTACATTCGCAAATTTTGATTTCATGAACAATGTTTCTATAATTGTGAGGTCCAATGGTTGCCTCTTTTTACTTTACCATATTTTGTATTCATGAACAGTTTTCTAGAATGTTGAGATCCCACGGTAGCCTCTTCTTCCTTTTCCAAATTTCGAGTTCATGAACAATCCTTCCCAAATAGTGAGGTCCAGCGGTAGAAACTTTTTCCTTTTCCAAATTTTTAGTTCATGAAATTTGTTTTCAGAACCATGAGGTCCAACGGTTGCCTATTTTTTCTTTGCCAAATTTCGAGTTCATGAACAGTGCTTCCGACATCCTACATTTTCACCCATTTGATGTTTCCTTTGATGTAAAATGCATTTAAATCCTCGTTTTAAGGATGATAAGGATGATTCAAATCCCATAACTCCTATATTAATTTTTCCTTAGGCTATGGATTCTTTTACTTTGACAAACCTCGTGGTTTAATGTGATCCACTTTTAATGGAAAATCCAGTGTATTTTAAAATGTTACTCCATTAAATCTTCTAAAGGGACGAGATATCATCCTACCTAGTTCTTCCTCCATGTTCTAGGGTGTGAGATGATCAAACCTTACATTCCATCCTGAATGAGTTATGCGATAAAACATTCCTCCTATGATTGGTTCCCATATTTTTTTGTGCAGAAATGCAGTATAGATCAATCATTGATATAAGATAGGATCTATAGTATTTATTTTGGGATCATATCCTTCTATTTCTCCTTTCTTTATTATGGAATTATATCTCAATGTTCTTGATGATTTTTTCTTATGTGTTGACTGATGTGGTGGTGTCTCAACATCCTTCAGTGGATACAGTTGTCCCGGGTTGAGAAGATCGTAACCCATTGTGTGACTCGTTATCGTATAAAGGACATCAAAAACCATTTGAGGTAGGGGATTCAATTCATTTCTTTTCATTTACGTTAAAATAAAGAGATAGCATGTTTTATCCAACTGGATCACAATAGAATTGACATATTATATATTTGATCCAGATAGATAAATTGATATTGATCATATATTATTGCCTCTTGTTTTTCTAAGTAGTGTGATATATATTCTTTCTTTGTTATCTTTTCATTCTTGATGGAAATTGGAAATGTACGTAAATATGGAATTAATTTATAATTGTTTAGATAATGTTAAATAGTCTTGTAAATAAATCTGGTTATTTTTTATTGTAATTTGATGTTAATCTAATTGATGCAGTAAGCATGTTTATCAGTTTGTGATAGCTTACTATTTTGGTTTCATGAAGTTGGAACCTATGAATAATATACCAGTTAATTCATGATGGATTAAAGAACTGGTTGTTTGATAAAATGTAATTCATTGTAGGGTTCTAAGTTACCATCTTTTTTGTTTATGGGCCAATACCCCATATGATATGATGTTGTTTTTTCTTACTGGTTGTTTTGTGATGTGAAACTGGATGGATGTTGTGATATGTTGGTACATGGAGGCCTATTATTTTTTGTAGTAATTGACAGCTAGAGTGGCACGTTAAATTAGTTTTTTCATGTGGGTGTCAGGAAGGACACCGGGGATAATGAAATAGGTTGGATGTGAATGTTTGGATCCATGATAATCCTTATGCAAGCTATGGTGGCTCCTAGAAACTACCTAGTTATATTTATTACACAGACATGGATCTTTTTTTCACAAGGTTCATGTTGTGGTGCTTCTTCCATGTGTATGCGGGCAAGCCTTTTGGAGATAGACTCTTAGGACGTGCGACATTATGGAAAAGAGGAAAACCAGTGGGGATGTTGTATTGGGGTACCCATGATATTCATTATTTTACTATATAATCTTGTATTTGATACATGGTGAGAGTAGCCATGGGGAGGTAGGAATCATAGTATACCTGCTTAGGTGATGAGTAAGTTTAACTTGTTGTTCATTGTCCTTTAACAGTATTTTTTTACTTTTTCACAAGAGGCTCTATGGAGTATCATACTGAAAAAAAATTTATGCTCACTCTATGTATATATAAACCGTTATTTAGGGCACTTGGAGTAGGTTTGAGATAAGGCTAGTTACTACTAGCTTGGGGTTGTAGGAGTTGTTCGGGCATCATGGTCCCTGCTGTTTTAACTTTTTTTTAGGTACTTGAAGTTTTTTCCTTTTGGTTGTAGTAGTTTTTCAGGACCTTACATATGTGTACATGGTATTTCTTTTATATTACAGGCATACATGGATTATGTTGGTGTATATCTTATCACTCTATTTCTCATGTGTTCTTTTATAGGGTCATTCCTCCCATCAGTGTGTTTATTATACCCTCACTGCTAGTTGCCAAACCTGGGGCCTACATGTGGGGGGACTCAAGGGTTATTATCTCGCTTCTCAGATTTCCTACCTATGAGGGGTACACATTGTGCAGAGGGGGTTTTGACAGAGTCATATCAAACGATCTTGTTGATAGATAGGATGGAATTTGGAGTTAGGCACATGTGAGGTTGCATGGGTTGATTGCACAACTGTGTCATTAATGTTTAGAATGTGACGTAAACACTGGAGACCAGCTAAGACATAATCATTTAGGGCTCCTTATGATATAATTTATGAACCTTTGTGCTTATAATGGATACTCAACGATATGATAATAAATTCAGGGTAGAGACTAAATAATGGATCAGGCATAATTCTTCATTTCCAGTGTTTGAATGGGTAGACATTGTGATAGGTTAACCTAAAAAGAATAAATGATAAAAATTAATTAATTAATTTTGAGTATTCCATATTCCAGGTCTAAGAGAAAAAACTATTTCTTATTTTATAGTTATGGCTTCAGTTTAACGTTCTCATTAGGATTTCTTAGAAGATTTCCAGCTGGTTGTGCCAAAAGATCATTGTAGGGTAGAGGGTGAAGATGGTGACACTTAGACGGGGACACTCCAAGAGTTTCAGCGCCAGAGTCTGTAGAAGTACGAGGGCTCTGTTTCAGATGCAGTCAGAAATGACTAGTTGGAGGAGGTTGAGATAGGCTTTAGTTTGATCCATGTTAGGAAGGATCAGTGGGAATCCATGGTTGTGACGATACTGTGTAGAGTAGTGAGGTACTGGTGGTTCTTGTTCCTTGGTGATCTTGGGGTGTCAACGATCTCATGAGAGGAGTTATTGGAAAAGTTTATAGTCGAGTTTCATTCTTTGACCATGAAGGCATCCAGTCACCTAGAGCATCTTACACTTCAACAGGGGAGATCCATTGTGTGAGAGTTTGGAATCTATTTCAGTAACCTTTTACGATATAATTTGGACCAGTTGCTAGATGAGGAGGCCCAGTCGAGGCATTTTGAGGAGTCTTTGTATCCAGATATCCAATGCTAGGTCACCCCATTTATGCTAAAACTATTTTGATTTACTGGAAAGTGAAGATATCATCAAGATGACTTTGTCCATAATTGGATCATCGAAAGAGGGGAGTCCTCATGATTCCTCGTGAAGTAGAGATGTGGTCCAAGATTCTTGGTTTTTAGGGAAAAATATTTTCCGTTCAACTCAGGGTAGGTCCTAGCCCTCAACATCTGTTTTCTCGGGGGGCAGTGGATCTCTGGCCTTTTCCAACAGAGCATTCACCTGTTTATCTTGTATTGGTTGAGATCATCAGTAACAATAGGGTCTGAGATTTTAGAGAAATCATTGTGCACCAGGTGTTCTGCTCCAGGTTCCTCCATTGAGGCAGTTGCATCCGAGGAAGCAGCATCTGGTTGCCACAACTTTTGATCAGCATAGGGTAGATGGGGTCATAATTGGAAACCCCTATGATGCTCCCCATCCTCAAAGAGCAGAGCGTGGCTAGGGTTGTTGTATTAATTAGGGTCATAGAGTTCATGGATGAGGTCGTGGTCAGCTTCATGCTATAGCATTTCCCGCTCAAGGCGAGACAGACGTCATTCGAGGAACCCTTTGCTTGTTTTCTACATTGTTTAATTCATTGTTTGATTCAGGAGAGACACACTTTTTCATATCGACTACGCATTCCCATGCTTTTGGACTGGTGGTAAAGAGGCTTCCAATGCCCTTGGCGTTGACTACGCCAGTTGGAGGTCAGGCTAACTTGTTTGAATTATGTACAGACAGAGATCAAGTGTTGGGGAATCACTGCTCTTGGGGAGATTTTCTATGTTTACTAAGAGAACCATATGATGTAATCCATTTCATATATTAGTTTTATTCATTGTAGGGTATCGTGGATTGATTCAGGAGGAAGGTTGTGTTCTTCGTTGCAGATGGAGAGATGGAGGTGTTCGTTGGAAGAAGAGACCCTCTGGTGTGTCATAGGCATGTTCTTCCCTTATAATCCATGATGGTTAAATAGATGATTGTTTATTTGGAGGATTTGTATTTGGAATTTCCATGGTTCATAGAAGAGTATCCTAATGTCTTTCTAAAAGAGGCTGTAGCATTACCCCCTCGATGAGAGATCGAGTTTGGAATCGATCTACAACCGTGATCTTCTCCTATATCTATGTCTCCATATGGGATGGACCTTTTTGAGTATCTATATCTATGTATACAACTTGATGGTCTGTTATAGTGCAGTTTTGTTCGGTCGAGTGTGTCACTATGGGGTGCAACAATGTTTTTCATGAAGAAAGATGATGAAAGCTTGTGGTTTTGTTTCAATTATCATCGCTTAAACAAAATGACAGGGAAGAATCACTATAATATTCCTTGGATTTATGATGTATTAGATCAATTAAAGGGATCAAGTTGGTTTTCTAATATCTACTTGAAGTTATGATATCATCAGAAGCGTGTGAAGGGTGAGGATATCCCAAAGGCAGCCTTCCAATTTCATCGTAGGCATTATGAGTTCGTTGTAATGTCGTTTGACGTGACTAATGTTCAATATGTGTTCATGATATTGATGATTGTTGTGTTCTGTGGGTTCCAAGTCAATTTCATGGATGTTTTAATCGATGACATCCTTGTGTACTCAATGAATGAGGAGGAGCATGCAGAGCATCTAAAAGCCTTTTTTGGAGTTCTTCGTCAACATCAGCTACTTGGGATGTTTTTGATGTGTAACTTTTGGGATCGATAAGTATGTTTTATGGGTCATGTCATGTCATAACAAGGATTATAAATGGATCTATCTAAGATAGAAGTATATGTGTCTTGGTTAGCCCCTAAGACAATGTCTGAGGTGTGATTTTCCTTGGTCTTATGGGCTACTACCGGAGGTTCGCAGCTGATTTCTCTCGAGTTGCAACTCCTCTGATAGCTTTGATCCGGAAGGATAAGGAGTTCATTTTGACTGAACACTATCAGGAATCTTTGAAGTATCTAAATGAGTTAGTAAGTTCTCTAGTTCTATATCTACTAGTAAAGGGAGTTTTGGTTGACTTTTACTGCGATTCATCGCTTTTGGGGGTAGGTTGTGTTCTGATGCAACATATATGAGTTATTTATTATGGGTCTTAGAAGTTTCATCCCCATGAATGTAACTATGCCACCCATGATCTTGAGTGGGTAACATCGTGTTTTTGTTGATTTTGTAGAGACGTTATGACATTGGAGAGCGCTTTGTGGTTTTCACCAATCAAAAGAATTTGAGGTATGTTTTCTCCCAGCATGACTTGAACTTATGATAACATGGGTGGATGGATTTATTACATGAATGAAAAATCAAATTATAGTATATAGTTGGAATGGGGAATGTTGTATATGATGCGCTAATCTAAAATTCACCTAGTGGTGTAGTGTATGAATCTTGTTACTCATGGTGAGTAATGGAAGAACTGTTAGCATTACATATTGATATGGGATAATTTGGGGGAATAGGTTGTCTTTTTTAGATGTTGGTGAAGTCATATCTTGTGGAACATGTGGTAGAGTTCCAGTTCGGAAATCTAGAGGTTGAGGTCTTGAGAGACATAGTTGTTTCTGGGGAGGCCCCTGATGGTTGGCATATGGATGTACAACACTAAGAGTTGTATCATAGAAGGATATTTTTTCCATTGACGATGTGTGAGATGGTTCTCAGAGAGTTCCATATTTCTCCTTTAGTGGTGCATCATTGCATGAAAAATATGTACTGAGCCTTTAGGAGCTAGTTTTGGTGTCCTGGGATAATACGTGTAGTTGAAAAGTTTGTGTCTCGATGTTTGGTCTGCCAGAAGGAGAAGGTCGAACATGGTGTTCCAGGTGGTCTTCTCCAGCAATTAGATGTTCCTTAGTGAAAGTGGTAGGACATATCAATTGACATTGTTATTGTTTTTCAACGAGATCAGGGAGGAAAAGAAACTATTTGGGAGGTAGGGGATCATTTAAAAAAATCATCCCACTTCATAATAATCAAGGATTCAAGATCAGCGGATGTTTTGTTGAGACAATATATGGAGGAGGTGATGAGACTTCATTGAGTCCCAAGAATGATAATATCCTATCAGGATCCTTGTTTTACCTCGAGGGTGTGGATAGTTCTCATGTATGTTTTTTCTTCTTACCTATGTCTTAGCACTACTTTTCATCTTTAGACGGATGGTCAGATAGAGTAGACTATCCAGACTCATGAAGACAAGTCTTGCTCTTGTGTCCTGGATTTTGGAGGTTCATGGATGAGGCACATACCCATGGTGGAGTTCTATTACAACAATATTTTTCACTACACCAACTGTATTGAACCATTTGAAGCCTTTTATGGATAACATTAACGTTCTCCGTTTTGTTGGACTAGGGATGGAGAGTGAGAAATTATCAGACCATAAATAGTTTATAATACAACAAATATGGTTCAGGTGGTTCACGAGAGGATAAATGTAGCACAGGGTCATCTGAAATTGTATATATATAAAAGTAAGAGACTCAGAGAGTTTGATGTTAGGGATCACGTGGTTTGGAAGGTGACACCCCATTGTGGGTAGTGAAGGTTTGGTCATGGGAGTAAGCTTTCCCCCGATTTTTTTAGACCTTTCATGTCATTAACTCATGTTGCAGTTGTGGCGTATCGAGTCGCACTTCCCCCGCAGATGAGACGGATACACGATGTTTTTCATGTTTCAAAACACCATAGTTTTCTTCATGATGACTCTCACTTCATCTATTAGGGAGAGATAGATATTGATGATGATGTGACCATTGATGATCGACCTGTGGATATCCAAGACCGCAAAGAGAAGGTGTTTTACGGGTGTTATATCCCATTGGTTCGTGGCTTGTGGCGACACAGTGGAATGGAGGACATTACCCACAAATGTGAGTCACAAATACATACTTAGTACCAAGAGTTGTTTTATGTTTAACTTTATTCATTTAAAGATGTATCCTTTCTATTTATTGACCTTTTGTGATTATGAGATGGATTTCATTGGATTCTTCTTGTGGATTGATCTCTATTGATAGGTATCTTGATGGGTGGTTGTTCAGAATTCTTTTATGTTTACTTTTATGTTGGTTTTGAATTTTCAAGGATGATAATGTTTTGAGAGGTATATGAAGTAATCGCTCGGACCTCTCTGATACATTCTATTGCGGAAATATGGTTTTTGAGGTGTTCTAAAAGTTCACGGTGACTTATCCCCAAAACATTTCCAAATTTACAGTTCATTGAATAGTGTTTCCAGCTCTGTCAACAGTACAAGGGTATACTTATGTTAACATTGTCATCAGTAGGCTTATGTGAATAGTGCAAAGGTAACCTTCTGTGAAAGTGAAACGATAGCATTATGTGAAAAGTGACATCAGTAGCCTTTGGTGAACAGTGCAACGGTACCCTTCTGTGAACAGTGTCATCAGTAGGTTTATTTGAACAGTGAAATGGTAATCTTCTGTGAACAGTGTAACATCCCAAGTAAGTAAAGAATTATGTATTTTCATATCTATGTATATATATGAATTTCATAGTGTTATAAGAGGCTTAAAATGAGAATAAATCCAATCTTATGCATATAAATCTCTAATACTTTTAAAAGATTGTTTTACCGCCTTTTGATGGAGAACCATTTTAAATACATATATTGACAATTTTATAATCTCTATTTGTCAAATTATACATATTATTTAATATTGGGACATTGAAATTTACATTGGATAATTTTTTGTTATTTTTCTGACAATGTTCATTTTTTAATGAATAGTGAAAAATAATGCATTTTACATCAAAACTGCTTTTTCATCTAATTAAATTATATGGTTATATTATATTTTTAGTTGGTTTTAAAAGTTAATTAGAATATATTTTTACCATTTAATCTAATGGTGGTCATTGGGATTAATTTCACTTTGAAATTGGACATAAACAATTTTGAAACTTTTGATAGAAATTGTTTCTAAAAAACCATCTATTTGTTTTGACAACGGGAATTAATTTTAAATTAATTATTGAAACTTATTTGTTTGTAATTTGGTAAAATGAATTCCATATTTTGAATCAAAAGTTCCAAATTATGTAATTAATAATCTTTTGTTTTTGAACATTTTGAATAGTAATGACGAAAATTATCTTTAATTATCGTGATTATTTAGTAATCGGGTAGTTAAGGATAATAAAATAATATCATAATAATAAAAAATGACCCAAACATGTGTCCTAATTCTACTAGTTGTGTCCTGGCCAACCATGGGACTCCTTTTTCCACACTTTGGGACCCCATGGAATCACTTTTGTGTGATAGTGACACTTTATCTTTTTATTTTTAAAGAATGGAGAATATCACAAAAGAATGTATCACCCAAGTAAGACAATTGTTTGTTTTGTCTGTGTAAACGATATCTTAGACTATAAATATTAATTGGAAATATAAAAAGATTTACTACATCATAGTATTTTTTTTATAATTTTTAGACATTAAATAAATTAATTTATTTATGACATCATGATGATGCAACGATTATCTCATTAATGAACGATTTAAATAAAATCAAAAGATAATGTAAAATTAAACACATACACCTATAAAAAATCTATTGGATTAGTATATTTTGAACACTTATCACCTTATCCTTGAAATATATCAATTTGGGACATTTAAAATCCTAAACTCATTCTAAAATAAAGTAACATTTCTTGACTATCCAAGAGTGCCCCTCCTCCCTCTTATAAAAGGCCCCCACCTCTACCTCCTTACTCACACCACTCAAGCAATTGGTTCGGCCAAGATATTCTCAATTTATCTCCCCACATCCCTCTTTTCATCCTAGAAGCCTTACCTTAGGAAGGAAGCTCTTCAAGAAACCCTTTTGGTTCAAACCAAGAGGAGTTACCTGATTTAAAGGTAAAGTCTTCCCTAATGTTCTTTTGTTTTATTTTGCTTCTCCAACCCCAAAAACTCTTTTTATTAATTTCTTTTGAAACAAAACCAGTATATTAAAAATACTATGATGTTTTTATAATAATTATTCAAGCTACACTTCCAAAAACCTCCTTCTAATGGTTAAGGAATATTCTGTTTCTGTGGATGGCGAATTACTGCCTCACGAAACGATGATTGTTCAATATTCTTTTAACAACTTAAAAGGTGGCCATTAAGATGTCACTATATTTAGATATGATATATAATATGTTTATGTTTTCCTTATGACTCTATATTTTTCATTTATGGAATACCTTTATGGTTTCTATTATGGGTAAACACGATATCTTCATTTTAGGAAATAAAGACTACCGCCCCCTCAAAGTGACTTGATTCGTTAATGCCATATGTGGGACGTATAAAGAAATGAGTTAATAATATTATATATTATATTATACTATAATTATAATATACCTTTATATTATTATGATTTCACTCCATTAAATACTAAATAGAATTGAAAGTAGCGTTCATGTGTACGTACGTCTTACCGTCTCCATGAACGGTGCATTTCATTTCATACCTCTAAATGTTATATAATATTATAAATGCATGTATATAATGGATATATACGATATCTACATCATTTATACATCATGAATATAATTCTGGATATAATTTATAATTTACCACATGAACAAATTGTAATTATAAGGAGTTTATTTTTGACTGAAGTACCGATGATCGACAAAATGATTGTTATTAACTTAAATAATTAAATAGTGTTCATAACATGGTAATAAGTGATATAAAAGGAATAATGAACTAGAAAAAGGTTTTCAAACAAGTATAAATTAACTCAAGTTTATTATTTAAGAGATTAAAGAATTATCGAGTCAAGTCGGACACGAGGTAAGGGACTTAGTCGCAATCTCTTTTCCTTGAGGCATATTTTGTTTTATACACAACATTATTTTATACGGTGTATAAACCCCTTTGAATTTTATGTCTATTAAAAAGGAATATTTTTTTTTACGAATCATTTTACTAAACAACAAAAAGAATGTTTTTTTGTCATACGTATGCGGCGACAACAACTTCTCCGTCGTCGTGACCATTATTTGAGTTTTGGCTTCCCATACAAGCCATAACATTTTTTTAAATAAAAAATAAATATCATGTTTTACTTTTCTATTATTTTGGTATTGAAAATGGTTTTGATAATGTTTTTATTATATCAATGTGTTATTGATATATTGTGATTGAAATGTGGAAATGTTGTGCTTCCTTTATGCATGTTTTATGTGATACGATTATATTATGGTTATTGGGCATTGTTAATAAAGACTGATGGTTCTGTGATAATCAAAGGTAAGGTGATCCCGATATAGCTCTCCAATGCATCAGGTAACGCGAAGGTGTTAAACACTAAGGTTTATTTGATGATATTTAGGCAATATACTGTGATGGGTATTCCAAACGTAACCATGAGGGTTACTCCCTACGTAAGAATGTTATGAATGCCTCAAGTTACCTTTATGTCTTATATTTTTAATGAGTTACTCATAAATCTTATGATTTCATGAGGTATGATAAAGTGCTTATGTTTTATGAGTAAAGTATGACTTCATCAATTCTTTTGTATACATGGACTAATGTTTTAATTACGTACTTTTATATCCCTTACTGATCTTTTTATGCTCATCCAAGGTTTTTGAAATGTTTTTCACAGGTCAAGGGAAAGGTATATGATGTGATGATAGTGTCGAGGAAGTGTCACGAAAGAATCCATGTTATATTTTTGATATGTCTCATTTGATGGGAAAAATGAGTACTGTTTTTTATTTAATCGCCTTGTTTAAATGTGGAATGTAATGCATGATTTATGATCTAATTCTCTAAATATCTAAACCTGAAAAGATCCTCAATGTGTAATCTTAAAATAACTCAAGATTAAGTAAGGTTTTAAGGTTGGGGCCTTATAATTGTTATCAGTGGTCGGCTTAGATAACTTTAGGAGTTATAATTCTATTAAATGATTATCCAAAAATATTTTTTATGGTCAAATTAAAATGATATATCATTTGAAGATTTCCATGTTGCTTCATCTAAGACATGTGTGTTCAGAATGGTTTTCCACAGAGGAAATAGGGAAGCATTGCTAGGAAGGCATACGGAAGGAAATGACCTTCCGAATCAGCATCCTTAGATGGTCGGAATTAGAACTGAATAGTTTTTTGTAGTAATGGAAAAGTTGACTCAAGCGATAAATGGGGGCGGTATCCATGCATGAGATCGCCCATATTAACCGCAGAGGAACATGTCAGTTGTGGAAAATTTCATGAGACAACATCCCCCATCATACAAAGGATCATCTGACCATGTGCTAGCTGAAGGGTGGATTAATGCACTGTAGAAGATTTTTGATGTCATGGGGTGTTCAGACAATCAAAAGGTTAGTCTTGTAATTTACCGTTTGGAGTGTGAACCAGATCAGTGGTGGTCGATGGTTAAAAATATCAGGGACGCTGATGAGATTGATGCTCTCGACTGGGATGAATTCAAAGTTATGTTTCTTGAGAAGTATTTTCCTAAGGCTGTTCGACTTTGGATGGAAAAAATTCTAGGAATTGAGGCAAGAGGACGACTCATTAGCTACTTATGAAGAAATGTTCACTCGATTGCCGATGTATGCTCCAAATTTTATCCGAGACCTTAATAGTAAAATCAATCGTTTTTACTCAGGATTAAAGACAAAATATCAAAGGGCATTATCTTCTCATGAGTTAAAAGTTATTCTTTTTCGATGTGTTGAGAAGGTGGAAATGGAGTTTTTCGATGATCAAGTGTTCTATAACAACATACAGAAGAAGAGACCGATGTGTCAGGAGAAAGGGATGAATTATTCAAAAAGGTCTGATGGTAAGAAAACTAAGTTTCTAGTTTATGATAAATGTTGTAAAAAACATGTTGTGTAATGTCTTTTGAATTTTGGAAAGTGCTACCGATGTGGTAATATGGGACATAAGGCTCGTGATTGCACCGGAAAAGATCAAGGTGATGTTAAGACCAAATTTTATTTATAGTAAGAAAAAATTTTCAAGTGCAATGAGATGGGTCACTATGCAAATGAGTGTCCGACAAAGAGCTCGAGTAATTTGAAGCAGTTAGACTACAAGTAGAAAGGGGTGGTGAAATCCTTTGCAAATACTTCAGCAGATGTTGGGCCATCAAATGAAATGGAATCAGGTACTCTGTTTTTTTTTCATATTATTCCAGTTTGATTCAAGGTCTATGCATTATTTCATCTTTGAAAACTTTTATAGTAAAATGGGAATACCATCTCAAGAAATGACTCCAGAACTTGTGGTAAAAACACCTGGGGGAAATTTTGAGGCAAAAATAATTTATAAGAATCTTACTATCCTTATCATGGAAAGAATCTACTTGAAAAAACTTATTGTTTTACATTTAGTAGAGTTTGATATTATCCTGGGTTTAGATTGGCTCCCTATTTACCAAGATAAGATTGATTGTAGAGCTAAAGAAGTTTCTTTTCAGAAAGAATTTCAGTTTGTGTACAAGAATGAACCCTTACTGTTGATAACATATCAAGAGGCTGAAAAACCTGTAAAAGATGGAAATGAATGTTACCTTGCACATATTGTTGAAAACAAAGGAACCGTTCAAGTTAATGATGTGCCAGTGGTAAATGAGTATCTTGATGTTTTTCCTGATGAGTTTCATGGAATAATACCAGATCGAGAAGATGAATATATTGTTGACTTAGTTCTTGATGCTAAGCCAATTTCAAAACCCCCGTATTGAATGTCTCAAATTGAACTTTTAGAGTTGAATGAGCAATTGAAATATTTATTAGTGAAAGGTTTAATTCGACCTAGCACATCACCATGGGGTGCTCCTATCTTTTTTGTTAAAAATAAATATGGTTCTATGAGACTTTTCATTGATTATAGAGTCTTGAATAACATCACGGTTAAGAACAAATATCCTTTTCCTCATATCAATGATTTGTTTGATCAGCTCCAGGGAGCTTAGTATTTTTCAAAGATTGACTTGAGATCGGGGTACCATCAACTGAAGGTAATGGAAGCAGATATTCAGAAGACCATGTTTCATATAAGTTATGGCCATTATTAATTTGTAGTAAGGCCTTTTGGGATAACCAATGCACCTACTATATTCCTGGACCTTATGAATAGAATTTTCCATGATTTCTTGGATAAGTTTGTGGTTGTTTTAATTGATGATATTTTGGTGTTTTCTAAAAGTAAATAGGAGCATGAAAGTCATTTAAGTGTTTTTTTAAACCTTAAAAGAAAAATAAATTGTATTGGAAATTCAGCAAGTGTGATTTTTGGTTGCAACAAATTTTATTCCTTGGTCACATTGTTTCTAAAGATGGGATAACTGTTGATCCTGAAAAAAAAAGGTTGTGCAAGAATGGACAAGACCCACAAATGTAACCGAGATTCATAGTTTTCTTGGTTTGGAATGCTATTAACAAATGTTTGTTAAAAAAATTTACCAGTTATCTAGTCTAATGACTAAGCTAACTCGGAAGGTGTTAAGTTTATCTGGACAAAAGAATGTGATGATTGTTTTCAGGAATTGAAAAGAAGATTGGTGAATGCTCAAATTTTGGCACTACCTTCCAGGAATGGGGAGTTTGTTATCTATAGTGATGCTTCATTGAAAGGACTTGGTTGCATCCTAATGCATATTGATCAGGTAATTGCTTACACTTCACGTCAGTTGAAAAATCATGAGGTAAATTACCCAACACATGATTTGGAATTAGCTGCTGTTGTTTTTGATTTAAAATTTTGGAGGCATCATTTGTGTGGTGTAAAGTGTGAAATATATTCTGATCACAAAAGTTTAAAGTATATATTCACTCAAAATGAATTGAAGATGAGACCGAGAAGATGGGAAGAATTAATCAAGGATTATGATTGTATAATTCATTACCATCCAGGAAAAGAAAATAAAGTGGATGATGCTTTGAGTCGAAAAAGTAATGCTTTATTAACCATGTTATGTTTGGAATGTGATCCTTTGGTTAAGGATTTGATGAACATTGGCATAGAAGTTGTTGGTGTAGGATTTTCTTCTATTTTTTTCAGGTATTAGTGAAATCTTCTCTATCAGACAGAATTAAGCAAGCACAGAAACAAGACAGTGAGTTGCAGAAAAAGGTATAGCTGCTTCAGAAGTGTATGTTGCCTAAATTCAACATTGATAATGATTGTGTTTTGAGATTTGTGAAGATATTGTGTGTGCCTTGTGGTTCAAATTTGAAGAGAGAGCTATTATGTGAAGCTCTTAGTTCTCCGTTTTCAGTTCATCCAGGAAGTACTAAGATGTATAGATATCTTCGGGAGTATTACTAGTGGGACAGAATGAAAAGAGATATTGCTGATTTTACTGTGAAATGTTGGACTTTTCAATAGGTTAATGTAGAGCGTCAGTTATCTAAAGGGATGCTTCAGCCTTTATCAGTGTCAGAGTGGAAATGAGAAAATATATCCATGGACTTCGTTATGGGATTACCGAAGACACCTCGAGGTAATAAAGCAATTTGGGTTATTGTTTATCGCTTGACTAAATATGCTCATTTCCTTTCCATATGAGATACTTTTCCCCTAGATCAACTTTCCCGTTTATATCTTAAATAGATATTCAGGTTACATGGAGTTTCTCTCTCCATTGTATCTAACTGTGATCCCAGGTTCACTTCTAACTTTTGGAAAGGCCTTCAGAAGTCATTGGGTACTTAATTAAATTTTAGTACAGCTTTTCATCCTCAATTAGATGGGCAGTCAGAATGAAAAATTCAGAATTTGGAAGATATTCTACATGATTTTTCGATGGATTATCAAGGAAGTTGGGACCAACATCTTTCTTTGGTTGATTTTACTTATAATAACGGTTTTCATTCCAGTATACAGATGGAACC
This sequence comes from Viscum album, assembly GCA_963277665.1. Taxonomy (NCBI): domain Eukaryota; kingdom Viridiplantae; phylum Streptophyta; class Magnoliopsida; order Santalales; family Viscaceae; genus Viscum; species Viscum album. Next base: position 1,345,471,326 of record OY728119.1, on the reverse strand, counting down.
ATTTGAGACATTATATGGGAAGTGATGTCGAACTCCAGATTTTTGGGATAAAGTAGGTGAAAGGAAGTTTATGGGACTGAAATTGGTAGAAGAGTTGGTAGAAAATGTTCAGATGATACCAAAACACATTAGAATAGCTCAGAGCAGGCATTAAAGTTATAAGGACAACGGGAGGAAGGATCTCTCTTTTGAGGTAGGCGATCATGTTTTTGTCAAAGTATCACTATGGAAAAGTGTGATGTGATTTGGTAAGAATGGAAAGCTGAGTCCAAGGTTAATTGTACCTTACAAAATTCTGGAGAGAGTTGGATCAGTTGCATACCGATTGGCTTTACCTCCAATTTTATCTCAGGTACACAATTTTTTTAATGTTTCAATGTTAAGGAAGTACATGCCAGATCCATCTCATGTTGTGAGTCCATAGGTAGTTCAGTTGGAAGAGAATCTATCTTATGGGGAACAACTTGTCCAAATTCTTGACCACAGGGAGCATGTGTTATGGAATAAAGTGATTCATTAAGTAATGTTTTTGTGTAAAATCCACATTATTGAAGAGGCAACATGGGAATCTTAAAATGCAATGAGGGATAAATACCCCCACTTATTCGATAAGTAAATTAATTGAGAGGATGCAATCTTTTCAAGGGGGAAGGATGTAACATCCCAAGTAAGTAAAAAAATTATGTACTTTCATATCTAAGTTAATTTATGAATTAGATAGTGTTTTAAGAGGCTTAAAATGAGAATAAATCCAATCATAAATATAGAATTCTCTAATACTTTTAAAAGATTTTTTTACCGCCTTTTGATGGTGAACCATTTTTAAATCTATCTTTTTACACTTTTATAAGCTATATTTGTCAAAATAAACTTATTCTTTAGTATTGGGACATTGAAATTTACATTGGATAAATTTTTGTTATTTTTCTGACAATGTTCAATTTTTAATGAGTATTGAAAAATACTGCATTTTACATCAAAATATCTTTTTCATATAATTTAATTATATGGTTAGATTATATTTTTAATTGGTTTTAAAGTTTAATTACAATATATTTTTATCATTTAATACAATGGTGGTCATTGGTATTAATTTCACTTTGAAATTGGACATAAACAATTGTCAAAGTTTTGATTGAAATTGTTTCCAAAAAACCCGCTATTTGTTTTGACAACATGAATTATTTTTAAATTAATTATTTCAATTTGTGTGTTTGGAATCTCGTAAAATGGATTCCAAATTTGGAATCATAAGGTCCAAATTATTTAATTAAGACTCTTTTGTTTTTTGACATTATGAATAGTAACGACGGTAATTATATTTAATTATCATGATTATTTAGTAATCGGGTAGTTAAGGATAATAAAATAATATCATAATAATACAAAATGACTGAAAAATGTGTCCTAATGCTACTGGTTGTGTCATAGACGACCATGGGATGCCTTGTTCCAAACTTTGGGACCCCATGGAATCACGTTTGTGTGATAGTGACACTATATCTTTTTATTTTTATAGAAAGAAGAATATCACAAAAGAATGTATCACCCAAGTAAAAAAATTTAGGTTTATCTGTGTAAATGATCTCTTATACTATAAATATTCATTAGAAAGATAAAGAAATTTCCTACATAATAGTATTTTTTTATAATTTTTAGACATTAAAATATATTAATTTATTTATGACATCATGATGATGCAACAATTATCTCATTAATGAACAATTAAAATAAAATGAAAATTTAATGTAAAATATAATAAATACACTTTTCAAAAACCTATTGGATGAGTATATTTCGAAAAATTATCCCCTTATCCTCTAAATATATCAATTTGGGACCTTTAAAACCTGAGACTCATTTTAAAATAATGTAGCATTTCTTAACTTTCCAAGAGTGCCCCTCCTCCCTCTTATAAAAGGCACCCACCTCTTCTTCCTTACCCACACCTCTCAAGCCATTGGCTCAGCCATGATCTGCTCATTTTATCTCTCCACATCCCTCTATTCATCCTATAAGCCTTACCATAGGCATGAATCTCTTCAAGAATCCCTTTTGGTTCAAACCATGAAGAGTTACACAATTTAAAGGTAAAGTCTTCTCTAATGTTCTTTTGTATTATTTTTCTTCTCCAACCCCATAAACTCTTTTTATTAATTTATTTTGTAAAAAAACCAATAGCTTCAGTATACTAGGATTTTTTTAGAAAAAGTATTCTAGCTACACTTACACACACCTTCGTCTAATGGTTAAAGAACATATTGCTTCTGTTGCTGGCGAACTACTGCCTCACGAAACGATGATTGTTCAATCCTCTTTTAACACCTTCAAAGGTAGCCATTAAGATGTCACTATATTTATATATTATATATAATATGTTTATGTTTTCCGTATTACTTTGTATTTTTCATTTATGGCATACCTTTATGGTTTCCATTATGGGTAAACGCGATATCTTCGTTTTAGCATGTTGGGACTACCGCCCCCTCAATGTGATTTGATTCGTTAATGCCATATGTGGGACGTATAAAGAATGGAGTTAATGATATTATATATGAAATTAAACTGGAATTATAATATACTTTTATATAATTATGATTTCACTCCATTTAATACTAAATATATATGAATGTAGCATTCATGCGTACGGACGACTTACCGTCTCTATGAATGGTGCATTTCATTTCTTACCTCTAAATGTTATGTAATATTTTAAATGAATGTATATAATGGATATATATGATATATATCATATCTAAATCATGAATATAATTCTGGATATAATGGATATTTTACCACATGAACAAATTGTAATTATATGGAGTTTATTTTTGACTCAAGTACCAATGATCGACAAAATGACCGTTATTAACATAAATAATTACCTAGTGTTTATAACATGGTAATAAGTGATATAAAAGGAATAATGAACTAAAAAAAGGTTCTTAAGAAAGTAGAAATTAACTCAAGTTTATTATTCTGGAGATTAAAGAGAAATCGAGTCAAGTCTGACACGAGGTAAGGGACTTCGTCTCAATCTCCTTTCATTGAGGCATATTTTGTTTTATACACAACTTTATTTTATACATTGTATAAACCCCTTTGACTTTTACATATATTCATAAGTAATATTTTTGTATAAGAATCATTTTACAGAACAACAAAAGGAATGTTTTTTTATTGTACGTATGTGGCAACAACGACTTCTATGCCGCCATGACCATTATTTGAGTTTCAGCTTCTTATAAAAGCCATAACCTTTTATTAAATGAAAAATAAATACCATGTTTTAATTTTATTTTTATTTTGGGATTGAAAATGGTTTTGATAATGTTTTTATTATATCAATGTGTTATTGATATCTTGTGATTGAAATGTGCAAATTTTATGTTTCCTTTATGTATGTTTTATGTAATACGATTATGTTATGGTTCTTGGGAATTGTTTATGAAGACGGGTGGTTCCATGATAAACTAAAGGCGGGTGAGAACGATATAGCTCTCCAATGCATTAGGTAATGTGAAGGAGTGAAACACTAAGGTTTCTCCGAAGAGATTTAGGGAATATACTATGATGGGTATTCCAAACGTAACCATGAGGGTTACTCCCTATGTAAGAATGTTATGAATGCCTCAAGTTACCATTATGTCTTATGTTTTCTATTAGTTACACATAAATTTTATGATTTCAAGAGGTATGATAATGTGCTTATGTTTTATCAGTAAAGTATGATTTCATCAATTCTTATGTATACATGGACTAATGTTTTCATTCTATACTTTTATATCCCTTACTGAGCTTTTTATGCTCACCCCATGTTTTTGAAATTTTTTTCACAGGTCAAGGGAAAGGTACATGATGTGATGATAGTGTCGAGGAAGTGTCACGAAAGAATCCATGTTTTATTTTAGATATGTCTCATTTGATAGGAAAAATGAGTACTGTCTTTTATGTAACTGCCTTGTTTAAATGTGGAATGTAATGCATGATTTATGATTTAATTCTCTAAAATTATAAACTAGAAAATATCCTCAATGTGTAATCTTGTAATAACTAAATATTAAGTAAGGTTTTAAGACTGGGGCCTTATAAATAGTGTCATTGGTAGCCATATGTGAATAGTGCAATGATAATCTTGTGTAAATAGTGTCATCGGTAGCCTTATGTTAATAGTGAAACAGTAATGTTATGTGAACAGTGTCATAGGTAGGCTTATCTAAATAGTGCAACGTTAAACCTAAATTAATAGTGTTTTCAGAATGGTGAGGTTCAGCAGTAGCCTCCATTTCCTTTGTTAAATTTTGAGTTCATGGAGAGTGTTTCAAGAAAGGTGAGGTCCAATAGAATCCTCTATTTCCTTTTCTAAATTTTGAGTTCATGAACAATGTTTCCAAAACACTAAGGTCCAACGGTATCCTCTTTTTCATTTTCCAAATTTTGAGTTCATGAATAGTGTTTCCCAAAAGGTTTTGTTGAATGGTAGCCTCTTTTTCCGTTACCAAATTTGGAGTTCATGAATATTGTTTCCATAATGGTGAGGTCCAACGGAAGCTACTTTTTCTTTTACCATATTTGGAGTTCATGAAGACTGTTTCCAGAATGATGAGGTCCAATGGTAGACTATTGTTCATTTTCCAAATATCGAGTTTGTGAAAAATGTTTTGTGCTTCCTAAAGTTTCTCCCCTTTGACATATCATTTGACATTAAAAGAATTTGAAGCCTCGTTTTAAGGACTCAAAGGCCTATTCAAAGACAATAACTACTATAATAATTTTTCCTAAGGATCGGGATGATTTTACATAGTCATTTCATGTTGTTTAATGCAATCTTTTTTAATGGAAAATCCAACGTATCTTAAACCGCTACTCTTTTAAATCTTACAAAGGGACAAGACATCTTCCTCCATAGTTATTATTCTTTTTTCTCGGGTGTGAGATGCTTGAACCTTATATTCCATTCTAAACGAGTAGTGTGATCAATATTTCGTCCTTGGATTAGTTCCCATGAGATTTTGATGCCACCAAGCAGTGTCGATCAATCATCGATATAAGGTATGATCTATCATCATTATTTTGGGTTCATCTCCTTCTATTTATCCTTTCCCTTCTATGTAATTATATTTTCATGTTCCTAATGTGATTTTCATGGGTGTTGACTAGTGTGGTGGTGTGTCTGCATCCTCAGGTGGATATTTTTGTCATGTGGGGAGGAGATCGTAACCTGTTGTGTGGCTCATTCTCGTATAAAGAATGCCAAGAACTGTTTGAGGTAGGGGATTCATTGCTTCTCATTTCATTTACAACCAACTATATAGATGTCATATTTTATCCCACTTGATCACAATGGAATTGACATAGAAAATATTTGAACAAGATAAATAAATAGCTACCGAACAAATGTTATTGCCTATTGTTTTAACAAATAGTGTGATATCTATACTTTCGTTGTTAGATTATTGTTCTTGATGGAAATTGGTAATGAATGTAAATATAGAATTAATTGATAATAGTTTGGATAAAAATAAAGGGGCATGTAAATGAATCTGGCTGTTTGTTGTTGTAATATGAGTTCCAACTCCATTTTTTTTAAAGATCCACTTTTTAGGTAAGTGGGAACCATACAAAACCTCCACAAACCACATGTACAGCATACAAAATTCATATCTCAGACAAACTAAACTGAGACCTGCAACAACACCTTCCAAAATAACCCACAAAATTCAAATTTCTAATTAAAAGTCATCATCACCAATCTCAGAAAACAATATCATCTGTCTCGAGTCACACACCCATCATGACAGCCCACCAATCACCCATCACCTGTTCCGTCCAGAGACACACCATCAATGTCATCATCCAATCATTCTCATCATCGCCATGTCAACCCCTCACCATGGACATCAACCTGAACACCTCATCTCTGCCAGCCTTATCTCTGAGGTCCACCGCCTGCACTAGAAACTGACATCGCCTGAACCAAACACCTTCGACGCTGAAACACCCCATTATCATCATCATTAGGTATTTATCTTCAGCGATAGTGACTCGTCATTGTAACTCCACCATAGTCAAACAACACTGACGCCCACCAGAAATCCAAACCATTGATGCACCGAGGATGAAACAACATCACTATTGTGTCGTAGAAGAACGTCACCATCGATGCCATTTGGTAATAAAACCATAAGGATAAACCCAATATAAATGAAAATAGACGACGAACCATAACAAGAAAAAACTAGAACAGGAAAAAGTAAACCTGGACAAAACCCGAACAGGAGAAAGGGACTGAATCCCTTGGAAGAATGGAAAACTTCGGTAATGCCTGGAGACCTGATGTCTGCCAAAACAATAGAAAAAAACCTCATTGTCTCTTGTGCTCCAAATTTTTCATTGAGAGGAGCTAAGGAACGCAATGTAAGAGTACAAAGAGGCGGTCGAAGAGACAAATAGAGTGCCATCCGGGAGTCAAGAGAAAGGGAAAGAGAAACAGATAGAAATAGAGAGAGAGCACTTTTCTGGAGCCAAGCGAAAGGGAAAGAGAAACCAAGAAAGAGTGCAGCCCAGAGCGAGCGAGTGAGAGAGAAGATAAAGCCGAGAGGAGCAGCATAGAGGAATCACAACTAGGGAAAGTCGAAGATAAAAGCATGTTTAATCAATTTGTGTTAGCTTACTATTTTGATTTCCCGAATTTGGAACATACAAATAATAAATTGGTTAATTCAATATGTATTAATGAACGTGTTATTTGATAAAATATAATTCCTTATATGGTTTTGAGATACCATCTTGTTTGTTTAAGGAACAAGATCCCAATTGATATGATGTTTTTCTTCTTGCTACATGTATTGTGATGTGAACCATGATGGCCGGTTTATATGTGGGGGCATGGAGGCCTATTTGTTCTAGAATTATTTGAAGCCTAGAATGTCGATATGTGTCAATTTATGCATGTGGGTGTTAGAGAGTACACTGAGGATGATGAAATGGGATGGAAGTGAATGATTGGATGCTTGCTGATTATTTTTTTTTATTTATCATATTTACATTCCCCACTACTCAAGGACACTAGTTTTCTTACCCTCCTTCCAAAAATGGGAGATGAAATGTGTGGTATTCCTCATGCCTTCTGTGTTTTTCTTATCATGGGAGGATGGGCCTATACTCTTTCTATATGTGGAAAAGACTTGATGTGTAGTTCATCTACTCACTGAGTTGAGTCCCATTCTATTTAGTAGATTAGAATGTTTTTCTAGAATGATTTAGAATATGGAAAATTAATAATATTGTTAATAAATTATTGACTAAATTATGTTAACCCAATGGGTTGGATGTTGATGGGACTCAATTCTGATGTTACAATTTAAAGGGACAGTGGAATTAGGGTGTCATGCTAATGATATTTATTGTTGAATTGTTAGTGGTTAATTAATATTTAAAAGACTAATTAACATTAATTGAAACTAATAAAAGGGAATAAAATAATTTAATTAAACTCTTTAAATGGTTGTGTGCTTATAGGATACATAGTCTTAGATGTGACAGCTGAAAGTATGAGAGACGCTAGCTGCAATTGTGTCTAAGACTAGGTTATTCCCAAAGTGTGGTTGTGAGATATAGTATAATCTGTACTTTTTTTGTTTATATATGCTAATCTACCCCATCAGTTTGGGCAACTGATGCCCCGAGGATTCTGAGCCCAGGGGGTGTTTTCACCGACATTCTGGTGGGCGGATGGATGGCTTACTACACCCTTTGGCCCCACTTTCTTCTCTTGGTAGTTATTTGTGCTAGCAGGCACATCTTTTAGTTTTCTCTATATATGTTTGTAGAGGGTTGTAATGTATTATAGTTATTCACACACATATATTATGGATATAGTTTCCTATGGACTACTAGAGGTGTAACGTTTATAGGCTGTTATGGCTTGGGAATCATTAATTAGTGTATGGGAAATAATGGTTTGATGTTTAATACCTGACATATGATACACGTTATGGAATCTATGGTGGCTCCCAGAAACTATTGTGTTTCATTTCTTACACAGAAGTGGTGGTTTGGTTTCATGAGGTGCATATTGTGGTGCTTTGCCCAGGTGTCTGCAGGCCATACTTTTTTGAGAGATATTCTTAGGACGTGCGACATTGGGGCAAAGCCACAAACTAGTGGGGAAGTAATAGTGGGGTACCCATGATTTTATTTATTATATTATATACTCATATATACGATACTTTTTTAGAGTATCCATGGTACGAGTAGGGACATAGTATACCTTTTTAGGTGATGAGTTAGTTTCAGTTGTTGTTCACTCTACTTTAGCATGCTTTATTTACTTTTGCATGAGAAGGTCTGGGGAGGATCCTACCGAGTATACTGTAATTCTCACCCTATATATATAATTTTTTTTTCAGGTCACTAGGAGTAGGTTGGAGATCAGGCTATTTACTACTAGCATGGGGTTGCTGGAGTTATTTGTGATTCATGGCCGCTGTTGTTTTTTCTTTATTTTGGGTACTTGTAATTTTCCCCATCTTGTTGTAGTAGTTTTTCATGACATTACATATCTGTACTTTGGGTTTCTTTTTATATTAAAGTCTAAATTGGGTTTGGTTGGTGTTTTTCTTATCACTCTCTTTCGCATGTGTTTTTTGAGGGTAATTACTATAATTTGTGTGTTTACTATACCCTCGGTGCTAGTCGTGAACCTGAGGCCTACTGGAGGAATCACTCGGGGGTCATTATCTCCCTTTTCAAATTATCAGCTCAAGAGGTGTACGCTTTGTTGGGAGGGGGTCATGACTTTTTGATAATTCATATCCAGCTTTCAATGATGATTATTAACAACATGTAATTAATCTAACAAAAGGACACAGCAACGAATAGAAGGAAAAATGTCATTATGAGTTTGGGTTGTGGAAACCACAGTGTATAGAATATTATGATTCCATTATTCTAAGAACATGGGAAGAAAAACCATGTGAAAGCCTTACGTGTATGGGAATATGTTATGACTATGAAAAATAATGGAGTAAAGCAGGTTATTGAAAAGTGATGATGAAATTATATGATAATAAAATATATGGGAATATTTTACTCCAATCGATATCATTGATGGTACAATTTTTCATATGTTTAATGAATGATAATTATTCAAATTTATGTCCAAAATGGAAATCTCATAATGAGTATCGAATTTATAGAAAAAGAAATGGTTATAATAATGATGAAAATTAAGCTAATAATTACATATGAAAAGAAAGAGGTATTCTAAAATAATAGGAGTATGACTACAAAATTTATTATGGATGAGTTAATCAAAGGGTTTATATATTAGAATTATATAATTATGTTACAAGAATATATAAAATTATTATTTTTAGAATTTAAAAAATAATTATTTTGATGAATATGATAAAAAAATATTAATGGACTACAAATGTGGTTTAATGAAATGGTGATAATTTGATTGTGGTATGATGACATATACTATCCTTAAGCTATTAAGATACTGTTGTTGGGTAAAATAGGTTCTAGATATGAATAAGTAAAGTGGATAGTACTTATTAGATACGAAATAATTAATGATTTCTTGACAAAGTAGTTTATGACAGATTTGATTGTGTTTATAGATTTTTTTGGATTTCTCTATTATTTTTAATTATTTTTTTCTTTGATGAATATTTAATAGTATATGTATTTATATGTTTATATGTTAATTGTGATGATTACCATGTTTCTATAGAATATGTTTTGAAGTTATTCACTTGATTGGTATTTAAAATCAATAGCTACATTATAATATATGGGGTGGTATTTATTCTGATTTTGATAGGCTTAGTGATCATCTTTTTTTTATTTTAAACTTTTGGAATGGTAATATGGTTAAACATTTAAATAATGGTTTATATTTATCTATGGATGGTGTTTTGGGGAGAAATGTATTACATCTTCATATGAATAATTATCTGTATTAGATCACTTGATTTAAACTACATTATTAGATTTAAAAAATTAATTATAATTATATTCTGTATCTTATGATTCATTAGATCATTATGGAAAAAAAATTCAATTTCATTTTCCAAGAGAAAGAAATGAAGTGTAAATGGATCAGGGCACTAATAAGAGGTGATATTTTCATTATGAAATTAAATGGAATTAGGGAATTACATTTTGTCATGAATATTTTTGAAATAAAATTTATACATATAATAACAATTTATTATGGTATAAATTAACTTTTTATCCCTCTTTTTTATGTTTTTTTCATCGTTATCATTCTTAAGATCACCCAATTTTATGTGATCAATGATCTCTAACTCATTCCATCAGAATTTGGGGCTAAATTTTACTTCAATTTATATGTTATGACATTGAACCAATTTTCTCCCTCTTTAAACATAGTTTTTGTAATTATAGATTATTTACACAAATCCATTATTTTTATTCAAGAGGATATTTTATTAAACCTTATTATTATATGGGTTTCAATAAAAAAATTCAATTGTTAACCCTTTGATGAATGTGAATAATTTTCAATTAGAAAAAAACATTTATTGGGGGTAAAGTGTAGCACACATAAATGTAGTGAAATATATTTTTCTTATAAATAATAAAAATTATCCAATTTTTATAACGATTTTATATTATATTACTCACAACACAATGTTTATGTCACGCTTATTCCAACATTGAGTTATATTGTGCAAAACAAGATGTTGAGTCTTACTAATAGTTTGATATTTTATTAATATTACTATATAAATGTGACTTTTGTGACCTAACTATTAAAACTATTGTTATAAATAATAATAACAAGTTTTTAAATTTCTTTATAATGGTTTTACATAAAGGAAACAAATTAATATGAAATTACTTAATATGTTTTAAAAATACAATTTTTTCAATAATACATTTTTTATAATTTTCTAAACATTAATAAAATTACATTTGAACAAATGTAGAAAATAAATTTGAAAAAAATAAAATTCCCAACTCAATCATAATTCCAAAATAATAATAGAGTGTTCTTTATGTTTTTTTCTGAAAAAATTAATTTTTTAATGCACCTTGAAAAATACTAAAATATAATTAAAAAAGTCATTTCCATATATTTTATTTATAAATATAAATTATAATTATTAATTTATTTAATGTAACATGAGGTCAATTTTATATCAATAAATCCAATTTAGGTCTCTTGAATGAAATTCATGTTAGAATTAGATATAAATTTATTATGAACTTTTGAAAATATTCTCTTTAAAAACTTGTTTTCTCTTCATTTCAATGAGATTAATTTGAAAATAAGTTTTACCTATTTAATATATAGAATTTGGAAAAATGGATTTAATATTTTTATTTTTCATTATTTATAAGTTACAATTTAGTTAACTTAATGTTTTTAAAAAATATATTGTAAATGATGTAAAACATAATTACCATTGTTATTGTAAAAATGGTTTTATTGGGGGGTTAAACTAAGAATATAAGTGATAAAATGACCAATTAGTTCTTCAAACACAATATGGTTGTACATATTTCCACCATTATAACCTTAGTATATATATTTATAATTTTTTGGAATAATTTTCAACAATGTGTCCTATATATTATGTTATGTAAATAATAAGTAAAAATGAAACTTTCTTTTTGGAAGTTTCTATAGGGATTATGGACTAGGAAAAATATAAAATAGGTCCCGTTATAGATATTATTTTTAAATATAAATTAATATTTTTTACAATAATTAACTATATTTATAAATTTTCAATGAAACAGATACTTAAAATTCTTAGGAAACTCAAACTCTATAATTATTTAGATAATAAAATATAAAATAACTATTAATAAATAGATAAAATGAAAATTAAATTGATTGATATATTATCTTCAATTAATTTTTTAGCTCAATATATCATGTTACACAAGTATGCACATTATCTATTAGAATTTAATTATATTTCTTATAAGGAACCAACCATAAAAATAATATATTTTATTATTTATGGTGTATAATTCACTTTTTTAAATTTGAAAGGATATGTTCTATTTAGAGTATTAGATAATTAATAAATAATCATACAATGTAATCTTATACATTACAAGTGGGTACATATAATTATAATTCATTTCTTCAACAAATGGAATCCATTTTAAAATAAAAGATGATTTATTTAAAAAATTCATCGATATATTCAACATTAATTTTAATTTTCATTACTAATATTTAAGACCTTGAGTATAACTGGTCAAATACAATATATATATTCCTCTTACATAGAAAAATATACATTTATCAACACCTTAACAACATTAAAATTTCTATTATAACAAGAAAATGGAATTTAAAATGTGGGGAGGGATTCAGTAATATTATTTGGGAATATTTTTGTTGAAAATTTAGTTTTCAAGTGTGGGATATTACGAAGAAGTGGTTCCCTTTTATTTAATATGGTAGGGACAGTCTTGAAATTTTTCAAAATATTAAATTAATATATATTAATTTTATAATCAAATTGCCTCCATGATGATATCATTGGATGATCAAATTATTATGGGATAAAATCCCCTCATCCAATAATATTTAGATAGTTTTTAACTAAATTTATACCCTTGTTTTTTGAGTTATAACTCTTAAATAGAAACATTAGTTCTTATAGTGAGAAAATGGATTTTTACTCTTTAACGGTATATGTAATAACAATAAAATACCAAAATTCCCCATAAAAGGGTCATTGATAAAATTTAAAACCATATCAAAATTACGTTTCCTAATTTTATGTTTTTTATATTTTATATCATTAAACTATATTATTCATTTTAAAATATCATAAGTAACAATTTTTACACTATTTATTACATTAAATTTTTAAAAAATCTATAGAATTTGATATCATCAAAAAATCTTTTAATGCATCCCTAATATTTAGAATTAATATATAACATGATTTTATAACATTAATTAACTCAAAAAATATTTATTTTAAACATTTTAATTACATTTATTTGATTTCTTCATTAAATTAATAAATAGAGCATCATCCTTGTGCAGGTGATTAATATAACTATTTAATACCTCGTAATTTTAAATAAATTACCATCATAAATATAACTATTTTATATTTAACAATAATCATTTTGGTTGAAAATATCTTCTGGATACCCATATATTAAAAATGATGTACTTATTAAAATCATTAGTGTGAAAAGATTGACCTTTCATTAAAAAATGATATAAGGGAATAAAAGTAATATAGTTGGTATCAAGAGGTCATAAATTTGTTCCATGTATGATGATGTATTATAATCAATCATCCAATAAAATTTGGAAAAGGTTTATGGTAATTTTCGAATCCTTATTACAATTATTAATACAATTAATTACCCGATTTTCCCTTATCCATGGTAATAAAAATTAATAAATTCACTATTCATATAGTTTAAAAATATAATGGACTTATTTAGTAAATTTTATCATTATAATTTTTAAAATGTAATATATTTTTTAGATTTCAAAAAAACATAAGTTGAAAAAATTATTTTAAAATTAATCCCTTGGGTGGTGCGAGAAAGCATATTTTTAATGAAAAAATGTTCATAAGTTTACTATGTTTTAATATATAAATTAATAAAAAATGATTATACTGATCTAAATTTGAGTAATAGATTTATATGTGATCTAATGTTTCTTTGAAATCACATTATAATATTATCTAACTTTATAAAAATTTAGATAATTTATTTTTTTTAATTAATATTCTACTTTTTTCATTATTAATAAAAAATGAAGCATATCAAAAAATACCATGAAAATTTAAATATTTTCCATTAAAAAATGTGTATAAAATTTTCAAATAAATTTTATAAATTTTCAATATTTGGATTTGCAAAAAGTGTGCCTTTAAATGTTGGAAAATCTACCTTGAGGAAAATAATTCATTTTATGCGTAAAATTGAATTTCCATTTATATAATGTCTATGAAAAAAATAGGTTGAATTTTAATAAAGTAGTATTAATGTATTATATATATATATATATATATATTTCTTTAATATTATCCAACAATAGTCATTTTTATTTAATTATTATAAAACAAACTTGTTTGAATTTAAATAATTTTATTGAAACTGATTCCATTTTATTTTCACAATGGTTTAATTTTATTTTATAACTATTATTGCACAAAATAACTCATTTTATATCCTTGTGTAAACCATATTTTCATAATTCAGTTTTTTATGTTCATACCCTCCAGTCTAATGGGTATATAATAATATTAACATTTAAATAATAATATTTTTTTGTGCATTTATGCTCAATGTGTGTATCATGCATGCTATTGAATATATTCTTTCCTCATTAAAATATAGGCATGTGATATTAACAAAATCCCTTAATATATATCATCCTTGTTATTTCAAATAGGTCTTTGTAAGTAGGGATCGATTACCCAAAACACCATTATTGAAATCCCACATGGGATCAAGGATCAATAAAACATCTATGTGAAAAGAGTGAAATGAAAGTATGTAGGTCACCTAGTAGAGTTCCATGTTAGAATCATAGACATGGAAGAGAATAGTGACTATCATGTTCATTTGTTGATCTATGGATAAAACGCTCATAAAAAGTGAACAATCATAAAACAAAAAATATGTGATGGGTTAAAAGGTCATTGATATATTAGTATTTAATGTAAATAGATAATCTCACTATTTCAATATCCATTTAATAGTGTTAAAAAATTATTTAACTAAAATAAAATGACAAAAAGTAAAGACACTAAATTAATAAATAATAATTTTTCCTTTAAAATATATCCACTATAATATCATATTTTTTCATCAAGTAAAGAGTATTTATGTTGAATTTTTCATTTTTAAAGAATTAGAATCAACTTCTAGTGATAAAAAATACACAATAGGATAACTATCTATTAACCCACCTTTATAGATTATCAAAAACCAAAATGGTTATGATATTTTAAGATAATTCCCCTCAAAATATTGAACCTTTATATGCTAAAAAACAATATTAATTTCTGAAATTCACCATAAATACGCATTGTTCAATATAGATCATTAATCAATTAATTAAATAAAAATAAATTAAATATTATTTACTATTATCAAAAAATTATAATAATAAGGATTTTATCACATAGACTTCCATGATAGTATTAAAATTTATCACAAAATAACCTAAATAACTCCTGAAGTATAATATAAAATAAAATATCAGTAATCATATAATCTCACAGTATTCTTATAATATCAATAAATTAAATGAATCATCATAAATCAACAATAAAAATATATATTATTTCATAATTAAAGTTTAGCTTTATTCCAAAAAATTAATCGCATATTCTTATATTTTCAATATTCATATTTAGTTCCCAAAATATTTAGTCTTTCCTTAAATAATAGTAATCAGTAAATCCACTAATCATTTTATAATATCATGGTTATAAATATAATAAAATTTCATAAAATAAAATTATTATTAATAAATATGATAATTTATGTAAAATTACATATTAAGTCTATATTTTACTTCATGTAGACAAGTGGTAGGTGATGCACACTTTTCTCTCTTCAGTAGTTGGTTAAATTCTTCTATCCTTTCCCGACACGATGGGTTGTCACATAGTCTATCTGGTGGCCATTTTATAGAACACTATAATTATTATATCAATCCTAAATATATTATAAATTCATAAAAAATAATCTTAATATACATTAACATCAATTTTTATCTCATACCATTCATTTTCATCCAAAAATGTAATAAACCATAATTAACTGAAATCAAATGTCTCCAAAAATGATATTAGTCTCTGTAATATTTCAAAACATAAAGATTAAAAAAAATATTTAACATTAAACCTATAATAAAACTAACAACTGTAAACACATGTTGTTATTCAAAACACATAAGAATACATTCTGATCTCCATGTTTGTCAAAATCCTCCTATGATACCAACATGGCAGAGTTAGCCAAAAGGATTAAATTTTCATGTGTTTATGATATTGATTTCACTTTATTAAAATTCAACAGAAAGTTTAGGTTTAGTTTTTAATATAATTAATAAAACTCATAACATTTAAACATATAAATTACAAGTTGACACTTGTACTCATTATAAATATTTTCCACCAATGGAAAACCATTTCAAATAAAACATAATTTATTTTCATGACACATAAAAAATACATTAATAATAAATTATTGATTATCATTACCAATATTTATGAACATGAGTATGACTCATCACATAAAATGTTTATAATCCTCTTATTTTGACAATCTCTATTGATTAACACCTTAACACCTCTATGGTGAGTGTTCTACCTAAAAAATAACCACTAAAATATGGTGTAATGACCCAGAATATTACCATGGTATTTCCCCTACAATAATTATGTGATATAGTATAAAACAAATAAATTATATTTAGGCATAAATATAATCATTATCATAAAGAGTGTATAAAATAAGATGAATTTATAGAAATTAATTCACTAATAACAATTTAATAATAACCTAACCACTATGACAGTGTTATGACCATTAGGAATAGTAATATGGTCGTTAGAATAGTATCCTCAAATTTATAAGTAAAAATAATATTTAGGAATCATATTAATTAAATAATGATATAATAATATAAAAGAATTTGTTAATCAATGTTTTAGATATGATATATTAATTGTCTAAATTTTTATGTATTGTAAATTTTTTGTTATTATTCTATAATTATTATAATGAATTACAATAATATTTATTTTCATAAAATATATTTATAAAATATTATATTTTTTTATAATTATAAGATCATATTGTGAGACTATAAATAATTTTTCAAAGTATCATCAAATAACTTAAAATATTAAAATTATAATTTTCTCTAATAAATTATTTTTTAAATAAATATTACATTCAGTATGTCTTGAATGTTATATTTATAAAATGGATTCTATTTTTTGAATCCAAATTTACAAAAATGGTTGGATTTAATGTTTTGTATTTTATGAAAATAGTTGTATTTCAAGTGAATAATGAAATTTGGTAATATTTTGTATAATCTAAATATATGAGTTTTTAATACGTTGATGTTGTATAGATGATGTATGAACCATTATCATAAAATATAAATCATATTTTACAAATTTTGATATATATATATAAACATTTTTTATAATACGGAGTCATAATAATAAACTAATCTAGATAATAATAACACATACCCCTCTCGTCTCTATAGAAATACCAACCATCACAATCCCTAATCCAGACACCATATAATATTTAGATCATGCTAAAATTCTAAAACATACACTCCATGAATCATTCCCACATCATTTATTTATTTTTCTCACCAAAATACCATTACCAAGTGCCTTATTGAGGATCTCAAGGATATGGTATTTAATAGGAAAACTCCTTCACCTTTCCCTTTAAAATTTGTTTTCTTACATTTGAACCTTTATTCCAATATCCAAAGAGACATTATAGCTTGAAAATAAAAAATATATATATATATATATATTGTTTTTCATTTTAATTGGACATACACCCTCAAATCTATAATCTTCCAATTGTATATAAAAATTAAAAAATTGTTTGTGATTTATCGATTAACCACCTTCTTGGACGATGTTTTTTATTTATCTATATCATACATAATGGATGATCATAATATTTTTATAATGGTTAAAGAGGAATTTAAAATGTATATTCCAACTTTCTTATGTTCTATAATAGATATATATACATCATATTAAATCATACAACAAAAATACTTCATGATGAAAAAAAAATCCACAAAAATAAAAGGACGTTCATCAGTAGAATTTTATCTGTTGAATCACTATAAAAAAAGAAATTTATATTGGACCATTGAAAATCTTGGATTTGAAAAAATTTTATGTGATCCCACAACTACAGTTTCTCTTCTAATTTACATGAACACCCATAATTTTACATAAGGGGAGTGATCATATGATAATGTAACTAACACACACAAAACAATTAAATTAAACATTATAACTCATCAAAATGAATATTAGAGGAAATAATAAAATTATACTAAAAATTAAAAAATAAGTGGTTCGGAATTAATTAATAAATGAATATAATTTTATTATCCAGTATATTTATCACATGTGCTTAATGCTTTCAGACATAATGTAAGGTGTATATCAGAACCTCCGTTTTTTCTTCACCTTATACTTTACATCTCTTTGCACCAAATTAATTATTTATTTTTTTATATGATTTTACAAAATAATGTGTATATGTTCTAAAATTATTTTTCCATATCATCTAACGCTTATTTTATGGGTAAATACATGATTGAAAATTTTCAATTCTCAATTCTTCTCGTTAAGCAAGCCCGACTAAAGAGAACTTCTAGATTTGTTAACATTTTCATGATCCCTACATATTATGTCATAAGATACCATAGATTTTGAAAATCCATCATATTATCATTAAAAAATATCTTAGTTAAATTTAGGTTTTATATAAAAAATTATTCAATTTATATTTACCATTACTCATAAATAAATTTGCTCAAACATTAATAATTTTACTATTTTATAATATTTATTAAACACTATTTTATATGATTTCAATTTCATGGACATAATTTAACATGATAAATTAAAACTGTACCTTATGAATGTCCATATATGATTTAATTCATTTTTTCATGGACACCATTCTGATATTCCCATTGGTGGATAGTTTCATTTGCATAATAATGTTGTGTCAACCAATATATTTGGCAATTCGAGTCATTGAAAACTGTGAAGATATTTTCTATTGTGATCCTAAAGACGATGCAGAAATTGTATAAACATAGTGGTCTAATGTGACTATATATATAAAGAGATAAATATTGTACAATATGGGAGTATCAATAGTAAAATTCTATAATATAGAGAAATACACACATCCCATGTGTCAATTATGGGGAATAAGAATCCTCGAAACTACCTTATGGGAACCAGGATGTACTTTTAATTTTTACGAGAATGAAATCATGATATATTTTTTCTAAGGGATATGAAGAATAGAAAAAATGATAAGGAATAAATAACCATTCAAATAATAACTCATATGATAGTGTTGTGCTTTAACTGTGAGAAACATGGGCATTATGTGAGCTAAAGAATTACAAAATGGGTTGTCAAATGATATCAACAATAACATACTCCAATTGTATAAGGAAGAGAAAATTATATCACTACTGCTAAGGAGTAACCCTAAAATGAATTTTTAAGAGGTAAACATTATATTCATTTAAGAATATAAAAAAGAAAATTTGATTCTGGTTCGACACATTCTTTCAAATATTGCATAATTTGTATAACTATTCGAATACCAATAATTAATATAATGGTTGACCATTTTATGAGAAAAAAATGTAGTTTTTTTGGAATATAATGTATTTAACTCCAACCCTTTTGATGTTTTGTAATAATTCTACCATAAAATTTTCATTACTTCCATTGGTGGATTTTTATTTATTGGGAATAGAATGGATATCATTTTACAAAGACAACATCAACTATCGATAAACAAAGATTACAACTCACATCTGGTGGTGTAATAAATTTTTTAAAATTGTGTTTATGTCATTTATTCTACTTTAGAATTTTCATATTATTTATAGATTTTATATTATTTATGTTAATTCATTTCTATCACAAAATATTGAGACAAAGGAGGGAATCATGATTAAATAAGTTTCTATTGTGTGGGAATACATTGATGCATCCCAATAACAATTTAACATATTTCATCCTAACTGAGTGGTTGATATTTTAATTGAACTTATTTCTATTTCCCTTTTAACATCAAATACTCTTTACAGTATCGACACCAATTATTTGGATGAATGAATGATTTTGTTAAAAGATATACTATAAATGGGTTTTATATTACCATGTGATTTACTATTGGGTACAGTAGTCCTTTTCCTAAAAAATAATGATGGATAAAATTTCTTTTGCATTTATTATTTTAATATCAACATAATCATGATAATGAAAAAGTATCTCATATATGGATAGATGAAATAATCAATTAACAGTGAGGCTCCAAGTATTATTCTAAGGTGGAACATTGTTCGAGATATCGCAAATAATTTTGATGAAGAGATATATTACAATGTAATCATTTTGAATTAGGTATGGAGAGTATGAGTTCATAATTATGAATTTTAGTCTCACCTATGATACTTAAATATTCATGGAAATAAATAATAGAGTCTTTAGAGATTACCTCGATAAATTAATGTCTTACATAAAAGATGATATTTTAATATACTTGCCGAGATTGGTAGAAAATGATGTGAATTTGAATACTATGACCAATAAATTTCCATTGGTGAAAAAATATGAAATTTATAGTAAACGTGAATTCTAGATAAAGGATGTATCATTATATATGTATATTATTATAGTCAGAGAAATATTTTTGGACACATCTAAGATAAAGGAAATATAGCAGTTCCCTCAGATGAAATCTACAATAGAGATCCATAGTTTCCTTGGTCCAGATGGGTATTATAAATGATTATTGAGGAAATAATCATGATTATTAGGTCCAATATCCAAACTGACATAGAATGGTGTAATTTTTTTAAGACTAGTAAATATCAATAATTCTTTAAATAGTTGAAAAATAAGTTAATCATTGCATAATTATTTATACTAATAACATGGGGAAAAATATTTGTGGAATACCAAAATGATTGAACGAAAGGACTTGGACATGAAATAATTCAATATTTTAATGTTATATCCTATACTTTAACAAAGTACAATTTTCATGAGAAAAACTATGTAGAAAAAGATGTGTAGTTTGTGGGTATTATCTTCACGTTGAAAATACAAAAGTATTATAGTTATGAAGAGAATCATGATATATATATATATATATTGATAATAAGAAAATAAAATATATATTCACACCAATGGTTAATAGTATTCACTAATGAATACAGATAGATATCATCATGTATTACAAATACTCAATTCACATTTAACATGGTAAAGAAAATAACCTATTTGATGCTCTAAGTAGAAAGGATTATAAAACCATATGAATCAAACTAATTGAGAACAATCAAATCTAGATAGATTTTAATAGGATGGACCTAATAATCATTCAGGATAAAACACCATAAATCATTTCTCAAATTATTACTCAACCATCCCTTATAGATAAAACAAAGGATGCTAAGAAAAATTTTGTTGAAATCTGGGAGAAGGGAGAAGATATCAGAATAGATAATAAAGAAGAGTTCAATATTGATGAGAAAGTATTCATAATATTTTATGTCATAACTATGTGTAACATATAATCTAGAGATAATGAAATATATTATGGTTGATACACATAGTTTATCATTCTTTATTCACCCCCTGAGCAAAATGATGTTTGGAGATCTCTGAGATAACAATTAGTGGGAAAATATAAATAAATATATTGTACAATATACATAAATGTCCTTCTTTATGTCATCATGTGATGGAAATAATTATGAAATTGTAAGGGTATGATGCTAACATTTCTGATACCAATATAGAATTGAGAAAACATCCCCATGTAAATTTTCACTGGCATTAAAAGACATCTAGAAGAATCATTGTTGTATGGGTTATTTTGAATCATCGTACAATTAGGATGCACATTATTTCAATTTTATATGACTTCTCACTAGATAAACTAGCACAATCATTCATCAATATTGTTTTAAGGATTGATTCTATTCCTATATTAATTGTATCTAATCGAGATCCAAAATTCACATCAAAATTATATAAAATGATTCAACATGATATATAAAATTTTCTTTAATATAGTATGACTTATCATCTTCAAACTAATTAGAAATAACAGTAGACTATTTATATACTATAGGTCTTATTGAGAGCATGTTCTATGGTACTCAAAGGATGATTGGATGAACATCTACCACTGGTTGAGTTCTTGTATAATAATAGTTTCAAATTATGCATAAAAATGACCCTATATAAAGGCCATTGTGGGAAAGGATGAATAACACTAACATGATGGAATTATGGTGAATGTAATATGTTGGGAACTAAAATCCCTAAAGAAAATCTAGAAATGTTGAAAACCATTCATCAACACATCAAGGAAGCCCAATGTCAGCAAAATAGCTATACAGATAAATATATATGAGACATGGAGTTTATGGTTCATGAAATAGTCTTTCTATTCATATCTACATATATAAGAGTCATGAGATTTTGGATAAAAGGAAAGCTTTTTCCCATGTACATCATCCCCCTCATAATTATTGATCATGTTAGAACATTGGCATATCGGCTAGAACTTCCCCCCACTAAGTCTCATGTCCCTAAATAATTCCACGAATCCCTCCTATGTATGTACATAATAATCCCTTAATTTGTATTTAATTTATAGGTGGTACATATATAAACCCATCTCTCATATATGGTAAATCCAATCAATATTTTTGACCTTGGAGAAAATTTCTACTCAACAAGATTCCTCACATGGGAAAATTATTATGGAAGAAACATAAATATGAATAGTAAATATGAGAAAATAGAAATTTATTACGGATAAGTACCCTGAGATATTTTCACCTTTATATGAAAAAATAATGGTTTGTTGGATAAATATCATGGGGGGGGGGGGGTTAGTTTAACAATCTAAAATTTTACCTATGGGATTTCCCATCCAATATTTATGTAATATAGTAAAAAACAAATATATGACATATAGAACCTATGAAAAAGTACACATCATAAATAATGAATGAAATAAATGATATTTATATAAATTAAAGCACCTTTTCCAATGGAATTGTAACCTGGACGTTGGAATAGTAATATGAACATTAGAAATTTTAATATGGCCTTTAGAATAAAAACCACCCTAATAAATGTATAAATAAAATTTATGATTCTTATAATTGATAACATAATATATTTATATCAAGAATAAGAAAAATAATTTTTTATAATTAAAAATTATGGGTTGAAATTTTAACTGATACGAAATTGTTTATTTTTAATATTAAAATCTAAATAATGATTAAAAACAAATATTTATTTTTATAAAATATATTAATGACATAATAATTTTTTATAATTATATGCTATTTATATTTTACCTTAGTTATTTTTTCAATGTTTCATAAAATCATTTGCAATATGAAAATATGTATATTTGAATAAGTGATGATTTTAATTAAAAATTAAATTTCTCATATTAGGAAAATTTTGTCTATAAAATGTACTACATTTTGAAAATAAACATAAAAAATGGCTGAATTTTCTATATTTTTTCTTAAATAGTTGAATATTTAGTTAATACTGGAATAAGGTAATTTAAAGTATAAAATAAAGGCATGAATTTTTTAGGCGTGGATGTTGAATTGATGATTTAAGACCCAATATCTCAGACAACTTATAAATATATATTATATTCAGTTACAATGTTCGAAGATATATATATATTCATAATAAAACGTAATATACTAATGAATGTACTAATAAAAATACCCATATATTATACCAATAAATAGATTACCTCATCACCCATTATCATCACAAATTCTGTGCTTTAAAGGTTTCTTATACCCATTCAAATTTTGATCCCAATAAACCATCCTATTTTGTAGTCTTGATGGCCTCACAAAAAGACCATTCCTATATTTCTTATGGTGGTCCTCAAGGAAATGATATCCATGAGGTAAAATCCTCAACATTTATATTTTAAATTATTTCTTTATTATACCTGATCAATCCTACTATATCCAAAAATTCATGATAAATATTGTATCATGCTTTTTTTATGATGTAATTATCATAATTTAATATCCATCACCAAAGTTTTTATCTTCAATTGTTATCATAAAACCTAAAAAATCACCTCTAATGTGTTGAATCATCAATTTCATGAATTGGTATTCATTAATTTATATTATTACCCTCAAAGTTTTCCCTAGAACCATTGTTATAGTTAAAAAATTATTCTAAAATGAATATTGAAACTTTTTATGTTTTTAACTGCTATATAAAAAATTATTAATTAATAACCAAAACTGGTTTGTATTGATCAAATAATCATTAAAATAATCTCATATTCACCATTAACATGTTATCTAATGAATCACTCTCACATATGAAAAACTAATTTATTAAACCATTTAAAATTATGTAGGTTCAAAATTATCTTATAATTATAGTTATGGTTTTTTCTTTCATTTTATCAAAACCCTTATAATTAATCTCAAGGTAAACGATCATAAAAATTTGAAAAATAATACACTCAGAATAGTTACATTAAATATTATCACTCATCAAAATTACCATGAATGACAATATTAAATTTTAATAATTTAAAAACATATTTTTTTTGTTCTGTGATAAATAACCGATGGAAATAATTTGACAATTCCTGACATTAATATCAAGAATATAGTGCTTTCAGATGTACCATGTGGCATATCTCTGAACCACCTTTTTTCCTTCAAGATAATATTTACATATCATTACTCAAATGTAAATATTTATTATTATTTTATAATATTACCAAATTCTATTTATTAGTTTCAAATAGATTTATACCTATCAATTCATACTTAATTGGAAATAATATACATTCTTTAAAAGTATCATTTCTCAATTATTCTTTATAATCAATATTCATTAATGAGAACTTCCGAATTTAATTCCAATTTTAATGTAAACACCATAATATATTTTGGTCCACTAGTATTATTGTAAAATCTATTATTTTACCATGAAATGTTAGGTTTCTTCATTTCTGGCTTTATATAGACAATTTATCATTTTCCCATTTCAAATAATATTAAATATTTTTCTTAAAACACACTAATGTTGTTATTTATAAATATTTTTAATGTATGTTTTTATATGTTTTCACTTTTTTGTAAAATAGCCTATCATAATTTGTAATGATTTTTACTTATTACTATCCATATATATTTTAATGTCATTATTTAATAGGCACCATTATGATATTCTAATGGGTTAACCGTTATGATACTCATTTCCTTCAATGGGTAACCCTTGTGGTTTTTTATTATGTTTGACTATTCAGGTGGTACACATATGAATGAACATGTTATGATGGGTTCAACTAGATAGAGCTCAAATGCATTGGATAATATTTTGTCTCATGATACATCATGTATGGGGCTAGAGAGTAATTATAATCAATTATGGGACTTTTTCCACCTGTGATATTGTCTTTGGAGTGAACCATGACTCGCATTTATTTCATGTTTTATATTATTCAACATTAATATGTTTATATGATCACATATTTCTATGTTAGATATGATTTTTTTCAATATTTTCATTTATATTCCATTACTATAATTATGTTATCATGTTATGAATTCAAACACTTTTGAATTCATAATTCCATTGATTATTCCCTTAACATCACCTTAAGCACGTCCCATTATTCTAGTATTCCCCAATATTTATTTTTTTGGATGAAGATAATAAATTATTTTGGTTCTAGTTTTATACTTTAAATAATTCATTATATTATTTTTGGATTCCTGTTTTCTAATTATATACCAAATATTTCAATGATAGTCAACTTTACAATCATTGTCTTTTATTTGGGGGTTAAATATGATTAATATTATGTAATAATATGTGTAAAAGTTTTGGTTCACTATAGTGGGGATAAAATATATAAATGTATTTGAATAGTGATTAGCTGGACCAAAATGGTTTGAATGTGAGAGATAGTGAGAGGATTATGTTCCATTTTATAGATGAGTGAAGGATCACTCATAGAATTTATAAAAATAAAATTTTAATTAAAATTAATATACTTTTAAAAATGATTCCAAAATGATTTATTTAAAATATAAGATTATTTTGGGATGATGTAATCTAATCCAATATTATTGAGTTATGTTTTTACTAAATTTATACCATTATCATTTGGTTTTAATTATTATTTAACACCTTTATTTTTATCATGACAATATCGGCTTTTACTCTTTGAGGGTTAATATAGTTACTATAAAATTAAAAACATCCCATAAATGAATTATTTGTAACATTATAAACCATATCACATTATGTTTTCAAAAAATTTTATTTTTATAAATTTTATATCATTTAATACAATATAATTTTCGTAAAAAAACACTAATTTCAATTTTGAAACTATTCATTACGTTGAATTTTAATAAATCAATAAAATAATTAATATTTGAATAAACATTTTTAGTATATTATAAATATGTTATACTTTTTAATAAAAATTTTATATGATATTAACTATCTAAAATTATATTTATTTTAATAATTCTAATATAATTTATTTTAATTTCAATTATTTTAATAATTACTAAATCATTATTATTAAAGCCAAAGATGTTATTATTTTTTACCTCAAATATTTTAAAAAATAAATGATGATGATTAATAGGGTATATTTCAAAATAATAATTTTTTGCTAAAATTTCTTTTAGATTATAATATATTAAAAATGTTATTCATTTTAAAAACATTATTGTGACATGACTAATTTTTTCTTAAAATAAAATACTATAAGAGGCACAAAGTCATAAAATAGGGTCCACAAGGTCATAAATTCTTCCCATGGATGATTTTTTCAATAAAAACTAATCTAATAAAATTAGGACATGTGTCAATGTAATTTTATAATCCATACCATAATACCTTTTACCCTTAATTACCTGATTTAACCTTAACCGTGCTTATTAAAATTACTAATCTTAATATTTATATGGTATTAAAATAAAATTATCTATATAATATATTCTGAATTCAGTATTCCAAATACTTAATCCATTTATAAATTTTCAACAAACACAGGTGGCCAAAATTATTTGAAAAATAATCCCATAAAAAAGTTGCGAAATGGTGTGTTTAAAGTTAAAACTATTCAAATATTTACATTGTTAATATATATATATATATTCATTTTAAAAATTATTACTATATAATAAATAGGATTAATATTTTTTATTGATCAAATGTTACGTTAATATTTTTAAAATATAATTAACCAATATAAATTATTTTGAAAAAAATTAGAATTTTAATTATAATTCAGAATTTTTAACAATTAATCACAAAATAAAACTTATTATAAAAATAGAAATAATTACACTAAATAAAAATTTTAAATTCATATATCAAAAATTTACATAATTATATAAAATAAAATTTTTTAATGTGAAATTATTAATTTTTAAAAAATATTCTTCATTAAATGGTTTGAGAACTACATTTAGAAAAATATAGATTTTTTTGAGTAGATTGGGTTTATTATTATATCATGATTATAAATAACATATAATGTAGGTTAGACATTATTTTAAACATAATATATATATTTATATATATAAATAATATCATTAAATAGTGTAATTTGTTATTTTATTAGTATAAAACACACGGGTTCACATTAAAAAAAAATTATGAAAATATTTTCTTCTAATTTTTAAAAAATTTATTTTAATTTATATTTATTTGATAACCAAATAAGACCTTTAATATAATGATTAATCAATAACTTCATTATTAAATTTATCTTTTTCATAACCATCATTCTACCAGATTGGTTATAATGGTAATATTTATATTTTAATATTAAGTCTTTCATTTAAGCTCGAAGTGGCATATCATGTATGCTATCAAAAATATTGTTTACTTTATAAAATCTATGTATTTTACGTTTTTCTAAATTTTAAATTCAAATTCTCTAACTAATTCCAAAATATCAATTTAGGTTATTTTATAATAAATTATATTTTATTAATAGATTTCAATTTATAAAAAAAAACAATATTTCAATAAATGATTTTTAAATTTCAATAACTATCATATAAGTTACATTAATGTCGATATTGTTTTATTGTAATGACTATATTTACCAATAAATAGTTAAAAAATATTTAGCATTGTTACGGTGAATGTAATGTTTTTGAACGTTACTTGTGCTTGTATTAAAATTAATTTCAAACCGAAATACTATTAATATTTTATAAATTTAATATCATATTTGTAACCATTGGGTAAAAACAATCTAAAAAATATAAATCTAATTTATTATTAAGGGATAATATTCGAAGGTTATATAACTAATTACCATTGTTAAAAACAAACATGGTAAAAAATGGGATACAAATAATTTATGGAATCAAATATTTTAAACATGGGTTTAATTTTTTGGTGGATGTGTTGGAAAAACATGTCATCCCTCTAGAAAATTTATTACCAAATTTTCAGCATAATGAGGTCTGATTAACCACAAAATATTTAATACTTTTATGTATTTAATAGAATTCCACCCCTCAACTACAAAAGGGAACATAGTCACCTCACTAATTTACACCTTAAACCATATTTTTAATCCATTAACTAATGAAATATCTTCCCAACATCCCTAACCTACTATAATAAGTCATATTTTGGTCATAAAGACAACATAGAAAGGTTATAGTTAAAACCTAAGGAGGGTACTCAATGAAGAAGTAACTTTTTTCTATGGGTTATTTTATTTCATATCATCCCAAAATTCATTAAACTATTATAATATTATGATTATTTAATATCTTAATTATATGAAATATAGTGACTTTTTTCATATCAAGGGTGAGACATTAAAAATCAAAAAAAATCTATCAAATGGGTTAGAAAATTATCGCATGTGTTTTAGAAAGACTAACTACTCAGGAATCGATGTTGTTTGTTTTTCTATTACCACTTATCAAGGATGGAAATAATGATAGAAATACTATTTATATTTAATAAAATAAAATATTTATACTTTTATTATTCTTATTGAATTAATATATTAGACATACCTTCATGATTTTCATTTTTTGGGAATATGAATACATCATCTGTGTGTATGGTGTACTACAACATTGTGACACATTACTACTTGATGACAGTTTAAATGGATTGAATGTAGGATTAGTTTAGTAGACATATATGAAATATATTACATTAAAATTATACTAAAATGAATAATATTTATTTTAATATATATATTTTAATTTTTATTCATTCAATTCTATAAGAAAATACAAATAATGTTCATAGGTATGTATATCCAATCATCTTCTTGAATGATCTGTTTCATTTCCTATAGCTAAATATTATTGATTAATATAAATATATATTTAGTAAAATTATATTATATTTATATAATTGCATAATTTTTCTGCGATAATGAAACCATGATAGATGTAATAACACAAAACATAATAAGGAAAAAACCTATATGAACAACAAAGTAGTAATGACCAGAAACATAACTTTATGAAGGAATTGTTAACAAATTTCAAATAAAATGTCAAAAGAAAATCAAATATGGTATGATATATAAAGTTATTTTTATTTTATATATTTATAATATAATGTTATTTATTATAACATAAGGTTGAAATTCTATGAAGGAAGTCAAGACTAATGGTAAGAGGATTTCTAATCTCAATTTTATTTCTTGAAGGCATATGAAAATTTACCACATATTTATTTTATATGACTTATTTCCATCCCGTTGATATTTATTAGCATTAAATCCTTTATAATATAAAGATTTACAAAAAAAAAATTCATAATTTTTCATTAATTAGAATCATGATTCAAAATTTTATTAAGTGGTAATGGATTTGTTCCAATATTTTATTTTATTATATTCTTCCACAATGAGTTAATACAAAGCGTTAGACTTGTAATATCATGAAAATCTTCATAGTAATAATATTTTGGGTTTTATTTTAATTTATCACTTAATTGGGTTTTTGGTTCAATGATACTAATGTGGTGAGGATTTTATATTAGAAACACATAATAATTAGGACATTTTATGATTCAGTCTCAAATGATAAATTCTTATGATCCATTTCACAATAATTCTCTATAATTTTATTCTTCTATGATTAATCATGATTCTTTCACGTAATGTTAATGTCATTATATAATTTTTACATACAATTATTACAAAAAAAAATTTACTAGATAATCTCAGTCTTTGGAGAACCTAGTAAAATTTATTAAAATTAATGAAATGTACATCAAGCAAGAAAATCATACTAGAAAAAGAAAACTACAAATCATAAAATTAATACCTGTCAACAAAACCCTGATATATTTCATTCTCTATAGTAGTCTATTCCCACTCTGAGATTTCATAGTGATTCAAAATCATGGTATACATCTTTCTAAGATTCAATTGCTCCAATGATAGAAGCTCCATAGAATTATGCTTACCATTTTTCATACAAATGTTACCCCCACTTTCCTGCATGACAGAAGACCTAGTTGACACTGGATTCAGAAGGTAATAAAAGTTATTCCTCAACCTTATTATTGTTGGGGTAGTCATAAAATATTCATTTTCGGAGACCTTCTTCTTCCCACCCTATAAAATGTCACAAAAAGAAGGTATAAACATGCCACTATCATTTTTCTTGTCACTATTTGAGACATCCCCCCATTTCCCAGGCATATGCACGTGTTTGTTAACATCATACAATCCCCATTACTAATTAGATTTTCTATTAGTATCAATAATGGAGAAACATGGTGGGTGATCTACATAATAATTACCATCATGTGTCACTTTTCTCATGGCACCTTCTTCAATCACTACATTCGGTGATGAGAAACAAGCCGCATGGTGGAAATTACATTCACTTGAGGACCCTCCACCACATTAGAGATATAATCATGTTCCATTTCATTAATGTGATTACAAATACGCTTTGTGATCTTCAAGTCTCCATAGATATCAATAGGAGCCCCAAAGATAGGTGGAGCCTCTTCACCTGATACACATGCATCCATGCTCAGTGAACAATTGCCACATACCATATTGTCCGGTCACCCCTCATTAACAACTTATGATCTCAGAAGACAAGCACCCACAATAGCATCCAAAGGAGACATGTCCCTAGCATAAAGATAAGACTTCAGTCGATAAAAATCATACTCACTATCAGATTCATCATCATATTCACCTCATTCATAACACCCTCAGGCGCAAAGAACCAGGCGTGATCAGCTTACTTACCTCCCACTGTGCAAAATAATTCCTTTTCT
This sequence comes from Viscum album, assembly GCA_963277665.1. Classification (NCBI taxonomy): domain Eukaryota; kingdom Viridiplantae; phylum Streptophyta; class Magnoliopsida; order Santalales; family Viscaceae; genus Viscum; species Viscum album. Next base: position 1,345,440,175 of record OY728119.1, on the reverse strand, counting down.
CCTCATCATGTAAAATTAAAAAATACCAAAAATGTTCATGATAATCCTCTTATATAGAAGTTTTCCCTGGATGAACATCCAGAGTAGGATCCCTTACCATTAGTTGATCCAAACTAGCAACATCATATCCACTATAATGCACCATCTTTACTGCCTGTGAGATCCCTTTTAATCATTTTTTGTTACTTACCGTCTCCAGGTGACCAATATGAACAAAAACAACAAAGAATAATATCCATGACTCAATGATGACATTTGGTTTCCAATGAAAAAATTTCTCATCTGGGATCCTAATCCAGTCCACTAGTGGCCTCACAACCTATACCTCAATACAAATTCTTGGGAATATGGGGTGACACTACAACCTCAGTTTCAAAATTATAAAAATGATATTTTCCATTCATATAAATGTGTGCACAAAGAATTGAAGGATTATTAAATGAAAGCGGTAGACCAAAAAAATATCCCAATGTCGACATTGTCGATGAATCATGCCCCATCTGAAATAGTTAAATGATTACAAAACCTATCACCTTTAAAAAGGTTATGATATTATGAAAATTTTATGTTTCAAATTTAATATCATGGGTTATGAGAAAAAAAAATTATCTTTAGAAAAAATACATATGTTTTTCATTATGTTAAATATGGACCTATATCAACCTAAAATGCTTTGGAAAAATAATTATGTCTCATTGGGTTTGTAAGGGAAAATTTTCACTATAATGTTTTATAGAGTGATCACAATACACTATGAGTAATGTTTATCCACTTTAGATTGTGGTGTGTCCCTCCCAAGAGGTGTAGTTACATAAAATAAGTGTTCATGGGTGGTCAATTGAATACAAAAAGTGGGTACACAGGTAGACATCCTTGGTCCTATTTAGGTAAACAGTTGGTTATCCCTATCCCAATATGTTATAAATTCAATTTTTAGTAACCATGAAATATATTTTATATAATTTTTTTATTCCAATATTTACATGTTATATTCTAATGTTATTATCTCATAGATCATGTTCATTAATTACCATATAATTACTATCTTTTGAACTACCAATCATTATTAAATTATACAAAATTATGATCATTTATACATAGGGAATGGTTCTTATAATATATTCTTATTTTCTCATACCCTTATGGTGATATTATGTTAATATATCTACATATTGTACCCATTTAAATCATATGAGCTCACTTTTTCTTATGTATCCTTTAAATATTTTCTAAAAAATGATTTTAATTTGTATATTTAAATGGGAATATCTTTGTGCGATCCATTTATGATATTTCACTAGATTAGAAGATTGAGTTTTGGGTTTCCAATTTCTAAAAAATGTTATATTCCTTAATAATTTTATTGTATAAGGTAATGAATAATCATAAAAAATGATTTAATATCCATATATGATAACACTAGGTTACTACATCCCAAATCCAATAACATGATGCATATGGTAATCATACTATATTTGAATAATATACAGGAGATCACATCCCAAAGGATCAATTGGATAAAATGTCTCGGGGACATGTTAATTAGTTTATTTTCACATTATAATTGATAACATGAAATAAAACATAAAATTCAAGTGATATCATTATTATATCATATAGTATATCATTTGATTCATTGATAGATCAACTTATAGTATTATGGGAAATGAAAAAGATAAGAAAATTTTAGAACAAATAAAATATTTCATAAATTACATAATAGGATATATGATTTAATGAATATTGTATGAATAAAATGGGATACATAAACAATATTCAAATATTATATATAACTAATTACAACATAAAGTATTATATATATGGATAAAATAATAATATATATAACATCCTAGATAATTAAAATATGTTTAATAATAATAGAATGAATAATTGTGGACATACTAATCATATATTAATACTTAATTTGATGACCATATCATCATAAGATCGCAACCTCATACTCTGGCATTATTAATTTTTCAAAAATCATAAATTTATATACCCTAGATAGTTTGTCTCATGAGACCTAAGTATGCATCAAGGGGTTATAACAAATTACAATGGTCACTTGTTTTATCAAATTCATTCATTATATAAAAGGATTAAAAAATCCATAAATTTTGTAATCAACATAAATATACATATTTGAAATGTACTATGTATATATCAATATATTTCCTTAAAAAAAGTAAAATGTCATTAAGATAATCCATATTATGTAATATGGTGTATAAAATCATTATATTATATCCCCATGAAATCCTAAAATTTCATAATAGATGATGAAATGGATAACAAAAATAAAATAAAATATTTTTAAACGTTAATTTAGATGTCATTAATTGATATTTATTATTAAAACAATTAAAGAATAATTTAATAAAAAGAGAAATTATAACACTATAGAAGTTTGTTAATGTGGAAAACATTAAAACAAATATGTTATTCACACTATTGATATAGAGTCCAATGTATCTTTCTCATAAAAAAAATAAGTATATTTTTTCATAACATTGAATGGATGTCAAATTATGGATGAAAATAGATTTATCTAATATTTTGTCAATATAGAAGATAATTCTTGAAAACATTTTCTTAAACATGGACATTAAAGAAATTGTTATTCAACCAATGTATATATAACACGTTATTTTAGTAAATTTTTTTATCAATCATAAGATGATCCTTATAATATAAAATAAATGGAATCTATATAAAAATCATATATAACTATAGGAGAGAAATAAAATAGTTTTTATATGGGAAATATATTATATTTTACGTCATCAAATATTTTAACATGAACTACCCCAAAAAATTAGATTATAGAATAATTTATTACCCTATTTTTAAATGTGGATAATTAATCCCCTGAAAAAATTATTTCAAATTAAATATTATATTCAATAATTTTAAAGATATTTATGATATATAATAATATATTGTATATATATAAAAAACATGAAATAAATGAGTTTGGAATTTTGTATATTTCTCAGGAAATGAAAAATGAGACAAGAAACTCTTACAATAGGTCTGACATTATTTGTATATTATTTTAGAAACATTTATAATGAATTTATATTTATATAAATATATTATAAAATTAAATTAATAATTATAATATAGTATGTGGTTTTCATATGACATCCTCTCTTATGTACATATCTATATTTCATTATTATCATATATTCGGGAGATAATTGTATAATTTTTCATGTATGTTTCGAGTCGGCAGTATGATCCTTGCATCTTGATTATCATTGCATAGTATAAAAATTGATAAATATGATATATATATATATATCATATGTATTGCTTATAAATTTTTATAATTATTCATGAATTGAATACAGGAAAAAATGAATCATATTTATTCTTGGTTCATAGAGTCGTTATGTACGCACAACAACAATTATCATTTTTTAATCAGTATAATAGTAAAAAGGTCAACGGTATTGTACATTTATTAATGATATTTAATTCAAAAATAAAATATATATTCATAATTCCCATCATTATAACCAGCATGTACATCTAGAATAAAATCTTCTAAATATTTATTAAATAAAAAAAGGAACAGAGGAGACGGGTGGGGTCAAACAATAAAACATGCCCTCATCAATCAAACAAAACATTACAAATCATAATACAAAATGTAATTCCCATAATCAGAGTCATTAGTACTTTCCCATTCAGAGAGGGTCTTACCATGATTGAGGATCTTAAGAAAATTAGAGTTTAACTTTCTGAAAGTCTTAGAAGATCGTGCAGACACTGTGCGAGGTGTTTTAGAATAGTCCTTCCATGGCTATCTCTTCGAAGGAGAAGGATTGGAGACTAGTAAATCATCAATTGTCCCCTTTCCAGAAGGTATTACCTCATTTAAAGTTAAGGGGATGTCATTTGATGTTGTCTCTTCCGCCTCAGAGTTGTCACCCCACTTCCCATAAATCATAGAGGTTGTAAAAAGATTCAGAATTTCTTGATGACAGTCAACATTTTGAGGAGGCTCAGATTCCGGAGCCAACTCAATATTCGCAACACGTATCAAGCCTGCACCAGGACTTGCATTCATGCTTATATTTGGAGGGTTCGTGTAATCAATAGATCCATCAATAGAAATTCTTGGAGCTTTTCTATCTCATCTAACCCGGTGGGAGCAACAACACAACTATCCTTAGTTGTAATATCATTGGAAAAATCAACTCGAGCATTAGAGGGGCCACTCATCAGAGAAATATCCTCTATAATCCCTTTTCCTTTCAAATTATGCACCTAAGAAATAGATTTTACAGAAGCCAACATCCCATCCTGAGTGGCAGATTATTTTTTGGTAGAATCTATATCATGATCAGGAGACTTTTTCAAATCCACATTCTTCCTCTTCTGTTTCCTTCTATAATGAGAAACCGAATGATCCTTCATCCCCAATCTCTCACAAGAGATCTTCCACTGACATAAATCAAATGAATTCCCAGAATCCATGATTTCAGTACAAAAAAATAGGCCTCCTTTCATACTCAACATCAATATGGATTTAATCAATGGGAGTGAAAAGAGTTACCTTATCCAACAAGGTGGAGCTCGAATCATCCTCCACCAGCATTTTCGCTAAATGTTCAAACGCAACAACATCAGTTTCCTTGTCAAGTAGAATAGGACACCCAATTTCTATGCCAATGTCATAAAAAAAATTTTATGCCAAAGGATCCAATTAAACCCATGAAAACGGACCCCAACTTGGGAAAAAGCATTCCTTGCACGATAAGAAATGAAATCATGTGACCATTCATGAAGATGAATCCATCCATGTTTCAAAGATAGAGACCCAATGCTCCATGCATTTATTTTGAATGGAAAATCCATGACCATATGAAATACACTGCCAATCAGAAAAAAATCCCACAAAAATGAGACCCATCTGATTAGATCATTAAACTTCCAGGACATCTCACCCTTCGCTAAAACAAGGTGAGAAATTAGCGAATTCTTCCCAATGGAAATTCTCTCATCAAATATATCAGGACTAATATTAACATGGGCCGTTGAACCATTTTGTAGAATTTTACTTGAGCGGGAGTCAATGAAAAAAAACAAACGAAGGCGTGGATGCAAGAAAACCCACCCAACCACTCGGTTCCTCTGCAATGTCATTATGTACTATTGGAACTACCTTCAACATCACCGTATGAGTATCAGAAATCATGGAGTCAGAGGCCGAACTCTTCTACAATACCCAATTTTATGCAATCTATTGATGTGTCCCATAATAAGCTAGATATCACATATCTCAAGCCACATGCTTAACACTGTTATCCATATTGACCACCCCGAGTATTAAATCACAAGCAAGTGGTTCACAATTCAGAAGCGGTGGATCAGAAAAAATCACACCAGTGACCCTATTAACACAATCCAATCCAAGGGATACTAGAAAAGAAGATCCTAAGACAACATGAACATCAGATGAGGGAGCCACCCTTGCAGCAGATGGCAGATATGGGGATCCTTCATCCCAGCAAGTGACAGTCTGATCAATACACCTCAGATCTGGATGCGAGCCATTCACCATGGCATCACTGAGACATATTGCACATTCATTCCATGTCGAGCCTAGATCTCCTGCCATAAGCACCGGGTGAAGAATGTGAGGAAGGGGCATGATAAACCCTAGATAGAAGAACCTCGACCACCATGACCACAAGTCACCCGCATGCCCGAAACCCAAGCACCATCTCTTGTAAAGGTTATCAATCATTCCATCATTATAACTATCTTAGTAACACAGTGATGAAAAATAAATTACACAGCTATATAGAGATGATATGTTCTATACTCCTACAATAAATGTATTTACATTCCAATGGATGAAAAAACATGAATAATGGTTGACAAATAATCATAATGACATATTAGAATAATTGTGATATTTCTTTTTTGGATTCGTCAAATCGATTTAGTGGATATGGAAAAAGAAATAATTCATTAATGTGATTGTAATAATGTTTACCTCAACCTTGAGAGGCAACCAATTAAGTTTACATTAATCCTTCAATTGGTTCTCTTATGAGATGACTATGTGGTTAAAAAATGGGAGATAATATAGTATGAATTTATATTTGTTTTTGGATAATATATTGGGGTCAATCAATGTTAACAAAGGAAATGAACATCTACCCTTTTATTAGTGAGGGAATAGACACACGTGGAATTACCTAAAATATTTAAATATAATATATTACACAATCATGTAATGTGGAACCAAATTGACATAATTTCTATGTCATAATATTATAAGGTTTATATCACATAAAAAATAACATTTCTACATTTCTATATTGTATTTTAAACGTTATATTTTGGTTTAGCCACCCTATTAACCATTTTAACGATAATTGCGATAAATCATTTTTCTAGTATTTAATGGTTGTTAGTTTCCTTCCAAAGTTACAATTGAATAAAAATATTTCATGGATAAATTTTTGGGAAATTATCCATAAATTAATTACTGTTTTAAATTATTTCATTCATTTTTCAAAAATTTAAAAATATATTGATCTCATTAAAAAATATTTACAAAAAAAATCATAGGCTATTAATTTATTTGTACATAAATTATATGATAAAAATAGTTGATTTTGAATATCAATATAATTAAAATTATTTGTACATTGTAATCACCAATTTTATTCTTGGAATACCACAATTAATTAAATGTAACATTTTTTATTGGTAAAACCATTGACTGTTAATTTATTACTTTATTCCCAAGAACTATATAGTTTTTTAATTATAGTATAATGTAATTATATCATTACAAAAAATATTAAAAAAATAAATTAATTTAATGAATTAATTTATATATAACTCTGGTATAATTTTATATATTTTTTAAAATTATTTTAATCTACATGAAAACAAATAAGGGAAATTCAAATCTTAATAGTGGTTAGTTTTATTTATCCTTTTATTAAAATAATATGAATTTCATTATTTAAAGGGAAATAGACTCAACCAAAAAATTATCATTAGAATGAAAAAATAACCTTTAATATCTACCATCTAATGATGTAATGTTTAATGTTTGATTGGTTTTGTGAACATATAGCATTATTCTGCCAAAAAATGTAAATGTTTTACAAGTTACTATGGTGATAAACATTTACCGTGTTTACTATTTATTACCCAATTAATAAAAGATAACTATTTTAAAAAAATTAACATATTGATTCAAAATATTTAAATATTTTTACATAATTAACATTCTATATGTTTCATATGTCAAATTTTAATATAAATACATATAATGATATAAAAATTGGTTTTTAGAAAAATATGTTTTCAAGATGAAAATTATTTTGTAAATAAATTAGTAATATTATATATTATTTTGTAATTAGTTAGATTATATATATTTTATGGAGGGGAATTTTACATTGATATAAATTTTAATATTTAATTAAAATTTTAGATCAATTAATTTAATGAATCAAAATTTTAGATATAAAAAATTAGGAAATTCTCAATATTCACAAATATATACTTTTTCAAGAAACAAACCATTAAATTAAACCTATCATAATATTAAAAAAATTATTTCAAAATTGTTATTCATTTAATAAAATAAGAAAAATTAAAATATTATACAGTATTTATAATTACTAGGCACCAAACATTGTAATTTGTTTTGGGAAAACATTATTTTCAAGCATAAATTAAATTTATATGATATATACTACTAATTTATAATGATTTAGTCAATATATTTTAGTAACATTAAAAATTTAAAAATATTTATCATAATTTTGTTATTTATATTTTTTTCATAACTTTAATAATTTTTCTTTAATGGAAAAATTTAATTAATAATATTTGTGTAGTATATCCCATTTTTTTAAAATATAATTATTGTTTGTTAAGAATGATAAAAAGTTTATTTTACCTTAAAACAAAAATTCCACAAATTAATATTTTTTATGTTTAGAATAATATTTAAATTTAACTATTTTATCCCATAAATATGTCATTCAGTAGTTAAAATGTTTAATAAATTTTTATGTATTTCTAATATAATGATATAATAAAAAATCTACAAATATGGTATATCTATATTTTCACTAATCACATAATCATATTCTATTTTACTAAAATAAAAAATAAAAATCATGATATTAAAATATGTTAGAATAGTAAATCAAAAATGATGTCAATTTTTCAAATACCAAATTCTATTATTTATAAAAATATCTTTTTAATATTATATATAAATTAACACAACTTTTATTAAAAAATTATCCCTTGAAAGTGTTAGTGATCTTAGAACAATTTTTGTAAATTTAAAATTAATTCAATTCATATTTTTTATAAGGATGTATAAAAATTATGTTTTGTAAATAATATTCAATAAATATTCATCTTCCCAATTTCGATTGTATTTTTTGTAAGAAAACATATTCAAAATAATTATAATCTAGAGAAAATATATTCTTCTATCTAAGGATTCTAAAAACCATATTCTTATAGTTTTTATAAAAAACATATTAACAAACAATTTATCTTTTCAAAAAATTTAAATAATATGAATCTATTGGTAATTTATTTGGATCCATCTAATCTTGATACCCTACATTCCACCAAACCACCTAACATTGCACCACTATTCATTATCAATTAAATTATAACTATAATATTTTTTTAATTCTAACATTGATTCTATATGATTGTATATTCAAAAAATCGATTAAATATAAAACCGATACAATTTTCCCTAAAAATAAAATAATTTCTTATAATATAGTAATATCAAATATAGAATCTCCATAGAGATTCATCAAACCCTTCAAGTACTATTACAAACATCATCGTATGTGATCATTTTAACTCATTGATAATATCCCCTTAGTTGGTTAACAAATATGACTATATAATCAGAAAAATTATATGTTTCAGAATGTATTTTATTCATCCATTTTAAAATTTTACCCACATGTACTTTCAACATTACAACAAAACCTAGATTTCACATTCAAAGATATTTTATCCAAGAAAACATAAAGATATTGTTGTAAATTTCTATAGATATCGTTCATATTTTAAATACATATTAAATAATAATCATTGAATTAATTCTTTATAAATAACATGCCTCATTAAAACCCATTACACTATCTCAATCATTAATATACCAAATTAGTCTCAGTATATGCGTGACGAGTAATAGTTTATTTGATAGTATTTCATTTTATTAATATAAAACCAAAATATGAATCCACTTTTCTTTCAAATATGAATTTAGATCCACTCACAAAACAACACCAATAATTTTCTACTCATGATGGAATTACACTAAATGAAATTATTTTCCTATATTTCATAATAATAATTCCTCAGGTTTTATTGTAGTCAATAAAAAATTTCAATTATGTTTCTCATTTCTCATATCAACCACGATGTACTACCTATATACAATCAGGTGATTAATCATTAATATAATATTTTATTTGTAGAATATCGTGTATTTTTTCACATAATAAGGATTTTTATTAAGTGTTATACTAATAAATTTATTAAAAAAATTAATATATATTGTATCCATTACAATATATTTCTTTTTATATTAATATGAATTTATATAATTATTTTTAAAAATAATAAATAAATACATTTGGAAGTTAATAATTTAAATCAATTTACATTTCACTTCTACATAGTTGAGCAGAAAACTCTATTACCAATACATCATATGGATAAAAATAGAATAATTCCACTTTTTAGACTCTTATTGGTTTCCAGGGAAAATTTATTCAAACATAAAAAATCAATAATTACACACTTAAATTGTAGTAATAGGTTATTGAATTATCTCAATAAATTAAAAATTCATCGCGATTCATTTTTTAGTATAATATACCATGTTGGAGGATCGAGATATTTAGATGTTTTTTCCATTGAAGGGATATGACAAAAATAATTTTCAATATGGATTTAATTATCACTATATTATCTCATTTTTTATCTAAATGAATTCATATTTATACATTATTAGTTTTGAATATACATTCTTTCAACTAAATAAATATGTTAAACTTCTATTTTTATGAAACCCCTTTCCAAAAATCTAATAAAACTATCATGGTTGATATAATTTGAAAAAATATTATTAAAACCATGTGGCTCACTAATTTCATGAATGTTTAATTAATGATTTTTATTTTAATTATAAAATAAAGAATTTATTTATATATAAATAAAATAGTTATATTCTTGAATGATAAAATATAAAATAAAATATACAAGAAAATAATTTATATAATCAAAAATGAGATATATATTTGTGAGTGATTTAAAGAAAGTTTAAAACACATAAAAATTTATTTATGGATGAACATATAAAATTAATTTTTTTCTAATATGTATTTATTTATTTATCATTTTTTGGGATTTAATAATATCTCATTAATATGATAATTTTTTTTGTATATTAATCAAATCATTAATACTAAATAATAATCAATTCGTAAAAATTTCAACTATGTATGTAAATATAATTATTTTTAAAACATATTTGATGATATAATGTGTCATGTATATTTATATACCTAATGTTTTTTGATAAATGTAAATGACCAAATGAATTTTTGTAACAGAATCCATATTAATATGAAGAAAAAGATAACATAGTATGTACCAATAATTAAGATGTGTCATATATTTAAAAAAAGATTCATCTAGTAAATTGACAATGATATATACATGTTTTGAAATCTATAGAGGGGGTATGTTTTACATGTAGCATCTATAGAAAACAAGAAATTATTGATTGTATGTCTATGAAAAGTTATATTATAATGAAGGAATTTTTTTTTCAACATTATTTTCATCTAGAATAAAAATATCATGAGTATATAGATAATATATAATGAGGTTTACTCTATAAATAAAATGAATAAGAGTTATATTATAATGAAATGACCTAAATATCCTATATTATCAAATGTTAAAAGTCATTATCATTATACTGAATATTATAGTGTCTATTGTAATAGAACATTATTTATCCCATTACAGAAGAAGGTAAATAACTGATTTATCAGAAAACAAAAAAATATATATTAACTTTAAGACACTATCAAAACATTAAATGGAGTTTCTTACAAAGGAACATCAAAATGAATGTCTAAATTCACTAATTTATTTCTTCTCATCCATTATATAATAAAATAAAATATTAGTATTAAATAAATATAAATTTTCAAAATATACAAACCTCCATAAATACGTCATAGGATGTTTTTTTGACAAACACAATGTCCAAAAATTATAGGGAAACAAGAAATGTAAATATCCAATTTAAATTCATTACCAGATGAACATTTTTTTCATCTTTAATAAAATTAAAAACTAATAAAAATTTTCAAAAAAATAATCAAAATTATATAAAAATTAAAATTACCAATTTTTAATACTTTTGGAAATTATCAGAGTTATTCATTTAAAAATTTTAATTATGAAAAAAATTCATAACCATATTCTGAAACACATATTTTGGGAATCATATATAATTTTATTGAATATTATAGTTGAACAATGACATTGATAATTCAGATGACTTATTAGACTATAAATTTTACATAATGTTTTCAAATTATTTTAATGTATGGAATATGAACAATAAAATTTACAATATAAATATTTTTTTAAACTTTTGGGTAATAATTAAAATTACTTTCCAATTATAAAATGGATACAATCAAATGATTTTGTATTTCAGGATTTTCGAATGTATGGTTTTATTTTTTTTATAATAGACATGACCATGCACAGAAAAGAAAGGATTCGTTATTAAACAAAAAAATCATCCATACATGAGTGTGAGAATGGGAGAATTTTCATAATCCCTTTTAAAAGGGGTAAAAAATCAGTAGGATATTCCTCATAATAAAGATAATCAACATCGTTGAAACCATTATATGCAAGGACATTCACCACTGAGTTAGATTCTCTATAATTGTGTGTAATGATATGAATTATGGAGAGATGATAATCTGAAAAATTAATCCAATGATTAGATAACCTCCAAGATAAATGAAATGATCACATCCTGATATCGGGAACAATATTAGTAGAATCAATCTCAAGAAATATATTGTACAACCCATGACTCTTAACTTTGTCCATAACAATATTAATTCAATGCTTATTCGCATCAATTGGAAGGACAAAACTACATAAACCATGAAAATATCCATGAGCACCCCCATGATGATCCTTGAAAATAGAACCATATCTAGAAGGTCTCATATTGCCTCAAGAAACCCCATTTTAATTAGATTTTATCCATCCCACAAGAGGTTAATTATTTAATACTTCAATGGTACCAAATGGGGGATAAAAATATTTTTGACACCAATTTGGGAAAGAATAGACATATCGGGAATTGAATTAGAGAAAAATACTTGATCGGTATACAATCCACATGAACAGCATCAAGGATGCTCGATAAAGAAGCATTGATCAAGAATGAATGGAAACCATGATGTACTTGATTTTGAGAATTCAAAATGTAGTGGAACAACTTAGTTTCAGAAAATTTGAAGAGATCAAGTAGTTGTGTGTAAAGGTAAAGAGATATCTAGATCTGATGGAAGTCATGGATGAAACTATATGTGGAATAGAGACATTAAATAGAACTTCTATGGATTTCCACATCGAAGTAGCAGCAACAAAATATTTAAATAAATTATAGGTATCCCCCATGTAAAGATGTAATATTTCATAGGAGGAGAATAATGATGTTCCACACGACTGCAATTACTAATTATTTGGGATCTTTCAGTGAGAAATTCTCTAAGCTAGAATGGATCAAGAGGGCCTGATAAAATTTATATGACCCCCCAGACTATGATATTGAATGTCCAAATGTATGTAAAAGCAAGAAAATAAATTAAAATAATGAATACCATTAATAGTAGGTTCCTAGGCCCAGAAATATTCCCTGCTAGTGAAAAAAAATTATTTTCAATATTAAAAACATGATTTGGAAGTCCCTCTATGTTAAGAAGCTAATAATTGATTCATACATCTAGGCCAAAAGTATTGTTGTCACCCACCAAAAAATCTACTAGGGAATTATTTGTCTAGTTTTCTCTCTAATGTCAAGGGACGAATTCATGGAAACCAACCATTTAGAATGAGAGTCAACTGAAGAAAAGATGAACATAAAATTAAGCCACACATTTGGACCATGTGGGTTATAATAACCAATTGTAAGGTTGTTCATAAATTTAACCCAATGGATAGTAAGACCCTTAATATTTATTTTCAAAAGACTCCACCTGGATGAATCTTGCAAAGAGTCATTGAAGGGAATAAGAATCATGAATTCTGAACCCCATGCATCGTAAGGTTTAAAAAATTATTCCAAGAAACAATTTCTATATTATTCTCAATAATTTTCCCCTCTAAATGAAGGTCTTAAAAGTATCATTGATATTCCTTATTATTTAAATTTTCTATTTTTACACCATAATGAAATAAACAAACATGGATAAAATAACAGAATTGACAATCAAAACTCGACCATCCATAGAGAGAGTGTTTCCCTTCCATGTAAAAGTATCACATCATATCATACTATGAATCTCTGATAAATAAAAAAATTTAGAACTCCCCTAAAATAAAGGAACACCCAGGTAGTAAGAATGATGATCCCACTGAGGAATTTTCATCTCCATAACAATATTAGTCTTCTATGGAATATAAAAATTCCATCAAAAATAAAAAAAAATCATTTGTTAAAAAATATATCTTAACTAGAGACAAAGTCATATTGTAAATGATAGTGTTTGATATTCTTCATATTTATCTTATCTACAGGTTAAAGAGAATAATATCATCCACATAAAACATTTGAGTAGAAGGAAAAAAAACCTTTACCATCCTTAATAGTCTTCATCATCCAATTTCCAGCCATAATGGAAATAATTCTACTAAGGTAATACTTTATAATGGAAAAAATAACAGCAGAAATAGGATAACCATTCCTGAAACCTCTAGAACAAAAAAATATACCTCAGGGGGACATTAATGAGGAAATAGATGTATGTATAGATAAAAATGGTTTTAACCCATGAAATAAAGACACAATCAAACACAACCAAATTAAGAACTATACAAATATATCTTCAATCGATTGTGTCAATAGAATTCCTGACATCAAGCTTCAGTGTAATATTTCCAACCCTGATAGATATCATAAGTTGGTTAACACATTCCAAAGTAGTGATGAGACAGTCCATAGTAGATACCCCCTTTATAAAACCAAACTGATTCATAGAAAAAATCTTATTGTAGTTGAGACAAATAATGTATCCTTTATTTTAAAAATGATTTTACAAATAGTGTTTACCAATGAATGATTCCTCAAAAGATGGATCTCATTAGAAATTTCCACCAATGGAGTAAAATAAAGAACGTGAGAATTTAAACCATGAGGATGGTATACCCCCTTAAAAAATTCAATGACAAGTCTATAAACATCAGTTTGAATAACATGCCAGAATGATTTCTAGAAGAAAATTACCCCAATCATCTTGGATGTGAGAAATTTAAAATTTAATTATTAAGGATATTTATTTTACTTAAATATTAAAGTGAATATTGGTATGATTGGTGTTATCTTGTTGATCCACACGTTTAGGAATGATACCATCCAATAGGTTATTAGGGAGAGAGGTACCATTTAATAGATCCTTGAAAAAAGAAATCACAAGCTCTGAGAGATCCCTCATGTCATCAATAATATGATCCCCATTTTAAATCAATGATAAATGCTTGTAGACCTTTCTAATTTTCAAAAGATAATTAAATCACATGGATTTCTTATAACCATCCATCAACAACTTTTCCTATAATATATCTCTTTGTAAGGAATCGCTGAGGTTCAAAAGGTTATTCAACTTAGAAAAAATATCAGATTCCCCATGAACCAAATTAGATAAGTCATTCAGGGTACTTTGGTTCTAAAAATATCATAGATAGACTTTGATGGAGGTGATTTCCTGATCCAGATAACTAAAGTGTTATTTGTTCTATATTTTCAAAGAAATTTTAACAATCGAAAGCCAGATAGCACAAGAAAATTCATCATTCCTACATTCTATATAATTCCATGTCTTCTCAATAATGGATCTACACTCAGTATAAGTGACCAAGGCCTTGTCAAACCAAAATAGAAAAGGAGGCATGGGATCCTTTCCCACAATGTCAAACAAAATGGGGTGATTATCATATTTTATTCTTTATAGGATCATTGAACAAATGGATCCCAAAGAGAGAAGACATTTTTCATTGGTAAAAGCACTATATATTTTTATTCAAACAGACCTATTCATAAATTCCATGTACCATGTATATTTTTCCACAACAAGGTAAACCTCAAATATCCCATCAGCCTCAATACAGACTTTGAATTATCTAAGGGATATATCATTGTACATGGAAGCAATATTTTTATCTAGATTCCTAATGGAATGAAAATATTTAAAGACTACCCAGGGACCATTATTAATAGAATTTAGAGCACCAATATCCTTCCACAATCTACTACTATCTTAATAAATGTTATGAGCATACACCAAGGAGAAGAAATGTTTTGAACCAAGTTACCTAAATGAACAAGTGACATGCTGCTCACATTTATCAACTAGAGAAATATCATTTAAGTAACAATGATAAAAAACCAATAAATCTTGATCTCCGATAGACAATAGATAGAGTCTACCAAATAGAACCCCATATTTTCTTGGATAGTAATTCTGGAAGAAAATACTCTCTTAGGTTCAGATATACCAATAATAAATGGTCAATGGGGATGAATTAAATGCCTAAGGGACCTTATATTGTCACTATTGGCCAGACCCTAAAAGTTACAAAAAACAATCATAATTTACACTTTACTCCAAGGTTGAATCACACTTTTTGGGCACCTACAGATTGCATCTTTTCTCCTTCATGAGCTTATCCATCATTTCTTTTAAGATATAGAGCATCATGAAGTTGGTAATTCCTAAAATAGATGATGAATTACCCTTCCCTTTGATTACATTTAGGAAACATCCAATTGTACATGATAGGGAACTCTAATTAAGGTTAGTGACGCATGCACTTCCTGTATTAGAAAATTTAACTAAATATGAACAAAAACAAAATGAAACCCTTACAAAGGAAACCTGATCTGAATCATTTACATTCTTTAATAGATCCCAATATGTATCTGTTCTAGTACTAGTATTAAATGAACTATAATGGGAAAATTTCATTACATGGACGATAGATATTTAATTGATTGACATAATTGAATGGTTAAGAGTCTTTGTATCAGATCATGCTATTGTTATATGATGACCCATATGGGTATGTGCACTAGAAGGAATTGGGGAAGAACCTGAAAAGATCGAAGGAACCTCAAGATTATAAATAGTAGAAGCCATTCCTTCCTGAATGGACCATACCAAGTCACATATGTCATTGAATAATTCTTGAAAAATGATTTTTTTCCCCACTTTATTTTGAATATTAAGAACTAGGTCATAGATAAAATTTGAAATGGCTGAAAACAAAAAATGATCTTCTTTGATATCATATCCTATAAAATAATTCACGATAGGATCCACATTGTATGGTTAGAAGTGAATGAATGTATTATTTTTCTCTTCTTCCTCGGCAGTGTCATCTTATGATTAATTCAAGGATGAAAATGGGGTAGATTGATTTATCACATGAGCCCTTAGAGAGGAGGTGTCATGTTGAATCCTTAGTGGAGGTGGGTCTTCATGTTTCATTGTGACCACATTTTTCTCAACTAGTGAAATATTTATATGATACTCTATGTAACGTTTTATTGGTATTGAATAAAATAATTCATTATACTATTGGAAATATATTACATAAATTTATAGACCAAATTCCATTAAAAAAATTCTTTTCATTTGGGATACTATAATAAATGTGTTTTATTGTATACATTAAATGTTTAATAAAACTATGGTTTAATATCTAATATATTTTTTTGTGGTAGTAGAAGTTACTTTTTTGATAATGATAAACATTGTCATATTTTCACTAAAATTATAATATTGTTAAATAATTATCCCTTATAGTGTATTATTAGTGATCTCCATCATATGATTTATAAAATTATGTCCCTCTAAAATGAATGTGAAAATATTTTATATATTTTAATACTATACACAAATATTTAGTGGAAATATTTGGTGATGAATAATTTTTAATGCCTATATAAAAAAAAAGAACAGTCAGTATAGTGTGGGAAAATTGTAGTTGTATGATTAATTTCTTGATGAATTTCATATTATATAAACAATTTTGACTTCAAGGTAAATATTGATAAAACGTTAGTAGTATCAATGAAATGAATATAATTATGATTAAATTGTATAATCTTACAGTATATATTTAATATAACAAAACCAGTCTTCTATATGTATATACTACAATCCTTCTCACCAAAAAAATTATTCAAAACCCAACTATATTTAATTATTTTTCAATTCAATAATATTATTATTTTTGTGCTGGTTTTTTAATTATAATGTTATATTGATTAGAACTGGTAATTGAAAAATATACACAATCAAGATCATGTTAGAAAATATTTGAATTATTTATACAATGTAAAGAATCCATCAAGATCTTACTATGGTCTGATTTATTATTTTCCATAGTCTAATGGATTTATTAAAATAATATAAAATTACATTATCGATATAAAAACATCAAGGTAAAACAAATCATTATATATATATGTATATCTGATAGTTATATCATCATAAAACCTATTAATGATCACCACCGAGAGGTTTTATTAATATAGTAAAATAAATGATGAAATTAGTTTGATGGTTGGGATAATTTTTAATTAAATTTCTAATTTATTCAATTTATAATGGAAATAATTTGACAATTCATAATTTTACCTATAAAGATGTAAATCAATTTTTGTTGATATTTTTAATGAATTTATATAATGAAAATATTTATATTATGTAATATTTAAAAAATATAATAACCTCATATATTAGATTGAATATAAGGTAACATTTATCACATACTATTGTTGATTTAATATTTTTAGGATATTCTGTTCTCTATAAGTATGTCTAATTTTTTCTTGAATGTAGAAAAGTATCACATTTAAAATCTACAAAATTAATGTTCAGGTATTTTATATGAAATTCAAAAAATGTTAAATTTTATCCCTAATATTTAAATTTCAATAATTATTATTATTTAGAATATAAAATAAAATATTATATACTATATTAAATAATTTTATATAAATATTTACTTTTGTTATAGAGTTAATAGATTAGTAGTCATGTAAAAAGAATCAAAATGACAGTCAATAAATTATTAATCAAGGAACTCTATAATCTGGAAGATAATCCATGTTAATTTTATGCATATATGAAATACTAAATGTATATGGTTTTCCCATTACATTAATACTAATAATTTGTGAAAAAATAACATTTTTATCACATTTTAAAAAATTGCACACTGATCCAGAGAAAATATGTTTCACCATAATCAGATATAAGATGGGATATAACACTTACATTTATTTATATTGATATTAATATATATAATAAATTAAAATATTATAAAGCATAGATATTTTTTATTTATCAAAAATATATATGTAATTATAGAATACAAATTATCACCTTTTTTAATAGATATTTTCATGAAATTTAATAAACTTCTTGAAATGATGGAATTAATTTTTTTAAATACTTCCTTTTTATATGATATAAATTATTTCATTATTATGAATACAAGAATTATTTTACATAATGATGAAAATGTTACTATTATAAAAATATGTAAATAACTAATCTATGGTGATTAAATGAATATTAAATATTCAAATATTTTATAATTTTATGTTTGGTTTCATTGGAGTAAGTAATAAGTTATATTTTTAAAACAATTATATGAACATATATTTTGATATGATCCATTATAATATAATATATGTCTTCAATTTTATAATTATTAATGATATATGAAATCCATTTATTTATATATTTGTAATTAATGATATATTTTATGTAGTTTCCCTATATAAATTATTCCATTCCCTTCACCATTCCTCAAGGGGTTACACCTATTATAAATTTTTAACGCATTCATGACTCTTTGGTACATTATAATTGAATATTTAGTATCTAGGAAAAATTCACCATCATAAAAATCAATTTATTTTCATATATAATTTAATATTTTAACTTATAAATGATAGGTTATATTGATGTGACTAATCTATGTGACTTCAAACAATAGATATTATTTCTAATATTATCCATCTGAGCTAATGAAACAAATCCTTTTTTAAACATGAAAAAATGAAACACTACTAAATAATAATATTTCTCTATATCATCAATAATATGGTATATAATTTTGTAATTTCTCTTATATATTAATTAAACATTAGATTTAATTTAACCTCTAAAATTTTTATAATGTTAGTTAGATTAAAAAAATTTATAATTTAAGTATATTATAAGATCAATTATCAAATAATGTTTTGGGTAGTGGATTTTACATTTTGATAGATTATACCATTACTAAATATTATTTATGAAAATGTATTTATCACATGATGTCAAACCCTTCATCCAAAATATATTTATTTTTAAATTTATTCAATCATATTATGTTTATGAATATAAATTTTTGAAACTATTAATGTATCATATAAGTAAATTGCTCCTTTTTCACGTGATATAATTTATCATTATATTTTTTTTAGCATTACAGAAATTTACAAATTAGTTCATATAAAATTTTTATAAATAAATATATAATCATTAGACTCAAAAATTTCATTTATTTAATATCAGAAATTATTTTCGGAAAAATGAATCATGGTCTAAAAACCTATTTTCATTGAAAATGGCAAGATTAGTAGTGTAATAAAGATAAAAATAATTATTTATGAAATATATGAATTGAAATAATTTTTTTAATAAAAAATAAATATAGAAATGTTGACATTGAGGTTAGAAATCCATCGATTATAGAACAAACATTATATGAATAGTAAATTGATTTCATAAGTCATATCAATTCTACAAATAGAAATGATGAGGGAGATTAAATAATATCCACTCTCAATTTTATTCTTTCATATCAATAATTTATTAAATAAAAAAGGATATAAAGATCATATATATTCATAATGTTTCGAGCATGTAGGTCTTTAAAAATCTATAATATGAAAAAATGAATTTGATGTTGGTATATGTTATAACAATATGGTGAATAATCTAGAATAATAGTTCACACCAATTGTATTAAACATTTAAATATAAATATTGTATTTCAATATATAATAATTGATCCCTTATAATTAAAAATATTAATATGAAGAAGGTAAATATGAGATTATTCAAAAAACAACTCTGGATAACAGACTGTAAAACATTCAATATAGAAGAAAATATAAATTGACATTGAATAAAGAATGTTGAAGACATAGAAACTTAAGAAACAACTAAATCTCAATCATTTATAATAATTTATATAATTTTATTTCAATATTATCATTTAATATTTTCATTTATATCACATAGTATAATTAATTATCATCTGTATAGAAATAATTCTTAATTGAATAAGGGTTATCTTACTCCTAAACATTTATATGTAATTTTACATATCATATTGACATTACTATTGTAAATATTCAGAGAAATAATATTAAACTATGTTGTACTTGATAGATATAAATTATTTAGATTTTATTACTATATCTATTTATATATGTGTCATAACCAATCCTGGGAAACCCTAAAATAGGGAACGATAGACAGTCTAAAATATACTGGAGGTGATTTATTGATCACCCCATGTTATATGTGGTATGAGGATCTCAATGAATAACAATTGTAGATCATTTAAAAAATGATATATAACCATGAAAAGATATAAAATAAAATAGATTATGAATGATTATAAATTACTAATATCAAAAAAAGGAAGAAATGAATATAAAATATATCATGTGTTAGGGTTGAACATAACTGATCAATATTGAAGCATTTCTACATAGAAAATAATTATAATATTTATAACATAATGTTAATAATAAAATGGAATCAAAATATAAATATGAACTACACCCATCCCAAAAGTGTATTTCAAAATGAACCACTTACATGATTTATATCAAATACCCAAAATCACCTTGAAAATCTTAAATAAAATGAATCTAGTGATAAAGAACATTATGAAACTCTAAAATTTTATAATATTATGTTTTTATGAGTGGTTTAAGAGAGACAAATCCGATTATGATACCACCAGGGTGAATTTTAAATGTCCATAAAAGTGGGAATTAATATATGATAGTTTGATATTATATTTATAAAATTGTTTTTCTATACATATTTATTTAATTTCCAATATAACATATACTACCAGTTAAAAATCGATTCCCTTTTAATTTTAAATTAAATTCATATAAATGGTATATATTTCATCAACCTATGACACTTTTATCAAATAATAAATTTAAATACATGTTAGGAAATAATCTTTTCCAACCACATTGCTAATATTTTATTAAAACTTTTAAAATGAAGGATTATAAAAAATAACACTCTGGAACCTTATAAAAAAATTAATTGAGTAAAAAAATATAATTTAAAATACCATGTCTGATAATAGATCTATGTAAAATATATCGAAATTTCTAAACAAATAATCATCACAAAACATGGAAAACTCTTATAAATATAGTTAATAGATCATATAATTACTATATATAGAACTAAATTTTTTAATTCAATGAATTGCGATGTCTATTAAAAATAAATTACAATAATTTTCCCTCACCTAAGGTAATCTCACATTAAAATTGATGTAGTGGTGGATTTATAAAATCTAATCAAAAATAAATGATAACCACCTCTCAACCATCACTATGATTCTATAGATCCTAGTTAATGTATTATATTAATAAGTGAGGAATTAGGCGAATAAATAAAACATATATAGTAATAATTATTTCACATAAAAAAATTTTAATGAAATAATTCATTTTATTATGGAATCAATCTCTTAATAATTTATAAATTATTCCCCTAACGAAAAATGTACTTTCAAACACAATAAACAAGGGTCTTGAAGAGGTTTTATACATACACAAATATTTTCAAATTAATAGTGGAACATATATTATACTAAAATACATTCTGAGTATTCTAATACATATTTGATCTTTTAATATTTCATTTCAATCATTTCATTAAAAGAAACCAATTTAGAATAGTTCCAAACACATATTTCAAAGCATACATCCATTTCCATTATAAATATCAACAAAACCAAATCACTATTTCTCATGTTTTGACTAAAATGATGTAACATAATTTTATAAACCTAATTCATATTCAAATAATTTGTTTTGATGTCTTAACAAGAATTTGGAAATAAATAATATTTTTATAACCTTCTTTTTTAAAAGTGAATATCCATTAAAAATTTTCAAATATATTTTACTGTGAAATATTTCAAAAATAGAATAAAAAAATTGGATATCTCATGAAATAAATTTCAAGAATATAAAATTTGTTTTTGAGAATATCCTTCCTTGTTTCAATATAAATAATTCTATATGTCATCACATTCATTGTTGAATTATTCATTTAGAATAATGGGGTACACATTATGCATTCCCTTCCAAATTACCCATCAATAATCCAACCCAAACCATAATGAAACAATAAAATATCATTGGAGTTGATCGATAAGAAATAATAAAGGTATAATTAGATAGGGGGATAAGTAATATGTAAGAACAAGAAAATGGAGTCTTGATATTGAGTATCACATTATAAAATGAGATTATAGATGTTTGGTAAGCAAGGAGATGGGATGGATAGATCCATATTCATGATCCTCGTTTGGATGACAATAATTGGTGGAGTATAGGTCAAATAATTATATTATTCAATTAAAATGGTCATTTAAACCATTAAAAAATTATACAGGGGCAGTGGTATGTTCACGTCCACTATGGAATAATGGTACTAAGGGAGGACTTACTGTGATATGGTCTAAGGACTACGATACAACTATTCTAAAATAGATTTCCATTGTCAATAAATCACCCATGGTTTCCATATCCTAGACTCCCTATTATCCTGTAGAGTCCTTCACTGTATCCCCTTCATGGAGTTTCCTATACCACATATTGTGGAGTTCTTAAATGAGTTATAACCACAAACATCAATATCCAAATCCAATATAACATTATCTCATATTCTACGATGATTAGATATTTATTATGCACCATACACTAAATATCCATACCCTATATGTTGTGAACTAACACATAAACATGTATTCTAGTCCCCATTATGTTTACACAACATGAAAAATTCCTATATGTAAATCCCAAATACACCATTATGTGTAAATCCATGTTATATAGTCTGACCCCTCTAATATTTCATTTTTCATATACCTTTACAAGAATCATAAACCAATCTTACAGGACACCCCTTTATGGATATTCCTAGACCCTATGAGGTATCTATCTTACATTACAATAACATGACACCGATATGTTACCCTTACCATGGAGTTACCCACAATCCACTATGAAGCAACATTGTATCTAAGTTAATAGAAAGGTGTGATGGGGAGATGTTTTGACCATCATGATCTAGGAAATCAAATATCGCATATCGAGCTTGAAAATCCCTAAAAACACCATGAACAATTTAAAACCCTATATAGTTTACAAAACACCATGAAAACGCAATATAACATTAAATTTATGTAAATAACAGTGACAGAGTCAAGTTGTTTTGTAACAATTCACAATATTATGATACTTTCTACCGCAAGAATGAATTTGGTTGAAGTGGTATGAATAAGACATAAATTATCCTTACAATCTATCCTCATGAATTTGGATAGAATGAAAACAACAAGAAGTTTCTTTTTAAATGAATCCATGTACAAAAAACACTACTCTATGATATTGAAACAACTCTAAAATGCTCATGAATAGTATTTTTACAATTACAGGGAAAAAATGAAAAACAATTTGATACCTAATACTGGCCGTCCCGGTATTTATAATAAATTTAATTTAGTAGAACCATACACAAGAATATAACTAAATGAATAATATCCTTATAAATTTTAATTATGCAATAAAAATCACCCAAACCAATAGTCAAACAAGAAACTAAATCAAATATTCCTCAGAAAAAAATCTGTATAAATAATCGAACATCATTTGAATAAGAAATATATACAAGACCCACTATACAAATAATGTAAAAAATAAACCCAAAAAAACTCAACAAAAAACTTCATGGATCTATAAATCAGGTCATTATATCCAACAGTTAAACCATGAACTTTAACCTGGAACACAATCCTACAATAAAACGAATTAAATGGAAATGTCACTGGTAACTGATCAAAAATCATGGGGAAATAAATTTACTAGTTAACCATGTATATACATAAAGGCCTATCATATATATACCATTAATAATTAAAATCCCAAAATAGTAAAAACACAAGAACTGAAAAACATACCAAGAGAAAATAATGTCAATTAAGAAAAGAATAAAAACACATACAACAATTATTATAAACTATACATCCCATAATCATGTAATTCATTCAAAATGATAATTATAGAAAAGAAATAAAAACACCAAAAACAAAAGTCATAATAACCATGTTATATATAAAAAATCCATGTTCAATGAAAAAAATATGAATATTGTAAATTGACTTACCCTACTCCAGAAATCCTTCTGGCCCAGGATTAACATACCACTTTTTTATATGTAAACTATAGAAACCACATTATTTAACCAAAATATCAAAATAAACTTCTTGAATGGTGATCTACAAACGATATTTCCATTGATTTCTATAAAAATATATTTTAGATTTCGTGGTTGAAGTCCATGGATAGTGATGGATTGTGCACACCACTCAACCATGAGTATAGGTAGACTAATGATTCAAAAAACCAGACATAATAGATGAGTAAAACACCCAAAAGTTCACCCTAATGAATATAATATCAACTAATTTTTAAATATTCACAAGATAGAACATTCTAAATAGAGAAAAAATCCATTTTTAGTTTATTTTAATAAATATATCAAAAAATTACATTATAATACAAATAAATTAAATTAGAAAAATAATTCAAGAATATGAAAAAAAAATCCTCCAAAATAGAAATAATACAATCGATTTTTTTAAACAAAATTCTTACAAAAGAACCATTTTATATAACAAACAACCTCTGATGACATTTCCTCTAATATTAAATGTTTCAACAGTACAATTTTTCATAACTAATGAATCATAAGAAATATTTTCATTAACATAAAACATTCCATATAATATAATATGTAAATGAAAAAACAAATTATATTCAAAAAAATCATCCATTTGAACCCCCATCAAGGGCCTAGACCTAACTAAATAATAAAATATAGTTTTCAAGAACAATATTTCTTTTATTTTAACCACACACATAAAAAATAAAATATATAATATATTCAAAATATTTTACCCATGTAAAATCCCATTACATATAAATTCTCAAATCAATTAGATATCGGTATAATTTATTTTATTACATTATTAAATAAACCACTTCTAAAACATTTAGTAACAGAATATATTTTATGTGTATATTACTAATGGTTTTATTTCCACGTGAGATTATTTTTCAGAAAAATAAACATTTTATATTAATAGAATATCACACACACGAATAAAAAAATTATCATGAAACAATTTTCACCCCAAAATCTATGCCAACATCATCAACATATCAAAATACACCACCTGATTCAATTCCTCTTAATTAGACTCACCTTAAAAATACAATTAATATTGTGTTATAAATAAAAAAATTGTATTGGATGCTAAAATATTATTCACACTAATTCAGGTTTGATGATCCATGTTTGAATAATTTATATGTTCTAGTCTATTTTCAAAACTAAACCACACCTTCATGCATGGTATGATAACTAAGAAATCTTATTTCATGACTCTAGTATATTTATGTTACAATCCTAAAACAATAATGGTGACATTAAGATACTTTGAATTTGCAAATGATGATAAAAAACACTACTATAACATATTATTATATATCAATGCTACTAAAAAACAACTCAAACTAAAATCTCAAATAATAGCCATATACTGATACACATGGTTTTTTGTGATGATATGTACTCTAAGAAGTTTTCTACAACTCAAAAAATTACTCAAAACCCATCAATGATTAATTACTAACAAGAATCACCCAAATCGAATTATAGAGATGTGATTTATTTTTTCATTAAGAAACCATGATGACCCCCTGAATTATTCTTCTAATACTACCAAAAACAATGGATTACATAAATTATAAAATTCATTGCGATGAAATTTACTACTAAGGACTAAAATATTATTCAATGCTAGTGATTTAACTCTTGATATATAAATAATCACATATAATTATTCAAAAAAATTAAAATTAAAATATTAATATATCATCACATAAAATAGAAACAATGTTAGAAGACAAATAGTGTTTAAAAATATTGAAAATACCTGATAAAAATGGAAATATTTCAGTAAAATATTAATATGAGAAATAAAAATTTTAATAATTATAGAGCATTTTAAAATGTAATCAACAAAAAAATGAAGGACCAGCTCCATGTTACCATTTTTATTCTACAAATATCATTCTAACTATCACCATGAAAATCCCAATATGAAAAATACTATATCTTTGAATCTTAAATGTAGAATAATATTAATCTATATTAAGTGATGTATTTAGTGTTTGAGGGAATCAAATACCACTACATCCCACAAAATATTTCTTGAATTATTTTTAAAAGTTATAATAATTCTATAATAATTTGAAATGTTATTTAGTAAATTTTTTTATTTCAAAAGGAAATAAAATTGAATATTTAATTCATTATCATTCACAAAATTATTTTCAATTTTCTTCTACATGAGATAAATAAAATATAAAACATTTCATCAGCCTTTTCCTATTTATTATTCATATATCTTAAATCCACATTAAAAATAAATTTTTTGGAATTTAATTGGGATCTATTTATAAAATCAATCCAAATGAGAGAATAACAAAATAAAAAAAGTTTTAAAGTATAGAAATAAGTCAATTGATGATGAAATTACAATTCTTGGGTTCCTGAGTTCCAATCAAATAAGGAACATTACAGTGAATTTGTTCTATAATATTATTAAAGAAAAATCATGGGAGATTCCTAAACATCTATTAAAAAGATCCAAGAAACAAATGGGTTGGATATATCATCTAGATTATCTATTCATTAATAATTCTTAAAGCCACTATCTACACTAATTTATTATCCCAGATAAAACTCACCCATATCCAGTAATGGATTATGAGATCTAGAATGTCTTATTAATAATAAATAGTAACTGGATTCCATCCTTTATAAAGACTGTAAGGATCCACATGATAGTCAAAAAATAGTATCCATGAAATCCAATCTTAAAAAAATATTATGTGTGTATAATATAACCTCCATCACTATAACAATAAAAATATTTTTCATATGAAATCAGTCTCACTGTATATAAATTATGATTTAAAAAATTGGATTTTATTCATTATTTACATATTCATTCTCTATTGTCATTTATATTTCATGTATCTTCTATTTCAAAACCACAACCACCATCACCATACCATTATTAAATTATGGTTCCTCCTTACACACAACACATTTATAATATCCCCTCCACAAAACTAGGCCATTATCACAGTCCAGAACTATTATTAATTCTCATTAGACTCCAATCCACATGATATAATTATCCACTCAAGTGCTTCACCAAGACATACCCATTTAGGGTACATTCACATTCAAACTATGGGGGTCATTAGTTATTGTTCTCAAAGATCGCGTAAGACCAAAAAACTACCAAATTTTCTAATTCCAAATATCTAGTTATTAAGAAGGTTGGTGAAGATTTTAATTGTTGATATGATAAAAAGGAAAAAATGAATGAATATTAAACATAATAAGAAATTTTCATATGAGTGACTCCATCCACCATAATATTTTTTTCAAGGAATTAATACAGAAAATATCAAGTTCAAACATTTATAATAATGAATAATTATGTGAAAAAGATTATACATCCATAATTATAAATTATAATTGGTAATTTTTCATCAATGAATTAAATAATATTTAAAATGGTATAAAATTTCAATTTTTCAAAAATCAAATTAAAAAATAAAGATAACAATTTCTACATTAATTGAAAAATTGGACTCATATATTATCTAATTAGTGAAAAAATCATCATAGATTTGTTCCTCCTCCTCTAAATTAATCAATGAATCTTTAACAAGATCTTATATCTCCTTCTATCTCAATATCCAATGTTTCTATAATGATTAATGTAGAAAACTACAGTTTTTGTTATAAATTATAATAATGTCACCTATTTTTTAATATGTCATTTATTTTATTAATTACAACAAATTAGCCTAGTCATGGGCCCAACACATGATCACCAACGATATAAGTGTTCTATGAGAAATTAATTTTTCCAAACATAATGATTGTGTCATATTTTCATTTGTAGCCTAACATGAAGAGTTCTTATCCATCACACATAGATGGTAATTAATTAGTTATTAAAAATATTAAATATCTATTATAATTTTACAAGAATATATTTCCCAAAATACCTAACATGAGGGTAATCACCACACCTAGAGATTAAATATTAATAATAATAAATTTTGGATTAAATTTTGTTCGGTAATAATTCAATTTTATACATCTAGGTGAATCATGAACTGAAAAAAAAACAATTGATCTATATCATATCCTAATAAGCATCGATCACTACTTCTCCCATACATTTTCTATTTCCATCCATGATGATAACATGTTGTTACTATTAAATTGATAATGTTGTGAAAACTCAAATTAATACACTATTTCTATTCATGAACTCATTCCAATTATATATATCTAGAGTCCAATAAACATTTATGATACCATTTTAAAAATATTTACCATTTATATTTTCTTTTAACTTCCTCATTAATCTCATATTATTATAATTTTATAATAAATTGAAGAAAACTATATTAGAATGACTCAAAAATTATTGAAGTATTATCTATTTTTTTTAAAGGTTGGGGTCAAAGCCTAATTTTTTATTATTAATGCAAATACCTCATTTGACTGGGAAGAGGGGGACCCATTATATAGAATGATGGCCCGAATCCTTTTAGCAATAATAAAAGGCTTGAAAGTCGATTTTTTCAAAATAGACCTTCAATGAACAATACTTCTTTGAAACTTGGGCTATTAATATACCTGCTACTGTGCTGCTACCACTAAAATTCCTACTACAGTGCCTCCGCTGCTATAATGGCACAGCTGCTAAAGTTCTCCCACTGTTATATCAATGCTACAACTTCTTACTATAGTGCTGCTTTATTACCTGTAAATTCGTCCAAGCCTAAATTTGATACTGGGTCTTTCGGATGCCAAGCAAGAGCCTATACAACATGGGTACAGGCTCATTGGCACATCATGTATCATCAAATGATTGTATATATGAACCCCACAAAACATTAATCAATCCACATGTTTCTCATTATGATATAGAAGTTAAAATAAATAATATAGTAACATTAGCATGTATCTAAATCATTAATAAGACAACTCATACAGGAGGACTATTCTCCCCACTATTATAGAGTAACCCATGTTATTGTAATGTAAGAATCATCATAAAAAACATTTCATTTTAGAGTATAATTATGAATTGTTCCTCAATCAGTGAAGAATAAAACAACATATCCAACACTATATAGGAGTATAAATAAATTATATAATGAAATTTTTTATTATAGTTGAGTAAAAATCTCTCATAGCCTTTAATACATAATTTCTACATAATTTTTATAAATAACATAATAAGTTTGGGGTTTTTATTCATTAAATAAACAAAAAACATATATAAATGACACCAACACCAACAAATGTCTAGGAAAAGAGGATTAAACATATCAATTTTCCATCCCACCACAAACTGAAGAAAATAGTACTATAATATTTTTATTACCATGTTTTATTATCTCTATAACAACTATTTTATTTTCTATCATATTTAGAGAGAAAACAACTCAAACAGAGTAGAATAATACTTCATTTCATATTATGTGTGTCCAGAAAATGAACAAAAATGTTTGGATATTAATACAGAAGTAATGATACAAAACATTTTTATAGAAATTGGTACCTAAATAATCAAAAAAAAATAACCAAGGAAATCCTCATGGGGAAATACTAATATATTTGATGTTGGGTGCCTTTATTAATTTCATTAAATAATAAAATTATTGGAACCACATGAAAATACCTGGTCATCTAAGGCCACCTTATGATGTTGTCTTGTTGGGCCCCACCCACATTATAATAATTGGGGGAAAAACATAATAAATCATGTTATTCTCTCTAAATATTTAAAATCCAACAATATAATCAATATGATTTATAGCTGATTCTTAAATCAACTAAAAACAAAAACCCAAGTAAGGAATCAAAAAATGTTTTACATTTATTCCCCTCAGATCACTGAAGTCCATAATAAATTACCCCTAATAATAATATCAATATTGATACATATTTCATATAATAATGATTTGATATTTATTTATCCCACTTACATCAATAGGATTTGAGGATGTTCCTAGATATAAATTAATAGTAATTATAAAATTAATTATTCATAATACTATTAGAGATTCAATATATACCTGATTGGAGCCTATAAAACCCACTATGTTTATGTCTATTGAATGATTTTCCCATAAGAACAAATTGAAACATCCCACTAAAAATCCCCTGAAAATAACTATTTGTATCATAAGATTAATTAATCCATTGTATTATTAGTTAAATGTACTTTTTTCTAGTAATATAAGTCTATACATAGTCTAATGTCGTTTAGAGGATAACAATACACCATTTTTGAAAAATTATTCATGTTTTTGTATACAAAAATAAGAAATCACGCAAAAATATAATCCATCTAGATCTATTATAAAATCAATAAATAGTGATTATTCATAAATAATATAATTAGTGTTCTATAACTTATCATTTTAATGATATATCTCACAATTGATCATGAACCATATATATATGCCAAGTTCCAAATCAAGTAGTTACAACAGAAAGAGAGCATACCTAAAAAATTTTTGATCTCGTAGGATCTCATTATTAATGATTTATGTCCATATATTACATATTTATCATTATTTTTTTGATTTAATAATAATATCTTTTACCATGAATGTAATAATGGGATGCAGACACGTGATATATTATCAAAAAAAATTCTTTCACAGTTCAAAAAACATCTATTACCATCCCAAAACACTATAAATATAAAAAGGTATGTCAGGAAGAATATATAATGAATTAGTAACAAAGATTATAAGTTCCATACTATATTTGATTCATAATTTAGATTATTTCATATTGGAATTTTAAAATATTGTTGATATTTTTTAATACCATGATTGACTCTAAATCTACTATTCAAAGTGATATTCTATTTTAGATATTGATAAATTACTCATGTATTGTTGATTAATTGTTTGTGTTACTTGTTATTTAAGGATATTTCATTTCATATAGATGATGTAGGTCTTGATTTCTATTAAACTATTTCTAAAGAACTATAAGTGAATGTGATACAATATATATATTTTTATAGCTTTGGATTCATGTGACAATATTTTCCATTAATATTTAATTTTTAATCAACCAATAAAAAAAATATAAAAAATGATTTTCAAGGATGAAGGTATTTTTATTCCCATAACATATATTCACTATGTGGGTTGATGAAGTGTTAGATATGGATAAAATATAATTATAATACCCAAAATATTATATGAAGCGAATGTAATACTATATTCTAATATTGGATACAAATATATTTAAATTGTATTATAATTTTTTAATAGATGATAAATTGTTGAATCATTGTTATGATGTGAAATAATAATGGTTATTTAAACTTGGAAAAATAATAAACAAACATATTTCCTCTATTGTATAACAATTTTATATTATCATTTTATTTTAATATGTAGATTATTTGTTGTAACATATATTAAAATATCTTGATCATGGTATTTGGGAATGAAAGAATAATATTATTGATTGAATTCCCTGATGATTAAATGGGAATAAACTATATCAAATATTCTTTATCAAAAAGTGCGGTCATGGACTAAGGATTAAAATTTATATTTATCTATTTGAATTTTTTGAAAGGGTATAAAACACTTCTATATGGGACATTTCATTGGAAATAAACAATGAGAGGTCGAGTAGTTACATATATTATAAACATTAATATATGATACAAATTTAAATTAATTATATTATAATTTATTAATAGATCATAAATTGTTGACTCATTTTATAATGTGAAATAATAAAGGTTATCTCAACTATGAAAAATAATAAACAAACATGTTTCCTCTATTATATAACTATTTTATATTATCATTCTATTTTAATATGTTGATAATTGGTTGGAACATATATTTAAATATCTTTATAATGGTATGTATGAATGAAAAAATAATTCTATTGATTGAATTTCTTGATGATTAAATGTGAATCAACTATATCAAATATTCTTTATCAAAAAGTACTACCATGGTCTAAGGATTAAAATTTATATTTATCTATTTGAATTTTTTGAAATGTTATAAAACACTTCTATATGGCACATTTCAACATTAGAGTGTACAAAATATTTGTACGCTAATTTTATTTGAACTAATATAAGAACAACATAACATATTTTTCAATGACTTACTGAGTATAATCAATTCAAAAATTTCATTAATCTAGTATTCCAACAATTTTTATTTATCATTTAATTCAAATTCCACATACATTTTTAATTATAATAATTGTTTTATGATTAAAAATTCACACACATTACATTCCTCTTACTATCTTCCTAATCAAGTCTACCACTCACTATTATATGTGCATGTAACTTTTATTTTCCAATTAATATTATATTAAAATTTTAAACGATATAAATATAAATATATATACATTTCATTAGTCAAATATATATATATTTATGGTAGATATATATGTTGGAACTAATAAATCTACTGAAATTAAAATATGTTATAATTATTCCAAAAGTGAACTCAATTGAATACATATATCATTTAGTATGTTTGACCTTAAAAATTATGTTCTAATAAGTAAACATATATATGTATGAAAGTTTATTTTTTAACAAGATTATGAAATTATTATATCTAATGTTATATTTTTATTTGATTTTTTTGTTAACCATACTATTAGGTTCTTATATCAAATCAGTTGAAATAATTTATATGTCTAATTGAGAAAAGTGTTTTAAACATAAATATCTGAGAATTATATGATATATTATTTTCATGATTTTTTAAATAATATAATAAAATATTGAAATATTTAATCTATTAAAATGTGTAAATGAAAAATATATATATGTTATTATGAATAAAATTGATTAATTAAATCATCATTTATATTGGAATACATTCAAAGACTGTAATTATTTAATTGTATTGAAATTTTATACTAATTCAATAAATATGTATTTTATTTTATTTTTTCATGTATCATGTGAATTATTTTAGAATATGTGTTATAATATTCATATAGATTCATTTTATAGAATATATTATTTGGAAGTGTACATAAAGAGATGAATTCTTAGCCTCTGATTGTGAATGTAATTAACACGATTTTTTATAATTTTAATTCATCTTAACTAGATACTAGGTATACATCATAGATAATTTTTATTGTTTATAAACTATATAATATAATACAAGTTTTGAAAGAAGAAGTATTTTAATTGGAAGAAAATGGATAATGTGTTGATTCATTATAGTTAAGAACATGTAATGAACATTTAAATTGAAACATATTTCTATAAAGGGATTAAAGATATAATATTTTTGACATAAATATAATTATAATTTCATTATCATATTTATACAAGAATCAATTTTAATTATTGATTATGAATCTTATTTTATCCAAAACATGTCTGAAATTTTTGGTTAAATTTTAATTATGAATAATGACTACAACATTTTGAAAAATATCATATATTACATAACAATAAAAATAAAAATATATAATTATTAGATTATAACATCACATAACATTGGAATTTTTTTCATATCCATAAAAAACTATAAAAATATCATAGATATAGACTACAAAAAATCATTTGAATATTAATAAGTAGGAAAATTGAATAGAGGATCACCAGAAGAAATAGACCAAGGTAATTTTAATAGAAAATTTGAAATGTATTTTTGGGATATTTAAACATATATATAATAACATAAATTTTATGAAGTACACAAAAAATTATTATGTATATTAAATATATAATATTTATTGATGAATATTTTGAGTATGTTCATCTATTTCTAATAATAATAATATATATTGTTAAATTTTCAAAAAATCATGATGTGTTCAAAAATAACATATATATTTCACTATGATAATGTAATTGGATTAATTAATCATATAAAGTTATTGAATGATTTATTTAATATAATAATTATTTAATAAATATTTCAATAATTTTCCAACTCTATCTACCATGAACACAATATTTTAATGTTTTTAGGGATAGACTCCTACATCATTAGGTAGGGTCAATAGGTGATGTGATAGAATGGAATTCAATTATATTACATGGGAAATGAATTATAAGTAGAATCCTTTATACAAAACCATAACACATCCATGATAATTTATAATACACCATGAGTTATATGGGTATAATGGAATCCATATTTTTTGTGGAATTTATGTTTTTATTAAAACATATAGAGTATAGATTTATAAAAATAGAGATATAAATTCAGTAAATACCATTATGTATTTTATCCTATGTAACATGTGGGGAATTATTTTTATAATTCTACTAATTTTCCATTTCTTGTGACCCAATATAGTTTTCTTCTTGAAAGGGATTATAATACTCAAGGGATTGAATAGAGTAATATTGAGACAATATTATATCAATAAGAGAAAATAATAAATTTTCCTAAAATTGAATGTGAATTATATTCACAATGGAAGTAGAAACTAAAATGTAATAGGATAGTCATGAACAATTTTGAACTTGTATAATTTCTTAGGATCCAAAGCGAGTCTTGATTCAACTAAATGATTACAATTCCTAAAATAAGATATGGTATCCATGTATAATAAATATTTATATAATTATTTAGTTTTAAAAAAAGGAATTATACCCATAATATTCATGTGGGTATTCATAATTAAATATAAATTGATCATATATTTTATATCTACTATAATAAGTTGGATAAAATAGTTTAAAATATCACGGTGTTGATTATGATAAAATACATTCCATGATAATAATGATAATGATAATTCAAATATATCATACCACCTCCATTAATTATTAATATGATATATATTAAATATATTAAAAACCATAGTAATAATTCATAATTATTTCAATGATGTTCTTATGGTATTTAATGAAGGTAATAAGGATAAAATTGATAACATCATGTTACAAAAGATATTTGAATATAATTATAGATTGTAGAAATATCAAAAAATCCCTAACATGTTTCTTCAAAAATTTACCAAACAAAATCATATATTCTATGTGAATTATGATGTAAATTCTATATTCCCGGACTATATAGGGATCTCGTCCCCACTATACCAAGAACACTCTAAACATGTCAATCACATGAACACAGCCACAATTTCTGGATAAATAGAAAAAGGGGAGACCTAATTATTCTACATTTCTCAAGAATAATAGAGATATGTAGGGATCAAAAATCAATGATGTTTTAGTATATTTTTTTTTACACATACAGTAATATTAAAATATTTATGTAAATAAAACCTATAAATCCATAGAGTATACAATTATTTTATTTCCCTGCTCACTACATTGAACAAGCTACGTGAATTATTATCTCAATAATATCTCACATGGAAATCTATAAAATAAAATAACATAAAACAATGAAGATAGATTAATTTATATGTAATGATCTTGGGAAATCCTACCTCTTCAATATCACCAAGAAATCTGAAAACACTTGTTTCATCAAAAATTCAATTATGTAATTTATTATCATTTTCACTTAGTTTTTTCCTATTATTATATTCATTTTATGTAACCTTTATTAAATATTTTATCTTATTAAATCATTTGAGAATTGTAATATTAATTTTTACACTCATCACTCACAAATTATGAAAGAAAGCAATCCAACATGGTTTTTGAAATGAACTCAATTTCATTGTAAAATCAATAATATTTTTAAAATCACTAGAATAATCAATATAATAATAAAAATACACCTTCATTATTTTATAATCTTGATTTTAATGTGACTCCTTTAAATTGAAAACTCATTTTAGAAATATTATTCTATGTTACAGCATGGAATGAGTCATTAAACTACATTTCTCCCAAAAAGAACTCACTTGTTCTACCCAATAATGTTATATCATATAAATTTAAATATTTCACATAATCCTAATCTAAATTCAAAAAATTTATACACATATAGTGTTTTTAATATATCATAACACTTACCCATTCAATTTTAAGTCACCAACAAGTTTAAATATACTTATATGTATTTTTCTTCTTGTCTCTATAATGGTTAAAACTCACCATCTTTTGAATAAATAATACCACTATGTAATTACTGAATGTCATAACTATAAATTACATCTATGTAGAATGCATTTTTTCATTTCATATCCTCTTACATTATCGAAAATTTTATAAAATCTTCTATAAAATAAATTTATACTTAGATGTGGCCTATTATGGTTTGGTCTCCCATATCATTGAGTAACCATCAATCTTGTACCATAATTTAATCAAACATACACATTATCACCTATTATTATTAAAAATGAGCTTTATTATTCCAGGATTATTCATATATACTCTAGTTAATCCTAAATATAAACATATACACCATTTTAATGATTTAGTTCAAATATAAACAAATATATCATTTGTAATAGTTGTATCTATCATATAACTATTATCTATTTGAATCATTACTATATATATGATTCCACATATAACATGAATATTACATTTCTGGTTCCTATACAACAAAAATAAATTATTCTAGTGTCAAATTTCATGTCTCAACATTACCCTCCTTTAAAATACACATGCTTCAAAATTCATTATCATGACCCTTATTTGAGCCATCATAAACCCAATTGGGTTTGATTGAAATGAAACATGTATCAATATACCAAAGTGATCTTATCATAAAAAAACAAATTCATATTAAATTACTCATTCATAACTCAAATTATACAAGTGAAATGATTATTGTAAAAATCCAAAGTGACAGAATTAAACACATGGTTAAATGAATACATGGAAACACAGAAATTGAAATAAAAAAGTTGGTTTTAGTATTATTCCTCTTATCAAACAAATTCTCTAACAAAATCATCATCCATATCCATTTCATAAATTCTCATACCCATTTGTGTAATCATAACTATATTAAACATTGATAACACCCCATCAAATAATTTCTTCTCTGGAGATACAAATTCTAATTTTTACACCCATTTAACAAAATTTCACTAGAGGACCTAATTACTTCATATAATAATTATCCCAAAGAGAAATATAATATAAAAATAAAATTCATTTGGTTATTTTAATTTATATAATGTGATTGGATATTATAAACATCCTCAGGTTGGGAGAAATTGTTTTCGAACCATAGTTTAATATGATCATTTCAAAGATCAGTGGGGCCATTAGTTTTTTTATAATATTTTCAACATGATTGTTTATTCAAAAAATTTATAAATTAACCACTCATTTCTCATCATAATAAATAATTAAAATTTTTATTATATCTATAATATTCATGAGTGTGTGTTCTAATGAGATCATTATTAATTTAATCCACCGACCCACCCCACCAAATTAGACATAATAGAGCACCCTTATCATATGATCATCTTCACCATGATCTTAAAATTTATATATATCCATTATGAATATGTAAAAATAATTTATAGCTAAAATATACCTCATTTTAGTCTTTTTATAAGATTTTCTCCTATTCTTAATCCAAATAAACCCAAAAAATTCTCCAAATAATAATTTTTTTACACTATAGTATTTTGTATCCATAATATTTCTGTCATATACTACATTAAAATATGAAATAAACTAATTCTATTTTCCATCATTTAAAAATCCATAGATAAGAGTATATATAATTTTCCTCAATATTATATTCCCAATATCAGTATGATTCCCCATCATATTACTATAACATTTATCTAACAAATATATATAATAAACAATGTATAGAAATATTTATTTCAAGATAAATAAAAATACATTTATTCTCATGTAATGTGTGAGATCAAAAACTCTATTATATTCTTATTTTACCAGTAAATTTTCTACTAAAATTAGTGTTCTATAAAATTTGGAATGATTTAATCCAATGTAACACATCACATCCCTAGACTGTTTTTGAAAAAAATTCACCTAATTCAATTATTGTATTTTAAAATATAACAACTATTGAATTTTTGAGGTCTCAATCTAATTAATTAACAATTAAATGAAAAATAATATATAATTATACTTTAATTAATAAAATTACAACATCAACATTGATTATTTGGATAAGAGAGTCATCCTTGGTTGATTTCACCAAAAAGTTTATGATATACTATAGATATATTGAACAATATATTTTTCATGTATGTATCAAATATATTATACCACATAACAGGTGCTTTTTTATATAATACTCGTATTTCATTTTTGTTAATACAATTAACAATCGTCACTCATTTATAAAAATAATCAATGTACATTTCCACTGTGGTATCTCCATTGAAGCATAATAATTGTATCTTTATGGGTAATTTTATATAATTGTATATTGTAACAACCCAAAAAAATTGACTAAGGTCGTTATACTAGTTATATTTCTTACTCTGCATCATTTTTATTTATTTTTTCATAAATATTAAAAAATTATATATACTAATTTTAGAAGAAAAAATTCATGTTCATCATACATGTTATTAAATACCCATTTTGTACCAATAATATATTGAGCATGAATCATATTCAAAAGCTCGTATATATATTTTTTCTCAAACATATTAAGCTCCCCCTTCTACAATTGAACACCTGACTCATATTTCCCCTTAATCAAGTGGTATTTTCTCCCCCATTGATAGTAGAGTAGATTAATTTACATTTCCCATCCTTTATGTTTATAAAAAACTAATTTTTTCTCTAATGATAAATGAATCGTATGACTTAAATATTAAATTCCTTCTACTAATTGATGGTTATATATCATCAATTTCCACTTGTTCATGTGATCTATAATTGAAATTATAATCATGTTTTTGTTTTCATAAACAATAAATATATTTCTATAATCTTTTACAGTACATATAAAATCATCTAAAAATATTTTTCTTATTTTATTTCTACGATTCACTACTGCTATGTTTACTTCATTTCAATCATTAATTTTTTTAATATCATATTGAGATAATTATAATATATTTTCTCTATTTTTTCACAAATAAATCATATATGTTCTACAGTGTTACCATTATGTGATTTAGGTCATTTATATACATATAATATTTTATTAAAAATGTAATAAGGATTTTGTATAAAATTCCATCCATTCGATATATTATATTATTTTATTTTCATTATAATATGTATATAATGTTGTAATTTTCATTTTTGGAATATAAAATTCATTTCTACTATATAATAATTCATATATATTTATAAATTCATAAATGGTATCTTGAAAATATTCATTACAATTATATTACATGTATCTATGTTGGTTCCAAAAATGTTCACATGGAACATATCAATAAATTTATTCATTCATAATGGATATACAAAATCAATAGAAATATTTCATGAAG
Source organism: Viscum album (assembly GCA_963277665.1). Taxonomy (NCBI): domain Eukaryota; kingdom Viridiplantae; phylum Streptophyta; class Magnoliopsida; order Santalales; family Viscaceae; genus Viscum; species Viscum album. The sequence continues at coordinate 1,345,399,958 of OY728119.1, read as the reverse complement.
ATTAAATCATCCACAACCAAATATGCATGGGAATTTTCATTTCCACATAGAACACTTAAGATGTGGGTCGTTTCTATGCATTTGAATCACAAAAAATAATAATCATTTATGGGGTGAAGAGTTGTCTCTAGGATTACTATAAATAGAAATTAGTTAGTAGGGAGATTCTTTAAAAATATGAATCCCACAAATTAATTTTTATTTTTTCGGTGAGTTATTATCATTAAGATTCCCACAAATAAAAATTATTTTGTGGGTAATGAGAATATTTCAAGGACTCCCTCAAAGGAAAACACATATATGAGGAATGGTATTGTATCCCTACCTCCTAGAGATCAAATCCCCCCCGAAAATTTATTGTTTTGAAGATTCTTTTCTATCCAAAATGTAATTATATATATACCCCTATTAATACCCCATATGGTGATGTGTGTTAGGATTGAGAGAAACTGTCTATGTATGAAATTTCAATAGGTATTCACATATCGTATATCATAGAGTAAGAAAAGTTACTCACCCAATCACCCAAAAAGGTTATACTACCATGTCCACATTGAAGATCCTTTATAAATCGAAGTGTAGTTAGAAAATCATTTGTGGGAAACCATCACACATAAGAAACACTTGAAGATAGTTTATTTTTAGAACATCGTCCCACATCACTAATCATATATATGATAGAGTCATTCTGATTTAGTACTCTCATTCCACATAGAATTTCCCCTTACCTAAACAACATGATGAATTATTAAAAACACATTCTATCAACATATCTAATGTAAAACTAGTCTCCATATGGTCCCATTCACTATATATTCTATAATATAATATACAAAGGCCTATAAATTTTAACGTTGAAGTCAAATGACTCACAATGTGTCTCCCATTCGATTGTGTATTTTCTCAGTAATATTTTCCCAAAAATAACCCTACTTAATGAGTAAGGTCGCTAGGGCCATGAATTCCCTCAGTAATGAGTAACCCCACCATGGAGGTCTTTCCATAGACCTTCATATTTAGTAATTCAACAATAACTTCTTTATTTCACATAGAATATGGATAGTTCAATAACATCCTCTCATCTGATTGAAAACTAGAATTAGTGTATCCCTCATAGAGTAATACCATATACCTTAATTTGGGTAATATTTGTATGGGTGCATAATTCCTATATCTTGGGTATCAAAAAAAATATGTGGGTGGTAAATTAATTCCCTTTCTTCCTTCTATAGCCTCAGCATCATCCATATGTGGGTAATGGATATTGTGTGGTTATCCCTATCATCCATATCCACTTATATCTCATGTTATCCATGAATCATATAAGAGAAAGAGTTTATTAATGATCATGAAATTATCATGGTCAAGCACCTATGTTAATAGATGGTACTTATGAATGATCTTACTATAACCATGATATAATAATCTTATTATATGTATTTGAAATAAAACCATGTCACCATCCTCCCAATGGCCATATTCTATACTCAAAAACCCTATATTGGTCCATATTACAAATGTAAATACCTAGGGGACTTCTTTTTTAGTATAAGACCCAACCATAATCACTCAAATCCCCCCTCCTCTAGTAGTATATTCCCCAATATAATTAAATACATGTTCTCTAATTACAATCCAAATAGGATAATAATGAATCCTCCTTGGTTTCCCAACCCAACACCCTTGGCTTACTGTAATATTCAATGGGCCATATTCCCAGTAGGGAATTATCCGTTCCTATATGTTGGATTTCATCCGGGATCAAAATTATTTTTCGGTGTATATCCCACACTAGTCTTTGAAAGGATACAAAGGAAACCCATATCATATTCCATATCTTAACATCAAAACATTTCTTGTATTCCTGGATTACAATAATTTCCATAGATCCAAAATTTGGGATTTAAACCATTTTCATCATACTAAAATACTTATTAATTTCTAATATATTTATAAATGAATCCCTAAATATAGATCCTCAAATACATAAAGACATCCCTATTTATGTATAACCTAATATAAATGAAGATGATTATAATTAAAGTGAAATATAAGAATATAATTTTAATATAACAGTAACATATTTTAATTGGTGATTTATTAAACAATTCAAAAAATGTCATCATTCTATGTGGGACTCACAATGTATGAAATAATTCCCCTAAAATGGTATGATTATGCAATCCTCCCATCCTCTCAAACAATGTCAATCCCAAATCATTGTTGGATTCATCTACCAATTACCACCAACCATTGGAGGGAAGCTTAATGAAAAATATCAAATAATGGATCCATTAGGTGTTTCTTGATCCAGTAATAAATCCCATTAGAAAATTCTCAGAAAGGATGTGTTAATAAATGTCTTATGTAATGGTTGTGCAACGATGATAAGAAAACATCACTAACACATCATGTGGTTTTCATGAATTAGGCAAAAATGATGAACCAATCAAGTATCTTAAACCAAAAAGAATACGCCTCCCACATGTGAGACACCATTCACAGAAAAAATGAACTAATATAACATATGAATATAAATCAATATATAATCAATTTGTTTCATCATTGAGATGATGATTTGAAAAGTATCTAGTGAATGTGTTTCTACACAAAAAAAATTCAAAAGAAACTACCACTAATAAAATGTAGACATTCCAACTATCATAGAAATACACATCATCTACTCCACAAGCTAGGTCCTTGTTCTAATCAACGTAACCATCACTGAATGAGAATATTCAGTGTTGTGTTCAAATTAAATTATTTTGGAGTACCGCCTTAATAGAACTGTCCCAACCTTGGAAAATTCTCAGAATTACCTCTAACACATTAAGCCTTTATATATATGAACATAGATATAGATAATGGTATATAGGTCGACTTCAACAATTACCATATCAAAATGTTTTGATAGAGTATCACCATAATGTAACAAATATTTTCCCCTTATCTCTGATAGTATGATCGAGAGGGAACCAATGAGATGATAACAGTTCTATAGGTGTCCCCCAAAGGACCACCCATAGTATTCACAATCACAAGTGCCACACAACATCAAACCTACCATCAAATGAGGGTTACCCCCTCAAGAGTCCAACACAGGTAATTTAGGACATAACAATCTAGACAACCCTTTGAGGGGAGAGACTAGAAAGATCTGAAATTAATCTACATCCATATCCTCAAGAGAATTACATTGTAATGCCTTGACCTTATAATCCCATTGTCGGTGCATTATTTTAATACATTGGCATGATTACAAGGAATCATGTCCTGAAATGATAATTAGTTTAGTATTATTGGAAAATATATTACATACATTAACGTTATATTACACATTATATAATAAAACACAACATAAATGATCCTTTGAGAACTCCATTAATCCCATAGCATAAACCTACTTATATGTCATAATACACTTCTTTGAATCTAGGTAATAATAAAACTTAGAAATGGGTGAGCTCAGATACTCAGTAAGGATAACAATATAATAGAAACCCTCATAAATAAACATAAACATTTAAGGCAATGTATAAGACTAAAACAAAATCCTTTTAAACTTAATCTTTAGCATAATATGGAAAATATAAATCAAATAATGCCATTTACTTATTCACATGGATATTCTACTAGTAAAATATTCACATGTAATATCAATATCCAAAATATAATGTTGGAATGCATAATGTCATTCCTCAAAACCAAAGAGTCAAGTTCTTGTGCCAAGACTACAAATAAGATTTTGTCCAGGCCCTATTCCAAGACACTAGTTTGACTCATGAGACCTACCGATGTTTCGAGAAGCTATAGCAGGATCCACCTATAACTTACTAAGTCCAATGCATTTTTCATATGAAAACGTTTAAATATAACATAAACATTCGTATTAAAACTAGCATATAAAATGTCAATACATTATACATAAACCATGAATGGTATAAAAATAAAACATCCACAGTCAAATATATAACAAAACCGTCAATACGATATGTATAAGGACCCATCCTTAAAAAATCACTTAATCTTGAATTAAATTAATAATTCACATTGAGGATATTTTAAGGTTTATATTTTTAGATAATTAGGCCATAAATATTATATCTCAATAGATACAAAGTAGACACTTCTACTCATATTCTATTTTTTCATTAAATATATTCTCTTGAAAAAAAATTCATGTCCAGTTCCATGTTTTAGAAAAAATGAGTTACCTTGATCCCATCCTTGACTCTATTCCACATTATATCCTGTGAAAAAAAATATCAAAAACTTGGGATAGGCATAAAAAGCTCTGTAAAAAATATAAAAAGAAGGAAACTATTAGTATTTCAAAACAATAAGTAAACCATGAATAATTTAACATAAGTAACACTTTTCACCTTTTTGAAGTAGTAAATACTATTCATTGAATTAAAGATCACTACTTACCCTTTTGTAACCAAATAATTACCCATATAATGAACACATAACATATAAAGGTAACTTGGAACATAAACTTACTTAAATGGAATTAACCATATGGTGGACATCCACACATGTCACTAAATGGAATATCAATATGGTCGACTTCAATACCCAATACATTGGATGTTATAATGTAAACGCCCATCCTAGTATTCACGATACCACCCGTCATTTGGTTTATCACATAACCACCCATCAAATGTCTAAGTACCATTATAAAATCATAATACATAAAACAAATATAACAGAAAGAAAACATTTCCACATTTCATTCACAGTATATCACATAAATATATTGATACAACAAATCCATAATAAAAAACACTTTCAATACCAAAATACATAATAGAGTATATAGTATTTATTTTTTTTAATAAACATTACTTATTGTCGAGGTATCCAAAGATCAAATAATACTCACGACGGCAGAAAGATCATTGTCACAGTGTACGTTAAAAGAAACATTCCTTTTGGTCGTTTAGTAAAATGCTTTGTAGAAAATATTCCCTTTGAATGAAATGAAAAGTAAAAGGTTTTTATACAGCGTATAAAATAATGTCGTGTATTAAAACAAAATATGCGTCAATGAAAGGAGATTGAGACGAAGTCCCTTACCTCGTGTCTGACTTGACTCGATCATTCTTCAATCTCCTGAATAACAAACTAATGATAATTTCAACTTGATTATGAACCTCTTTCATTTTTATTATTCCTTTTATATAACTTATTGGCATGTTATAAACATTATGTAATCATTTAAATTAATAATGTTCAATTTTTTGATATTTGGTACTTAAGTCAAAAATGGACTTCATATAATTACATGTTGTTCATGTGGTCAAAGGTTCATTACATCCAGAATGATATTCATGATTTTTATATCATATATATAATATATATCCAGCATATACATGTATTTATAATAGTACAAAACATTTAGAGGTATGAAATGAAATGCACCGTTCATGAAGACGGTAAGCCGTATGTATGCATGAACGCTACTTCCATTTCTATTTCATATTTATTGAAATTAAAACATAATGATACATAGTAGTATTATAATACCAGTATAGTATCATATATATTATCATTACCTCTATCCTTTATACATACCACATATGGTATTAATGAGTCATATCACTTTGAGGGGGCGGTAGTCCGCACTTCCTCTAATGAGATAATCGTTTTTACCTATAATGGAAACCATAAGGATATGATATAAAAGAAAAATACAGAAGCATAAAGTAAACATAAACATAATATATATCATATATAAAAATATTGTCATCTTAATGTCTACCATGAATGTTGTTAAAAGAATATTGAACAATCAAAGTTTCATGAGGCAGTAATTCTACATCCACAGAAACAGTATGTTCTTTAAGTATTAGATGGAGGTGTGTGTAAGAGTAAATAAAATCCTTCTCATAAAAACATCATAGAATATTGAGGATACTGGAGTTATTATGAAATCAAAGAATTATAATGTTAGGGGGATTGAAGAAGGAAATATAAAAGAAAGAAACTCGAGAGAAGACATTACCTCTAAATCGGGTAACTTTTTTAAATTGATCCAAAGGCATCCTTGGGATGACTTCTACCCAAAGTGAGGCTTCTAAGAGTATGAGATGGATTTTAAGAGATTATATGAGCTGAGGATGGATGAGACAAGGTCTTGAGAGGTGTGGGTAAGGGGGTAGAGGTGGGTGCCTTTAATAAGATGTAGGAGGGGAACTCTTGGAAGGTCATGAAATGTTACTTTATTATGAAATGTTTTTCAGATTTTAAAGGTACCACATTGATATATTTAGAGGATAATATGATAAGGGTCCTAAATACACCCATCCAATATAAATTTGATAAGTGTAAGCATTATATTTTACCTTATCATTTCATTTTATTTAAAGCATTCATTAATGAGGTAATAACTTCATCATCATGGTGTCATAAATAAATTTATTTATATTATGTATAAAAATTATAAAAAAAATACCATGATTTAAGAAATATTTTTAGATTTCCAATGACTATTTATAGTCTAAGAGATCCTTTATTTAATAAAAATTAAAAAAAATTACTTATGTGATACATACTTTGGTTATATTTCTGTTTCTTTAAAAATAATATGATAAAAGGTCACTATCATAATAAAGTGATTCCATGGGGTCCAAATGTTGGCACAAGGCATCCCATGGTCGTTCATGACTTAATAAAGAATATTTGGACACATGTTGGGGTCATTTTATATTATTATGGTATTATTTTATTAACCTTAACTACCCGATTACTAATTAATCACAATAATTAAAGATAATTACCACTGTTACTATTCATAATGTCCACAAACAAAAAGGTCTTAATTACATAATTTGGAAATAATGATTACAAATATAGAATCCATTTTACCAAATTCCAAACACAGTAATTGCAGCAATTAATTTAAAAATATTTCTCGTTGTCAAAACAAATAGCGTGTTTTTAGGAAACAATATCTATCAAAATATTGATAATTTTTTATGTCCAATTTCAAAGTGAAATTAATTCTAATGAAAACCATTAGATTAAATTGTAAAAATATATTCTAATTACACTTTAAAACAAATTAAAAATATAATCTTACCATATAATTAAATTATATTAAAAAGTAGTTTGAAGTAAAATGCATTATTTTTCACTATTCATAAAAAATGAACATTGCTAGAAAAATACGAAACATTTATAAAAGGTAAATTTAAATGTCCCAATTATAAATAATAAGTTCATTTTGACAAATAGATCCTATAAAATTGTCATGAGTTAGATTAAAAACTGTTTTCCATCAAAAGGTGGTAAAACAATCTTTTAAAAAAAATATTAGAGTATTCTATGACTAAGATTGGATTTATTCTCATTTTAAGCCTATAAAACACTATCTAATTTATAAATAGACATAGATATGAAAATATATTATTCTTTACTTACATGGGATGTTACATCCTTCCCCCTTTAGAAAATTACATGCCTGTAATTTATTTACCTATCGAATAAGTGGGGGTATTTATCCCTCATTTAATTTTCAGATTCCCATATTTCCTCTTCAACTATATGGTTTTTTCATAGAACCTTTAATTGATAAATCACCTTATATCCCAACACTTTATCCATGTGGTCAAGAATTTGGACTTGTTGTTCCTCATAAGATGTATTCTATTCCAACGGAACTACCTCTGGACTCAAAACATGAGATGGATCTTGCATATACTTTATCAACATTGAAACATGAAAAAAATTGTGTACCTGGAAAAAACATGGAGGTAATGCCAATATAAACGCAACTGATCCAACATTCTCCAGGATTTCATAAGGTCCAATGAACCTCGGACTCAGCTTTCCTTTCTTATCAAAACGCATCACACTTTTCCATGGAGAAACTTTGAGAAAAACATGATCACCTACCTCAAAGTGAAGATCTTTCCTCTGGTTATCCGCATAACTTTTCTGCTGACTCTAAGCTATTCTCAAGTGCATCTGAATAAACTGAACTTTTTCTGCCATCTCTTCTACAAATTCTGATCCCATCATCTTCCTTCCCCCTAATTCATCCCCAAAAGATGGAGTTCGACACCATTTACCATATAATGCTCAAACGGATCCATCTGTATAATGGAATGAAAACTGTTATTATAAGAGAATTCAACCAAAGAAATATGTTGGTCCCAACTTCCCTGGTAATCCATCATGCATGCACGTAACATATCCTCCAAGTTCTGAATTGTTCATTCAGACTTTCCATCTGATTGAGGATGAATAATTGTACTAAAATTTAATTCACTACCCAACAACTTCTGAAGGACTTTCCAAAAGTTAGAAGTGAACCTGGGATCATGATAAGATACAATGGTGAGGGGAACTCCATGTAACCTCACAATCTCTTTATGATACAACTGAGAAAGTTGATCTTGAGAGAATGTATCTCGAATAGGAATGAGATGAGCAGATTTAGTCAAAAAATCAATAATAACCCAGATTGTATTATTACCTCGAGGTGTATTTGGTAACCCCACAATGAAGTCCATAGATATATTTTCCAATTTCCACTCTAGCACCGGTAAAGAATGAAGCGTCCCTTTAGATAACTGTCGATATGCTTTAACTTGTTGACAAGTCAAACACTTCACAATAAAATTAGCAATATCTTTTCTCATTCCATCCCACCAGTAATACTCTTTCAGATCTCTATATATCTTAGTACTGCCAGGATGAACTAAAAATGGGGGACAATGATCCTCACTTAACAAATCATTCTTCAACTATGGAACAAAAGACACACACAATATCTTCCCAAATCTCAAAACACCATCATTATCAGTGTCAAATTAAGGAAACTTACCCTTCTAAACAAGCCCTAGCTTTTCCTGCAACTCACTGTCTTTCTTCTGCGCTTTCTTAATTCTGTCTGATATAGATGATCTCATTGACACCTAAATCAATATAGAAGAAATTTTTTCACCAACAACATCTATTCCAACGTTCATCAAATCAAAACCCAAAGGATCTCATTCTAAACTTAGCATGGTCAATGAACCATTACTTTTCATACTCAAAGTATCAGCCACTTTATTTTATTTTATCGGATGGTAATGAATTGTACAATCGCAATCCTTGATTAATGCCAATCTTCTCCTCAGTTTCATGTTCAATTCATTCTGATTGAATATATAGTTTAAACTTTTGTGATTAGTATATATTTCACACTTCACACTGTACAAATGATGCCTCCAAATTTTTAAAGCAAAAAAACATCATCTATTTCCAAATCATGTGTAGGGTAATTTAACTCATGTGTTTTCAACTGATGTGAAACATAAGCAATGACATGACCATTCTTCATAAGGACACAACTATGTCCATTCAATGAAGCATCACATTAAATAACAAACTCACTATTTTTGAAAGTCAGTGCCAAAACTAGAGCATTCACCAATCTTCTTTTCAATTCATAAAAACAATCACCCCATTATTTTTTCCAAATGAACCTAACACCCTTTTAAGTTAACTTAGTCATTGGACTAGATAACCATGAATAATTTTCAACAATCCTCTGGTAATAACCTGCCAAACCATGAAAACTACGAATATTAGTTACATTTATGGGTCTTGGCCATTCATCAACAACTTTTGTTTTACCAAGATCAATACTTCTGCCATTATTTGAAACAACATGAAGAAGGAAAGATATTTTTTGTAACAAAAATTCACACTTGCTGAATTTTACATACAGTTTATTTTATTTTAAGATTTTCATGACAACCCTTAAATGACTTTCATGTTCCTCTTTACTTTTGGAAGAAAACAAAATATCATCAATGAACACAACCACAAACTTATCCAAGAAGTCATGGAAAATTATATTCATTACTTCCATGAATACAACAGGTGCATTGGTTAACCCAAAAGGCATAACTACAAATTCATAATGGACATATCTAGTGCAAAACGCAAACTTCAGAAAGTATTATTCTTTTACTTTCAACTGATGGTACCTCGACCACAAGTCAGTCTTTGAAAAATACTGATCTCCCTGAAGCTGATCAAAAAAATCATCGATATGAGTCAAAGGATACTTGTTCTTAATAGTGATGTTATTTAATGATCTATAATCAATGTAAAGTCTCATTGAACTGTCTATTTTTAACAAACAAGATAGGAGCACCCCATGGTGATGTGCTAGGTCAAATGAAACCTTTATCTAATAAATCCAACAATTTCTTCTTCAACTCTAAAAGTTGAACTTGAGCCATTTGATAGGTGGGTTTTGAAATTAGATTAGAATTAGGAACTATGTCAATAGTAAATTCAACTTCCTGATCATGTATAATACCAAGAAAAAAATCAGGAAAAACATCAAGATACTCATTTACCACTGGAAGATAATTAATCTGAACGGTTCCTTTGTTTTCAACAATATGTACAATGTAACATCCATTTCCATGATTTACTAGTTTCTCATCTTCTTGATATGTTATCAAAATTAAGGGTTCATTATTGTACACAAAATGAAAATCATTGTGAAAAGAAACTTCTTTAGCTCTGCAGTCAATATTAGCATGATAAAAAGAAATCCAATCCATGCCCAAAATAACATCAAACTATACCAAAGGAAAACAATAATGTTTTCTGGTAGATTCATTCCACACACAATGATAGGAAGGTTCTTATAATTTATTTTTGTCTCAACGTTTCCCCCTTGTGTTTTTACCATACGTTCAGGATTCATATCTTGAGATGGAATTCCCAATTTACTAGAAAACTTCTTAGAAATGAGATAATGGGTAGACCCTGAATCAAACAACACATTGGCATAATCTGAACAAACAAACAATATACCAGATACTAATTCATTCGATGTCCCAACATCCACTGAATTAGTTGTAAAGGATTTCACCACCCCTTTTGGCTTGTATTCTGGCTACTTTCCCTCAGTTGACTTCTTCCTTAGACACTAATTTTCATAAGGACCAATTTCATTACACTTAAAACATCTTTCCGATGGTTTTTCATTCCCTGCATGACCATATTCCTTACAGTTACGAGCAATATGACCAGACTTTCCACACTAAAAGCACTTTCTAGACTTGGATAATCATTCTCCAGGAAGATTTTTACCTCAATTCTTACATGATGGATATTTTGTTTTCTTACCTACGATAAAATTTGATGAAATCATTTTTTTTGCCTTCTAAATGTACCTCTTATTATGTTGTTTGTCAAAGAATGTATGATCATCGAAAAACTTCATTTCCACCTTCTCAGCACGTCGAAAAATCCTTTCATAAAATTTGAACTCACTAGAAGTTATTTCCCTTAGATATTTTGGATGTAATCCTGAGTAAAAACGATTGATTTTATTATCAAGGTCTCAGATAAAATTTGGAGCATACCTTTCCATTCGAGTGAACTTATCTTCATAAGAAGAAACTGAGTTGGCATCTTTCCTCAATTACAAGAAATATTTTTCTATCCTAAGTCGAATAGCTATAGGAAAGTATTTCTCAATAACCATATCTTTGAATTCATCTCAGTCAAGAGCATCAATCCCATCAGCTTCCTTGATATTTTTAACCATTGACCACCACTGATCTACTTCACCCTCCAAACAGTAAATATAAATACTATCCATTTGATTGTTTGAACACCCCTTGAAATCAAAAATATTCTCCAGTGCATTAATCCACCCTTCATCTAGCATACGGTCAGATGATACTCTCAATGATTGGGGATGTTTCCTCATGAAATGTTCCACCACTAAAATGTTCTTCTATGGTTAATCTGGCTGATCTCGTGTATGGATACCACCACTATTTATAGCCTGAGTCAACTGCGCCATTACAGCAAAAAATTGTTCAGTTCCAATTCCGACCATCTCAGGATGCTGATTTAGAAGGTCATTTCCTTCTATATGCCTTCTTAGCACTGCTTACCTGTTTCCTCTGAGGAAAACCATTCTAAACAAACATATATTAGATGAAGCATCTTTGTAATCTTTAAATGCAATATCATTTCAATCAAACCATAAATTAAATTATGGACATGAATTTAACAATATTTTAACTCATAAGGTTGTATAAACCTCCCTCTGATACGAACTATAAGGACTCAGCCTTAAAACATTACATAATATTGAATTACATCAATAATTCACATTGAGGATCTTTTCTGGTTTAGAGTTTTAGAGATTATACCATAACTATTACATCTCAAAAGTTACAAAGTAGACACTTCTACTCAACATCCATTTTTTTAATAAAATATAAACTCTTGATAAAAAAGTCATGTCCAGTTACATGTTATAGAGAGAATTACTTTCCATGATCCCATCCATGACCCTATTCCACTTTATGTCCTGTGAAAAATATTTCAAAAACTTGGGATGAGCATAAAAATCTCAGTAAGGAATACACAATGTAGGAAACTATTAGTTTTTCAAACAACAAGTAAACCATTAATACTTTCACATAAGTAACACTTTTAACCTTTGTGAAGAAGTAAATACTCTTCACTGAATAAAATATCACTACTTACCCTTTTATAACCAAAAGGTTGTCCATATAAATAACACATAACATATAAAGGTAACATGGAACATAAACATACTTAAATAGAATAACCATATGGTCGACTTCCACACATGTCACTAAATGGAATAGCCATACGGCCGACTTCCATACCCAATGCATTTGAGGTTATAATGTAACCACCCATCCTGGTATTCATGGAACCACCCTTCATTGGGTTTATCACATAACCACATGTCAAATGTCCAAGTACCATTATAAAATCATAAGACAAAAAACAAATATAAAGGAAAGAAAACATTTTCACATTTAAATCACAATATATCACTTAAATATATTGATATAAAAAATCCATCATCAAAACCATTTTCAATACCAAAATACATGATGGATTATATGTTATTTAATTTCTTTTAAAAACATTACGGCTTGTTAAGGAAGCCAAAGATTAAATAATACTCACGGCGATGCAAAAGTCATTGTCAAAGTGTACGTTAAAACAAACAGTCCTTTTTGCCATTTAGTAAAATGATTCGTAGAAAAATATTCCCATTGAATGAAATGAAAAGTCAAAGGTTTTTATATAGAGTATAAAATAAATTCTTGTATTAAAACAAAATATGCCTCAATGAATGGATATGGATACTAAGTCCCTTACCTCGTGTCCGACTTGACTCGATCATTCTTTAATGTCATGAATAATAAACTAAAGTTAATTTATACTTGCTTAATAATCTTTTCCAAGTTTATTATTACTTTTATGTCACTTATTTCCATGTTATAATAATTATGTAATAATTATGTCAATGTTGTTAGTTTTGTCAATATTTGGTACTTAAGTCAAAAATGGACTTCTTATAAGTACGTGTTGTTCTTGTGGTCAAAGGTTCATTACATCCAGAATTATATTCATGACATGGATATCATATATATCATATATATCCATCATATACATGTATTTATTGTCACGAACCAGCCCGGGTCGACCCTGAACCGGTCACCCGAGCCGGTCCGCGGCAAGTCCCGAGGAGCGTTCCCGATCCCCCCGGGATGGCAACAAGTGCCGGGTGTTAAAATTTCAATCGTTGGGAACGATTTTAGCCCAAACTAAAAACAGGATCAAAAGAATGAATACAACTTAAACCAACAAACAAACACTAAAGACATAAACAAACTATACCACGACATACCTCCATGTGACCTCGCGGGTCACCACCCAACTACAACCAACGTCGCTCCCACACTGAGCGACTCAATCCAGGAAAACCTGAACAAAAGGAACCTGCAACTGAAAAGGTAAAAGATAGGCGTGAGCACAAAAGTACTCAGTAGGTGAGCCCCACAACAAAACCCAATGCACTGCCAGTAAATAAAGAATCTACCTATTCCAGGTTTGAACTACAATGTATAAAAGTATGCTTTTACAATGTTTCACTTGAAAAACTAAACACAAGTCATCACCCTTATTCCTTTTTAAAAGTTGAATTTCTTTTTATTGCTTCTAAATTCGTTCTGAACGATAAAGAAGTGTTACACTTTCAGCTTTACTACACAAGAGAAAAACGCATTTTTATTTGAAAACCATTTTCGCAAAGCAACCAGTACAAGCGGTAAAGAAGAACTGAAAGTAATCAAGCAGGAAAGAAAGCAAGTGCAAGTAGAAGTAAACAGGCAAGGAAAAAAAACCAAGTGCAAGTAAGAATAAACCAGAAGTTATCAGCAATAACCATGGGCACACACGCACGCACTCACACACTCACACACACACACACACGTACTCACACACGCACACACTCACACCCAAGTGGTCCCCCGTATGCCGACGGAAGGCACCACGCCAGAGATGGTAGAGCACCATGGGTAAAACCCCTAAGGTTCATCTAGCTCGTGTGGGACCCTAGAACCTCATGTCTCGGTGAAACGTGGATTAGAAGGCCACGACCCTCAGAAAACGTGGCTTAGAAGGCCACGACCCTCAGAACACGTGGCTTAGAAGGCCATGACCCTCAGATATCATATGTTTAGTTAGTGTTGCAATCGTCAATCCAGCTAAGTGAAACAGGGACGACACCCATCCGGCTCACTAGCACACTAGTTCTAGTACGCCCACCTAGATACCCAGGGTTTCCCGTGTGCTCAAACAAGTTTCACATTCAAATAATGTATATCACTTCCACATATCTCGAACCAAACAAAACATTACACATACACGTCACCATTTCCACATCCAAACAATATTTCAAAACTCACGCACGTCAAAAATACCTTTCTGAAAATATAAATGTCATTACCCAATCTTTTCGCAAAAACCCCTTTTTGGAAACACTCAAACAAGAACATAAACAACTTTCACAACCCAGAAAGCATTATTTTTAATAACACAACAAGGGAAAACATCTTTCGTCAACCAAGAACCACACGTAAAGTTTTCAAAAAACTATTTCAAAAGGTCACACGACGTTTTCTCTAATCAAGGTTATAAGAAAACACCATTTTCCATAAACAGTACATTTACTAATTTACACACGCCAAAAACATTTCAAAACCCAATTCAACATGTCTTTCGTTACTCAGGAAGAACCATTTAGCGACATCACTATGAAATCCCACAATTGAAACCAAGAAAACACTTTTAATGAAATGCTAGAATTAAACAGTTTGCATTATCAGCAGATCACCACACTATAAAAACTACTTAATATTATTTTCTTAAATTTACTGAAATTTAATAAAAGGACAAGGAATAAATAAATTCTTAATTTAGAGGCAAGTTCATAGGGAGACCTACCTCAAGATCAAAGCGCGACGGTAAAACGACTTTGGCACCAAGGCGCGATGACACGACGTGTGTCCGAAGCCACGTGATAAAGTCCAACACTCTCGAAACTGAGGCGCGGAGACGGCAGAACCTCGGAAACAAGGCGCAGTGATGGCGCTTTCTCGGAAACGCCCTGCGCGGGTCCTAAAACAGTAGACCGTTAAACGGTCTCAACGATATTAATAACAGAATAATATTAATAATAATCACAACGTGAAAGTAATCGCGGTGATAACAATAATCACAATAATAATTATAACACAACATAATAATAATAATGATGTTATAATAATAACAATAATAATATAATTAGCATAATTATAATATATCAATAATAACAATAATAATAATATCATAATATTAACACAATAATAATAATAGGAACAATGTCAATTTAATATAGTCATAATATATTAATAATAATGATAATAATATAGAATAATGTCAACATAATAATATTAGTAATAATAATATAATGACATTAGCATAATAATAATAAAAATAACAACATAATATAATAATAATTAAAACAATAATAAGTATATAATAATAATAATAATAATAATAATATAGTATTAATAATAATAACATAATAATAATTTTAATAAAGATATAATAATATAAATGATAATATTAACATAATAATAACAATAATAATAATAGTATAATAATAATAATGGTAACATAATAATATTAATAATAAATAATAATAATATAATAATAATAACAACCTAGTAATAATAAAATAATTATAAAATTATTAACATGATAAAAATATTAAAACATTATATATATAAAACAAAATAAAAACAAAGAATAAAATAAAACAAAATAAAAACAAAATAAAAAAAATAAAACTCACCGTGGGAGGAGGGTGAGCCAGAGGGAGCCGCGGCGGGGTCCGGGGTTGGCCGGCGCAGGCCGGAGGCCGAGCAGAGGTCGGCAGAGGAGGAGGAGGGCCGGAGGCTGGGCGGGACGCCGGGAGGAGGCGGAGCGCGCAGGAGGGAAAGGTGCGGGCAGGCCGCGGTGAGGGAGAGGGGATGGAGAGGGCGGCGCAGAGGAGGTGCGGGACAGGGGTCGGGACGCCTGGACTTCGGCGGCTGGACGGGAACGTGGCGAGGGAAGCCGGGGCGAGCAGGAGGGGGAGGTCGGGTGTGCGGGACGGCGGAGGAGACAGGAGGAGCGGGCGGCCGGAAATAGGAGGCAGGGCCGGGACGGGGTGAAGCGGTACGCTGGGGCGGAACGGGAGCAGGGGACGGCGGCGGCAGGGTTTAAAGGTGCGGCGGAGGAAAGGGAAGCAGGGGGGTCGCTGGGTTCCGGCTTGGCGAGGGAGGAGGCGGCAGGCGCCGAAGCGGGAGTAGGAGGCGAGGCGGAGGTCCGGAGGGGGGGTGCGGAGCAGGAGAGCGCGGCCGGGGGCGCTGCGTGCAGTGGGAGAGCTGGAGGGGTGCCGGCGGGTTCGCCGGACTGCGACGGCTGGAGGCGGCGCGGCTTCTGGGTGCGGCGAGGGAAAGGGAAGCAGGGGGTTCGCGGGTGAAGCGGGGCGGCGGGGCTGGCCGGAGCGAGGCAGTGCAGCGGGGAGCAGGAAACGGTACGGGTAGGGAAGAAGGAAGAAGAAAACGAGAAGAAGAAAGAAAAAGAAACGGGAAAGAGGGAGGTGGCGGCTACGGGAGAAAGAGACGGCTAGGGTTAGGGTAGGTTTTAGGTATATATATATATATATATGATAAAAATAATAATTATAATTAAAATAATGATAATAAAACATATAATATCAATAACAATAAAACTTATATAATAAAAATAAAACTTATAATAATAATAATAAAAAGTTGTGATAATAATAATCACTTTATAATAATAAGAACAAACCTTCATAATAATCTTAATAATACTTTATAATAATAATCATAACAATAAAATAATTAAAGTAAATAAAAGTTAGTTAATTATAATAATAACGCAACTCAAATAGTAATAATAATAAAAGGTCAATGTAAAAACTTTAATATTTAAAACGCCGGGTGGACACATCGTCCCCCGGGCCGAACGCACGACCATCGCTAGCGACGCGATGACCGCGCACCGGCGCGAAACCACCAATCACACTTAATCTTCGAAAAATTTAAACCGGGACCAAGAAAAGAGAAAAATTACGGACGTCCGCGGTCGGGGTGTGACAATTCTCCCCACCACAGACACTTTCTGCCCCCAGAAAGTCACCAGGCCGCAAGTCAACTAAAAACCAAGTCTATGCCCCAAACATAACTAAAGGAACCAGAGAGGATTGAGAATCTCGGGGATGACCTTACTCAGCACAGGTCACACCCGACCGATTCAAGAGAGAACTGGGGTCCGAGATTGAGGGGAGAACACGAAGGGGTTCTCCCCACCACAAGAACTTAACTAGTGCAGAAAAGATGACCATTTAAATAGAAAACCCCGGGAAGGGGGGGGGTCGACACGGGAACTCCCAGCCAATTCAAACCAACTCTTATAGCACGATTAAAACAACACTTCCATCAAGACATTAAATCCTCGACCAGAGTCAACAACCTTCAACACCAGGGAAAACCTATAGAAAAACATTTAACCGACATCAAATTGGAGACATGATCCACCGAAGTCCACAAAACATAACCACATCGACAACATAACTAAAACGAGGTCAACCCACACGAGAGTCAAACACACTTTTAAGAAGGACACACGATTCGGAATATTACATTCTCATGACAAGTCCGCTTAGATTTATCATAGAACAAGTCCATTGCCACTTTTTAGAAAAACAACACATTTACATAAACCGGACTACTTGGATTATAAAAGAACAAGTCCATGATAACCCCATGGTAAAACAATGAACGTACAACAACGTCAAGACTGAACAGCAGAAAAACAAGTACTAGAAGATCTTGATTGTTCCACTGCTAACACGGAATACAGAACTTGGACCAAGGCTTCACAACCCTGGGAACTCCTGACTGTGCGCGAGCTTCACCCCGAGACTTGTGGCTGGGGCTCTGATGGCTGAAGCATCTTCTGCCTCACAGTCAGGTACTGACATTCTCCCATCACAGCGTCCTCTTCATGCGACGCTTCCTGCAAAACTTCTCCAGATGACACAGACAACCGCATCGATGACACATCTTCGGAGGGTTGCGACAAGACGACTTTAAATGCCTGAAACGACCACACTGAAAGCATACCATCGAACGATCTGACGAACTGGAAGCTGAGACCAAATGGGATAACTCCTTAGGAACAGGTATCTCTGGCGCCTTTTCCTTACCAGAGGGGGAACTCTTACGAACAACAACAGGGGACGCTGAAGTATTAACCACCCGCACACTGGAAACTAACTCAGCCAAGAAAGCTTCCTCCACCAGCTTCTCGAAAAAAAAGTCTTTATAAGGGAGGACTCGCTTCTTGATCTCTGGACGAAGACCCCCAGAGAAAAGAGAGACCTTCATGAGCTCATGTGACGCTACATCTGGAGAAAAGGAAATCAGTTCCTTGAAATGGTCAACATATGTCTTCACCGTCCGTTGACCTTGTTGAATATGCACTAGCTCTCCCTTTTTCCCCAGCTTCACTTCCTCAGGTACAAACCATTGGATGAAAACTATTTTAAAGACATCCCACGTCATTTCGCCTTACATTGATGATGGGGTAACCCTCTTCCATTGGTCCAAAGCTAAACCCTCAAACAACTCCATAATTGCACGGACCTTAACACTATCGGGAGTTCCCAATATTCTAAAGACACGTTCCACTTCCTCGAATCATTTCACTGCTTCTAACGGACCCTGATCACTATAGAGAATAGGCAAAGTCTGAGGAGGACCAAAAACTGGGCATGACATATCTGAATCCTTAGAGACCTTTCTGGGCGGCATTTCCTGAGCGATATATAAAACTCAAAGCCAAAACCAACATCAAATCGAAGCAACATCAATAAAAGCGTCTTCATCAAAAACAGTCAACACAAGGACCAAACAGATACAACACAACCCAAAACAAAATCTCCTCTTTAAAATTCCCTTTTCATTTTTGATTTCAAAACCACCCTTTTTCAAGATCACTTTCCAAAAACCAATCCATTTTCAAACCAAAAACTTTCCAAAATTGTTTCCCATTTAAAACCAATTTAGAAAACAAAGTCAAGCCATTTATTTCAAATACACACCCAGGTATTCCCATGAACCGTTGCACATGCCTTTATCCACATTCCATTCATACGTGCATCAATCCACACTTTCCATGCATTCTCACACATGTGCAAACGTTCATAAAGAGGAACCGAGGTTTCAACCCAAATCATTCTTATCCAATTCCAAGCAAACAACAGATTTTCAAATCAAGAGATTTCAGTTTCAAAACCCATTTTATACATTTAAAATCCTTTAAAAGAAACCAGTCAAATTTTCAAAAACCCTTTTTCAGTTCCAACTACGCACTCACACAGACCAAAACGGAAACAACATCCAAATTTGCATCAATCACAGAAATGAGGGACTAGTAGTCACACTCAACCTGGCGACATGGTAGTGGGCCATGTCCCAAGTCAGTGTCGACCACTATGAGGAATTCAAACCACGTACTCGGACTCCACATGGGTCACTACTCCATGTGAAATCACGACGTAACGTCGGCTTGCCTCCATTGTCATCTCTCGATCCAAGACAAATAAGAAAAGACAAGGACACAATTCCCGAACTACCCCTGGTAACTCGAGGATCAGTGCGAGCAAGAGTTCGCGACGCTCTTCCCGCACCTACCCTTCGACTTCCGACATTCCTAATCTCCTTCTACCGGACAACCCAAATAACAAGAACCACCTTTGATACCATTTTGTCACGAACCAGCCCGGGTCGACCCTGAACCGGTCACCCGAGCCGGTCCGCGGCAAGTCCCGAGGAGCGTTCCCGATCCCCCCGGGATGGCAACAAGTGCCGGGCGTTAAAATTTCAATCGTTGGGAACGATTTTAGCCCAAACTAAAAACAGGATCAAAAGAATGAATACAACTTAAACCAACAAACAAACACTAAAGACATAAACAAACTATACCATGACATACCTCCATGTGACCTCGCGGGTCACCACCCAACTACAACCAACGTCGCTCCCACACTGAGCGACTCAATCCAGGAAAACCTGAACAAAAGGAACCTGCAACTGAAAAGGTAAAAGATAGGCGTGAGCACAAAAGTACTCAGTAGGTGAGCCCCACAACAAAACCCAATGCACTGCCAGTAAATAAAGAATCTACCTATTCCAGGTTTGAACTACAATGTATAAAAGTATGCTTTTACAATGTTTCACTTGAAAAACTAAACACAAGTCATCACCCTTATTCCTTTTTAAAAGTTGAATTTCTTTTTATTGCTTCTAAATTCATTCTGAACGATAAAGAAGTGTTACACTTTCAGCTTTACTACACAAGAGAAAAACGCATTTTTATTTGAAAACCATTTTCGCAAAGCAACCAGTACAAGCGGTAAAGAAGAACTGAAAGTAATCAAGCAGGAAAGAAAGCAAGTGCAAGTAGAAGTAAACAGGCAAGGAAAAAAAACCAAGTGCAAGTAAGAATAAACCAGAAGTTATCAACAATAACCATGGGCACACACGCACGCACTCACACACTCACACACACACACACACGTACTCACACACGCACACACTCACACCCAAGTGGTCCCTCGTATGCCGACGGAAGGCACCACGCCAGAGACGGTAGAGCACCATGGGTAAAACCCCTAAGGTTCATCTAGCTCGTGTGGGACCCTAGAACCTCATGTCTCGGTGAAACGTGGCTTAGAAGGCCACGACCCTCAGAAAACGTGGCTTAGAAGGCCATGACCCTCAGAACATGTGGCTTAGAAGGCCACGACCCTCAGATATCATATGTTTAGTTAGTGTTGCAATCGTCAATCCAGCTAAGTGAAACAGGGACGACACCCATCCGGCTCACTAGCACACTAGTTCTAGTCCGCCCACCTAGATACCCAGGGTTTCCCGTGTGCTCAAACAAGTTTCACATTCAAATAATGTATATCGCTTCCACATATCTCGAACCAAACAAAACATTACACATACACGTCACCATTTCCACATCCAAACAATATTTCAAAACTCACGCACGTCAAAAATACCTTTCTGAAAATATAATTGTCATTACCCAATCTTTTCGCAAAAACCCCTTTTTGGAAACACTCAAACAAGAACATAAACAACTTTCACAACCCAGAAATCATTATTTTTAATAACACAACAAGGGAAAACATCTTTCTTCAACCAAGAACCACACGTAAAGTTTTCAAAAAACTATTTCAAAAGGTCACACGACGTTTTCTCTGATCAAGGTTATAAGAAAACACCATTTTCCATAAACAGTACATTTACTAATTTACACACGCCAAAAACATTTCAAAACCCAATTCAACATGTCTTTCGTTACTCAGGAAGAACCATTTAGCGACATCACTATGAAATCCCACAATTGAAACCAAGAAAACACTTTTAATGAAATGCTAGAATTAAACAGTTTGCATTATCAGCAGATCACCACACTATAAAAACTACTTAATATTATTTTCTTAAATTTACTGAAATTTAATAAAAGGACAAGGAATAAATAAATTCTTAATTTAGAGGCAAGTGCATAGGGAGACCTACCTCAAGATCAAAGCGCGACGGTAAAACGACTTTGGCACCAAGGCGCGATGACACGACGTGTGTCCGAAGCCACGTGATAAAGTCCAACACTCTCGAAACTGAGGCGCGGAGACGGCAGAACCTCGGAAACAAGGCGCAGTGATGGCGCTTTCTCGGAAACGCCCTGCGCGGGTCCTAAAACAGTAGATCGTTAAACGGTCTCAACGATATTAATAACAGAATAATATTAATAATAATCACAACGTGAAAGTAATCGCGGTGATAACAATAATCACAATAATAATTATAACACAACATAATAATAATAATGATGTTATAATAATAACAATAATAATATAATTAGCATAATTATAATATATCAATAATAACAATAATAATAATATCATATTATTAACACAATAATAATAATAGGAACAATGTCAATTTAATATAGTCATAATATATTAATAATAATGATAATAATATAGAATAATGTCAACATAATAATATTAGTAATAATAATATAATGACATTAGCATAATAATAATAAAAATAACAACATAATATAATAATAATTAAAACAATAATAAGTATATAATAATAATAATAATAATAATATAGTATTAATAATAATAACATAATAATAATTTTAATAAAGATATAATAATATAAATGATAATATTAACATAATAATAACAATAATAATAATAGTATAATAATAATAATGGTAACATAATAATATTAATAATAAATAATAATAATATAATAATAATAATAACCTAGTAATAATAAAATAATTATAAAATTATTAACATGATAAAAATATTAAAACATTATATATATAAAACAAAATAAAAACAAAGAATAAAATAAAACAAAATAAAAACAAAATAAAAAAAATAAAACTCACCGTGGGAGGAGGGTGGGCCAGAGGGAGCCGCGGCGGGGTCCGGGGTTGGCCGGCACAGGCCGGAGGCCGAGCAGAGGTCGGCAGAGGAGGAGGAGGGCCGGAGGCCAGGCGGGACGCTGGGAGGAGGCGGAGCGCGCAGGAGGGAAAGGTGCGGGCAGGCCGCGGTGAGGGAGAGGGGATGGAGAGGGCGGCGCAGAGGAGGTGCGGGACAGGGGTCGGGACGCCTGGACTTCGGCGGCTGGACGGGAACGTGGCGAGGGAAGCCGGGGCGAGCAGGAGGGGGAGGTCGGGTGTGCGGGACGGCGGAGGAGACAGGAGGAGCGGGCGGCCGGAAATAGGAGGCAGGGCCGGGACGGGGTGAAGCGGGACGCTGGGGCGGAACGGGAGCAGGGGACGGCGGCGGCAGGGTTTAAAGGTGCGGCGGAGGAAAGGGAAGCAGGGGGGTCGCTGGGTTCCGGCTTGGCGAGGGAGGAGGTGGCAGGCGCCGAAGCGGGAGTAGGAGGCGAGGCGGAGGTCCGGAGGGGGGGTGCGGAGCAGGAGAGCGCGGTCGGGGGCGCTGCGTGCAGTGGGAGAGCTGGAGGGGTGCCGGCGGGGTCGCCGGACGGCGACGGCTGGAGGCGGCGCGGCTTCTGGGTGCGGCGAGGGAAAGGGAAGCAGGGGGTTCGCGGGTGAAGCGGGGCGGCGGGGCTGGCCGGAGCGAGGCGGTGCAGCGGGGAGCAGGAAACGGTACGGGTAGGGAAGAAGGAAGAAGAAAACGAGAAGAATAAAGAAAAAGAAACGGGAAAGAGGGAGGTGGCGGCTGCGGGAGAAAGAGATGGCTAGGGTTAGGGTAGGTTTTAGGTATATATATATATATATATATGATAAAAAAAATAATTATAATTAAAATAATGATAATAAAACATATAATATCAATAACAATAAAACTTATATAATAAAAATAAAACTTATAATAATAATAATAAAAAGTTGTGATAATAATAATCACTTTATAATAATAAGAACAAACCTTCATAATAATCTTAATAATACTTTATAATAATAATCATAACAATAAAATAATTAAAGTAAATAAAAGTTAGTTAATTATAATAATAACGCAACTCAAATAGTAATAATAATAAAAGGTCAATGTAAAAACTTTAATATTTAAAATGCCGGGTGGACACATCGTCCCCCGGGCCGAACGCACGACCATCGCTAGCGACGCGATGACCGCGCACCGGCGCGAAACCACCAATCACACTTAATCTTCGAAAAATTTAAACCGGGACCAAGAAAAGAGAAAAATTACGGACGTCCGCGGTCGGGGTGTGACATTTATAATAGTACATGACATTTAGAGGTAAGAAATGAAATGCACCATTCATGGAGACGGTAAGTCGTGCGTACGCATGAACGCTACATCCATTTCTATTTCATATTTAATGGAATTAAAACATAATGATACATAGTAGTATTATAATTCCAGTATAGTATAATATATAATATCATTAAATCCATCCTTTATACATACCACATATGGTATTAACGAGTCATATCACTTTGAGGGGGTGGTAGTCCACACTTCCTCTAATGAGATTATCATGTTTACACATAATGGAAACCATAAAGTTTTGATATAAAATAAAAATACAGAATTATAAAGTAAACATAATCATAATATATATCATATATAAAAATAGTTTCATCTTAATGTCCACCATGAAAGGTGTTAAAAAATATTGAAGAATCATCGTTTTGTGAGGGAGTGATTCACCACCCATAGAAACATTATGTTATTTAACCATTAGACGGAGGTGTGTGTAAGTTTAAATAAAATACTTCTTATAACAACATCCTAGTATATTGAGGATACTTCTTTTGTATTGAAATTAAATAATTAAAATGTTTGGGGAGTGAATAAGGAAAAATAAAATAATGAAACTCGAGAGAAGATATTACCTCTAAATCAGGAAACTCTATTTTATTTTAGCCAAAGGCTTTTTTTGGAAGACTTATGCCCAAAGTGAGGCATCTAGGAGTAAGAGATGGATGTGAAGATATAATATTAGCAGTGGTTGGACAAGCCAAGGGAATGAGAGGTGTGGGTAATGGGGTAAAGGTGGGGTCTATTTATAAGAGGGATGAAGGACACTCTTGGAAGGTCATGAAATGTTACTTTATTATGAAATGATTTTCGGATTTTAAAGGTCCCACATTGATATATTTAGAGGATAAGGTGATAAGTGTTCGAAATACACCCATCCAATAGGTTTTAGACAAGTGTAGGTCTTATATTTCACCTTATCTTTTCATATTATTTAAATCGTTCATTAATGAGGTAATCATTGCATCATCATGGTGTCATAAATAAATTTATTTATTTAATGTATAAATATTATTGAAAAAATTCCATGATTTTAGAAATATTTTTAGATTTATAATTACTATTTATAGTATAATAGATCATTTATTAAAACAAAATTAAAATTGTTTTACTTAGGTGATACATACTTTGGTTATATTTCCCTTTCTTTAAAAATAATTTGATAAAAGGTCACTATCACAGTAAAGTTATTCCATGGGGTCCCAAGGTTGGCACAAGGAATCCCATGGTCGGAAATAACTCAAAAAAATATTTGGTCACATTTTGGGGTCATTTTATATTATTATGATATTATTTTATTACCCATAACAAACTGGTTACTAATTAATCACTATAAATAATGTTTATTACAATCGTTACTATTCATAATGTCCAAAAACAAAAAGGTCTTAATTACATAATTTGGACCTGCTGATTCCATATATGGAATCAATTTTACCAAATTCTAAAAACTGATATTCCAGTAATTAATTTAAAAAAATTTCTCATTGTCAAAACAAATTGCGTGTTTTTAAAAAACAATATCTATCAAAAGATTGATAATTGTTTATGTCCAATTTCAAAGTGAAATTAATTCTAATGACCAGAATTGGATTAAATGGTAAAAATATATTCTAATTCAACTTTAAAACACATTAAAATGAAAATATATCCATATAATTAAATTAGATGAAAAAGTAGTTTTGATGTAAAATGCAGTATTTTTCACTATTCATTAAAAAATTAACATTTTTAGAAAAATACCAAAAATTTATCCAAGGTAAATTTAAATGTCCCAATTCAAAATAATAAGTTTATTTTGAAAAATAGAACTTATGAAATTGTCAAAAGTTAGATTAGAAATGGTTTTCCATCAAAAGGTGGTAAAACAATCTTTTAAAAAAAATATTAGAGTATTTTATGCCTAAGATTGGAATTATTCCCATTTAAATCCTATAAAACACTATCTAATTCATAAATAGACATCGATATTATAATCTATTATTCTTTAATTACCAGGGATGTTACAATATGTATGATTTTTTTCCAAATAAATCAATTTTAAAAAAGTTTAAAATCCATTGAATTGTGTTGACATAGATGAAAATGATTCTTAAAACTCTTTGAGAGAAATATACATGTTTCATAAAAAAATATAAATGTCACTAGATTTAGAATGGAATAAATTTTCGAAAAATGTTCCCCATACCACTTTGAAACTTTTTAATGTAATTATCATTTTAAAAACATTCATTTCCATATAAATAAATCCATAAAACCCCATTTTGAAAACTTAAACATTAATGAAAATTATCTAGATGAATAAATATTTAAAACATTTAAAATGATGATTTAGATAAATATTACCATCCTTAAAAAATTAAAATATTCCTTTTGAAATTAATTTTATGAATCACTGATGTGGATGATAAAGATTTCTCAATAGATACTCTGGTAAAAACTACCTCAGATAAAGAAGAGATTGTAGAATTAACCATTACATTGTACTTTCCTTTGGTCGAGGGTATGTTTATCCTACTGTATTAAGACCATAGTATGTTATTAATTTATAAAAAAACAATATTTATATTTATTATATTATAAATGATTAATTTTTTACTTTATACAAAACTTTTAATATTGATTTCCATGTTAAATTATAATTTCGGGTAATAATCACTTTCTTTATCGTACATGTTTTAACTTGTTATTATTAATCATATAATTTAGATCATGATTTAAATAATTCCAGAATATAAACATTTATTTATATATCATATGTTTTTAGAATATTAATATATATAATAGATAGATATATGAAACAGGAGGCACCGTTTATGGAGATGGTAGGCCGTACATACGCATAAATGTTGTTTCTGTTTTCATATCGTATTTAACTGAAGTAATTTAATAAGATATATATAAGTTTATAAATATATATATATATATATATATCTCCCTCAAATAGAATTATTATTTAATATATTAAAAACTTATTAATAATATATATTTTTATAATCATCGTGGAATGGTGAACGTGGAAATGAATCTCATCGCGTTGTGGAGACGGTAATTCGTACGTATGCATAAGCAACAATATAATAATATTAATGGTAAAATCGTATGTAATTTGTTGTTATATCATATATAAAGAATAATTAACATGATATTTTTACTATTTAAATATGGTATACTCATTATTATACTCATCCAAATAATGAAGTGTTTGAATCACAAACTAAACCACTACATGGAGACGGTAAGTTGTACTTACGCACGAATGGGGACATTGTTATTATATGATAGATAGAATAAATAATAGGGTTGTACCATATTTATAATTACATAATAGTATATATAATTTACTGTAATTATTATTTTATTATGGAAACAACAATGAAAGAGGAATTGGAAGAAGAAATGAACTTGAATGATTGTGGTGAAACAATTACCTCTTCTTCGGGTGTTTCTTTTGAGTAGATATGAAGGAACACATCGGATGGATTTATGATAAATGTAAGGCTTATTGGTTTTAGGTATTATAGTTAAGAATTTATTTGGGTAGTTTTTGGCCATTCCAAATGGCTTTGGAGGTGTGAAATTAGGAGAAGGGGAAGTGCCCTCTTATAAGGGGGTGAGGGTCACTTTAGGAAAAGATTCAAATATTATTTTATTATTCAATCATATTCATTTTATAATGGCTAAAAATGAATTTATCTAGATCCATAGGTGGTTATGGTCCAAAATAATCCCATCCAATAGGTTTTATATAAGTTTAGGTTACCATTGTAACCTTATCTTTTAGATTTAACTCTTTGGTAAATAGTTTAACTTTTACAGTGTCTTCTTGTATTCTTACACTATATGGTTAATATACTTACTATAAATATCCAAGAGAGCCTAAAGTGGTTCATTAATGATATATATAATATAATTTAATCCATTTTTCCAATCCTTATATTTTCATAATATTATATCAACCAATAATATAGTATTTTTTAAAAAACTAATTTTTGTCAATTTTGACACTATTTAGTATTTGGTTTTTGTGAAAGTCATAACAACTTGATTAATTAGAACAAAATGAATTTAACCAATAATAAAATTTCATATTAATTTAGAAATTTTGTGGATGGTATCAAAACATTCCTATTATATTTATTTTAATATTTACAATATCATTTATTCGATTCTTTTATTAATAAGGAAAATATTGCATCATTATTGTGTCATAAATAAATATATTTATTTTATGTCTAAAATTTATAAAAAAAATATAATCATCAATGAAATATGTTTATATTTCAAATGAATAATTATATTCTAAGATATCAATTATATAACCCCATATAAAAACAATTTACTAAAAGATACATGTTTTGTTATTTTTGCCTTTACTTTAGATTAATTAATATAAAATGCCATTGTCACTCCCATGTGGCTCCATGGGGTCCTAAACTAGTCCCAAGGATGAAAATTGTCATACATGAATCCCCCAATAGGATTATAACACATATAATGGTAATTTAATATTATTTTAATATTATTTTGTTACCCATATTTACCAGATTTACCCTTTAACCATGGTAAATAAAATATTTACTGAAGTAATTATTCATAATGTATACAAATATAAAAGTTACCTATTTAAAAAATTTGGATCTCCGAATTCCAAATCTAAAATCCATTTTTTCCATATTTAAAACACATATGTGGAAGAAATTAATTTAAAATTAATTCCTCTTGTCCAATCTAAAAGCATGTTTTTAAGAAATAATACATATCAATAGATTGTCACTTATTTATGTTCAATTTAAATTCAAAATTAAATCCAATGACATAAATTATATTAAATTATAAAAAATATATTCTTATCATACTTAAAATCTATTCAATTTATAATTTATCATTATATATTATTTTGATTTAAAAAGTTGTAGTTAATTAAAATTTGGTTTTTTTCACTATTCACCAAAATATGAAAGTTATCAGAAAAGTACCAAAAAATTATCCAAATTGAATTTTTGTGTCCCTATTTTTGAGATTAATTTAATTTCACTAAATTTAATATATAAAATTGTTAATATTGGATTTAGAAATTGTTCGCCATGAAAAGGCCTAAAGCTGCATTTTTTTTAAAATACCACTTTTTTCTTAAAAATTGAAATTTTATTATATTATGTCTATGAAACACACAATATGAATTTTAAAATTATATTGGATATATAAAATTTAAAATTTAGCTATTACTATTCATAACCTCTGTTTCTGAATGGCTATTTTGGTATGTCATGGTGCACTTGAACTTGGTGTTGCGTGTAGCACAAGTTGTTAAATTACTCTGAAGGGATAAAATACTATGAAATCCTGGGGTGTTTCACTAAATAGAATATATAATGTGTCAAATATTGTATTTAAAAAGGGTTCCCCATTAAAAGGCATAAAACTGCATTTATTTTAAAATACAACTTTTATTGAAAATATTGAATTATTTTTATTTTAAGTCTAAGAAAAACAAAATATGAATGTTAAAATAATATAGGATATATAAAAGATAAAATGTGGTTAATACTATTCATATCATCTTTTTTGAATGGCTAGTATGATATGTTGTGGTGCGCTTGAATTCGGTGTTGCGTGTAGTGCAAGTTATTGAATTTCTTTGAAGAGTTAACATAATATAAAATCATGGGGTGTTACAACCACCATCAAAATATAGTAAAAATATCATAGTTGGAACACAGACCAACCCAAATATATTAATCATACTTGCAATGTTTGGTATTATCTAAAGAAACTATCTATGAGATCCTACTGAAAAATAGGGGCAAGACCCAAATCTATTCCCCCTTATATGAATATTATATTATATCTTGATAATTAATATATATACAAGTAGGAATACATAACTATTTTATTGCAGTAAAATGGGAATATATTTCATTTCCAACTGTAGAAGTCACCCATTACATTATGGGGAAGTGATTTATTCCTTATCTTATCTAGGATAGTATAGGGACAAAGATCATGATAACAGGAAACTTGGATCAGTCCAATAACCCCCACATGAAATGGAGGTCACCATAGAATCATAGTTTCCACTACAATGAGGTAATATACCACTTAGAAATATCAACAGACATATCCGAAAATTCCTACTTTGACATGTAAACTACTCAAACTTGAACCTGTTTGAGAATGATTCCTCACACAAGAGGAATAACCAATCTACAAAGGGAAGACATTAAAAATGAATCCTCACCAATGATGATGATAATGTGAATAGTAAGAGTAAGATCATGCTTTACTAAAAGCTGGTGTTCATGAATCTGTTAGAGGTTTATCTTTGGAAACCCAAGATCCTTCTGAACAATAAAAATATATGCATACAATACATGAAATATGAGGGACCTCTTAAAATATTTTATTCTAGATATTTTGAATTTCATCCCAAAAAATATCACCATGAAGGAATAATTAATTTCTAGAAAGTGATAGATCATGAGATTTGATCACTAGATGAGTGCATTGGAAACCATTATCATGGACAAAAAAATGAATGATTTCCATTAACATTATAGCATTAACCCAGATAGTCATCCCCATTATATATTCAATAGAAATTATCCTTAGAGTATGACTTCGAGCTTTGATTTTATTCCTCTCTAGAATAACATTCACTACGATGTTTTTGTTAATAATGGCACTTAATTTCATCAAGAATGTCCAACCCATAAAAAATAAACTTTGATAAATCCCTCATAATTTTAAGTTCATGGGAAAATGAAACCAGTATTTTATGTCTCATAATCATTGAAAAGGTAAATTCGTTATCATTATAATGTCGTACTAGGGTAACAATCATTCAGCGAACAAGCCGTAGATCACATTCCATAAAATAAGATAGAAGAAATTGATTGTGACCACACTGTTTATAATAAAAAATAAATAAAAATATAAATTGTTAAAATATAGTTGAGGAACATACTGAAAATTATTAACAATTCATATTTCTAATGAGGATATTTTTTTATTAGAAAAATATAATTATCATGGCATAGCCTTTGATAGCACCCTAATATAGTGTTTTGGTGTTTTTGTTGGATGGGTTTGTGTAGAAGATCCTCATGGATATATAGACTATACTATACCATATAATAAAAAAATCATACCTTATGATGAATTAATGAAAAATCTAATTATTAGGAAAAATAAAACATCAAATTGAATTGGTAGCCTCCATTGTGGATATTCCACAAAAATGGGAAAACTGAATGTTGATATTTAGTATGAATGGATAACTGTGTTAAAATTGTTAGGTAAGCTAATTATAGATTCCCCATATGATGTTCATATAATTAGATGAATAAAACATAGGTGGTCACATTTCACCTCACTCATTGGTTAGTATATCTCCCCAAATGTAACAATATGAAATGTCATAGATTTAAGTCATCTTAATGAAATGGGATCACCTAAAATAATTTTTTATTTGAATGTATATTCCTATAAGATCATTCAAATATGTTAGGCCTTAAGACTATGATCCATTTAAAGACTCATGAAACAAGAATCTCAAAATATTGAGCAGGCTTCCCACTTGTGGAAAACCAATATTCACACAAAATATTCCTATAGAATAATATTACTCATGCTAAAATCATACAATAAACCTATTAAATGATCTAGAAATGATCCATATAATTAGTAGAGGAACCACAACATTAACAGCCATGTCGATATACATGTAGCCACAACCGGTAGGGCTGGGGAAATTTTTTACAATTCTTTATTTCCATAAAATAAATCATAATATATTTTGAATGTTGAATAGAATCACCCACATCCCGCATGGAAGGGGGTATTTCTAACTCAACCAATATTATATTAATAAAATTATATTCTTTGGAGAGTTTCACAAAATGAGTGTTACACATTTATCTTTCTCCGTGATTTAGTATCATCATTAAAGATGATAATACTATTATCCATAAGAACCCTTTATTTCATCCTTCATTAGACGAATTTGAAAATATAACTTAATGAAAGGATAAACTCACATGACAGTATTAAAAATTACCTATCAATAGAACAACAAATCCTAGTAATCCCAACACTATTTATTGCATAGTCCTAGTGTAACCGATCCCCCCATTATTTAGAGACTAATTAAATGTTCATGATACAATTTGAATCAATAAACATCATAAAAACAACTACTTCAGATGTTGTATAACATATGGTCAATTTGGTAGAATAATAGTATGACATATCCATTGGAAATATTTTTCATACTAAAATTACCAAAGAGTTTTTCTATAATATAAATAATATAATTTTACAAGAACTGGGAAATCATTCGAATGACCCATTGCCTCTCTATTGATTTCAATCATCCAAATAAAGGAGAATGTAAATGGTTAATCCCATAATTTACCCAAAGTTTTTGTACCCCTTACACATGAGGAAATAATTTCTCAATAGGAGAATGAGAAGAAGAATTTTAAAAAAAACAATGTATAAGTACACTAAGGAAATATCCCTACTAGATAAGTTCTACATTAAAATCACCAAATGACACTTCCAACAAGTATACCTCAACTATGATGGTTCTTCCCAACAATATAAATAGATATATGATATCCTCTCAATGTATTTTTTCAAAACATAACACATTTTGATCCCATAAAATGATTATATTATGTGTCCATACCATGGGTACAAAATTAGATATTGACGAGACACAACCTAAAATACCATCCCTTGAATGTTACCCATTACATGTATATTTAGTGCTTATATAGTTATCCCATATTATTATTCCCCATACATAGGATCCTAATGAATTCATAATTCCTCCCCAAATCATTGACAAAATCAAAACACTAGATGCTTGATTAGATATTGTGAAAGGATGATGTGATCCACTAAAATTGAGGTGAATCCTTTCTATAGAATGGTGGATGAAACTATTCTCCTTTCAATATATTGAAATCCAATGATCCAAACATTCACTAGTTAATCTAATATAGTGTAATATAAGATTCAAATCATGTCTATTTGTGTCCTCATTATGGGGACCAGTGAGAAAAAATAAGCTGTTAAGATCATGTTTTTTTAAAGAATCATGATGGAGTGGTCCCCACTCAGTATACCAGTCTACTAGTCAGATCCATTATGGGATGATAATATATTCACTAAAAATTCCCCTGTTATTTCATATTTTCATTACAAAATGTTACAGTCCATGATCTCTTGAAATAAATATTATAAGAATTTGATAGGCTATAAAATTTCACTATCAGGAGGTAGATTTTGACTTATTCTTTAAAAATTAATCTCCAACAATAAGATATATTGCGTCTTTTCATTACGAATAATTTTAATGGTCTAAAAACACTATTTATCCTGGTAAAGTTCTTTTATGGATTTCTGATACATTATAATGTAAAAAAGGTTCTTAGAATTAATTATATGGACTATGGATTACCCCATCCCATTCTAGGGTCCCAATGGAAGAGGATAGGTCCAGTGAAATATGAAATAATTATATTGAAACTAGGCTCTATGAAATATCCTTAACTGGATCTAGCTTTGATTCATTCACCTTGTCATCTTGCACCCCCTTCTTGGAAGCAATAGAAGAATCAATATTATCCTCGAAGGGATAAATTTATAAAGCCGAAATGTTCTCAGTATATATTCTATATTAAAATATTTTACTCCTTCTAATGTTACTACTTTGAAGCTTAATTGTTTTTCTAAATTGAAATACAACTCATTAACCCAACCAGATCCCAAGATATATGGCCATGCTAGCCTTTTTGATCTCCTAATTTTCTTCTCCATTCACCATATACAGGGGAACAACATAGTAGACTAATTTATTTTAAAAAATTTCCTAAAAAAATATGATTGATTCTCGATAGGTAATACTCGTAATGCAACCACCACATGTATCATGTGATTCCTCTATCGCTCCAGAGAAATTGGGTAAATTGAAGGATGTATCCACTAGGAATGTTGTGAGTTTTAGGTGTTGGATGAATAAATAATTTATTGACCAGAATCATGAT
Organism: Viscum album; assembly: GCA_963277665.1. NCBI lineage: Eukaryota > Viridiplantae > Streptophyta > Magnoliopsida > Santalales > Viscaceae > Viscum > Viscum album. The sequence goes on along the minus strand of OY728119.1, from coordinate 1,345,365,629 downwards.
ATTCTATGATCATATTTGGAAAATCCAATATTTCCCTCAGTTTCTCCTTCTACGACACAACTTACCTCATCGGTACCACCTTCGTCAAAGAAGAAACACAATTATAGATGCAGATTTTTGGTATAATAAGAAAAGCATGTACATATGGAAAACCCAACACTGAATCTCAATGATCTCATGAACATGACCTAGAAATCATGGACGTATCCCATAAAGATGGTAAAATGTATTCCATCCCTCCAAATAGTACACTAAATACTGATCCATAAAAAATAATCATTATTAGATGATGAATTTATCATTATATCCATTGATATCATTCATTTAATGGATCCCTTATTTGATTATTAGTGTTATTGTAAACCTGAGCTTCCCAATCAAAATTGGTAAGATATGAATCCAATATGAATGATCCAGGGAAACAAAGAGAGGTCTATGCATTGAATATCATAATATTTTCACTACATCACATTCCAATCAATTGGGTTATGAAAGGTGGCATGATATAATATCAGAAAAAATTCCCTCCACATCTTCTCTACCATATGACTCGTTTACCCAAGCACATTGAATCCAAAAATTCCATCCATGTAACAGTTACCACATATAATTATAGAAATTTTTCCCAAATATATGGAATCATGAACCATTTCTACATAGTTCTTGAAATTCATTCAATTATGGATTCTCTCCACAAGTAGAACAATCTATGGGAAGAAATAATAGAGTCTCTATTGATCCCCCTAAAGTTCAAAGATATCTTTTCTACAACCGAGATATACCATGTACATATTGACCATGATGAATGTTGTATAGTTATCTCCTTCACTGAATAACACAGATATAATGTTATACATTGAATCCTCAGGCATATATATATGTGTGTGTGTGTGTGGCATATTATATGACATTTAATTTAATTGAACATTTATTAATAATGGTTTGAGAGTCTACCATAGTCCTTCGAGAACAATTCATTGACAATGATTCATCGATTCCAGTTTGTCCCTTCCACTCTAAATCTCATAGGGTATGATAAAAGAGAATAGAAATCCCTATGTATCATTAAAAGGGTATCATAGATTGGGAAGCTACTATAAAACTCTGATTTCTTGGTCATCTAGAAAGTTATAAATATCAACATCTTCTCAGGAGGGAGTTGGTAACATAAGCATAAATTAAGCTATAAGTCATAACATCATTTCCATAAATACTACACAATGAGGAATATTGGGATTATATAAAGAACAAATATATCTTCTCAATTCAAATTAATCTAATATATTCTTAATGGATTATATCCAATAGAAATGAAGAACCTCTCAAATGATTGTGAAACACAAGTTACCGCCCAAAATAGTCTATAAATAATCCCAAATAACCTATTAAATGGAATTAGTAATGAATATTTTCCTCCCATAAATCAAGTTGAATACATTATCAAAGATACATATTTGTGATTATTTTTCTTCATGAAATCATACACAAAAGTTGAATCCCAAGTATGTGAAGAAATATTTGATTCACCAATTAGAATTGATACCTTAAATTGAAATTCATTAATTGTATACTTATAACCTCATTAGGACACAAATTCATCCACTATCCTACGAAATTCATGATATCAATATTAAAAGTGAGCACTCAAGACATTGAAATTTCCCTTAACCTTAATGATTCAACTTCATCTCTCTTCCATCATGACATTAACACAAAATACAAGGAATATTAAAAACATTAATGGAATAAAATGAACTCAACGATGCTCTTTCAACATTAAAAGAAAGAGTATCCACCAGTTTAGATGAACTCTGACAGAAAGATATGGGAACAGAGGAAGAACATGACCAATTGTGATCATCATGGTTATGCCCCTTGAATAAAAATAATATTTCACATATTTTCTAGAGTATAACAATGATCTTCATTTGTGGAATAACAAATTGATGATGAAAATTTATCTTATTGTGGATACACATCACATAGTATTTCCATGTGACAACCAAGGTTAGAATAATAAATATATAAGGATTCATATCAGTCATGATATAATGGTCAAAAACCAAATTGAAAAACAATTCAATAATAAAATTAATTGGGATTTCCAATACATTAAATGGATCAACAAAATTATCCCTATAATGAATAAATAGGATTATTAGGGTTAACATAAATATAAAAGACCTAAATCGGCACTAAACGAATGATGACCTCCATAATTTGATAAAAAATCATATGATCTATTCAACGGATTGTTATCTATCCCTCTCCTATCTTGTTGGATACTAAGTGTATAATCAAATATGAATGGCTGCAAGAGAATATGATTCTACGAACATTAGTTCCAACTAGGGGATATTATCCTATACTGTGATTCCATTCATCAATAAATAATCTACACTACATATCAAAATTCCCCACACAAAATTCCCAATCCCTTTATGGGAAATTAATTCAGGATTTATGTTGATTATTTGGTGGTGAAATCTTAGTAATGGTTGAAATATCATTATTATCATGAAATCATCTTCAACGAAATAGTGATAATTATATCTAAAGATGAATCCACTAAAAAATGATTTCAAGGTTTCCTTATGAAAATTCTTGTACATCACTTATAATATCATGGTATAAATGATGACCATGAGAAGAATAATAAATTTCATTGTATATCAACTCTTCGAAACTTCTAAATGTTTCTAGGACTGAATGTAAACCATTACTTCATTAACAAATTAATAGAAAAATAATAATAATAATTTTTTCCATTCACTAGTTTTTATATAAAAGGTTCATGTTTTAGTTAAATGATGAAATAAATTAATTATTTAATAGTCTAAAAATAATATATGCATCCTAGCAATGATTATGAATCTGGTTAGGGGAAATTAGCTCATCTTATGTGTGATGACCTCTACAGGGTCGTTGGGAGCCTCCCATCATATAATATTGATACTTGTTGTGAAAAAAACTTATATTATACCTATAGAACCATTATGTTCTTTAAAAATATGTATTCAAATAACAATAAGGAATAGTTATTATTGGTTTCATCAATGTGATATTAATGAACTTGTTGCAACATTTTTATTAAATTTGATCCCTTGAAATGAACCTCTCAAACATATCATCATTCATCCCAAATTCATTAGTAGTTTGGAATGATGGGTGGAAAATGTAAAACATTTATACCAAAAAATACAATCATATATAGTTATAAAATAGTAGGCCTTCGAAAATTTCCAACCAAGACATCTCCCTCTGGAAGAAGTTCCAATAAGTACCCAACTAAAAGATGATGAAATTTTTTACTTCCAGGACTCTTCCAGAATATGGAAAATTAAATTTTGGTGCATCTAGTTTCCCATGAAAAAAGAGAATGAAAGCACCATATCTCATAAAAGTAAAGTTATAAATTGTTCCCATTTCTATACAAAAGGGAGTTCTATGTTTCTCCCTTCTGTAAGCAGAAGGACCCAACAATAGTGATGCCATATATTAATCCCTCATTATAGGCTTGGATCTAGCTGTACAAATACCTTTGAATCACCTAATAATCCATGGTGATTATGAGTTGGTAATTAAAAATATGAAAATTGATTTCATAATCTTAAAAGAAGATTTATTACCACTAGACAAATATAATTGATGTTTTATTGAATAATTCTTATACGAACAAACACTTACTCACATCCCATATTAAAAAAATGATTTGGAATTTCTATTATATAATTATACTCTCTCCTAAGTAGATATATATCCCGATAAATAAATCATAAGTATCTCCCATTATTGAACAATATAATTTTTTTTATGTTTCATGAAAGAAATCAATGAGATAAATTATAACCAATAACTATATAATTATTACAATGGTTTTATGAAACCCATCCTGGAATAAATAAAAATATGTCCATCTATCGAAAAATTAAGAAAATAATAGATTACATTTTGTCTGATCAATTTCATTCATTATTATTGTTAGGGCCATCATATGGAACATTATAGAGATGTATGATAAAATTATTATTAGATTAATTAACATAGGGGAGATGACTGCTGCCATATAAGATGTAAATGTAGGATCATATACTTCCCATTAGTTAGGAGAGATTATTTATCAGTAAATAATGTGAATTGGTTATTTATGGCCTTTAATGATATAATATTTCAAATAATATTTCATAATGTGTCATTCCGTAGAAGTACAATCGAGCATCATCCACCAACCCCAAGAAGTTTTCTATAAAAATAAATACTCTTTTATATTCTCTTTATGAAGAATGGATTTTTTGGGGGGATACCCTCTATTTTTGGTCAAGATGTTAAAATTCATCATTAATGATAATGATTTTTTATTTAAATGGGCCAAAGTTGTAACCCTTACTGATTTCAGGACCAAAATTTTCATCAATTTTGTGATTTAATATATCAACATAATACTTTATATCCCCCACACAATACTGAATAACATAGAGGACATGTATATTTATGAAAAAAGAAGAAATTATACAAGGATTAAAAAATAAAATCAAACCATTATTACCAGTACCATGAAGTGGAAAATGGAGAGATATAGGATTTCAATAAAACATTTTCAATAATCTTCTAGATAACGGTCGATAGAGATTTAAAATTCTATTCATACAAGATTTTGTGAGACCAATGGGACTATATAACTACTAAATTCAGTTCTACTAAGGAAATCCCATATTCGATGGTTTCTGAAAAAGGGGACGTTCCCGCCATTGAGGACCAATTTACATAAATAATAATATTTATCAATAAAAAACTCCAAGATAATGAACAATCGTAGAAGTGTTTTTATGAGTTAGAGTAGAACAGTAAAAAATAGTTGTATAACCTGTATCATTTGGAAATACACCAAAACCAGATATTTTGATCCCTTAAAAAGAATGTTTCTATCTATTCATTCCTTAATGGATAATTGGTTTTAGACCAAATGATTGAAATGATAAATATAAAGAAACCACTAAAGATTGAACCAATTTGGGAAATACATGACATCATATATAGTGTTTTTTTCTAATATAGATTAATTAATGATCACAATGGATTGTGAATGTACCATTCCCACTACCAATGAAATAGTTCTCAAAAAGTACCTCATGTGATAAACCATCACTAATCATCATCCTAGTTTAATCATGACAAACAGAATTTCATTTGGTTCTTGGTGAATGACTATAAATGGAAAATCCTACGGTCTTATTTTTATGCCTTGAAACTACATGAAATCATATTCCAATATTTATGAGTCTAAAATACATAGCCTAGAATCCGAGTCACAAGACATCTAATAGTAGGAAAAAATAATTATTTCATTACATAAATTACCCGGATCACATCCCTGTTTCATGATATGAAACTACATAAAATTTTGGTATGTGCTCAGTCAACTCACAATATTCTATGCTAGTCTCGTATAAGACACACACTCTAGAACTATGTATATATTGCTTCTCATCATAATGGGATACGTAGTGACACCATGGTATTTTTCTTAGCCCTACCCATTAAATATAGAAAATTATCGACCACTTTCTTAAATTACAAACTATGTGTTTCTTGATTTATGTCCACAGTTGACACATAGTGATTCCGAGTTCCCTTAACATAGGCCCACCGGAAATAAAAATAAATGTGGGATGAACATGTGTCATATTGATCCCTAATATTAAATCAATCCATATAGTAAATCGTAATTTTAGATCCCTTTTTAAGGGTCCCATAAAAAAATAAAATCATCCATCCCTATAGAGGATTTCGATTTATACTCAATATCTACCCAAATGTGTAACACCCCGATATTTAATTGACTTATTTTTGAATGAAATAATTTTGATTAGCATCTTTCAAATATATAATTAAAATAATCCTTTTACATAGGACCAAATTATCATCCACTACACTCAACACTATCATTGTGTGCTTTACAATCAACATATTGTTTCTACGAAACAACATTTTATTGATATTATTATTTAAATGAGAGAATTTAAGCTAGCTATTAAAAATATTAGTATCAATCGTAATAAATAATTCAAAAATATTTTTTATAATGGTTTAATATAAGTAAAAAATATTTTAAATGAAATATATTATTTTTGGTAATGTCATTATATTTTTAAAAATTTATTTTCTTATAGAAAGTGCTTTTTTATGTACTTCGATGTACAATAATATAAATACTTTCATACATGAATAAAAATATAAAATGATTAAATTAAAATTATTTTTTAATTTTTAATGTATAAATTATATTAAAATGAATTTTTTAGGTTTTTTTCAAGAAAAGTTATTTTTGGGTGAATAGTAAAAATTATTGCAATTTTTTAAAAAACCGCCTTTTTGATTAAATAAAAATTACAATTATGTTTTATATTAAATTTTAATTAAAATTAAAAATAGATCTATTATTTATATTTTAATCAAATTTTGGTCATTTGAATCATTTTTCTATTGAAAAATAGATAAAATCACTTACTAGTCTTTTGAAGGTTTTTTACATTGAAAATCTAATTTCTTTCGAAGTATATGGAAATAGCTTTAAAAATAATTTTCTCACTTCTGTGATTTGAATTTTTCAAAATGGAAATAAATGGTTACTAAAAATATAATATTTTTATTCTAATATGATAAAAATATTTTTTTAGAAATATAATAGTGAAAGTGATTAAAATTAATTATGGTGATGAAGGTAAAATTATGAATAATATGGGACTAAATCATAATATTAATGGCCAAAATGAATTAAAAATTTGACCAAATGAAATTGGATTCCAATAAATCGACCTTAATTTCTCCTGGATTTAATTTTATGTGTTATTGTAAAATTATTAAAAGGTAGTGCCATATATAAATGTTTATGTATGGAAAAGAACAAAAATTGAACTTTCCTTACTTTTAAATTTTTTAAATCAATGAGATATATAAAAAACATCATATTTTGTTTTGAAATTAAAATTTTTAAAGATAAATTCAGTATTTTTATCATTAAAATTTACTATTATATTTTAGAGTTGATTTACTTACATAAAATTTATAAGAAACGCCAATGTGTTTATTTTTTAGTTAATAAATAACTAAAAAAATGATACTTGAAGTATTAAATGTGAAGAAAATTGATTAAATTGTTGTAACTAATTTCTTTTAATATGAATATATCATATTACGTAGGTGTTAACTTATAATATTTAAATTCTAATATTTAATATATATTTTTAAATTAATATTAAATAAAATGTTTCAAAATTGACAATAATGTTAGTTTACAATAAATTATATTTCACTAAATAATTTTAAATTAATTAAAGCACTATATAATTACAAGTCTCGTTAATGACATAATATTTATTAAATATTTTATATTAATGTAAAATATATACTTTATAATAACGATATTGACCCATAGTTTGTAATAAAACAATTTTATCATTGTTTGGGTTTAAAGAGTTTTTTGCTTGTCATGTGCGATTGTTTTAAAATTAATTATCAAAAAACCTGATATTTTTATTTTCTTAATTAATTTTTATATTTATAAATATTTGGATCTATATTTTCATGAAAAATATAACTTTAATATAATATTTTATTTAAAAACATGGGATTTATAATTTGGGTCCTTAATAAAAAACATAAATGATAAAACATCGGGAACCATAAAAGTAAAGGGTCCAATTTACTAAAATGAATTTATTTTTGTGTGGTATTGGATCTTACCAACCATGAATCCATTTACTCCATTTTTTTAAAAAAAATTAGGAACATTGAGATAGTTATGCGTCCCATTAATGAAAACCATTTGGTAATTACAATAGTGTCACTCTCCTTCTACAATAAAAAGGAATGCACTCTCCCACTTCCTCACACGTCTCAAAAAACATAGGTTCTAACAATATATTCACAATACACATCTATATAACCATAAATCTCCCCTTGAATCTTGAATTTTATTACAAATACATGTAATGACTCACATTGGGTAAAACTAAAAGGAGGAACCATATTAAGAGGTAATAGCCTCTTCTATGCTATATTATTTTATATCTATTATCCACTCCATAAACTCTTCATATATCTTGATTTTATAGAAAATATTATATCAGAAATATATAATATTGTATTATTGATAATGGTTAAACATACACATACCCACACTTTTATCTAATTGGTAACGAAAATATTATTTTCGTGTATGATGATCTATTATCTAATGAAATAATGATTGTTAATTTTTCTTTTATTTCCTAACATGATGGATATTATGATGGGAACATTATTTATATATTATTTTTATGATATTGAAAATATATTTATTAGTATTTAATTTTTATTTATGACATAACCTCATTTGTTCAATCATGAGTAATATATGATAATTTCATTTGAGGAAGTGTGGACTATATTCCCCTTAAAGAGATGCGATTCATTCACAAACTACATGGAATGTTTTAAGGATATATTCATCTATATTGTATTATATATATAAAATAGTAAATTTATAGTAATTATATTATATATATATATATATATATATATATACATATACATATATGTGAGTTTCATTCATTGTTTCAATATGTCAATAAAGTGATTACTCTATACATGGATACATACAACCAACCATATACATGAACGATGTATACCATTTAATAATTATATATTATATTAATAATTATGATACAATAATAAATAATACAATGATATTTATATCTTGTTTTAAATTCATTATATTATAATATATTTATAAGGGCCAAATATATACCAAATTAAGACACAATTGTAAAAGTAAGCAAATATCACACAAAGCATTACCATATCATGAAAGAGTAAAAAAGAAGTTAAAATAATGTCATAATAAAAACATATATGGAATTATATATAATAATATCATTATTTAAAAAATTTGAAATAAAAATAAATTTATTATACATGAGGTTTGAATGATAATGATGAGAGTGAAGTCAAATGTAAGGGAATTTCATATCACTTTTTATTTCCTTAAGATACATGCTTCATTCACCACGTATTACTTTTTTGTTATGTGTATTATTTCATGGATGGGTTATATGATTCTAATAAATAAAATAATTTTAATTTTAATTTCTATTTTGGGATATTTATATCATTGGATTTATGTTCCCAAAGATACCAAAACATTAATGTAAATTTTTTCTCAATTTTTCTTCCTTGAGACACATGCCATGTCATGAACATAAATATTTCCATGAGGTACATATAATAACATTTAAAATTTATATCATAAATATTACTAATGTAATGATAATTTAAAATTTAATTTGTTTCATTTTATTACATGGAGAGTGTTGTTCACAGTTACGAAGTGGAAAGAGTTTATTGAAACAATCTCATAGCATTTCGAGATTTTTTATGTTTATGCTTACAAGGATGAAATATTATGATCCATATTTAATGAATATTCATTTCATTTGTTCTTATGTATTTCTTCATGATTAATTCATGTATTTAATCCATTTTTATAATATTTGTATGAAAATATTTTTATGAAATCTCAACTTTACACTCCTCAATTAGAAATTTACGTTCTTTTGAAACCATGTTTTCAAAAAATGATTTCAAAATGTTTTCAAGAATTATTTATATGTTTTGAATTACATTTACAAGAATTATTTTTAAAACATTTCCACTATTTATTTATAAATTTTCAATTAATTTTCTAATAAGTGGCTCTTAAACTGTTATCAATATTTCTTTATATTTTTTCGATGTATTTTCAATTATATGAGTTTCAAAAAGTTTTCATGATTTATTTATAAGTTTTAAATTTATGTTACATAAAATGGATTTCAAAATGTTTTAAATATTAATATATAATTTTTAAATTTTTTTTCAAATAAAATTGTAATTAAAATTTTTTAAGATTATTTTATAAATTCTCAAGGGAAAACATTTTATAAATAATTATAAGCTTCCTTTAAAATTTTCTAGGTTAATTGATTTCCAAATTTTTTTGAAGCTCCCCTTAGACATCTTCAAGTAAAATGGTTTTCAATATTTTATTAAGATATCTTTATATGTTTTCAAATAAAAAGTCATCCAATTGGTTTCAAATGCATTATTTATAATTTTTTATTTAGTTTTTAAATGGATTTATTTACAATAACATTTATATTTTAATGTTCTTTTTCAATGAATAATGGATAGTTCCATCATGAATTTTTTCAAAATATCTCTCCATGTTAATTTACATATATGATGTAATATATTGATGTTAATCGTGCCCTTATAAGAGAAGATCCAAATATTCTATTTGTATTTATTTGTGAATGGTTTATGTTTTAATGGATTTATACTATTGAAACTAGTTTCTATTCCATGACTTGTATTTTTTTGGTACACACTTCAGGCCATGGATTTTGATTTTGATGAAATGACTCTAAATGTTTTATCTTTTTTCACATATTATGATATGATTACACATTTTTGAAACTCATTTAATTTCATGGGTTATTATTTGATTGTATATGATTTGGTGGAAGTTGTATGTTTATGTTCATTGTGAAAGGTGCTCAATTACTTGATCTATATATTGATAGTTTTGTGAGGCTCTCCCGATTGAGAGCGTTTACTCCTAGGGTTTCCTACGGTTTGAGTACCCCTTCTGTTCGGCAGACGACGGCTACATCCTTCACTATGCATCCTGCCTCAGTGTGGAGCTTCATCATTTCATCGGATCCGGTGACGGGGGCTCAGTTTCCCCGTTCGTTGTTGTTCACCGACCCTCTCGTGGCGAGGAACTAGGTTCCTTTTTGATCGCTTGTCTGTTGACCTCCATCGCATGTCTCTGAACCCTGATACCTGAGAATTGGAGGGATTCGGGCTTCATTCTCTCAAAATCATTTGCAGATACAGATCATGTCCTCCCCTGTTTCCCAGAAGCATGTCCCGTCACCGTCCCCTTGAGTCGGTGCCAGATCTAGGTTTGAAAGGGAGTTTTCCAGATTTCAAAACCTATACCCCATTCAGCAAACAGATCTGTGTTTCATCGCAGACTAGACTAGAGTCGAGAAATCACATACCTTATCGCTTCATCTTACCTGTCCTGTGAAGATCGGCGGCGGCCTGTGGGCGGTAAATCGAAACTAGGGTTTGCGTTGCTTCCGCCGCGAAGGGGTTGATCCGTGAAGCACCTTTCGTGAAGTGGTCGCTGTTGTTTTTCTTCCGTGAAGCACCTGCCGCAATGTTTTAGTAGCGTTGGGAGTTCACGAAGTGTCCGCTGCGAAGGGGTTGATCCGCGAAGCATCTTCTGCAAAGTGGTTGTCGTATTGTTGATTCTGTGAAGCACCTTCTGTGATGTTCTTGGTCGCGTTGGGAGTTCACGAAGTGTCAGTTGCGAAGGATACGACGTGAAGTACCTTACTCTCAAAGTTATTCCACGAAGCTCCAGCCGCGTTGTGCAGACGTGAAGATCCTACTGATATGCTTGAGTAGCTCCACGAAGGATGGTGGGCACCGTGATGTGCGAACTTCGGGTCTGACCATCCCAAGGACAGTGTCGACCCTGAAGATACCATGCGGTGTCGGATCAAGGCGGAAATTGAATGGGATTGCTCGGATCTGATACCATGGGGGCCTGAGTTTTGTATCAAGGCCGAAATTGAATTTTCAGAGCCCCTGATGAGTGGTATGTTCCTCAAAATAGAATATTCCAACACCTGTATGTCATTCGAGTACGAGAAACTCCCATTATTCTTCTTCTTTTGTGGCTGGCTTGGCCACCTGGAATGAACGTGTACCACAAAACAAAATAGTCACTAAGGTAACATCATCCTACAATATGGCTCTTGGCTCCATGCCAAAATGAATAAATATGCCTTCATCCCAGAGACAGAAAAACAAAAGGACCGCGACCGTCTCACGTTGGCACACACCAGTCGGATGGAAAACATACCTGAAAAATCCATTATGCTTGGACCACCAGATTTTCATAGTGCTGGCTATCCCACTCAGAGAGAAGTGGGAGCACATCCAAACCATCTGAAGGAAAATGCCCTAAAATCTACAACATCAGAGACGAAACAAAAAGCACCACCAACACATTGCTCAAAGCTGAAGCAAATGCACATCGAACCACTAGATCCAGACCATGATCCACAAATGAATGAATCAGGAACCCTAATAGTAGGGGCACACGGAATGACGGAATCTCCATTACTGGTCCCAATTACCCATTGTACGTGGAAACAGGTGCATCGCAGAGAAAGTGACGGTCTTACGGAAGACCCCAAACCCGAGGATGGAAAAAGAAAAAATGAAACAGGGCAATCCGTGGGGAATCCCTCCAAAAGATGGAAAACGACGGGTAGAGAAACACGTCCAGTGGAATTAAAGGCAGCGGTGGGTAAGACCCAGCCCCGCCTAGACCAATGACTGTTTTATGCTGGAATTGTTGTGGGCTTGGCAACCCACGAATGGTTCACATGCTTCAACGTGATTTCTCCCAAAGTCGCCCTGATATGTTTTTCCTGTTCGAAACCATACTGGAAAACAAAGACACCAATGACATCTCTCTAAAATGTGGCTTCCAAGGCTGCTTCCCAGTTTCAACACAAGGCTACTCTGGGGGCCTCTGTCTCCTTTGGAAGGACAACTTCGACGTCAAAATTTTGTCCTTCTCCCCGAACCACTTGGAAGAAACTATTCAGATGGACCATAAGCCACCCTAGACTTTTGTGGGATACTATGGCTAGTCATCCAATAGTGACAAGGTGAAGTCATGGGACCTTCCCGACAAGCTGCAGCATGACCTATTGAGCCCTATTCTGTTCGGAGGGGACATCAATGAGATTGTGTTCCACAAGGAAAAAAGGGTCGGAAGCATCCGACCCTCATCTTTGATGCCAAATTTCAAGGACACGGTCACTAGGGTGGACCTCGTCGATCTAGGGTATGCAGACAATCCTTTCACATCATTCCGCTATAATTCAGAAGGCACCTGCATCGCTGAGCGTCTGGATAGATTCCTAGGCTCAACTGATTGGATTGATCTCTTTGGCATGTTCCATATTGGCCACATAATTCTCAACTGTTCGGACCACTGTCCTATTTTTATTGATTGCACACATTGTGAATAAAAGATACAATTCAACAGACACTTTAGATTTGAGAGTTTCTAGTCTAAAGACCATGAATGCGAAGAGCTTATCCAATCTAGCTGTAAAGGTACTCTCGTGGATGTTAGTAGAAATCTCCAACATGTTGCATCCAATCTGCGGTCTTGGAGCAAAAAAAAATTCTTCCACCACGATCGGCATTGTGGCGTCCTTGAAAAGAAACTGCAAAACCTTCTCATGCAACCCACATCTAATTTCAATATCTCTAAGATTGGTGATATGCAAAGAGAAGTGGACATGGTCCTACGCGTTATGGAAAGTTTCTGGGCTATGTGGGTGCGAGACACTCCCATTAAATAAGGGGACATTAATAAAATTTATTTTCCCCAGAAATCATTATCTAGGATTAGGGAAAAATGCTATCACTTGCATCTCACAACCCGATGGAATCAAAGTTTCTGACATCATTGGAATCCACGAATCCTTAACAAGATATTTCCAGAACCTCTTATCTATAGGAACCTCTATCATTTCTGCTGAGGTGGAAGAGTGCATCAGAACTGTGATCACCGAAGAGATCAATGGGTAGTTTATCAAAGATGTGACGGATGACGAGATACACTTGGCTCTGAAACACATTCATCCCACTAAGGCTCCGGGACCGGACGGATTCCATGCCCTATTTTTTAAACAATACTGGAACATTATCGGTCCTGACATTTGAAAAATGATAAAAAATATCTGGTCCGGGAATACTAGCATTTCCACAATCAATGAAATGTTCCTTGTGCTCATTCCCTAAATCATGAAACCTCTGTCGATCCATGATTTTAGACCTATAAATATCTGCAATCTCTCTTACAAGATATTCTCAATGATCCTTTTCAATCGGCTGCGACCTTGGATTCCTGATATTATCTCTGAAAACCAGAGCGCTTTCGTGACCATGATACAAATCACTGATAATGATATTTTTCCAACGAAGTGTTCCATTCTTTGAAATCACGCTCCACCACGAAAAGAGGAACTGTGTCCTGGAAACTAGATATGACTAAGGAACAAGAAAAAGTGGAATGGCACTTCCACAGAGTTGTGATGCTCAAAATGGGATTTTATGCCAATTGTACTGATATGATCCCGAACTGCATCTCGACTGTCTCCTTCAGAATAAAGGTCAATGGGGAGCTCACCAGAGGATTCAACCCATCTCGGGGCCTGTTCCAGGGAGAACCCCTCTCCCCTTTTCTTTTTAGTTTGGTGGTTGATGTTTTCTCTCACATTATTTCCAGGGCTTCATCCTCTATTTCTATTTATGGGGCTAAGGTCTGCTCTGGTAGCCCACAAGTGTCACACCTCTTTTACCGACGACTGCCTCCTTTTTTCGAGAGCAACAATTAATGAATGTCAGGTGGTTAGCCAAGCGATCTACCAGTACGAAAGGGCATCTGGCCAGTCAATCAATCAGGGAAAATCCTAAATCTCCTTCAACGCTGGGGTGCCCCTTCCCAAGAGAGATGAACTATGTGCATCCAGAGGAATCCATCTAGTTGAAAAACACCAGATGTATCTCAGGCTACCCACGGTGATTGCTCGGTCGATAAGAGAAATCTTCGCATCTCTAGTGGATAGGATTGATAAAAAAAATCAAGGATGGACCCCGAAAAGAATCTCCAAACATGGAAAAGAGACCCTCATTAATGTTGTCATCCAATCTATCCCCAGCTATTTTATATCCCTGTTTAAGCTCCTGAAGGCCATTGTCGACCAGATCCATTCACGCACTACCAACTTCTATTAGGGGAAGAACGATGGAAAGAATAGAATCCACTGGATGGCCTGGGAGAAACTCTACAAACAAAAAACAGAGGGAGGGATGGGATTCCGGAACCTTCTTCTCATCAATGATGCACTGTTGTCCAGGAAAGGATGGTTCCCTATTAACCACCCATCATCCCTATGTGCACGGGTTCTTCGCGCAAAGTACTTTTCCCACACGGAGTTCCTTGCTTCCTCTCTTGGCCCTCGCCCTAGATTCCTCTGGAGAAGCATTTGGGGGGTCGAAATATCTTGGAAAAAGGGCTAGGCTATAGGATTGGGACTGGCTCATCTGTCAATATCTGGACTGATCCCTGGATGATCGATAAGGAATGCATGAGGGCCACATCCCCCACCCAACCAGGTCTTGAAGACGCCACTGTCAGCTACCTCTTTTCTGACCAAGAACCAGGGTGGTGTCCAGAAAAGATTCACAATTGTTTTAATGAATGGGACCAAAGAATTATCCTGAGCATTCACTAGGTTCCGGACGTAGGCCCAGATCATCTCTTCTAGATCAATGACAAATCAAGCGAGTATATGGTGAGATCTGGGTATAGACTCGCTCTTGGAAACCACTCAGTCGGCCAGGTGGAGGGACCATGGAAGTCGATTTGGACACTCAACGTCCCCCCAAAAGGAAGCCAATTTTGGTGGCATCTGTTCACAGGTACTCTCCCAACTATGAGCCTTCTCGTTTATCGATATATGGCTAGTGCCAATTTCCACCCTTTCTGCCTGCATATTTCAGACACCGCTTTGCACGCCATCATTCACTTCCCAGGAGCTGGGAAATTTGGAATAAATGGGTTCCAGATCTAGGCGCACCATTGCCCACGGTCTCTGACCTTACCCATCATCTGATGTGTTGGTGCTCCTCCCTCTCACTGGCTAATTCAGTCTCACTTTGTATCCTATCCTGGATCATTTGGGTTCGGCGTAACGATGCTATTTTTCATCAAGTTCATAAACCTCCGGAATTCTAGATTTAATGGGCCACCTATTGGATTGAGGGCTGGAAAGACCACAGTGGACATCATACGCCAGGGGTTACCCCCTCCTACCCCTCTCATTGGAATCCTCCAACAGAAGGTACTCTAAAGATCAACGTGGACACATATCTCCCCAAGGATGGGCACATTTCCCTAGGCCTCCTAGCCCGAAACCATATATGGAAAATCATTGCGGCAAAATATGAACCACACCATACATTCTGGGAACCTGCATTGGCTGAGGCCACTCCCATCCTTGCTGGTATGATGCTCACAATGGACCATGGGTGGGATGATATCAACATTGAGTCTGACTACCTCACCGTAATTGATGCTATTAACCATAGGAACGGAAGACTTCAGCGCTTTGGACTCATCATCAGAATATTTCTCACACTTCGCAAAAGATTCTCATTTTTCACCTTTTCCTTCACCAAAAGGGAAGGAAACAATGTGGCCCATCAAATTGCGGCCTCAGGCCCATTCGATGCCAACCAGCTCTAGCTGGACAATTTTCCAACATGGATTTTCACTTGTACGCCTGCTAACCTTCGTCATTAATGATAAATGTCTTTTTCAAAAAAAAAGTTCATTGTGAAATTTTAGTGGCCAATATATCCCTCCAATGAATTCGGTATATATTTATATATCATGAGATCGACATAGCTGGATTGTGAAATGAACATGGTTTTGTATTTTAGGGATGTAATAAAAAATGAAATCATTTCAGTATTACAAGTCTAGAATGAAGAGTCAACTATAGAATCCCACCTTTTTATCACATAAACTTTCATTACATTATACAAAACTGAGGATCTTTAAGGTTTAGTGTCTTGGAAACCAGGAACTTAAAACATGAAAACATAAAACATTCTACTTAAACACTTGAAAGGCTTCTCCTCATGTTCATCCTAGGTTCATTACTGCATCTCATAACCTAGGGACATACATAAAATGAAAGGGTGAGCAGAAGGCCCAGTAAGGGAAACAAGGGAAACATTTAACATGTGAACTTGAGATACATCAACTATGTCATGAACAAGAACTTTAAGGCATGATAAAAAAAATCATGTGGCATATCATAATAAAAATAAAATTTTTCATAACTTTAAGATGTGGCTACATCATTTAACATAGACAATCATGAACATATCACCAAGGTCCATCCCCAAGGTGTCATTTGAAAATTACCAAGGTATCGTGAAAATTTTAATCTCTAGTGGTTACATCATTACCCAATGCATTGGAGCGCTATCAGGGCGCACCCTTAAATTTGCCTTTATTATCATGTGATCCACATATATCATCATCAAACATTTCATAAATAACCCATATAGCATAAAATAAATGGGTTTCATTTCATAATCACAACGTTTTAAAAACTGCTTTAAAGACATGATCTTTACGTCACTTTAAAACCCACAGAAAAGGAAGGTGGGTCTCATGTATGTAAATCCCAGGATTTAAAATAGAACATTTTGGTATATATGTGAATACCCCTTTATAATAAAGTTCTTTGAGAATTCACTTAATAATATAAAAGAACTTTAGAAAAAGAGAGAGACATTTTGAGACAGAAATTCTGCAGCATAACGGCTATGTTACGAGGTTTTAGAAGACATTAAAAAGAGAGGGAAAATGGGTCAAACATTCATAAATGACCCATAAAACAGTAGATGGACAGAATAAGAAGGATACATGATCATGTTAATGAAATTTCAAGGACATACCATTTGAAATGAAAAACATGGAAGGAAGACAAAAATTAGATTTCTCTTATGAAAGTTCGGCAGCCTAACGACGTTACTTAAACTTCAACAAAAATGATTTGAAAAGATCAAATAGGGTCTCTCATCATGTGAACATAAGAGTTCAGTATGATAGATATAGAGATAATTACCCAACATAATTAAAAAGGAACTTGAAAGACTTGACATGAAAGTAGAACTTTGAAAAGAATGAGAAGGGTGAAAGAATCCCCTAAAAAATTCGGCAGCCAAACGGCGCCACTTAAAACTTCAAAAATACTGAATTGAAGAGATCAAATGGGGTCTCTCATCATATGAACATAAGAGTCCAGTATGATAGATATAGAGATCATACCCCAACATAACAAAAAGTAACTTGAATGAATTGACATGAAAGTAGAACTTTGAAAAGAATGAGAAGGGTGAAAGAATCCCCTAAAAAATTCGGCAGCCTAACGGCACCACTTAAAACTTCAAAATACTGAATTGAAGATTTCAAATGGGGTCTCTAATCATATGAACATAAGATTCCAGTATGATAGATATAGATATCGTACCCCAACCTAACAAAAAGAAACTTGAAAGAATTGACATGAAAGTAGAACTTCAAAACGAGAAGGGTGAAGAACCACTTAAAAATTCGGCAGCCTAACGGCGCCACTTAAAACTTCAAAATACTGAATTGAAGAGATCAAATGGGGTCTCTCATCATATGATCATAAAAGATCAGTATGATAAATTTAGAGATCATACCCCAACATAATAAAAAGGAACTTTAAATACTTTACATGAAAATAGATCTTGAAAAATGAGAAGGGATAAAGAATCCGTTAAAAAAATTCCGGCAGCCTAACGGCGCCACTTAAAACTTCAAAAAATGAAATAATGAGAGTATGATGGGATCTCTCATTATATGAACATGAAAAGGGAAGTAAGAGGAGTATAAAATAACATCCTCCAACATAAGAACATGGAGCATAAAAGGAATGACATAAAAGAGATTACTTGAAATGAAAGAGAGAGGTCGGATCCCTTACCTTAAAACGTAACTGTTAAAACTCAAAGGTTGGGACCTTGAGGGCTTGGGGGAACCTTGAGAGGATTCCTTGGGAGGTAATGAGACCAGAACATCGTTGGGGGAGAGTGGGGATTCGAAAGGATGAGATGATTTCTTGGTATTTATAGGGAAAGTGAGGGGACAAGGCATTAATGGCCAAGGGACACCTCAAAAGTGGTTTTCTCAAAAGCATGGGCCCTCCCATGGTACTTCCCATGGAGTTAGGCCACATGGGGCCCCCAATACAATAATTCACCACCTTTGGCCGGCCATCCCTTAAAATATCTCATGACATCATCATGACACAGTTATGAGATCATTAAACATACCGAAACCCTAAAACTGTATTTTTACTATTCACTAAAAATTGACCTTTCTCAGAAAAATCCCAAAATTTCACCTTAACCAAATATCAAAGCTCTGATTTCAAAAATGAACTCCATTTTATAAAAATATTTTTTTAAATATTTTTAATTTTATTTTTAAATAAATACACTATTCACCGAAAATTCATTTTTTCAGAAAAAATCCCCAAAAATTACCATAACATAATATCGACGCTCTGAGTTCAAAAATGAAATCTATTTTATAAAAATAATTTTCTAAATATTTTTAATTAAATTTTTAATTAAAAAATACTATTCACATGAAAAAACTAATATTTGAATAATAATTTATGAAACCATTATTTTACAATTTTATTGAATCGCATTACTTAATCAAGGTGCCTAGATTATACTAATACTTTCTTTAAGTGAGATTAATAATCCATTTGGACACATTACTAATCCTAATCATAAAATCACTATTCATAATTTACTATTCATCAAAAATCAAGTTGATCTTATTAGACTCTAAATTTTGTACTGAACATAATTTTAGAAGACCATTTTTTGAAAATCATTACACATTTTTAATTATTTAAGGTTTACATAAACATTTTTAAAATATCCTTTTTCTAAAATTTATCAAAAATATGCATACTATATTTATCCGGTCATTTAAAAATTTCATAAACTTCATCATAAGAAGAAATACGAATTTTTATTTAAAACAAAGGATTACACAAGGCTGTTACGGTCTCCTTACATAGACCTTTATCACACCAGCATAGGACCTAAGTGTAAGGTGTGCTAAGGTGAGAGAATCCGAGGGAGGCTCGGCTAACATCGCACGAGTAGTAATTTCTATCATTTTGAACTTCTCGCAGAGGCGATTCTGTTCTAGCTTCACACGATGAAGTTCATCTTGGGTTTGGTCCAGAGCAAAGCCCAGTGGTGCTACCTCCTTCCCAAGTTCTGTTAGATGGGCTTCGATCAGTCCAAGACTACTGGGTGAGGCCATCAAATCTTCTTTCTATAATAATTAACCAAGATTACTTGTATTTAGAGACAATAATCAAAACGTTTAGTTTCCAGCGGTCATATTGACCAATGGTCATATAACCGTCTTAACCCAATGGTCTCATTTTAATTATAATCATGTTATTAAATGAAACATTTTTATTGAGTTAAAAATAAATAAAATAACACATAAAATTAGGAAACAAGATTTATTCAAAATTTCGGGTCTTTACATTCTTCCCCCCTTAAGAAATTGCGTCCTCGCAATTTTTAAAATTGGGTTTTGAAATTTCATTGAAAGTCCCACATTGGAAAAGGAGTCAGTAAAATTATTACTTTAAAAGAAAGAAAGGGAAGTACAAAGGTCACCCGAGTTAACCCACACTAGGATTCCATGTAGGAAAACATGGACATGGAAGAAAAACAAAGGGTCAAGTTCCGGGGGAGAGTGATAGAGAACATGGTTAGGAGAAAGTTAACCATAAGAAAATCCCAAACTTATGATGTGTGTAAACGGTCCTTGATTACCTAGTAGGAAATGTAAACCAACAATGTTTTTGTTTTACGTTCCTTTTCATAATTTTGAGGAATTCATTTACAACATAAAACAGAAACATAAGAAAATATACCTATCTTCATGTAGAGTTTCATCCTTTAATAAGTTTCTACCCAAAACTAATCTTTTCTCCAAGCTATGAGAATTCAAAACTACTTGGTCTCATCAAAACACAAGAATCATCTTCATAATCCACAAAAGATTAACTATCTATTTATTCTATCTTTAAACATTATCCCAAAAACAGAAAGGGTAAGGTAAAACAAATCATCAAAAAAAATAAAGAATCCCATAGGAATGGAAACTACTTTTAAATCTTCAAAGTTCCATGGTACTACCCAATGTTCATCATAGACCATTCCATAAATAACGGTCCTTAAGATTCCTCAAAATAAACCAAACTAAGATTGAAACCCAAATACAAGAAGGATTTGATAACATAGTCTTCCAAAATAAACTTCATTGTTCATCTCCAAACAACATCAACCACTCCTAACATCTTATAACAAAAGTATGTAACCTAAACATATTTTACCCAAGATAGTTTAATCATTCCCATAAGTAACCTAAATTACTATAAGTCCACCTTAAATTCATCGATTCTTCAAAATATAAGTCAACCTTACTCCTCAATGAAAATACCGTAGTAATATATTTACCTTGATCATATAGGGTCCCCAAAATAGTGAACGTCTTCCAAAATAATAATCATCTATGAATCCCCTAATCATCTCTTTCATATTAATACGGCAATCGTCGCATTTCCTATCACATTGGTTGTTGGGACATGTTCTTCCATTTCCCACCATTAACTAAGAATAGAAAGTATAATTAGGGGCTTAAATACTAAGCTAATAATCATGAAAAGGAACTTAAATCATATAAGGATAACTTGTAAAAGAAAAGTATACCCTAACCTGTGATCCCCTAGGTTCTCATCTAGGTTATCCATGATCATATATTCTTATGTGAATCTTTATTTTATTTTATCTTTATTCCTTTAACAATGGTTCAAACTAAGCTTATGAATTTACCAAAGCATATCCCCCGGGAGTGTCGTAACCAAGAGTGCAGCAAGGCCCGTTGTCGTGTACCAGTTCCCGTTTGAGTCTAGCTCAAAGTGGTGTTTTCGGGTTTTACCCCTATGTACATCTGTGCCAGAGCCACCTCTACCTGCTCGTATCCAGACAGGGATGTATTTGCTTGGAAACCCATTACTCAATACTCACTAAAATACCAGGAAGATTTCCTATATATAAACTTTTCTATAGGCTTCTTCCTAAAGTTTTCATATCCTATTTTCCACAAATAAATAAACCATCCTTTGATACCAACTATAGCATCCTGTCTTTTTATCACATAAACTTTCATTACATTATACAAAACTGAGGATCTTTAAGGTTTAGTGTCTTGGAAACCAGGAACTTAAAACATGAAAACATCAAACATTCTTCTTAAACACTTGAAAGGCTTCTCCTCATGTTCATCATAGGTTCATTACTGCATCTCATAACCTAGGGACATACATAAAATGAAAGGGTGAGCAGAAGGCCCAGTAAGGGAAACAAGGGAAACATTTAACATGTGAACTTGAGATACATCAACTATGTCATGAACAAGAACTTTAAGGCATGATAAAAAAAATCATGTGGCATATCATAATAAAAATAAAATTTTTCATAACTTTAAGATGTGGCTACATCATTTAACATAGACAATCATGAACATATCACCAAGGTCCATCCCCAAGGTGTCATTTGAAAATTACCAAGGTATCGTGAAAATTGTAATCTCTAGTGGTTACATCATTACCCAATGCATTGGAGTGATATCAGGGCGCACCCTTAACTTTGCCTTTATTATCATGTGAGCCACATATATCATCAACAAAAATTTCATAAATAACCCATATAGCATAAAATAAATGGGTTTCATTTCATAATCACAATGTTTTAAAAACTGCTTTAAAGACATGATCTTTACGTCACTTTAAGACCCACAGAAAAGGAAGGTGGGTCTCATGTATGTAAATCCCAGGATTTAAAATAGAAAATTTTGGTATATATATGAATACCTCTTTAGAATAAAGAGTTTTGATAATTCACTTAATAATATAAAAGAACTTTAGAAAAAGAGAGAGACATTTTGAGACGGAAATTCTGCAGCATAACGGCTATGTTACGAGGTTTTAGAAGACATTAAAAAGAGAGGGAAAATGGGTCAAACATTCATAAATGACCCATAAAATAGTAGATGGACAGAATAAGAAGGATACATGATCATGTTAATTAAATTTCAAGGACATAACATTTGAAATGAAAAACATGGAAGGAAGACAAAAATTAGATTTCTCTTATGAAAGTTCGGCAGCTTAACGACATTACTTAAACTTCAACAAAAATGATTTTAAAAGTTCAAATAGGGTCTCTCATCATGTGAACATAAGAGTTCAGTATGATAGATATAGAGATAATTCCCCAACATAATTAAAAAGGAACATGAAAGACTTGACATGAAAGTAGAACTTTGAAAAGAATGAGAAGGGTGAAAGAATCCCCTAAAAAATTCAGCAGCCTAACGACGCCACTTAAAACGTCAAAATACTAAATTGAAGAGATCAAATGGGGTCTCTCATAATATGAAAATAAGATTCCATTATGATAGATATATAGATCATACCCCAACATAACAAAAAAGAACTTGAAAGAATTGACATGAAAGTAGAACTTTGAAAAGAATGAGAAGGGTGAAAGAATCCCCTAAAAAATTCGACAGCCTAACGGCGCCACTTAAAACTTCAAAATACTGAATTGAAGAGATCAAATGTGGTCTATCATCATATGAACATAAGAGTCCAGTATGATAGATAAAGATATCATACCCCAACATAAAAAAAAGGAACATGAAATAATTGACATGAAAGTAGAACTTCAAAACGAGAAGGGTGAAGAACCACTTAAAAATTCGGCAGCTTAACGACGCCACTTAAAACTTCAAAATACTGAATTGAAGAGATAAAATGGGGTCTCTCATCATATGATAATAAAAGATCAGTATGATAAATTTAGAGATCATACCCCAAAATAATAAAAAGGAACTTGAAATACTTTACATGAAAATAGATCTTGAAAAATGAGAAGGGAGAAAGAATCTGTTACAAAAATTTCAGCAGCCTAACGACGCCACTTAAAGCTTCATAAAACGAAATAATGAGAGTATGAGGGGATCTATAATTATATGAACATGAAAAGGGAAGTAAGATGAGTATAAAATAACATCCTCCAACATAAGAACATGGAGCATAAAAGGAATGACATAAAAGAGATTACTTGAAATGAAAGAGAGAGGTCGGATCCCTTATCTTAAAACGTAACTCTTAAAACTCAAAGGTTGGGACCTTGAGGGCTTGGGGGCACCTTGAGAGGAATCCTTGGGAGGTAATGATACCAGAACTTCGTTGGGGGAGAGTGGGGAGTCGAAAGGATGAGAGGATTTCTTGGTATTTATAGGGAAAGTGAGGGGACAAGGCATTAATGGCCAAGGGACACCTCAAAAGTGGTTTTCTCAAAAGCATGGGCCCTCCCATGGTACTTCCCATGGAGTTAGGGCACATGGGGACTCCAATAAAATAATTCACCACCTTTGGCCGTCCATCACTTAAAATATCTCATTAAATCATCATGACATAGTTATGAGATCATTAAACATACCGAAACCCTAAAACTTTATTTTTACTATTCACTGAAAATTTAACTTTCTCAGAAAAATCCCAAAATTTCACCTTAACCAAATATCAAAGCTCTAATTTCAAAAATGAACTCCATTTTATAAAAATAATTTTTTAAATATTTTTAATTTAATTTTTAAATAAATACACTATTCACCAAAAATTCATTTTTTCAGAAATATCCCCAAAAATTACCATAACATAATATCGACGCTCTGAGTTCAAAAATGAAATATATTTTATAAAAATAATTTTCTAAATAATTTTAATTAAATTTTTAATTAAAAAACACTATTCACCGGAAAAAACTAATACTTGAATAATAATTTATGAAACCGTTATTTAACCATTTTATTGAATCACATTACTTAATCAAGGTGCCTAGATTATATTAATACTTTTTTTAAGTGAGATTACTAATCCATTTGGACACATTACTAATCCTAATCATAAAATCACTATTCATAATTTACTATTCATCAAAAATCAAGATGATCTTATTAGACTCTAAATTTCGTACTTAACATAATTGTAGAAGACCATTTTTTGAAAATCATTACATATTTTTAATTATTTAAGGTTTAAATAAACATTTTTAAAATATACTTCTTCTAAAATTTATCAAAAATATGCATACTATATTTATCCGGTCATTTAAAAATTTCATAAACTTCATCATAAGAAGAAATCCCAATTTTTATTTAAAACAAAGGATTACACAAGGCAGTTACAGTCTCCTTACATAGCCCCTTATCACACCAGCATAGGACCTAAGTGTAAGGTATGCTAAGGTGAGAGAATCTGAGGGAGGCTCGACTAACATCTCACGAGTAGTAA
The DNA here is from genome assembly GCA_963277665.1 of Viscum album. Classification (NCBI taxonomy): domain Eukaryota; kingdom Viridiplantae; phylum Streptophyta; class Magnoliopsida; order Santalales; family Viscaceae; genus Viscum; species Viscum album. Next base: position 1,345,340,436 of record OY728119.1, on the reverse strand, counting down.
TTTCTATCAGTTTGAACTTCTCGCAGAGGCAATTCCGTTCTGGCTTCACACGATGAAGTTCGGCTTGGGTTTGGTCCAGAGCAAAGCCCAGTGGTGCAACCTCCTTCCCAAGTTCTGTTAGATGGGCTTCGATCGGTCCAAGACTACTGGGTGAGGCCATCGAATCTTCTTTCTATAATAATTAACCAAGATTACTTGTATTTAGAGACAATAATCAAAACGTTTAGTTTCCAGCGGTCATATTGACCAATGGTCATATAACCGTCTAAACCCAACGGTCTCATTTTAATTATAATCATGTTATCAAATGAAACATTTTTTTGAGTATAAAAATAAATAAAATAACACATAAAATTAGGAAACAAGATTTATTCAAAATTTCAGGTCGTTACCTCAACTAGGTTTAGTAATACTTGTATGGAACGAGAAGTGAACCCGATTCATTGATAGACATTATCCACAATGATAACCTCAAAATAAATTACATGAATAATATGGAAATTCTTATATATTATTCTATTTTTCCCAAAAGACCATGTTTTATTCCTAGGATATTATTTCATAGATTAATTTGTTTATTTTCTTATTAATCATTTCTTATGAACTACCAATCATAATACTGTGACTCATGTATATGATCATTAATATGAAGGGTATGATCTTCTATTTTTTATCACATTCTCATACCCTTATTCCAATGTTTATTCTTAAATATATACCTTTTAACCCTAACTAATAATCCAAAATCACCCCTTTTTATGTTTCCATATCCATGTTATGTGGATATATTTTATGTAATATATGTCTAATAGGGTTGGTAATCTTGGAGAACCTAGTGGGAAGAAATTTAGCTCACCCATGTATAATTTTTTATGTTACCATGTTTCTAAGGATACTGATCTAATATGGTATTTGGGTGCCTATTTGTATATTTTTTGCGTATTTAGAAAATATTATATGATGTTAATGTATAAAAAGTGAGGGTTACTATGATCAGTAATAGAGAAAAGTTTTAGTTAACTATTACAAAAAAAGATGATAAAAACATATTGAGAACTCTATGGACATGTCTGAGAATAATTATAACGATAATGAAAAGTATTGTAAAATGTCCTAGATGATTTTTAAATGATAGAGTGATTGGTTCCCCGGAAATACATCTATATCTGATACTACAAATGTATATGGATATTTGAAAAATATACCTATGAGTAAATAATATAAAAAGATGTCACGGTCCTGACTCAGGGTTACCAAGTACATGGAAATAGTCCTTGCAATACATGTGGTCTGTCACTCGAAGGGTATATGCTTTTGGAATTTACAAACTGTTCAAAAAACAATCATGAAGGATTTGAAAATAAGATGTACTTAAATAAACTATAATAAACCAGATGTTTCTATGAATTAAAATTATGTTTTATGATTTATAAATCCAATAATTATTTTTTCATGACTATTTTCTTCATATGTGATACATGGTTTTCACCATGTTCTTTTTGGTTTTAGTCAAATGTGACAATCACCTGCAGCATTGTTAAAATTGAATGTTTTAGTTGTGGAATGTATGATAATTATTCAATTATATTTCCTAAGTAGAAATATAATAAAGAAAATTATTAAGGTGATATGACTATTGGTAATACATCTGATGTTAAGGAGACTGCAAATCACATGTGAAAGGTATGTGATGTTCATCTAGTATTTTTTACATTAATCATTATAATAATGTTTGGATTCATAATCAGGAACCATAATATATGATTTATATTTCATATTCAAGGAAATATCTATGTTTTAATTATGTTTTCACCCTATGTAATGCTCAAATAATAATTATGGATGAATAAAGTATTTATGTTTTTGAATTCAAGGATTATGTTAAACGAGTCATGAAATATATAGTTATTCTTTTTATTATTTTTCATATTGGATTGAAATTGATATTCTGAATGGTTATGAATACTTATGAAAGAAATATTTTGATTAATGGATAATAACCATTGATGTCTTTGAGATATAGAGAAAATTGGGTTTATCTTGGATGAAGTGATGATTGATTTGGATAATGAAAATTAAATAGTATCAATGTCTTAAGATCCAAAAAACGAATTTGTAGACACAATTTTCTTTTTCATCACATATGAAGATTACAAATTCATAGATTCATGTAATAATTTGAGTAACTTTTTGAATGAGGAATCATGCATGTATTCTAAAAGGAATTATTTCAATTCAGGTTATTTTTATTATAATGACCCAATAATTTTACATAAAACATTAGACGATTTTATGTATAATTATACATCAGGGTAATAGCTAATGATCATTATGTCTAGTGTCTTGGAAGGCTAGGTACATAAAAAATAAATCATGGGGCTAAAAACATCTTTACATAATACCTATAAAGATCTCATAACTTCCTTTGATCTCTTACATCTTCACAGGGTACCCTGGGGAACACATGGATAAAATGATGACCTAAAAACCCCATTATGGGAATGAACATAAGGGTACATCTTAAGCGCATGAATTTGGAGGAATGACTTAATGATATCAAAACCATGGAACATATAAAATCATGTCATATATGCATGTAATCATATAAACATGGAATCATATAAATGTAGATGGATCATAAAACATTACAATAATACGGGTCAAGTTTAACCGCTAATCCAGTTTTCCATTTTATTATGGGTCAATGCTAACTACCAATCATGTTTCCTATTTTATTACGGGTTAAGGCTAACTTCCAATACCATTTACCAATGAATCTAATGAGACTTAACATTACCCAATGTATTTGAGTGCTATATGGACTCACCCATATCAACATTTTCATTAATATTCTTTCCACATAAATAATCATACATAATAAACCAAACATAATCATAAGGGTACCCCTGGAATGATGTGGGTACCACAATCATGACATAAAGCATAACCGATGGGTGTGTCATGAATGTGTCCATGAAAGAAAGGGATTAGCACATACATGGATGATAATAAGGTAAAAAAGTAATATAACATGGTATGTGATGTCAAACATAAGTGACAATTTATATGAAATATATTTGAGAAAATTTATTATTAAAACATTTTTTTGTGCGCTTTTATAGAAATTGCTATAGATATTTTAATATAGATAAGAGGAAAATATTTTATAGAGAACCAGAATTTAACCAATAGGTTTTTCATAATAATAAGACTGATTTTATAAATACAATTGTGTCTTAAAACATATGATAACATCCATTTGAAATTTGGTATCAATTCGGGAATTTCCCTTAAAACAAGGTTGCTTATCGAAAAGTTCTAAGGAGGAAATCATTTAAAAACATGTATATTCCCTAAAGAGAGTGATGAAAGGGTCTTCATAATTTTTTTTAAAAATATAAAAATAATTTAAAAAATGCACATAAATAGATATGATAACTCCTTGTTGATATAAAGAATGATAAGGCAACCTGAAAGAACAAAAAAGGACTGGGTAGAATTTGTTATGGTTTATTTCCATGGTGTCGAGAGTACCAAAGAAGGCTTGATAAGAAATAAAAGGGGTTTATACTCACTTATAAATAATTATGTAAGTATTAGAGATGTGTGAATACATACCCCATCATTTGGGATTATGCATAAAAGGCATAGCATAGAGGACAATCTTGATTTATAGTGATATGGATAAGATCTCTTACCATAAAACTGTCGGTGTTCCGCACATGTTATTATGTACATGAATAAACAAAATATGATTATTATTTAATAATTAATGAAACTATTATATATGTAAATTGTTTATTATAATCATTTTATGTTTATTTATAACATTTTTTTATTTTTTATGTGGTTTAATTTAATTGTTCATATTTGTTTGCTTACTTGGATTTAATGATCAGTTCATGTTCGGATAAACACGTATGATGAAAGTGATTCTCCAGAAGTGAATATTTATGTTATTAGTGAACAAAAAATAAAATTACAAGGATAAAAATTTAATATGTTTACTTAGAGTGGAATTGAAATATTATATTTTAAACCTTACTGATAACTGTTTTAGTTAATTAGTGGGTTTGATTACAAAGACCATTTTTTATTTAAAAAAAATACCATTAGTACAAAAGGATTAAAGAACCTTAAATAAGATATATTATATATATAATAATCTAGTTCAACATAACACAAATGTATTGAGTAACATAATTAAATATGATAATAGAAATTGATAAATTGTTGTCCTTCAATGTGCTAAATAAGCACATCTCAAATGGTGCATTCATTTATTTCAAATAAAAGATGGGGAAAGGATAGAAGATGATGAAGTATACCATTATCATATTAACATTCTGGTATATGTATGTTACTAGATTTATCATACCATTTTGATGAATGTAGGTGAGGAAATAAACAAAAAGAAACGAAATTAAAAGAAATAAAGCAATTGGAAAGAGGAATTTACCTCTTGAGACATCCTCCTTTGAGGACGTCTTATGGGGAGATGTTATGGTATATTTATGTGACTAGGGGCTATTGGACACAAGAAAGCATTGGAAGGTATTTGGGGACAATATTTTCATGTCACAAAGTTTGATATGAGTGGGGAGAAGAGGGAGTGACGAGGTTTTATGATGGAGGTGAGGAAGGTTTTCATAATATTCGAATCATAAATTTATTATTTCATCACAAGATTAGAAATATTATGTATTCCATAACCCAGAATAGTAATAAATTCTTGTTATTTCTAACCAATTGGCCTTACATCAGCATATCATCATCAATGAATCAATACATCCACTATTTATCATTTATCGTAAATTTTCATACTTTATTATTAATAAAAATACAAGTATTTAAGATAAATATTAAAAAATTTACCCTAACCATTACTCGACATGTACAATCCAAAACTGAAATCCATTTTTAAAAAATAATTTTCTAGATATTATTATTTCAACATTTAATTAAAATACTAATTTATTATAAAAATCCAGTTTTAAAACATTAATTTAATTATTCTAAATTATTTACATATTGTACATTCAAGATGAATATTATTTATATATTATCATAGGTATGGTTACCATTCAATAGGGTATATCACTATTCATAATAGTAGGTTACTATTAACCAAAAATTAATTTTTTTTCTTATCAGACTCCATATAACTTACTAATCTCAACCGTGTATGTATGATTTTCAAAATTCCAAACACAGAAGTGAAAACATATGTTTAAAGGTCACAAAGCACATAGTATTTCATTTTGTTGTGTTTTCATGTGATAATATGAATGATTTATAAGATAGATATTTCCATTTATAAAACATTGGGTTGTTCCATTCTTCCCCCTTATTAAATTTCTCCCTCAAAATTTTGTTTTACATTCTAACACATAAAATGGTAAGGGTACTTTTTCTTTATCGCTTCCTCCAATTCCCATGTTGCCTTTTCATACTTATGGTTTTTTCATAGTACTTTGACCAGATGAGTAGTCTTGTTGCGTTGAACTTTATATATACGATCAAAGATCTTCAACGGGTAATCCTCATAAGAAAGATAATCCTCCAAATATACCACCCTTGAATAGAGTACTTGTGAATGGTCTGGTATATACTTCTTTATGAGGGATAAATAAAAGATATCATGTACTTTTGACATGGTAAGTGGAAGTTCCATTTGATAGGCCACTACTCTGAATCGATCAGGGACCTTGAAGGGGCTGATGTACCTGGGACTTAACTTCCATTTCATTAAAAACCACATGACCTTCTTCCATAAAGATATAAGTTGAAATAATATTAATCAAAAGTTAAACTCAAGGTCTAATCGATGGTTATATGCATAACCATTCTGTTTAATTTTGACTTCCTTGATATACAGATAAATGTTTTTCACCTTCTTCACCATTTCTTCATCCATTTCAGGTCATATCATCTTATGATCAAAGACATCATCCCAACACGCTTGTGTTCTTCACCTTTTCCCATAAAGGCCTTTATATGGTGCCATTCGGATTCTCAAGAAGAAACCATTGTTGTAGGAGAATTCAACTAGTGGAAGATTTTGGACTCATCTCCATTTAAATTATATTTAACACGCTCCCAACATTTCTTCTATTGTATGCATACTTTGATTAAATTGGAAATAATTTTTAGGATGATAGTCCATAATATAGTTCAGTTCATTGATTAGAGCATGTTGGAATCTCTTCCAGAACATCGATGTGAATCTCAGATCATGATCGGATACATTATATAGTGGAAATCCATGCATCCTTACCACTTCTTTGATGTAAATCTGTGCAGGTTTATCAAATGAGAAGTCCTCTCAAATCACGATAATGTCAGTTGTCTTTTTAAGATGATCCCTAATGTCCCATATATAATTGTTTCCTCTAGATGTCTTTTGTTTTACGGTGATAATATCCATATTAATGTTATACAACTTTCATGCCGGTAGGGGTAGTGGTTGCGTAATTTCCTTAGACTTTTTCCTCTATGAATTCATATGCTAACATACATGGAACATTGATGTATATTCAGCAATCTCCCTTTTCATATTGTCCCACCAAATTTTTTCTCAAAGATCTCAATACATATTTGTGCTCCCTAGGTCGACAGAGAAGATCGAGCTATGTTCACCATTCAATAACTCCTTATTTATCTCTGGATCAGATGGTACACATAATCATTTCCCAAATCTTACAAATCCTTCTCATCAATATTGAAATCGGAGGATTTACTATTTCTAATAGCTTCCACCATTTTATGAATTTCCTCATCTTTTCATTGAGCCTCCTTTATTTTCTCCCAAAGGGACGGTTGAGCAATCATTTAAGAAATGATTGATGATGTTACTCCCTTAATAATTCCCATGTCTATCCTTTGAAAATCTATCTTGATAGGATCATTTTCAATTCTTATCATTCATAAAGATAGATTATCTTTTCTACTTATAGCATCTTTCACATTATTTTCCATACCAGGATGGATGTGGATTGAGCAATCATAATCCTTGATGAGCTCCATCCATATTCACTGGCACAAATTAAGATCTTGTTGTGTGAATATTTATTTGGGACTCTTTTAGTCGGTACATATCTCACACTTCTCCACATAGAGATTATTCTGCCATATTTTCAATAAAAATATCATAGCTTCCAACTCCAGATCTTTTGTGGGGTAGTTTTTCTCAAGGATTTTCAGTTTCCTTGAGCCATAGGATATCACTTTATCATTTTTCATTACCACACTGCATCCACCCTTCTTTGAACCATCATTATACATCAAAAATAGTTCTCCACGTCTAGGGAGATTGAGTACATGGGTAGTGGTAAGAAACTTTATTTATGATGTGACACAATCTTCACATTCCTAAATCCAGACAAACCTTACTCCCTTCGGTGTTAGCTTGTTCATCGAGTTTGAAAATCATGAAAATTTCGTAAAAATCATTTATAATACTTAGCTAGATCGAGAATGATGTGGATCTCAATTAAAAATTTCGATGTGGGCCACTATTCAATTTCTATTATCTTGGAAGGGTCCACAGATATCTCTTTGGTGGTAATAACATGCCTTAAGAATGATACTTATTCTATCCATTACTCACATTTATAGTACTTTCCATATAACATCTCCCTTCTTAACGTCTTTTAAATAGTATTCATGTTATCCTCATGTTACTCCTTGATCTTGGAGTATATCATAATATCATCAATATATACTACCACAAATTAGTTGAGGTAATCACTAAAGACTATATTCATTACATCCTTGAAAATTTCTGGAGCATTAGTGAGTCTGAAGGGAAACACTATGAACACATAGTGTTTATATCTCATTCAAAAGGCAGTATTGGTAATATCTTCCTTCCTCACCATTAATTGGTCAAATCCCAATCATAGGCCATCCTTAGAAAAATAAATATCCCCAAAAAGATGATAAAACAAGGTATCTATTTGTAGGAGGGGATAATTGTTCATTATTGTGATTTTATTGAGCTCATGATAATCAATGGAAAGACACATTGATCTATCCTTCTTCTTGATGAAGAGGATTAGCGCACGCCACATTGAAACACTTATATGTATAAATCCCTTCTCTATATACTACTTTAACTTCTTCCTTAGCTTTTCCAGCTCTATGGTGGATATTCTGTATGGTTTTTTTAGATAGGCATAGATCGAGGGACATGTTCAACTGACAAATCATCCTCTCGGTCATGAGGAAGAATAGTAAACTCTTCAGGGAATACATCAGTGTAATCCCTCATGATATTAATGTCGTCAAGCATGATTTTGTCCACTTTATCAACCATTTGAGCTAGACATTATTTTTGAGAACGGAGTAATATCTACACTTGAGATGGCGTTATTAAAATAGATTCATCTTCCAACATACTAAAGTAAAGAATTAGAGGATGCGTTGGGATGTGAAAAATGATCTTCCTTTCCTGAAAGTTGATGCTGGATTCATATAAAGATAGAATATCCATGCCCAAGATAGTATATAAATCCACTAAATGAGTTATGATGAATTTTTATAGGATGTTTAGTCCACAAACATTGAATGGGAAGGAGTTATAAACAATTGACACAATAATTTCCACATTTCATGTTCTCAAAGATATCTTTTCCTCCAAATTTTGAGGTGGAGTTTTAATAGTTCAACTAAACATGAATGATATGAATGAATTCATATAACTATAATCAAATAGTTTGTTCTCAATTATTGAATGAATTAATAGCGTACCTGTCACCACATCATTCTCTGGATCCACCTCAGCAGTAGTGATAGCATAAGCCCTTTCTTGTTGCCTTGGAGGATGTTGTTGATTTCCTCTCACAACCCTCATCATAGGGAAGTTTCTTGCATACTACCCAGGATCCTTGCAGTTATAACACTACGATATAGGATAATTGTTGATCTAAGAATTTCTTTCTTATTCAAAATTAGTAGATTTTTTCATATCCCTTTGAGAGTTATGGAACAGATGACCAACCATTCAATGTTTTAATCAATTATTTGTTCCCTTCAGACAGTTCCGAGGATTATTCTTATAGTATATTTTACAATTTGAAAAGTCAGGGTTCCTTCCATCATGGGATTTGGTTGATGAACCACCCTGGTTGATATCCATTTCCATTTGTTGTCACTGGGTCCATGAGACCATTATGAGACTCCAATATCCATTTCATCTTGAGGGAACAATAGATAATATCTTCATAACAATTTAAATCTAGAATTACAAAATATTTTTTTAGACTCAGATTTCGTCCATTAAATATGTTATCCACCATGCTTTAGGTGTTCATGAAAAATCTAGAGGCACACCATGAAATCATTGTAATGTTTACTTCATAGGTCGCGATGGACTCACCTTGCTTCAGCTTGAGTCTGAGGAACTCTATTACCATCATGAGATGGACGGTTCGAGGAAAATATTTTTAGAAAACATCCTCTTGAATTCCTCCTAATCCGTGGAATCAATTTCATCTAGGGATTTTGTATTCCTATTCAGTGTCCACCAATGATCATCTTCCCCAAAAAAATTATTGAACACCAGTACAACCCCCTCTTATTCCAAGAACTGGAGGTTGTAGAATATCATTTCAATGTAGGTGATCCATTGTTCTGCAAGGAGGGGATCAGATGATCTGCTAAACATTGGAGGCCTTTTCAACATGAATGATTCTACAACATCTGGCTCTTTACATGGATTAAGAGGGTGTTATGCTTGATTTATGCTTTTATTAAAAACTTGTAACAGCTTAGTAAGTACTATCATGATGTTTTGAGCACCTTCTCCCATCATAGTAGTCATATCATTAGGCCAATCATCACATTTCCAATCACATTGGTTGTTGGAAAATGTTCTTCTATTTCTCTATATTAACTATGAATAAGAACATATAATTACTTGTCTTTAACACAAAACTACTGAGCATAAAAATTAAACATTGAACATAAATGGATAAACATACAAATTATAAGTATATCCTAACTTGTGATTCCTTAGGTTTAAATCTAGGATATCCTCAATCTCATTTATAAATTATATTCTAATGGGATTTTTTGGTCCCTTAATAATGGTTTGTACTAAGCTCATGAATCTACCGATGTATATCACTGGAATTGTCATAACCAAGAGTGCATCAAGGCCTGTTATCATGCACCAGTTCCCATTTGAGTCTAACTCAAAGCTGTGTTTTCAGGTTTTACCCCTAGATATATTTGTTCCAAATCCACCTTTACCTTCTCGTATCCAGAAGATGGGATAATTCACTTAATAAATAGACACCAAAATATTGAAATTTTGTCATATACATTGTCTCATCCTTAAGGTTATTACTAAGGTTATCTTTTCCTAATATCCACAAATAACTAGTCCATACCTTGATAACAACTATAGAGACCCAATCATTTTACATAAAACATTACATGATTTTAAGCATAATTATACATCAGAATAAAGGCCAAGGATAGTTCGGTCTAGTGTCTTGGACGATTAGGTATATAAAACATAAAACATGGGGCTAAAAACAAATTCTTTATTTAATCCCCATAAATATCCCCTCACTTCCTTTGAGCCATTACATCTACATAGGGTACCCTAGGAGAATGCATGAAAAAAGGGATAAGCTGAAAAACCGAGTAAGGGAATGAACATAAGAATACGTCTTAGCAAAATGAGTTAAAAGGCATGACATAATGATATCTAATGCATGGAATATAAAAAATCATATCATTTAATCCTAAAATCATATAAACCTGGAATCATATAAATGTGGAAGGAATGTCAAAACATTTTCATAGTATGGGTAAAGGATAATCACTAATCTAATTTCCCATTTTAGTATGGGTCAAGGCTAACTGCAAATATCGTTTCCCATTTTACTACAGGTCAAGGCTAACTGCCAATCCAATTTACCATCACATCTCAAGAGACATAACTTTACAAAATGCCTTGGAGTAAAATCTGGGTGCACCCATATCAAAATTTTCATTAGTATTCTTTCCCAAATAAATAATCATACATAATCAAAAATACATAAACATAGGGGTACACATGGAAATATTTGGGTTCCATAATCATGAAATAATGCATAACCAATGGGCGTAAACTAAAAGTGTCCATTAAAGAAAGGGATTAGTCCCTACATGGATGTTCAGAAGGTAAAATATGAATGTAACATGGTAATTGATGTCAAATATAAGTGAAAACATATAAGAAATATATTTGAGAAACCTTAGGATTAAAACATTTTATTGTGCGGTCTTATGGAAAATACTATAGAGCTTTTAAAATAGAAAAGAGAACAATATTTTATATAAAAATATAATTGAACCAAGAAGGATATCATGATAAAATTCTGATTTTATAAATACATTGGTGACTTAAAATAGAGTATATGGTGCACTTGAAATTGGGTAACAATTCAGGAAGTTTATTTAAAAGAGGTATTCTTATCGTAAAGTACTAAGGAGGGAATCTTTTAAAAAACATGTATATCCCTGAAAGAGAGTGATGAAAGGGTGTTCATAAATTATTATTATTTTTAAAATGTACACATAATTTATAATATGCACATAAAACGATAAGATAACTCTATTTTGATATAAATAAATATAAGGCAACCCAAAAGAACAAGAAATTTCTGTGTAGAATTTGTTACTGTTTATTGGAATGGTGTTGGGTGTACCAAAGAGGGAATGATGTGAGAGAAAACTGATTTCTAATCAAATAAAAACATGATGGAATTATGGGGGAGGTGATAAAACATACTCTATAATTTCATATTACGCATTAAATTCATAGCATAGAGGTTTATCCTAATTAAGAGAGTCATGGAGAGGATCCCTTACCTTAAATTTGTTGGTGTTCTCCACTAGTTATTAAATAACTGAATACAAAATTTAGATTTAATAATAAATAATTCCAGAAAATATTATATATGTAATTGGTTTATTATACTAATTTTATGTTAATTTATAACTATTTTGAATGTCTATGCGGTTTAGTTTCATTATTCTGGTCTGTTTTCTTACTTAGCATTAATGATCGGTTCATGTTCATATAAACACGTATGATGAATGTGACTATCCAGAAATGAAGTTGTATGTTATTAGTGAACATAAAAGATATTAAATGTTTACATTTTTAAATTTGGTTACTTTGAGTGAGGTCAAAATATTATATATAGAACCATAGTGATAACTGTTTTGGTTAATCGGTGGGTCTGATTACAATGAACATGTTCTACTTTATAACATAATATGATTAATTAAAAAGAACTACCAAAAAATAACAAGGATATATTAAATATATAATAATCTGGTTTAACCATTACAAATATAATTTAATGACCATAATTAACGATGATAAATGAAATTGACAAACAGATGTCCTTGAATGTGAGAAATTAGCACATCTCAAATAGTTCTTTTAATTCATTCAAATAAAAGATGGGAAAAGTAGAGAATATAATAAAGTATCTCATTTACATAATAGAATTCTAATAAATATATTTTATAGGAGTTATCATTCCATTTAGGTGAAGAATGGTGAGAAAAGAAACAAAATGTAAATAACTTAAATGATATGAAGGAATTAGAAAGAGAAATTTACCTCTGAAGACACCCTCCTTTGAGAACCTCATAAGAGGAGATGTTTTGGTATATTTAATAGACTAGGGTATGTTGGAAGTGGGGGAGGATCTTGGGGAGATATTTGGGAAGAATATTTTTCAAGGAATAAGGACTTAGAGGATAGGGAAGAAGAGGGAGTGAGGGGGGTTTTGTAATAGTGGAGATGAGGGTTTTCATAATATTATAATCATTAATTTATTATTTCATCACAAGAGACAATATATTAAGTATTCCATAAACAATAATAGTAATAAATGAATGTGATTTATAACTATTTGGGATTACATTATAATATCATCATCAATGACTCAATAAATCCATTATTTAGCATTTCTCGTAAATTGTCATATTTTACTATTCATAGAAAATTTGTGTATTTTAGAAAAAAAAATTCACCGTAACTATTTATTGATGTGAAGAATCCAAAAATGAAATCCATTTTTCAAAAATAATTTTCTATAAATTATTATTTTAATATGTAATAAAATTTATAATTGATTATCAAAAACCAGTTTTAAAATATTTATTTATATATTCCAATATATATATATATATATATATATATATATATATATATATATCATACATTCAACTTTAATATAATTTATATATTAACATAAGTATGGTTAATACTCAATAGGGTATATCACTATTTATAAGGTTAAGTTACTATTGACCAAAAATTAATTTTATCTTATCAGACTCAAAATAACTTTCTGATCGCAACTGTGTATGTATGATTTTAGAAATTCCAAATATAGAAGTCAAAAAATTATGTTTAATGTTCACAAAGCACATATTATTTAATTATTTTGTGTTTTTATGTTATTATTTGAAATATTTATAAGATAATAATTTCCATTTATAAAACATTGGTTCATCTCATTAATGTATCAGTAAGATTTACTACGAGATAATACACATTTTCATAATGTAACAACCAGGAGATACATTGTTATTTATGGGTGATCAATTTTATGTGTATTTCTTGAACATTTTTCTAAATTTTTTATTTTTATCTTTTAGTATTGTTATATGGTTAAAATTTTATAGAAATATTATTTCACACTTTCTATAATGTTTGGGACGTTAATGTATTATATCACCAAATGTGGACTTATTCATACTAGATAACCTATTTGTGTTTTTAGTAATTGATTACAGATGGGTTGGCTTATCATTGATCTCATGATATGTTAGTACATCAGTAAGCAAAAAATTTAATTTATTTCTTATGGTAAGAATGTTTTTTATGAAAACTCGACTTTACACTCTCTTTGATTAGAAATGTATGTTCTTTCAAAACCAATTTTCTAAAAAGGGGTATCAATATGTTTTCAATATTTCTGTATAATATTTAAATGTATTTTTTCTATATTAGTTTATAATTTTTGTTTAATTTTTCTTAATATTTGTTCAATGTATTTTCATAGAAGTGGTTTCTAAAACATTATCAATCTTTCATTAATTGTTTTAAAAGTATTCTGAAAGAAATGGAATAAAAAAATTCCATATTTATTTATATGTTATCAATGTATTTTAAATAAAATAGATTTAAAAATGTTTTCAAGAAATATTTAAATGTTTAAAATTTTCATAGATAACAGTTTTACATTTTTTTGAAGCTTATTTTATATTTTTTCAAGGAAAAAGTTTTTCAAAATGTTTTCAAGTTTCCTTTATAAGTTTTCATGGAAACATTTTTTCATAATGTTTTCAAAGATAACTTTATATGTTTTAGAGGAAAATCGTTTCCAAATCATTTTCGTGATTTCTTTATATGTTTTCAATGAAAAATACTTACAAAATATTTTCTATTATTTCATTTTTTATAATTCAAGTTTATTTTTATGAAAATTGTATTAAAAATATTTTTATGTTTTATAGTGATATTTATAAAGATTAAATGACGTTTTCCACATGAAATAATTTGAAAAGATCATTCCTTATTATGTTCCATCTATGATGACATATGGTGTTATTACTCACTCCGTTATATGAAATGATCCTTACTTTCATTCATATTAATTATCGAATGGCTTGTGTTTTGATGGAATGATGTGTATGGAACCTCTTTATTTTCTATAGGTTTTATGTTTTTGGAAAACCCTTATTTTTGTGGCATATGATTTTTATTAAATGAGTATAAATCTTTAATCTTTTTTCCTATGATATATATGATTATTATTTTGTGATATCAATTTCATTTCATGGGTTTTTATATGATTTTATATGATTTTTTGAAACATGGACATATAAATTCGTTATGAGAGGATGTGACCTATATATATCTATAATGAATCGGGTACTGATTTATAACGCATGATATAAATATATTTGAATCAAGAAATTAACATGGTTGTGTGTCATAGGGATGAAAAAAGAATGAAACTTGTTTCAGTATTACAGGGATGAAATAAGGAGTGAATTCAGTTCAGTAATACATGGATTAAAGAGGGAGTGAACCAAATTCTATAATGGTCTTTTTCTACTATGATGGCCTCGAATATAATTCCTTGAATACTATGGAAATCATTAATTTATTCATATGTGTTTTACTCAATTAATTTTTATATTTCATTGATATTAATAACTTGATTATGATCATTATTTCCTTATTATTAATGAATTGTGAGATCTCAATTTATATTTGATGATTCATGTTTACGATATTATATATGTAGGTTGTGATGTTATATTTTATAAATCATGTTCACATACCCAATGCTCATGTTTATGCATACAAATATCTCTAGTTCACCCTTACTGAGCATTTGATATCACCCCTTTTATGTTTCCATTCACATGTTATGAAGATATATTTTATTTATGATATGTCTAATATGGGTTCTAGTCTTTTATAACTTATTAAAAGATAATTTATATCAACCATGGACCGGTGTTTATGATTCCATGTTTTGAAAGGAAATTAACTAAGATGTTTTTGGAATCCATTTCTATAATGTTTAATGTATTCCTCAAATGTAATATAATGTTAATGCATAAAAAACAAGGGATGCTAAAAAATACACCCCTTTAACTCATCACCACCAATACACACATGAAACTCCATATCCTGAGGGAATATAAGACAATATAGGCTTTCTCCACCATCAATGGTCGAATTTCTGATTCGTGAGGAACCCATTATTCTAACTATTCATAATATTACTCATTTTGGATCTGTGTAAGTATCCCATATATGCCTAGTTAACCAAATGAGAATTAATTCATAAGATAAAACTATTCCATCTACATAATTTGAGACAACATCATGATAAATATCAATTTTTGACCTTATTCTGTGGTCACTCCTTACACACTTATTCCATCCCACCTCTCCTAATCCATGAAACCCCATGTTCATGTTTTTCATTTTCCTTCTTCTAATCTAAAGTATATATAAAGGTTATTATTTTCTATAAACACAACATAACTCTTCATTTCCTAATTATAATATCATATCTTAATAGAATTAAACATCCAAAAAACATTTTATCCGTTTCACATAACATTAAAATTTGCGATAACATCTGTATCAAATGACTATAAACAATAGTTTTAATCTTTTTACCAAACAAATATGACTTGGGAACCAACTCAGTTATTATTTTGTCACAATCATGGGATGCATCTCTTATGATGATTCATTGAATGTATAGAAAGTGTTTAAATGTTTTTATTCCTTATTTTACACATCATAAAGCCATATTTCGTTCCATATGATGTCAAATTGAAAAATTTCCAAGAACTATGTACAATAATATTATCACCCATGCTGCATATATAGAGTCTCCAATATACTACATCCTAATCCAACAAAAACATATTCATCTTGGCTGAATCGATTCGTTTAATAACCTCTATATAGTGAAAGAATAACTGCCAATACTTTTTTCTCACACTATTGATATATAATGTGGGAATATGAGTTCTGGTAACGGATTAATTCCCTGATGAAGGCATATCAATTCATGCCAAGGTGAGCATATTCCTAGGATAAAAACCAAAAAATAAATTATAAACATTATTAACACGTGATGATAAACTACTAGGTTTATTTGTATATCACAGTGTAAAATATCACATTCCCATGACCCTCACCTAAGTGTACCACTATCCTATATGGTGGTCTCCCACCAGTTATTTTTCGAGAACAAAAAGTTTCATGATTCTCTATTTGATGATATACATAGTGAATCTTAGTTCCAACTTATTGGTCCCAAAATAAAATAAATTAAAAATTAAATTCCTCCATTTTCCAATTTGCGAGCATGATCTACATAAAATTTACAATAATGGTTATCACCCTACTCATGAACCCATATTCAAATAAATTTACCCCCTCTTGAATCATGAACTATAAAAACATGTGGAATTTATTCTATAACTTTGTGTGGTAAGATTATGTTTTGACATGATATGTAGTCCCAAAAGAAACATATGTTTGAATCCTAGCTATAATCAAATTATCCCAATTCATGTCATACTAACCATTGCTGTATGGAAAATATCGCTCCCCATTATTTTCTATTTGTTAATGAAATTTCCCATCCTTACTCATAATCATTTCTAACACAAATCATAATCAGTTTGTGGGGAAATCAAAATATCAATATCGTTTCCACAACTATTGGTGATTGACTTTTTTAATTTTTAGGAATCCATTTGTTTGGATATGAATTATATTCCCTTGTTTTTATATTTATAATCCTTCTACAATATCTTGTGCACTAAAGGCATACTCATTTTTATTAAAAAACACTATTAACTCCATAAAATCAAAGACTAGTTTTCTAGAAATGGATTTTCAAACATCATCCATGTTAATTCCTTGAATAATATTCCTTTATAAATTATCATATTTTAAAGATCCAATATTACGGTTTAAAAAATTCACATATCATGCATGAAGGATGATGAAAAATAATTGTAAAGTATACCTAAATTGACTAGTTAACATAAATATAGACAAATCCAATTTATCTTTACCAAAAAAATTTATAGTTTCATAAATCATAGAATAAAAATGTGTTTATTATGTCCCTTTCATAATGACAATAACATGTATGAAACTCATCAATGGTTAAATAATGTAAATAATGATCCCACATCCTCATCACATGACCTTAAACTATAGGACACCTATGTCCATATTTGAAGACATTAAAATGAGTGATAAAAATTATTTTCTATATATCCCATTACCTTCCTAAGACATATATCAATTCAAACATACATAGTATATGATAACTATATTCAAATTAATATTAATGTTGAATAATTATTTTTTGGGGAATCTCATGTCCATTATCATGTTTACTATCATTAGAGGCACAAATTATTCCTATCCAGAACAAGGATGAGATATTAGAAATCCCTTCCCTTATATAAGAAATCAATCAATATAGGGGCCCTATTTTAATTTGATGAATCATTAATATATGATATCAGGCCCAACCTTGATTTTTCATGTACATAAATAAAATCCATTCATGATATAATATTGAGCTAAAAATACCACAACCTGTTCCATGTCATTCAATCCTATTCGGATTAAAACAATTTCCCATGTTGCCACTTGTTCCAAATGATAATCATGGATCATGTGAATTTATATTTTTTATAGGGTCCCTTTTATTACCAATATTTAGTTTCATTTTTCATTATTCAAGGAAAGGAAAGTTTTCCAAGGAATTATGAAAAAAATTAGATATATAATTATATTCCACAAAATTAAACACCATCTAGGTGGTGTATTTATTGCGGAATTTTGTATACCTAAAATATAACTCAATAACTATAGAAGAATATTTATAAGGACCCAGTCTTAAAAAATTACATAATCATTAATTAAATAAATAATTCAAATTGAAGATATTTTCAGGTTTTGAGTTTTATAAAATTAGGCCATAACATATACATGATGACTTGAATAAAACATGTAGATACATCTACTCAGTTTCCATTTTTTTCACTAAATAAAAACCCATGAAAAAAAGATTCATGACTAAATCCATGTTTTAGATAGCATGACATTTCATTGATCCCATACTTGACCCCATTTAACTTTATATCATGTGAAAAATATTTCAAAAACTTCTGATGAGCATATAAAGCTCAGTAAGGGATACACAGAGAAGGAAAACTATTAGTTTTTCAAAACAACATGGAAAGCATGAATAATTAATCATAAGTAACAATTTTAACCTTTATGAAGTAGTAAATACTATTCTGTGAATAAAATATCATTACTTACCATTTTTTAACCAAAATATTACCACAAAACCCATATAACGAACACATAACATATAAAGGTATCTTGGGACATAAACATTCTTAAGTAGAATAACCATATGGTAGACTTACACACATATCACTAAATGGAATATCCATAATGCCAACTTCAATACCCGATGCATTGAATGTTATAATGTAGCCACCAATCCTAGTTTATCACGGCACCACCTATCATTTATTTTATCATGTAACCACCATTCAAATGTTCAAGTACCATTATAAAATCATAACACATAAAACATTGCAAATATAAACATTTCACTAATAACATTTAATTTGAAATCACAAGAAATAATTTCATGATATTGAAATAATCAATCCATTTCAAACCCTATTTTCAATACCAAAACACCCAAAATAGAATAAGGTATTTCTTTTTCATATTAGAAAACATTAAGGCTTATAGAGGAAGCCAAATAACGATTACGGCAACGGAGAGGTCACTGTCACCGCAAACGTTAAAAACACTCCATTTGTTGTTTATTAAAACGCTTCATATAAAATAGATTCCCTTTGAATGAAAGTAAAATTAAAAGGGTTTTATTATACACTGTGTAATATAAGAAGGTATATATTATCAAAATAAGCCTCAATGATGGGAGATTGAGATGAAGTCCCTTACCTCGTGCATAACTTGACATGTTTGTTCATTAATTTCTTGAATAACAAACTAATTTTAATTTCTACATGATTAATAACATTTTTAAAGTTAATTATTCATTTTATATAACTTATTAACATGTTGTAAACATTATGTAATCATTTATGTTAACAACTGTCATTTTGTTGATATTTGGTACTTGAGTCAGAAATGAACATCTTATATTTACAAGTTGTTCACGTGGTCAATTTTTTATATATCCATATATATATATTCATGATTTAGATATCATATATATAATATATATTCTGTATATATATGTATTTATAATATTATATAACATTTGATGATAAGAAATGAAATACACCGTTCATGTAGATGGTAAGACATATGGACACATGAATGTTACTTTCATTTCTATTTCGTATTTAGTGGAAGGAAAACATAACTATACATAGGTATATTATAATTATAATATAGTATAATATATAATATCATTAACTCCATCTTTTATATGTACCATGTATGGTATGAATGATTCATATCACTTTGAGGGGGCGGTAGTCCGCACTTCCTCATATTAAATTATCGTGTTTACCCATAATGGAAACTATAAAGGTATGATATAAATGGAAAATACAGAATCATAATGAAAACATAAACATAATATATATCATATATAATACATTTCCATTTTAATGTCCACCATGAGAGGCGATAGGAGATAATTGAACAATCACCATTTCATGAGGCATTAGTTATCCATCCATAGAAACAGTATGTTCTTCACCCATTAGACATAGGTGTGTGTAAGTGTAGTTTTAATCCATCTCATAAAAAAAATAAGTATATTGAGGATACTGGTTTTGTTATAAAATAATGTAATAAATAGATTTTAGTGTTTGGAGAAGTAAAATAAAAGAAAAGAATTTAAGAGAAACAGTTACCTTTAATTTGGTTAACTTCCTTTGGTTTAAACCAAATGGATTTTTTGAAGTGCCTTCTACCTAAGGTAAGGCTTTTAGGAAGAGGATATGGATGTAGGGAGTGTAATTGGGTATATTTTGGACACTTTGAAAGGCTTTAGAGGTTTGATATGTGGTGTCCTTTTATATGGCGGAGAAGGGGCTCTTTACGAAAGTTTGAAACAATTGTTTTGTTATAAACATATCTTCAGTTTAAATAGGTAAAAAAATAAATTCTAATATAAGATGACTTGTGGTCGAAAAAAAATCATCCAATAAGATTTGGACAGGTTTTGGATATTATTTTAATATATATAATCTTATTTATTTAAATCATTTATTAATGAGGTAAATACTGCATAATTTTTGTGTCATAAATAATTTTATATATTTGATGTCTAAAAATAATAAAAAATTTACTATGATGTAGGAAATTGTTTTATATTTCCAATGAATATTTATAGTTGAAATGATAACTTATATAACCCTATGTAAAAATTTATTTACTAAAAGTTATTTGTTTGTGTAATTTTTGTCTTCACTTTAAATTAATTAATCTAAAGTGTCATTATCACTCTTAAGTTGCTACATGGGGTCCCAAAATTGACACAAAGTTGGTCATGGTCAGAAAAGACTCATCCAATAAGATTAGGACAGGTTTTAACGTAATTTTTTATTATTATAATATTATTTTTACAATGAATTACCATATTTACCTTTAACAGTGCTAAATAAAAGTCACAGGTTACTCTTCACCAAAAATCATTTTAATCTTATTGAACCACATTTTATTTACAAATAACAACCATATATGTCGTATTTTCGAAATTCAATTCACAGAAGAGTTGAAATTTCATTTTAATGAACAAGATTGTTTTATAACTACTACTTAGTGGTATCACTATTGATAAAAAATTGATGTTTTTTTGAAAAATACAAAAAACTAATCCTAAGCTATATTTCTTTTTCTGAATTCCAAAATTTAGTCTATTTGACACAAATAAAAACACATAAGTGACAAAAATTAATTTAAAATTAAATCTTGCTACAAAAACAAAAGCCCTATTTTTATGAAATAATATATATCAAAATATTGAAAGTTGTTTTTATCCTATTTCAATGTGAAATTGTTTCAAATGAAAAACATTGGATTAAATGGAAAAAATATAATATAATTACTCTTTAAAATTATTTAAAAAGATAATCTAACTATATAACTAATATATATTATAAGGTAGTTTTGAATTAAATTACAACATTTTACATTTTTCCTTAAAAATTTAATTTTATCAGAAAATTCCAAAAATTTACCCAAAGTGAATTTTGATGTCCTAATTATGAAGAAGAATTTTATTTGTGTATCATGTACTCAATTAAACATATCAACCCCTTTAATGTAAAATTAATATTTAATTCATAAAATATTAGTGAAAAAGAGAATGTATTATTTATTTATTTACACGGGATGGTACATCCTTCCCCCCTTTTGGAAATTGCATCCTCAAAATTTTATTCACATATCAAATAAGTGGGGGTATTTATCCCTCATAACATTTTCAGATTTCTACGTTTCGCCTTCAACCATATTGGTTTTCCACAAACCCTTTACCTGGTGAATTAACTTATTCTGTAACACTTCCTCTCTACGGTAAAGAATCTGGACTGGTTGTTCCACATAAGAGAGATTAGCGTCCAACTGAACTACCTCTAGGCTCAAAACATTATATTGACCTGGCATATAATTTCTCAACATAGAAACATGAAAATCATTTTGTATCTAGGATAAACATGGAGGTAAATCCACTCTATAAGAAACTGATCCAACTTTTTTCCGGATTTCATAAGGTCCAATGACCCTTGAAATAAAATCTCCCTAAATGACAAAGAGTATCACACAATTGCATGGAAAACATTGAAAAATAGATGATCACCTACCTCAAAAGAAATATCATTTCTCCAATTATTTTCATAACATTTCTAACTTCTCTGAGTTATTCTCATGTTCTTCTAAATGAACTCTACATTCTCTTCCATCTATTCTTCCAATTATGGTCCCATCATCTCCCTTTCACCTAATTCATCCCAAATGGCTAGAGTTCAACAATGATTTCCATTCAATGCCTGAAATGGAGCAATCTGTATATTGGAATGAAAACTGTTATTATAAGAAAAATCAACAAAAAAAATTGTTGGTCCTAACTTCCCAGTTAATACAGTGAGAAAGCACATAGCATATCCTCTAAGATCTGAATTGTTTATCCGGATTTCTTATATGATTGAGGATTAAATATTGTCCTAAAATTTAATTCAATACCCAACGACATCTGAAGGCTTTTCCAAATTTTATAAGTAAACTTGGGATCATGATCACAGACAATGGAGAGGGGAATACCATGTATCATGACTATCTCATTAACATACAACCATAAAAGTTTATCTAGAGACAAAGTATCTCAAATATGACGAAAATGAGCAGATTTAGTCAATCGACCAACAATAACCCAGATTGAATTATTACCTCGAGATGTCTTTGTTAATCTCATAACAAAGTACATGTATACATTTTCCCATTTTAACTCTACCACAGGTAAAGACTAAAGAATTCCTTTCATTAATTGTCGGCCTGCTTTAACATTCTGACCAACCAAACACTTCACATTATAGTAAGCAATATCTCTTTTCATTCCATCCCACCAATAATACTCCTGGTCATATATTCCCAAACCTTAAAACACAAGGCACACATAATCTCATTCCAAACATTAAAACACAATAATTATCAATGTTAAAATCAGGAAACATACCCTTATAAACCAACTCTAACATTTTCTGCAACTCACTGTCTTCCATATGCTGTTATTTAATTCTATTTAATATAAATGATTTTAATGAGACATGATTTTTTTTGAAGAATTTCTTACACCAAAAACTTCTATGACAATGTTCATCAAGTATTTAATCAAAAGATCTTGTTCCAAACATAACAAGGTTAATGTAGAATTACATTTTCGACTCAAAGCATCAGCCACTTTATTTTTTTTCCAGGATGGTAAAGGATCATGAAATCATAATCCTTGATTAATTTCATCCATCTATTTTGTCACATGTTCAATTCATTTTGAGTGAATATATACTTAAAACGTTTGTGATCAGTATATATTTCATACATTACTCTATACAAATGATTCCTATAAATTGTTAAATAAAAAACAACATCAGCTAATTATAAATCATCTGTAGGGTAATTTAACTCATGAGCTTTCAACTGACATGAAGTATAAAAAATTACCTAATCATTATGTATAAGGACACAACCAAGTCCATTCAATGATGTATCACTGTAGATAACAAATTCACTATCCCCATAAGGTAATTCCAAAACTGGAGCATTCAACAATATTCTTTTCAATTCCTGAAAAAAATCATCACATTATTTTGTCCAGATAAACGTAAAACCATTTTGAGTTAACATAGTAATTGTACAATATAATAGTTAAAAATTATCAACAAACTTCCAGTAATAACCTTCCAAACCAAGAAAACTATGGATCTCTATTATATTTGTGTGTCTTGGCCATTTTGCAACAACTATTGTTTTAGAAAGATCAACAGTTATTCCATTTTTTTAAACAATGTTACCAAAGAAAGAAATTTTCTATAAGCAATACTCACACTTGCTGAATTTCGCAAACCGTTTCTTTTATTTTATGGTTTTTAAGACAACCCTTAAATGAATTTCATGACACTATTTTATTTTAGAATAAACCAAAATATAATCAATGAACACAACCACAAACTTATCCATGAACACTTGGAAAATTATATTCATAAGATCCATGAATACAGGAGGTGCATTAGTTAACCCAAAAGAAATAATTTCAAATTCATAATGGCCATATCTAGTAAGAAATGTGGTCTTCAGAATGTATGCTTTCATTACTTAAAAATGATGGTACCCCAACCTCAAGTCAATTTTCAAAAAATAATGAGCTCGCTGGAGATGATCAAAAAAATTCTTGATATGAGGCAAAGGCTACTTCTTCAAAACCGTGATGTTATTCAATACTCTATAATCAATGAAATGTCTCATTGAACTGTCATTAATTTTATCAAACAAGATAGGAGAACCACATGTTGATGTGCTATAACAAATGAATCCTTTATCTAATAACACTTGCGATTTCTTCTTTCTCTCTAAAAGTTCAATTTGAGCCATTTGATAATGTGGTTTTGAAATTGTCTTAGCATCAGGAACTAATTGAACAGTAAATTCAACTACCCGATCTGGTATAATACCAGGAAACTCATCCAAAAAAACATCAAGATACTAATTTACCACTGCCACATAATTTATCTGAGCAATTACTTTATTTTCAACAATATCTGCATGGTAACATTCATTTCAATATTTTACTAGTTTCTCAGCTTCCAGATATGTTATCAAAAGTAAGGGTTCATTCTTGTATAAAAACTG
This sequence comes from Viscum album, assembly GCA_963277665.1. Lineage (NCBI taxonomy): Eukaryota > Viridiplantae > Streptophyta > Magnoliopsida > Santalales > Viscaceae > Viscum > Viscum album. The sequence goes on along the minus strand of OY728119.1, from coordinate 1,345,315,448 downwards.
AAAATCATTCTAAAAAGAAACAACATTATCTCTACAGTAAATCTTAACATGATAAACAGAAAGCCAACCCATGACCAAAATAACATCAAACTCTACTATAGGAAAAAATAAGGTTTGTAGATAGATTCTTTCCATAGACAAGGACAGGAAGGCTCTTATAATTTCCTTTTGCCCCAACATTTCCTCAAGGTGTTTTACCATAATTTTAGTATTCATATCTTTAGATGGGATTCCAAATTTACTATAAAACTTCTCAGAAATGAATGAATGTGTAGACCCCAAATCAAACAGCACATTGACATAATCTGAACAATCAAACAGTATACCTGATACTACTTCATTTGATGGCCCAAAATATACTAAATTAGTTGAAAAGGTTATCACTACCCCTTTTTTCTTGTAGTATAGTTTCTTTCCCAAAGTTGATTTCTTCACTGGACACTCATTTTCATAATGACCCATTTAATTTCATTAAAAAATCTTACAACTGTCTTTTCATTTCCTGCTTGATCATCTTCATTAGAGTTACGAGCAATATGACCAGACTTACCACACTGGAAGCACTTACCAGACTTTGATAACCATTATCTAGCATACATTTTACCACACTTCTCATAAGATGAATATTTATTTTTCTTACATCCAGGCTTCTATGATGAGTTTTTTAACTTTTCCTTCCAACTGGACTTCTTATTATATTGTTTTTTAAAGGACACATGATCATCAGAAAACTCCATTTCCACCTTCTCCACACATCTAACTAGTTTTTCATAAATTTTGAACTCACGAGAGGCTATTTCTCTTCGGTATCATAGCTTCAATCTTGAGTAATATTTATTTATCTTACTATCAAGATCTCGGATGAAATTTGGAGCATACCTTTCCAGTCAAGTGATTTTTGCTTTGTAAATAGCCAATGAGTCATCATGCTGCTTCAATTCCAAGAATTATTTTTTCTATCCTATATCGAACCACTTTAGGAAAATATTTTTCAAGGAACATACCTTTGAATTAATCTCAATAATGTGCATCAATCTCCTAACTATCCATGATATTTTTTTACCATCTACCACCACTGATCAGCTTCACCTTAAAAATAGTAAAAAATGACACTAACCTATTGATGTTCTAAAAAACCCATGGCATCAATTGTTTTTCCAATGCTTTAATCCACCCTTCTACTATCACAGTGTCAGATGATCCTCTGAATGATGGGGGATGTTGCCTCATGAAATTCTCGACTATTAACATGTTGTTATGTAGTTGATCTGGATGATCTCGTGCATTGATTCGTCCACCATATATAGCATGAGTCAACTATTCCATCACTACAACAAACTGTTCAGTTCCAATTCCGACCATATCAGGTTGCTGATTTGGAAGGTTGTCTTCCTCCTGATGTTGTCCCAATAAAGGTTCCTTGATTCCTCCGTGGAAAACCAGTAGGAACAATGAAATATCTTAGGCAAAGCAAAATGGTAATCTGTAAATTCTATATCATTTAAATATTAACATAAATTAATTTATGGATATTAATTTAACAATACCCTAACATCTATAGTTGTCTAAACCGACCTTTGATACCAAATATAAGGACGCATACTTAAAAAATTACATAATCATGAATTAAATAAATAATTCACATTAAGGATCTTTTCAGGTTTAGTGTTTTAGAGAATTAGGCCTTAACATATACATGACGACGTGAATAATACATATAGACACATCCACTCAGTTTCCACATTTTCACAAAATTAAAACACTTGAAAAAAAGTCATGTGTAGTACCATGTTTTAGACAACATTACATTTCCATAATCACTTCCTTGACCTTATTCGATATTATTTATAGTAAAAAACATTTCAAAAACTTGGTATGCACATAAAAATCTCAGTAAGGGATACCCAAATAAAGAATAGTGTTATTTTTTCAAAACAACATGTAAACCATTAATACTTTATCATAACTAATATTTTCACTATTATGAGGAAGTAAATACTATTCATTGAATAAAAGAACATTTTTACCCTTTTTGTTACCAAATTATTTCCACAAAACCTATATAAAGAACACATAACATATAAAGGTAACATGAGACATAAACATTCTTAATTGGAATAACCATAAGGTTGACATCCACATATATCACTAAATGGAATATCAAAACGGCTGACATCCATACATAATTCATTGGATTGTATAACATAACCACCCTTCCTGTTTATCATGGGACCACCCATCATTTGGTTTATCATGTAACCACCCTTCAAATGTCTATGTACATTTATAAAATCATAAAACATAAAATATTTAAAATATAAACATTTCATTAATAACATTTAATTTCAAATTAGAGGAAATAATTTAAAGATATTGAAATAGTCAATCCAATTCAAAACCTATTTTCAAAACCAAAACACAAAAAAAAAGAATAATTGATTTCTTTTCATTTTAGAAAACATTAAGGCTTATAGAGGAATCCAAATAATGATTACGGTGGTGGAGAGGTCATTGTTGCCACAAACATGAAAAAGACTTTCATTATTCATTTAGTAAAATGCGTCGTAGAAAAACAATTCTGTTTGAATGAAAGTAATATTAAAAGGGTTTTAATATACACCGTGTAAAAAAGAAGGTATATATTATCGAAATATGCCTCAATGAAAGAAGATTGAGATGAAGTCTCTTACCTCGTGTCTGACTTGACCCGTTTGTTCTTTAATTTCTTGAATAATATACTAAAGTTAATTTCTACTTTCTTAAGAACATTTTCAAGTTCATTATTGCTTTTATATGACTTATTACCATGTTATAAACATTATGTAATCACTTATGTTAATAACGGTCATTTTTTCGATATTTGGTCTTTGAGTCGAAAATAAACATATTATATTTACAAGATGTTCACGTTATCAAAATTTCATTATATCCATAGTGATATTCATGAATTAGATATCATATATATAATATATATTCTATATATATATGTATTTATAATAGTATATAACATTTGTACATAAGAAATGAAATGCCCCGTTCATGGAGATGGTAAGTCGTACATACGCATGAACGCTACTTTCAATCCTATTTTTTATTTAATGGAATGAAAACATAGTGATACATAGGTATATTATAATTCTAATATAGTATCATATATAATATCATCAACAACATCCTTTATACATACCACGTATGGTATGAACGAGTCACATCACTTTGATTGGGTGGTAGTCCGCACATCCTCAAATGAAATTATCACGTTTATCCATAATGGAAACCCTAAAGATATGATATAAATGTGAAATACCGAATCAAAAAGAAATCATAAACATAATATATATCATATATAAATACAGTGCCATCTTAATGGCCACCATGAGAGGTGGTAAAAGATAATTGAACAATCATCGTTTCGTGATGCGATAGTTTCCCATCCACAAAAACATTATGTTCTTCACCCATTAGATGGAGGTGTGTATAAGTGTAGATTAAATACATCTCATAAAAACATCCTTGTATATTTATGATACTGTTGTTGTTTTAAAATAATTTAACAAAAATATTTTAGGGGTTGTAAAAGTAAAATAAATGAAATTAATTTAAGAGAAATTGTTACCTTTAATTTGGGTAACTTTCTTTGGTTTGAACCAAAATGACTTCTTGAAGTGCCTTCATCATAAGGTATGTCTTGTAGAAGGAGGAATGTGATGTAGGTATTTTAATTCATTAGAGGTTAGAGAATCCAAGAGGCTTGAGAGGTGTGAGGAAGGAGTTAGAAGTGGTGTCCTTTTATAAGGGGGAGGAGGGGCTCTTTATGAATGTGTGATACAATTACATTTTTATAAACATATCTCTGGTTTTGAAATGTCAAAAAATCATTAAAGTAGAATAAAATATGACTAATGGTCAAAATAAAATCATATAATTATAATTGGACAGTTTTTGGATATTATTTTAATATTTATAATTTTATTTATTTAAATCATTTATTAATGAGGTAAATACCGCATCATTATTGTGTCATATATAATTTTATTTATATGATGGCTAAAAATTATAAAAAAATACCATGATTTAGGAAATTGTATTATCATTTCAATGAATATTTACATTCGAAAATATAACTTATATAACCTTATGTACGAATTAATATACTAAAATATATTTGTTTGTGTCATTGTTGTCTTCACTTTAAATTAATTAGTCTAAAGTGTCATTATCACTCTTAAGTGGCCTTATGAGGTCCCAATATCGACCTAAATATGACCATGGTCTTCCCTGACTCATTCAATAAGGTTTGTACAAGTGATAATGTAATTTTTTATTATTATAATATTTTTTTACCTTAAATTACTCTATTTAACTTTAACTGTGGTAAATAAAAGTCAACAGTTACTATTCAAAAAAAATTTATTTTCATCTTATTGAACGAAATTTTACTTACTAATAACAACCGTGTATATTGGATTTTCAAAATTAAATTCACAGAATTGGTGAAATTTTATTTAAATGAAAAAGTCAGTTTTTTTACTACTACTTAGTGGTTTTAGTATTCATAAATTTTTTTTGTTTTTCTTGAAAAATAAAAAAAATTCAGTGAAAGATATATTTGATATTAGAATTAATTAATGTTCTCTATTTTTCATCATTAATAATGTGGAAGTGGAAAAAAATTAATTTAAAATTAATTCTCGCTGTCAAAACAAAAAGCGTATTTTTAAGAAATAATAACTATCAAAATAATGATAGATATTTTTGTCAAATTTCAAAGTGAAATTGCTTCCAATGACCAACATTGAATTAAATAGTAAAAATATAATCTAATTATACAGTAAAACAATTAAAAAAATAATCTATCAGTATAAATAAATTATATTAAAAGGTATTATTGAATTAAAATACAACATATATCATTTTCCATTAAAAATTAAATTTTATCAGAAAAATACCAAAAATTTACCTAAAGTGAATTTTGATGTCCTAATTCCAAAAAAAAATTCCATATTTCAACTAGAACATATAAAAGTGACAAAAACTATATTTAATGAGGGTTCTCCATTAAAAGGCGGAAAATCAACAATTTCAAGTAAATTATGCTTCAAATTAGATTCATTCACATTTTAAGCCTCTATCATTTTTTGGATAAATGAATATACATTTAACAAACATGTATTATCATATTGTAGTCAGTTTTGTTAATTACCACCAATACAATGGCTATGAGTTAACTACCATTTAAAATAATAATATTATATTATTAGCGTGCAACGTATGATTTCAAAGAAACCTATTGTTGCATATCGGGTATGCCATTGAAGATAAAATCCCCATTAAAGTAAAATTAATATTTAGTTCAAAAAATATTAACAAAAAAGGGAATGTATTATTTATTTATTTACACAGGATGTTACATCCTTTCCCCCTTTTATAAATTGAGTCCTCACAATTTTATTCACATATCAAATAAGTGGGGGTATTTAACCCTCATAACATTTTTAGATTCCCACATTGCCTCTTCAACCATATTGTTTTTCCACAAAACCATTACATGGTGAATTACCTTATTCTGAAACATTTTCACTCTACGGTCAATAATCTGGACTAGTTGTTCCACATAAGAGAGATTCTCTTCCAACTGAACTACCTCTGAGCTCAAAACATTAGATGGATCTAGAATATGAATTTTCAACATCAAAATAAGAAAAACATTGTGTACCTAGTATAAATATGGAGGTAAAGACACTCTGTAGGCAACTGATCCAACTTTTTTCATGATTTCGTAAGGTATAATGAACCTCGGACTCAACATTCCATTCTTCCCAAAGTGCATCACACATTTCCGTGGAGAAAATTTGAGAAAGACATGATCACCTACCTTGAAAGAAACATCCTTTCTATGATTATCCACATAAATTTTCTACCTGCTGTTATCTGTTCTCATGTTATTCTAAATCAACTACACTTTTTCTGCCATCTCTTCTACCAATTCTTCTCCCATTAGCATCCTTTCACTTACTTCATCCCAAAAGGATAGAGTTCGACAATGTTTTCCACATAATGCCTCAAATGGAGCCATCTGTAGACTGGAATGAAAATTGTTATTATATGAAAATCCAACCAAAGAATGATGTTGGTCCCAACTTCCCTGGTAATCTATTGAGAAAGCACGTAGCATATCCTCCAACGTCGGATTTTTTCATTATGTTTTCCATATGATTGAGGATGAAAAACTATACTAAAATTTAATTCAGTACCCAACGACTTCTAAAGGCCATTGAAAATTTTAGAAGTAAACTTGGGATCACTATCAGATACAATGGAGAGGGGAATAACATGTAACCGAACTATCTATTTAACATAAAACTGAGAAAGTTGATCTAGAGGAAAAATATCTCGAATAGGAATGAAATGAGCAGATTTAGTCATTCGGTCTACAATAACCCAGATTTCATTATTACCATGATATGAATTTGGTAATCCCATAATAATGTCCATAAATATATTTTAACATTTCCACTCTGGAATATGTAAAGACTGAAGCATTACTTTTAGTAACGGCCTCTCTGTTTTAAATAGCTGACAAGTCAAACACTTCACAGTAATGTCAGCAATATGTATTTTCATTCCAACCCACCAATAATACTCATAAATATCCTTGTATGTCTTAGTACTACCAGGATGAACTGAAAATGTTGAACTATGAGATTCAAAAAACAATTCATTCGTCAACTATGAAATAGAAGGACCCCATAATATATTCCAAAACCTTAAAACACAATCCTTATCAACATTAAAATTAGGAAACTTACCCTTCTGAACCAACTCTACCTTTTTCTGCAACTCACTATCTTCCTTCTGCACTTTTGTAATTCTTTCTGAGAGGGATGATTTCACTGACAACTGAAACAAAAAAGAATAATTTCTTGCACCAAAAACATCGATGCCAATGTTCATCAAGTCTTTAATCAAATGATCGTATTCCAAACATAACAAGGTTTTTGTAGCATTACTTTTTCAACTCAAAGCATCAACCACTTTATTTTCTTTTCTCAGATGGTAAAGTATCAAGAAATCATAATCCTTGATTAATTCTAGCAATCTATTCTATCTCATGTTCAATTATTTTTGAGTGAATATATAAATTAAACTTTTGTGATCAATATATATTTCACATTTTACTCCATACAAATGATGCCTCCAAATTTTTAATGGAAAAAATAGCAACTAATTCCAAATCATGTGTAGTGTAATTTAACTCATTAGGTTTCAACAGAATTGAATCATAAGCAATAACATGATCATTCTGCATAAGGACACAACCAAGTCCTTACTGTAGATAAAAAATTCACCATCACTGGAAGGCAATGCCAAAACTGGGGCATTCACCAATATTCTCTTAAATTACTGAAAATAATCATCACATTATTTTGTCCAGATAAAATTAATACATTTTCTAGTTATCATATTCAATGTACTAGATAACCATGAAAAATTCTCATCAAACATCTGGTAATAACTTTCCAAACCATGAACACTAGAGTTCTCAGTTATATTTATGGGTCTTGGACATTTTTCAACAATATTTTTTTAAAAGTTTCAACAATTATTCCATTTTTTGAAATAATGTGACCAAGTAAATAATTTTGTTGTAACCAAAAGTCACACTTTATAAATTCCACAAACAGTTTATTTTCTTTTATGTTTTGCAAGAAAACCCTTAAATGAATTTCAGGATCCTATTTTATTTTATAATAAACCAAAATATCATCAATGAACAGAACCACAAACATATCCAAGAAGTCATGGAAAATTCTATTCATATGATCCATGAATACAGCTGGTGCATTGTATAACCCAAAAGGCATAACTAAAAATTCATAATTCCCATATATATTACGAAACACAATCTTCAGAATGTTTTCTTTATTTAATTTCTACTAATAGTACCCTGACATCAAGTCAATCTACAATAAATACCGAGCTCCTTGGATATGATCAAAAAAATCATCGATATGAGGAAAATGATACTTTTTCTTAATAGTGATGTTATTTAATTCTCTATAATCAATGAAAAGTATCATTTAACCATATTTCTTTTTAAAAAACACGTTAGTATCACCCCATGGTGATGTGCTATGTTTAATGACACCTTTTTCTAATACCTCCTACAATTTATTCTTTAAGTCTAAAAGTTCAATTTCATCTATTTGATATGGGGTTTTGAAATTGGATTAGCATCAGGAACTAAGTCAAAAGTAAATTCAACATCCAAATCAGGTATCATACAAGGAAACACATCCAGAAAAACATCATGATACTCATTTACTACTGTCACATCATTTATCTAAACAGTTCCTTTGTTTTCATCAATATGTGTATGGTAACATTCATTTCCATCTTTTACTAGTCTCTTATCTTCCTGACATGTTATCAGAATTAATGGTTCATTATTATATATAAACTGAAAATATTTCTAAAATGAAACGTCTTTATATCTATAGAATATATTAGCATAATAAATAGAAATCAAACCCATGCCCAAAATATCATCAAACTCTACTAACGGTAAAACAATAAGGTTTGCAGAAAGATTTTTTCCATACATTAGGACATAAAGGTTATTATAATTTCTTTTTTATCAACGTTTCCTCCATTTTTTTTACCATTAGTTCATTTTTCATATCATTATATGGAATTCCCAATTTACCAGAAAACTTATCAAAAATGAAAAAATATGTAGACCCTGAATCAAAAAACACATTCACATTATCTGAACAAACAAAAAGTGTACATGATACTACTTCATTCGAAGTCCCAACATCTGATGAAGTAGTTGAAAAGGATTTCACCACCACATTATACATGTAGTATGGTTTCATTCCCTCAGTTTATTTCTTCACAGGACACTCATTTTCATAATGACCCATTTCATTGCACTTAAAACATCTTACTGTTAGCTTTTCATTGCCTTCTTGATCATCTTCCTTACAATTATGAGCAATATGTCCAGACATACCACACCGGAATTTCTTACCAGTCTTTGACAAACATACTCTAGGATGATTTTTACAATATCTCTCACAAGCTGGATATTTAGTTTTCTTACCACCCAGATTCATTGAGGAATTGTTTCCCTTTTCCTGCCAACTGTTCCGCTTATTCTATTGTTTTTCAAAGAATGCATGATCATTAGAAAAATTCATTTCTACCTTCTCCACACATCAAATAAGATTTTCATAACATTTGAACTCACAAGAGGATAATTCTCTTTGATATAACTGCATCAGTCCTAAGTAAAATTGATTTATCATACTATCAAGGTCTCAGATGAAATTTGGGAATACCTTGCTAGTCGAGTGAACTTTCCTTTGAAAATAGCCACTAATTAATCCACCTTACTCAATTTCAAGAATTTATTTTCCATCCTATGTCGAACCACTTTAGAAAAATATTTCTCATGGAACATACCTTTAAATACATCTCAATCAAGTGCATCAATAGCCTCACTATCCCAAATATTTTCACCATCGACCACAACTGATCAGATTCACATTCAAAATGGTAAAGAATGAGACTAACATTTTTCTATTGTGAACAACACATGGCATTGAAACATTTCTCCATTTCTTTAATAAAGCCTTCTTCTTGAACATGGTCAGATGATCCTCTGAATGATGGGGGATGATGCCTCATGAAATGCTTCACTAATAACATGTTTCTATGTGGTTGATCTCGCTGATCTCGTTCATGGATACCACCACCATTTATAGCCTGAGTCAACTGTGACATCACTGTAAAAAACTATTCAGTTCCGATTCTGACCATCACAGGTTGCTGATTTGGATGGTTGTCTTCCTATTGATGTCATCCCAACATAGCTTCCTTGTTTCCACTGCGGAAAACCATTCTAAACACAGTATTATATTAGGAAAAGCAACATGTTAATCTGTAAATTTTATATCTCTTCAATATTAACATAAATTAATTTATGGATATTAATTTAAAAATACCCTCACTCCTAATGTTGTATAAACTAGTTGTTGATAACAACTATATGGACCCATCCTTAAAACATTACATTATCTTGAATTAAAAGAATAATTCACATTGAGGATATTTTTAGGTTTATTATTTCATAGAATTAGGCCATAGTATCTATATATAAACTTTAATAATACATGTAGACACATCTACTTAGTTTCTATTTTTTTCACAAAATAAAAACTCCTGAAAAAAGAGTCATGTCTAGTTCCCTGTTTTAGATAGCACGACATTTCTTTGATCAAATCCTTAACTGTATTCCACTCTATGTCCTGTGAAAAACATTTCAAAAACATGGGATGAGCATAAAAAGCTAAATATGGGATTCATAAAGAAGGAAAACTATTAGTTTTTCAAAACAAAAAGTAATCCATGAATACTTTATCATAAGTAATAATTTTCACCTTTATGAAGTAGTAAATACTCTTCAGTAAATAAAAGATAATTTTTTACCCTTTTTGTAGAAAAATAATTACCATAAAACCCATATAAAGAACACATAACATATAATGGTAATATGGTACATAAACATTCTTAAGTGGAATAACCATACGGTCAACTTCCACACATATCTGAATAGCCATATAGCTGAATTCCATGCCCAATGAATTGGAGGTTATAACATAACCACCCATTATGGTTTATCATAGCACCACACATTATTTGGTTTATCATGTAACCACCCGTCAAATGTCCAAGTACCATTATAAAATCATAACACATAAAATATTACAAATATAATCATTTCTGTAATAACATTTATTTTGCAATTGTAAAAAATAATTTAAATATATTGAAATAATTAATCCATTCCAAAAACCATTTTCAATACCAAATCACTTATTACCATATTATAAACATTATGTAATAATAAACTAATGATAATTTATACTCTCTTAAGAACCTTTTTCAAGTTCATTATTCCTTTAATATCACTTATTACCATATTATAAACATTATGTAATCATTTAAGTTAATAACGGTCATTTTGTCGATATTTGGTACTTGAGTCAAAAATGAACTTTTAGTATTTACAAGTTGTTCCCGTGGTCGATAAATAATTATATCAAAATAGATATTCATGATTTAGATATCATATATATAATATATATTCTTTATATATATATATATTTATAACAGTATATAACATTTAGAGATAAGAAATGAAATGCACCATTCATGGATACGGTAATCCGTACGTACGCATGAACACTACTTTCATTCCTATTTCATATTAAATGAAATGAAAACATAATGATACATAGATATATATAATTCCAGTATAGTATCTAATATAATATCATTAACTACATCCTTTATATGTACCATGTATGTTATTAATGATTCAAATCACATTGAAGGGGCGGTAGTCTGCACTTCCTCAAATGAAATTATCGCGTTTACCCATAATGGAAACCATTAAGATATGATAAAAATGGGAAATACAGAAACCTAAAGAAAAGATAAACATGATATATATAATATATAAATACATTTCCATCTTAATGGCTAACATGATAGGCGGTAGAAGATAATTTAATAATCATCATTTCCTGAGGTGTTAGTTTTCCATCCACAGAAACAGTATGTTATTCACCCATTAGATGGAGGTGTGTGGAAGTTTAGTTAAAATAAAACTCATAAAAACATCCTATTATATTGAGGGTAATTTTTTTGTTATAAAAGAAAGTAATAAAAAGATTTTAGGGGTCGTAAAAGTAATATAAAAGAAAAGAATTTAAGAGAAATTGTTACCTTTAATTTCGGTAACTTCTTCTGGTTTGAACCAAAAGGTCTTCTTGAAGTGCCTTATGCCTAAGTTAGGGATTATAGGAGGAGTAGATGGATGTATAAAGATTAATTGGATAGATTTTGGACAATACAAAAGTCTTGATAGGTGTGATGAATGATTTAGAAGTGGTGTCCTTTTATAAGGGAGAGGAGGGGCTCATTAGAAATGTTTAAAACAATTATTTTATTATAAACTTATCTTTGGTTTAAAAAGGTCCAAAAATAATTAAAGTAGAAGATAAAATGACTCATGGATGAAATAAAATCATCCAATATGAATTCGATAGGTTTTGGATATTATGTTAATATCTTTATCATATTTATTTAAATCATTTATTAATGATGTAAATACTGCATCATTTTTGTGTCATAAATAATTTTATTTATTTAATGTCTAGAAATTATAAAAAAATACCATGATGTTGGAAATATTTTTATATTTCCATTGAATATTTAGAGTCTAAAATATAACTTATATTACCTTATGTAAAAAATTAATTTACTAAAACATATTTGTTTGTGTCATTTTTGACTTCACTTTAAATTAATTAATCTAAAGTGTCATTATCACTCTTAAGTGGCTCCATGTGGTCCACATATTGACCCAACGATGCCCATGGTCTGCCATGACTCATAAAATAAGGTTAGTATAAGTGTTAATGTAATTTTTTATTATTATAATATTCTTTTTACCTTGAATTACCATATTTACCTTTAACGACAATAAATAAAAGTCTAAAGTTACTATTCACCAAACATTATTTTCATCTTATTGAACCAAATATTACATATTAATAACAACCATGTATGTATTATTTTCAAAATTTAATTCAAATAAGCATCAAAATATTATTTAAATGAAAAAGTCAGTTTTTTAACTACTACATAGTTGTTTCACTATTCATCAAAAATTGATGTTTTTCAAAAAAATAACAACAATTTAGCCTATGATATATTTGATATTCCAAATTAAAAAATGATGTCTATTTTTGAATATTCAATAGATAGAAATGGAAGAAATTAATTTAAAATTAATTCCAACTTTCAAAACAAAAGGCATATTTTTTATAAGTAAAAATTATCAAAATATTAACAGTTGTTTTTGTCCAATTTCATAGTGAAATTGCTTCCAATGACTAACATTGGATTAAATGGTAAAATATATAATATAATTACTTTTTAAATCCAATTAAAAGTATAATCTAACCATATAAATAAATTATATTAAATGTAATTTCTGAATTAAAATACAACATTTTTTATTTTTCATTAAAAATTGAATTTTATCAGAAAAATACCACAAATTTACCCCAAGTGAATTATGATGTCCCGATTCTAAATAGGAATTTTACATGGACAAATATAACATATAAAAGTTACCAAAAATATATTTCAAGAGTTTTCTTTATTAAATGGTGGTAAATCAACATTTTAAAGTAAATTATGCTTAAAATTTGATTTATTCAGATTTTAAGCATCTAAATTTTATTGGATAAATGTAAATACATATAAAAAACATGTATAATCATTTTGTAGTTAGTTTTGTTCATTTCCTCTAATAAAATTGCAGGGAGTTAACTATAATATAAAAAAATAATATTATATTATTTGTGTCCAATGTAAGATTTCAAAGAACCCTGTTGTTGCATATCAGGTACGCCATCAAACATAGAAATACCTTTAATGTAATATTAATATTTAATTCACAAAATATTAATAAAAAAGAGAATGTATTATTAATTTATTTACACAGGATGATACATCCTTCCCACCTTTTGTAAATTTCATCATAACAAATTTATTCACTTATCAAATAGGTGGGGGTATTTTTCCCTCATATAATTTTCATATTCCCACTTTAACTTTTCATCCATGTGGTTTTTCCAAAAATCCTCTACCCAGTGAATTACCTTATTCCACAAAACATGCTCTCTACAGTCAAGAATCTGGATTGGTTGTTCCACATAAGAGATATTCTCTTCTAACTAAACTACCTCTGAGCTCAAAACATGAGATGGATTTGGCATATAATTTCTCAACATCGAAACATGAAAAGCATTATATACCTGGGATAAACATGGAGGTAATTCCACTCTATAGCCAACTGATCCAACTTTTTATAGAATTTCATAAGTTCCAATGAACCACAAACTCAACTTTCCCTTCTTTCCAAAATGCATCACACATTACCATGGAGAAACATTGAGAAAGACACGATAACCTACCACGAAAGAAATATCCTTTCTCTAATTATTCGCATATCTTTTCTGCCTGATCTTAGCTATTCTCTTGTTTTTCTGAATAAAATGCACTTTTTATGCCATCTCTTCTACCAATTCTGGTCCCATAAGCTTCTTTTCAACTACATTATCCCAAAAGGCTGGAGTTCGACAACACTTTCCATACAATGCCTTAAATGGAGCAATCTGTATACTAGAATGAAAAATATTATTATAAGAAAATTCAACCAAAGAAATATGTTGGTCCCAACTTCCATGGTAATTCATTGAGAAAGAATGTATCATATCCTCCAAAGTCTTAATTGTTCATTTTGATTTCCAATCTGATTGAGGATGAAAATCTGTTCTAAAATTTAATTTAGTACCCAACAACATCTGAAGTTCCTTCTAAAATTAAGAAGTAAACTTGAGATCATGATCAGATACAATAGAGAGGGGAATACTAGGTATCCTTACTCTCTCTTTAACATAAAACTGATAAAGTTGATTTAGAGACAAAATATCTCAAATAGTTAGGAAATGAGCAGATTTTATCAATCAATAAATAATAACCTAGATTGCATTATTACCTCGATATGTCTATGGTAATCTCATAACAATGTCCATGGATATATTTTCCCATTTCCACTCTGGGAGAGGTAAATTCCGAAACATTCCATTTGGTAACTTCCACTCTTCATTAACCTTTTGACAAGTCAAACACTTCCCAGTAATGTCAGCAATATCTCTTTTCATTCAATCCCACCAAAAATACTCCTTAAGATCACTGTACATGTTAGTACTACAAGTATGAACTGAAAACAGAGAACTATGAGATTCACATAACAACTAATTCATCAACTGTAAACCAAAAAGAAGACATAATCTCTTCCCAAACCTTAAAACACAATCATTATCAATGTTAAAATCAGGAAACTTACCCATTTGAAACAACTCTTCCTTTTTCTCCAACTCACTGTCTTCCTTCTACTCTTGCTTAATTCTATCTAAGAGTGATGATTTCACTGAAACCTGAAACAAAATAGAATAATTTCATGCACCGACAACTTCTATTCCATAGTTCATCAAGTCTTTAATCAAAGGTTCTTCTTCCAAATGTAACAAGGTTAATGTAGCAATACATTTTCAACTCAAAGAATCAGCCACATTATTTACTTTTCCCAGATGGTAAAGAATGGTGAAATCATAATCCTTGATTAATTTCTTCCATCTCATCTGTCTCATGTTCAATTCTTTTTGAGTAAATATATACTTTAAACTTTTGTGATCAACATATATCTCACAGTTTAATCCATACAAAAGATGTCTCCAAATTTTAAAAGCAAAAACAAAAGAAGCTAATTACAAATCATGTGTAGGGTAATTTAAATCATGAGGTTTCAACTTATGTTAAGAAAAACCAATTACCTGATCATTCTGCATAAGGACACAACCAATTCCTTTTAACTAATCATCATTTTCAATAAAAAATTCACCATCTCTGGAAGGAAATACCAAAACTGGAGCATTCACCAATCTTCTTTTCAATTTGTGAAAACAATCATAACATTCTTTTGTCCATATAAACTTAACACCTTTTCCAGTTAACTAATTCATTGGACTTGAGAACCATGAAAATTTATCAACAAAAATACAGTAATAACCTTCCAAAATAAGAAAACTATGGATATCAGTTATATTTGTGGGTCTTGGCCACTCTTCAACAAATTTTGTTCTAGGAGGATCACCAGTTATGCCATTTTTTGAAACAATTTGACCAAGGAAATAACTTTTCTTTAACCAAAACTCACACTTCTTCAATTTCCAAAATAGTTTCTTTTCATTAATTGTTTGAAAGACAACCCTTAAACAAATTTTATGATCCTATTTCCTTTTATAAAAACCCAAAATATCATCAACGAATACAACCACAACATATCCATGAACTCATAGAAATTCTATTCATAAGATCCATTAATACAACAGGTGCATTGGTTAACTCAAAAGGAATTACTACCAATTCATTATGACCATATCTTGTATGAAATGTGGTCTTTGAAATGTCTGATTTCGTTAATTTCAAATAATGGTACCCCGACCTCAATTCAATCTATGAAAAATACTGAGCTCCATGGATCTGATCAAACAAATCATCGATATGAGGCAAAGGATACTTGTTCTTAAGAGTTACGTTATTTAATTCTCTATAATCAATGAAAATTATTACAGAACCATAATTATTTTTATCAAACAATCTAGGAGCACCCCATGGTGATGTTATAGGTCAAATGAAGCATTTATTTAATATATACTGCAATTTCCTCTTTAACACTAAAAGTTCAATTTGAGTCATTCGATACGGGGGTTTTGAAATTGGCTTAGCAATAGGAACTAAGTAAACAGTAAATTCAACTTATCAATCAGGTATAATACTATGAAACTCATCAGAAAAAACATAAAGATACTCATTTACCAATTTCATATCATTTACTTGAATAGTTTCTTTATTTTAAACAATATGTGCATGGTAACATTGATTTCCATCATTTAATAGTTTCTCAGCTTCCTGATATGTTATCAAAAGTAAGTGTTCATTCTTCTATATAAACTAAAAATATTTCTTTAAAGAAACCTCTTTAGATCTATAATCAATATTAGCATAAAAAACAGAAAGTCAATCCATGACCAAAATAACATCAAACTCTACTAGAGGCCAGACAAAAAGGTTTGTATGTCGATTATTTCCACACACAAGGATGGGAAGGTTCTTATAATTTCATTTAATCTCAACATCTCCTCCAGGTGTTTTTACCATAAGTTTAATATTTATATCTTGAGATGGAATTTCCAATTTACTGGAAAACTTCTCAGAAATGATAGAATTTGTAGACCCTAAATCAAAAACACATTGACAACAACTGAACAAACAAACAGTGTACCTGATACTTCTTCATTCGATGGCCTAACATATGCTGAAGTAGATGCAAAGGATATCCCAACCCCTTTCTGCATATAGTCTAGTTTCTTTCCCTCAGTTTACTTCTTCGATAGATACTCATTTGCATAATGAAGAATTTCATTGCACTTAAAACAACTTACAGTTGGATTTTCATTGCCTTCTTGATCATCTTTATTACAGTTACAAGCAATATGAATAGACTTATAACACCAGAAGCACTTACCAGCCTTTAATAAACATTCTACAAGATTCTTTCTAACACACTTGTAACAAGATGGATATTTAGTTTTCTTGCCTCCAAGATTCTTTGATTAATTTTTTCCCTTTGCCTGCCAACAGGGCCTCTTATTCTTTTGTTTGTCAAAGAACACCAGATCATCGAAAAACAACATTTCCACCTTCTCCACACATCTAACATGTTTTCATAACTTTTTAACTAACGAGAGGATAACAGTCTTTGATATCGTGATGTTAGTCCTGATTAAAATCGATTTTTCTTACTATCAATATCTAAAATAAAATTTGGAGCATACCTTTCCAGTCGAGTGAACTTTTCTTCATAAATAGCCACTGATTTATCCTCTTGAATCAATTACAAGAATGGTTTTTCCATTCCATGTCGAACCACATTAGGAAAATATTTCTCAAGGAACATACCTCTGAATTCATTCCAATCTAGTAAATCAATATCTTCACTATCCCTGATATTTTTCACCATCGACCACCACTGATCAGCTTCACCTTTAAAATGGTAAATAGAAAGACTCACCTTTTGATGTTTCGAACAACCCATGGTATAAAAAAAATTATCCATTTCATTAGTCCACCCTTCTTCTAGCACAGGGTCAGATGATCCTCTGAATGATGGTGGATGTTTCCTTATGAAATGATCCACTACTGACATGTTTCTCTGTGGTTGATCATGCTGATCTTGTGCATTGATACCCCCACCATTTAGAGCCTGATTCAACTGATCCATCACTACAAAAAACTATTTAGTTCTAATTATGTCCATCTCAGGTTGCTGATTTGGAAGGTTGTCTTCTTATTGATGTCATCCCAACATAACTTACATGTTTCCTCTATGAAAAACCATTATGAACATAGAAATATTTTAGGCGACGAAGAATTGTAATATGTAAATTCAATATCATTTCAATATTAACATAAATAAATTTATGGATATTAATTTAACAATACCATAACTCTTAAAGTTGTCTAAATTGACCATTGATACCAACTATAAGGACCCGACCTTAAAAAAATATAATCTTGACTAAATGAATAATTCTCATTGAGGATTAGAGAATTAGTCCATAACATATACATGATGACATGAATAATACATGTAGGCACATCTACTTATTTTCCATTTTTTACACAAAAAAACTCTTGAATAAACAAGTGATGTCTAGTTCCATATTTTAGATAGAATGACATATCCTTGATCCCATCCATGACCCTATTCCACTTTATGTCCTGTAAAAAACATTTCAGAAACATGGGATGAGCACAAAAAGCTCATTAAGGGATACACAAAGAAAGAAAACTTTTAGTTTTTCAAAACAACAAGTAAACCATGAATACTTTATCATAATTAATACTTTTCGCCTTTATGAAGTAGTAAATACTCTTCACTGAATAAAATATCATTTATTACCCTTTTTGTAACGAAAATATTACCAGAAAACCCATATAAAAATACAAAACTTATAAAGTTAACTTGGGACATAAACATTTTCAAGTGGAATAACCATACGGTCGACTTCCACACATATCACTAAATAGAATATCCATACGACCGACATCCATACCCAATGTATTAGAGGTTATAATGAAACCACCCGTCCTAGTTTATCACGGCACCACCCATCCTTTGGATTATCATGTAACCACCTGTCAAAAGTCCAAGTACCATTACAATATTATAACACATAAAATATTGCAAATATAAACATTTCACTGATAACATTTAATTTGAAATCACAAGAAATAATTTCAAGATATTGAAATAATAAATCCAGGTCAAAACCATTTTCAAACCCAAAACACCCAAAAACAAAATAAGGGATTTCATTTTCATTTTACAAAACATCAAGTCTTATAGAGAAAGCCAAATAACTATTACGGTGTCAGAGAGGTCATTGTCCCCACAAACATTACAGACATTTGATTTTCCATTTAGTAAAATGTTTTATAGAAAAAATTATCCCTTTGAATGAATGTTAAAGTCAAAGGGTTTTATTCAACACCATGTAAAAGAAGAAGATATATATTATTGAAATATGCCTCAATGAAAGGAGATTGAGACGAAGTTCCTTACCTCATGTCTGACATGACCCATTTGTTATTTAATTTCCTGAATAATAAGCTAAAGATAATTTATACTTGCCTAAGAACCTTTTTCAAGTTCATTATTCCTTTTATATCACTTATTACCATGTTCTAGACATTATGTAATCATTTATGTTAATAACGTTCATTTTGTCGATATTTGGTACTTGAGTAAAAAATGAACTTATTATATTTACATGTTGTTCACGTGGTCAAAATTTATTTATATATAGAGTGATATTCATGATTTTGATATCATATATATAATATATATTCTTTATATATATGTATTTATAACATTATATAACATTTGAAGATAAGAAATGAAATGCACCATTCATGGAGACGGTAAGTCATACGTATGCATGAATGCTACATTCATTTCTATATCATATTTAATGGAATGATAACGTAATGATACATAGGTATATTATAATTCCATTATAGTATCATATATAATATCATTAACTCTATCCTTTATATGTACCATGTATCGTATGAATGAGTCATATCAATTTGAGGGGGTGGTAGTCCGCACTTCCTGAAATGAAATTATCGCATTTATCCATAATGGAAACCATAAAGGTATGATATAAATGACAAATAAAGAAGCATAAAGAAAACATAAACATAATATATATCATATATAAAAAAATTTCCATCTTAATGGACACCACGAGAGGCGGTAGGATATAATTGAACAATCAACGTTTCATGAGGCGTTAGTTTTCCATCCATAGAAATAATATGTTTTCACCCAATAGATGGAGGTGTGTTTAATTGTAGTTATAATACATCTCATAAAAATATCCTATTATATTGAAGATATTGGATTTCTTATAAGATAATGTATTAAAACGATTTAGGGGATAGAAAAGTAAAATAAAAGAAAATAAATTAAGAGAAATTATTACCTTTAATTTGGGCAACTTCCTTTGGTTTGAAGAAAAAGGACTTATTAAATTTCCTTATGCCTAGGGTAATGATTATAGGAAGAGGATAGGGATATAGGGATATTAATTAGGGAGAGGTTGTGTGATCCAAGAGGCTTTAGATTTGTGAGGAATTAGATAGAAGTGGTGTCCTTTTATAAAGAGGAGGAGGGGCTCTTTAGAATGGTTTGAAACAATTATTTTATTATAAACTTATATTTGAATTAAAAAGGACCAAAAATAATTAAAGTAGAAGATAGGATGACTCGTGATCGAAATAAAATCATCCAATATAAATTGAAAAGGTATTGGATATATTTTTAACATTTCTAATCTTATTTATTTAAATCATTTATTAATGAGATAAATAATGCATCATTTTTGTGTCATAAATAATTTTATGTATTTTATGTCTAAAATTTATAAAAAAATAAAATAATGTAAAAAATTGTATTATATTTCCAATGAATATTTATAATAAAAAAGGATAGCTTAAATAACACTATGTAAAAATTAATTTACTAAAAGATATTTGTTTGTGTCATTTTTGTCTTCACTTTAAATTAATTAATCTAAAGTGTCATTATCACTCTTAAGTGGCTCCACGAGGTCCCAAAATCAAGCCAAATATTCCCATTGTTGGCCAAAACTCGTCCAATATTATTTAGATAAGGGTTAAGAAAATTTTCTATTATTATAATATTCTTTTTACCTTGAATTCCCCTATTTACCTTTAACCGTGGTAAACAAAAGCCAAATGTTACTATTCATAAAAAATTATTTTCATCTTATAGATAAACATTTTACTTATTAATAAAATCCATGTATGTCATATTTTTGAAATTAAATTCACATAAGTGGTGAAATATCATTTAAATGAAAAATTCAGTTTTTAACTACTACTTAGTGGTTTCGCTATGCATAAAAAATTGATGTTTTCCAGAAAAATACCAATAATTCAGTATAAGCTATATTTGATATTAAAAATTCAAAAATTATTTCTGTTTTACAAAATTCAAAACACAAAAGTGGCATAAATTAATTTAAAATTAATTCCCGCTATCAAAACCAATGGCGTGTTTTTAAGAAATAATAACTATCAAAATATTGACACTTGTTTTTGTCCAATTTCAAAGTTAAATTGCTTCCAATTACCAAAATAGGATTAAATGGTAAAAATATAATATAATTACACATTAAAACCAATTAAAAATATAATCTAACCATATAAATAAATTAGATTAAAAATAAATTTTGAAATAAAATGCAACATTATTTATTTTTCATTAAAAATTTAATTTTATCAGAAAAATACCAAAAAATTAACCCAAAGTGAATTTTGATGTCCCGATTCTAAAGAAGAATTTTATTTTGTTAACTAAAACATTTAAAAGTGACTAAACCTAGATTTAAATTGGGTTCTCTATTAAAAGGTTGTAAATTGATGTTTTAAAGTAAATTATGCATAAAATTAGATTCATTCACATTTTAAGCCTCTAACATTTATTGGATAAATATAAATACATTTAACTAACCTGTATAATCACATTGTAGTGTGTTTTTTTTCATTTTCTCCAATACAATGTCTAGGAGTTAACTACCATTTAATATAATAATATTATATTCTTAGTGTGAAATGTATGGTTTCAAAGAAACTCATTGATGCGTATCGGGAACGCCATCGAACATGAAAACCCCTTTAAAGTAAAATTAATATTTAATTCACAAATTATTAAGAAAAAATTGAATGTATTATTTCTTTATTTACTTGGGGTTTTACATCAATCCCCCCTTTTGGAAATTTCATCCTTGCAATTTTATTCACTTATCAAATAAGTTCGGGTATTTATCCCTCATAACATTTTTAGATTCCCACGTTGCGTCTTCAACCATTTGGTTTTTTCCACAAAACCATTACCTTGTGAATTACCTTATTCTACAACACTTGATCTCTATGGTTAAGAATCTATACTGGTTGCTCCATATAAGAGAGATTCACTTCCAACTGAACTACCTCTGGGTTCAAAATATGAGATAGATCTAACATATACTTTCTCAACATCGAAACATGAAAAAATTGTGTACCTGGGATAAACGTGGAGGTAAATCCACAACATAAGCAACTAATCCATCTTTTTCAAGGATTTCATAAGGTCTAATGAACCGCAGACTCAACTATCCCTTATTTCCAAAATGAATCACACTTTTCCCTGGATAAACTTCGAGAAAGACATGATCACCTACATCAAAAGAAATATCCTTTCTCTGATTATCCGCAAAATATTTCTGCATGCTCTGAGATTTTCTCATTTTCTTCTAAATCAACTGCACCTTTTTTACCATATCTTCTACCAATTCTAATCACATTAGATTCCTTTCACCTACTTCATCCCAAAAGTCTAGAGTTTGAAAACACTTTCCATATAATGCCTCAAACGGATCCATCTGTATACTGGAATGAAAAATGTTTTTATAAGAAAATTCAACCAAAGAAATATATTGGTCCGAAATTCCATGGTAATCCATTGAGAAAGAACATAACATATCATCCAAGTTATAAATTGTTTATTCTAATTTCATATCTGATTTAGGATGAAAAGTTAAACTAAAATTTAATTCAGTACCCAATGAATTCTGAAGGCCCTTTAAAAGTTAGAAGTAAACATGGGATCACAATCCAATACAATGGAGATAGGAATACCACGTATCTTGACTATATCATTAACATACAACCAAGAATGTTGATCTAGAGACAATGTATCTCAAATAGATAGTAAATTATCAGATTTAGTCAATTGATCAACAATAACATAGATTGCATTATTACCTTGTGATGTCATTGGTAATCCCAAAACCAAGCCCATGGATATATTTTCCCATTTCCACTCTGGCACATGAAAAGACTAAAGCATTCCTTTCGGTAAATGTCACTCTACTTTAACCTTCTAACAAGTCAAACACTTCACAGATAATTCATAAAAATCTCTTTTCATTCCATCCCACCAATTATACTTCTGAAGATTTCTATACATCTTAGAACAACCATGATAAACTAAAAATGGTGAACTATAAGATTCACATAACAACTCATTCTTCAACATTGAAACATAAATAACACATAATCTCTTCACAAACCATAAAACACAATCATTATCAATGTTAAAATCAAGCAACTTACCCTTCTGAACCAACTCTACCTTTTTCTGTAACTCATTGTCTTCTTTATGCGCTTTCTTAATTCTTTCTGAGAGAGATGATTTCACTATCACCTAAAACAAAACAGAAGATTTTCCCGCACCAACAACTTCTATGTCAATGTTCATTAGGTATTTAATCAAAGGATATAGTTCTAAACGTAACAAGGTTATTGTAGCATTACTTTTTTTAATCAATGCATCAGTCACTTTATTTTATTTTCCAAGATGCTAAAGGATCGTGCAATCATTATACTTGATTAATTCTAGCCATCTCCTCTATCTCATGTTCAATTATTTTTGAGTGAATATATACTTTAAACTTTTGTGATTAGTATATATTTTACCCTTTACTATATACAAATGATAGCTCTAAATTTTTATATTAAAAACAACAACATCTAATTCCAAATCATGTGTTGGGTAATTTAATACACGTTGTTTCAAATGACGTGAAGTATAATCAATTTCCTGATCACTCTACATAATGACACAACCATTTCCTTTAAATGAACCATCATTGTATATAAAAAAATCACCGTCTTTGGAAGGAAATGCTGAAACTGGAGCATTCACCAATGTTATTTTCAATTTCTAAAAACAATCATCACATTCTATTGTCTAGATAAATGTAACACCTTTTCAAGTTAACTTAAACGTTGGACTAGATAACCATGAAAAAATCTCAACAAAACTCTGGTAATAACCCGCAAAACCAAGAAAACTACATATCTCGGTTATATTATTGGGTATTGAAAATTCTTCAACAACTTTTGTTTTAGTAGTATCAACAGTTATGCCATTTTATGAAACAATATGGTCAAGGAAAAAAAAAATTTTATCCAAAAACTCACACTTGCTGAATTTCCTAAATAGTTTCTTTTCTTTTAATGTTTTCAAGACAACAATTAAATGAATTTCAGGATCCTATTTTCATTTAGAATAAACAAAAATATCATCAATGAACACAACCACAAACATATCAAAAAACTCATGGAAAATTATATTCATAATATCCATGAATACAACAGGAGCATTGTTTAACCCAAAAGGCATAACTAAAAATTTATAATGGACATATCTAGTAGGAAACTCGGTATTCGGAATGTCTTCATTCTTTATTATAAACTGATAGTGCCCTGAACTCAAGTCAATATTATAAAAATACTGAGCTCCTTGGAACTGATCAGAAAAATCATCTATATGAGGTAAAGGATACTTTTTCTTAATAGTGATGTTATTCAATGATCTAAAATTAATCCAAAGTCTCATTGAACTATATTTATTTTTAACAAAAAAGTCAGGAGAACCCCATGGTGATGTCCTAGGTCAAATGAAACCTTTATATAATAACTCTTATGATTTCTTCTTTAACATTAAAAGTTAATTTGAGCCATTCGATAAGGGGGTTTTGAAATTGGCTTAGAATCAGGAACTAAGTCAACATAAAATTCAACCTCCCGATCAGGTATAATACCCGTAAACTCATCATAAAAAACATCAAGATAGTCATTTACCACTGTCACATCATTTATTTAAACAATACATTTTTTCAACAATATGTTTATGGTAACATTTGTTTCCATCTTTTACTAGTTTCTTAGCTACCTGATATATTATCAAAAGTAAGGGTTCATTCGTGTATACAATCTGAAAATATTTATCAAAAGAAACCTCTTTATCTCTGCATTAAATCTTAGCATGATAAATAGAATGCCAATCCTTGCCCAAAAAAACATCAAACTCTAGTAGAGGAAAAACAATAAGGGTTACAGGTAGAGTTTTCCGCACACAAGTACGACAAGGTTCTTATATTTTTTTATCTCAACAATTCCTCCATGTGGTTTTACCATAAGTTCAGTATTCATATCTTGATATGTAATTACCAATTTACTAGAAAACTTCCTAGAAATGAAAGAATGTGTAAACCCTGTATCAAAAAACAAATTGACATAATCTGAACAAAAAAATTGGGTACCTGATACTAATTCATTCTATGGCCCAAGATCTGCTGTAGTAGTTTCAAAGGATTTCACCACCCCTTTCCGATTGTAGTCTGGTTTCTTTCCCTTAGTTGATTTTATCTCTAGATAGTCATTTTCATAATGACCCATTTCATTGCACTAAAAACATCTTACAGATTTCTTTTTATTGCCTTCCTGATCATCTTCGTTACAGTTACGAGCAATATGAACAGACATACCATACTAGAAGCACTTACTGGACTTTGATAAACATTCTCTAGGATTCTTTTTACCACACTTCTCAAAATATGGATATTTAGTTATCATAAATCCAAGCTTCTTTGATGAATTGATTTCCATCGCCTTCCAACTAGACCTCTTATTCTGTTGTTTGTCAAAGAAAACCTGATAATTGACAAACTGCATTTCTACCTTCTCCACAGATCAAACAAGTTTTTCATTATATTTGAACTCACAAGAGTATAATTCTCTTTGATATCATAGCTTCAGTCCTGAGTTAAATTTATTTATCTTACAATAAATATTTTAGATGAAATTTAGAGAATACCTTTCCAGTCGAGTGAACATTCCATCATAAATAGACATTGATTCATCCTCCTACATCAATTCCAAGAATTGTTTTTCCATCTTAAGTCAAACCAAATTAGGAAAATATTTTTAATTGAGCAGATATTTGAATTCATCCCAATCAAGTGCTTCAATATCTTAACTATCCCTGATATTTTTATTCATAGACCACAACTGGTCAGCTTCACCTTTATAACGGTAAACAGCGAGACTAACCATATGATGTTCTGAACAACCCATGGAATCGAAAATTTTCTTTAGTGCTTTAATCCACCCTTATACTAGTACAAGGTCAGATGATCCTCTAAATGATGGGAGATGTTGCCCCATGAAATTATCCACTAATAACATGTTTCTCTATGGTTGATCTGGATAATCTCATGCATGGATACAACCACCATTTATAGCCTGATTCAACAATGCCATCACTGCAACAAACTGTTTATTTTTTATTCCAACCATCTCAAGTTGATAATTTGGAAGGTTGTCTTCCTATTAACATCGTCCCAAAATAGTTACCCTGTTTCCTTTGTAGAAAATCCTTCTAAACACAGATATATCTTAGGCAAAGCAACATGGTAATATTTAAATGATATATCATTTCAATATTAACATAAATTAATTTATGTATATTTGTTTAACAATAACCTAACTCCTAATGTTTCCTAAACCGACATTTGATACCAACTATAAGGACCCAACATTAAAACATTACATAATCTTGAATTAAATGAATAATTCAAATTATGGATATTTTCAGGTTTAGAGTTTTAGGGAATTAAGCCATAACCTATACATGACGACTTGAATAATACATGCAGACACATCTACTAAGTTTCCATTTTTTTCACAAAATAAAAACTTTTGAAAAAAAGAGTCATGTCTAGTTCCATGTTTTAAACAGTATGACATATATTTGATCCCATCCTTGACCCTATTCCATATTATGTCCCGTGAATAACCTTTCAAAAACATAGGATGAGCATAAAAATCTCAGTAAGGGATACAAAAAGAAGGAAAACTGTTAGTTTTTCTAAAAAATAAATAAACCATGAATACTTTATCATAAGTAATATTTTTCACCTTTAAGAAGTAGTAAATACACTTCACTGAATAAAAGATCATTTCTTACCCTTTTTGAAAAAAAATAATACCAAAAAAACGTTATAAAGAACACATAACATATAAATGTAACAAGGGGCGTAAACATACATAAGTGGAATATCCATACAGTCAACTTCTACACATATCACTAAATGTAATAGCCATACGGACGACCTCTATACCCAATGAATTGGAGGTTATAATGTAATCACACATCCTAGTTTATCATGGCACCACCCGTCATCTGGTTTATCATGTAACCACCCATCAAATGTCCATGTACCATTATAAAATCATAAAAAATACAATATTGAAAATATAAAAAGTTAACTTATAATATTTAATTTGAAATCACAAGAAATAATTTGATGATATTGAAATAATCAATCAATTTCAAAATCTATTTTCAAAACCAAAACACCCAAAAAAAGAATAAGGTATTTCCTTTTCATTTTAGAAAACATTAAGGCTTATAGAGGAAGCCAAATAACTATTACGGAAGAGGAGAGGTCATTGTCACCACAAAAGTTAAAAACATTCCATTTTTCATTTAGTAAGACGCTTAGTAGAAAAATATTCTATTTGAATGAAATTAATATTCCAGGGGTTTTATTATACACCGTTTAAAAGAAGAAGGTATATATTATAGAAATATGCCTCAATAGAAGAATATTGTGATGAAGTCCCTTACCTCGTGTCCAACTTGACCCATTATTTCTTTAATTTCCTAAATAATCAACAAAATTTAATTTATACTTTCTTAAGATTCATTTTAAAGTTCATTATTCCTTTCATATCACTTATTACAATGTTATAAACATTATTCAATCTTTTATATTAATAACTGTCATTTTGTCGATATTGGGTACTTGATTCAAAAATGAACTTCTTATATTTACAAGTTGTTCACTTGGTCAAATGTTCATTATATACATAGTGATATTAATGATTTATATATCTTATATATACTATATAATCTTTATATATATATATGTATTTATAAAAGTATATAACATTTGAGAAAAATAAATGAAATGCACCGTTCATGGAGACAGTAAGTCGTACTTACGCGTGAACACTAATTTTATTTCAATTTAGTATTTATTGGAATGAAACCATAATTATAAATAGGTATATTATAATTCCATTATATTATCATATATAATATCATTAAATCCATCTTTTATATGTACAACGCATGGTATGAATGAGTCATATCACTTTGAGAGGCGGTAGTCCGCGCATTCTCAAATGAAATTATCCCATTTACCCCTAATAGAAGCCATAAAGGTATGATATAAATGATAAATATAGAAGAATAAAAAAAATAAACATAATATATATCATATATAAATAGATTTCCATCTTAATGTCCACCATGAGAGGCGGTAGGAGATAATTGAACAATCATCATTTTTTGAAGCGTTAGTTTGCCATCCACAGAAAAAGTATGTACTTCACCCCTTAGATGGAGGTGTGTGCAAGTGTAGTTCAAATAAATATCTTAACAACATCCTAGTATATTAAGGATACTGTTTTTGTTATAAAATTACGTAATAAAAATATTTTAGGGGTTGGAGAAGTAAAATAAAATAAACATATTTAAGAGAAATTTTTACCTTTAATTTGGGTAACTTACTTTGGTTTGAACCAAAAGGTCATCTTAAAGTGAATTATGCCTAACATAAGGCTTCTAGGAAGAGGATATTAATGTAGGGAGATTAATTAGGAAGATTTTGGAAGATCCAAGAGGCTTTAGAGGTGTTAGTAATGGGTTATAAGTGTTGTCCTTTTAAAAGGGAGAGGGGGGTCTCTTTAGGAATGTTTGAAAAACTTATTTTATTATAAACTTATATTCAGTTTAAAAATTTCAAAAAATCATTAAATTCGAAGATACTAAGACTCGTGGTCAAAATAAAATCATCCAATAATAATTCAAGATGTTTTGGATATATATTTTATATTTATAATCTTATTTATTTAAATAATTTTTTAATAGGGTAAATACTACATCATTATTGTGTTATAAATAATATTATTTATTTGATGTCTAAAAATTAAAAAAAAATACAATGATGTATGGATTATTTATATATTTTTAATGAATATTTAGAGTCTAAATTATAGATTATATTACCCTATGTAAAAATTAATTTACTAAAAGATACTTGTTTGTGTCATTTTTTCCTTCACATTAAATTAATTAATCTAAAGTTTCATTATCACTCTTATGTGGCTCCATGGGGTCCAAAAATAGACCCAAATATACCCATGGTCGGCCATGACTCATAAAATAAGGTTAGGACTAGTGTTAACGTAATTTGTATTATTATAATATTCTTTTTACCATGAATTATCTTATTTACCTTTAACTGCAGTAACTAAAAGTCAACAGTTAATTTTCACCAAAATTTATTTTCATCTTATTGAACAACATTTTTCATACTATAAACAACAATGTATGTCGGTTTTTTGAAATTAAATGCAAATAAGTTGTGAAATTTCATTTAAATTAAATATTCAGTTTTTAACTACTACTTAGCAGTTTCAATATTCATAAAAAATTAATGTTTATTAGAAAAATACCAATAATTCAGCCTAAGCTATATTTAATATTCCAAATTAGAAAATGATGTCTATTTTAAAAAATTCAAAAAACAGAAGTGGAATAAATTAACTTAAAATTAATTCCACTATCAAAACAAATGTCATCTTTTTATGAAATAATAACTATTAAAACATTGATAGTTCTTTTTGTCCAATTTCAAAGTGAAATTGCTTCCAATGACCAAAATTGTATTAAATGGTAAATATATCATCTAATTACACTTTAAAACTAATTAAAAAGATAATATAACTATATAAATAAATTAGTTTAAAAGGTACTTTTGATTTAAAATACAGCCTTTTTCTTTTTTCGTTAAAAATTGAATTTTATCAGAAAATACCAAAAATATACCCAAAGTGAGTTTTGATGTCGCGATTCTGAAGAAGAATTTTATTTGGACAACTAGAACATATAAAATTGAACAAATCTATACCCAAAGAGGGTTCTTCATCAAAAGGTGGAAAATAAACATTTTAAAGTCAATTATGCTTAAAATTAGATTCATTCACAATTTAAGCCTCTAACTTTTACTGGATAAATGAAAATACATTTAACAAACATGTAGAATCATACTGTAATTAGATTTGTTCATTCTCACCAATAAAATTTCTTGTAGTTAACAACCATCTAAAATAATAATATTATATTATTAGTGTGCAACATAATATTTCAAAGAGACCAGTTGTTGCATATCGGGTACGCCATCGAACATAGAAACCCCTTTAAAGTAAAATTAATATTTAATTCACAAAATATTTATAAAAAAAAGAATGTATTATTTATTTATTTACACAGGATGTTACATCCTTCCCCCATTTTGGAAATTGCATCCTCACAATTTTATTCACTTATAAAATAAGTGGGGGTATTTATCTCTCATAAAATTTTCAGATTCCCACGTTTCTTCTTCAACCATTTGGTTTTCCCACAAAACCATTACCTGGTGTATTACCATATTTTGCAGCACATTCCCTCTATGGTCAAGAATCTGGACTGGTTGTTCTACATAAAAGTGATTCTTTTCTAACTGTACTACCTCTGGGCTCAAAAAATGAGATGGATCTGGCATATAATTTCTCAATATCGAAACATGAAAAAAATTGTATACCTAGGATAAACATGGATGTAAATCCACTCTATAGGAAACTGATAAAAAATTTATGGGATTTCATATGGTCCAATGAACCTCGGACTCAACTTTCCATTCTTTCCAAAACTCATTACACTTTTCCATGGAGAAACATTGAGAAAGACACGATCACCTATATCAAAAGAAAGATCCTTTCTATGATTATCTGCACATATTTTCTTCCAACTCTGAGCTGTTCTCATGTTCCTCTGAATCAACTGCACCTTTTTTGCCATCTATTTTACCAATTAGGGTCCCATCAACTTCCTTTCACCTACTTAATCCCAAAAGGCTAGTTTTCGACAACGTTTTCCATATAATTCATCAAATGGAGCCATCTGTATACTGGAATGAAAACTTTTATTATATGTAAATTTAACCAAAGAATGATGTTGGTCCCAACATCCCTGGTAATCCATTGAGAATGCACATAGAATATTTTCCAAGGTCTAGATTGTTTGTTCTGATTTACCATCTGATTGAGGATGAAAAGATGTACTAAAATTTAATTCAGTACCCAACGACATCTGAAGGCTATTCCAAAAGTTAGAAGTAATACTATAATCACGATCAGATATAATGGAGAGGGGATTAACATGTGTCCTGACTATCAATTTAACATACAACCATGAAATTTGATATAGAGACAAAGAATCTCGAATAGGAAGTAAATGAGTCGATTTAGTCAATCGATCAATAATAACCGAGATTTCAATATTACCTCGACATGTCTTTGGTAATCCCATAACAAAGTCCATGGATATATTTTCTCATTTCCACTCTGGAACAGGTAATGTCTAAATAATTTATTTCAGTAACTACTGCTCTCCTTTAACCTGCTGACAAGTCAAACACTTCACAGTATAGTCAGCAATATCTCTTTTCATTCCATCCCACCAATAATACCCCTGATGATCTCTGTACATCTTATTACTACCAGGATGAACTGAAAACAGTGAACTATGAGATTCATATAAAAAATCATTATTCAAATGTGAAATACAAGGCACACATAATCTATTCCCAAAACTTAAAACAAAATAATTATCAATGTTAAAATCATGCAACATACCCTTATGAACCAACTCTATCTTTTTTTGCAACTCAATTTCTTCATGCTACACTTGTTTAATTATGACTGAGAGAGTTGATTTCACTAACACCTGAAAAAAAAGAATAATATCCTACACCAACAACTTCTAGACCAAATTCCATGAAGTATTTAATTGACATAACATGTTCTAAATGTAACAAGGTTAATGTAGTATTACTTTTTTGACTCAAATCATCAGCAACTTTATTTGATTTTCCCATATGGTAATGGATCGTGCAATCATAATCCTTGATTAATTACATCCATCTCATATGTATCATGTTCAATTATTTTTTAGTGAATATATACTTTAAACTATTTTGATTAGTGTATATTTCACACATTACTCCATACAAATGATTACTCTACGTTTTTAAAGAAAAAACAACAGCATCTAATTCCAAATCATGTCTAGGGTAATTTAACTCATGAGGATTCAACTGACGTAAAACATAAGCAATTACCTAATCATTCTGCATAAGGACACAACCATGTCTTTTAAACAAAGCATCACTGTAGATAAAAAATTCACCATCTCTAGAAGGCAATGCAAAAACTAGAGCATTCACGAAACGTTTTTTCACTTCCTGAAAAAAATCATCACATTCTTTTTTCTATATAATCTTAACACCCTTTAAAGTAAAATTAGTCATTGGACTAGATAACCATGAAACATTCCCAACAAACCTCTGGTAATAACCTACCCAACCTAGAAAACTACAGATCTCGGTTATATTTGTGGTTCTTGGACATTCATCCATAACTTTTGTTTTAGCTAGATCAATAGTTATGCCAATTTTTGAAATAATGTGACCAAGGATAGAAATTTGATGTAACCAAAACTCCCACATGCTAAATTTAAAAAATAGATTCTTTTATTTTAAGGTTTGCACGAAAACCCTTAAATGAATTTCATGATCCTCATTTCTTTTAAAATAAACCAAAATATCATCAATGAAGACAACCAAAAACTTATACAAGAACTCTTGGAAAATATTATTCATAAGATTCATGATTATGACAGGTGCATTGGTAAACCCAAAAGGAATGACTAGAAATTCATAATGGAAATATCTATTATGAAACACCATTTTCAGAATGTCTTCTTTCTTTACATTCAACTGATGGTACCCCAACCTCAAGTCAATATTTGAAAAATTATGAGCTCCCTAGAGTAGATAAAAAAATTTATCGATATGAGGAAAAGGTTACATGTTCTTAACAACGATGTTATTAAATGCTCTATAATCAATGAAAATTATCATTGAACTATCTTTCTTTTTATCAAACAAGACAGGGGAACCACATGGTGATGTGCTATGTCCAATGATACCTTTATCTAATAACTCCTACAATTGCTTCTCTAACTATAAAAGTTCAATTTGAGCCATTCAATAAGGGGGTTTTTAAATTGGCTTAGCATCAGGAGCAAAGTCAATAGTAAATTCAACATCTAGGTCAGGTATAATAATATGTAACTCATTAGAAAAAACATCAAGATACTAATTTACCACTATCATATCAATTATCTGAATAGTTCTGTTGTTTTCAACAATATGTGCATGGTAACATTTATCTCCATCTTTTACTAGTTTCTCAGCTTCCTGATATGTTATCAAATTTAAGGGTTCATTCATGTATACAAACTGAAAATCATTCTAAAAATAAACCTCTTTATCTCTACAGTCAATCATAGCATGATAAACAGACATCCAATCCATGCCCAAAATAACATCAAACTCTACTAGAGGAAAAATAATAAGGTTTTTAGGTAGATAATTTCCTCACAAAAGGAGATGAAGGTTCTTATAATTTTTTTTCTCAACGTTTCATCCTGGTGTTTTTACCATATTTTCAGTATTTATATATTGATATAGAATTCCCAATTTACCAAAAAACTTCTCAGAAATTAAAGAATGCATAGGCCCTGAATCAAACAACACATTGACATAATCTGAACCAACAAACAGTATACCTGATACTACTTATTCCAATGGCCCAATATCTGCTGAAGTATTTACATAGGATTACACCACCCCTTTCATCTTGTAGTATTGTTTCTTTCACTTAGTTTATTTCTTCACTGGACACTCAATTTTAAAATTACCCTTTTCATTTCACTTAAAACATCTTATAGTTGGATTTTCTTTTCCTTCTTGATAATCTTCCTTACAGTTACGAGAAATATGACTAGACATACTACACCGAAAGCACTTACTAGGCATCGATAAACATTATCCATAATGAATTTTACCACACTTTTCATAGGATTGGTATTTATTTTTCATACCTCTTGGATTCATTGATGAATTCTTTCCCTTTTCCTACAAACTAGACCTCTTATTCTGTTGTTTGTCAAAGAAAACTTGATCATCGACAAACTCTATTTCCACCTTCTCCGCATATCGAACTTGTTTTTCATAACATTTGAACTCACCAGAGGCTAATTCTCTTCGATATAGTGGCATTAGTCCAGAGTAAAATTTATTTATCTTACTATCAAGATCTCAGATGAAATTTAGAGCATACCTTTCCAGTCAAGTGATCATTCCTTCGTAAACAACCACTGAGTCATCCTGATACCTCAATTGCATGATTTTTTTTTCCATCCTAAGTAGAACCACTTTATAAAAATACTTATCAACTAACATACCTTTGATTTCAGCCCAATCTTGTGCATCAATCTACTCACTATCCCTAATATTTTTCACGATCGACCACCACTGGTTAGCTTAGCTTTAAAAATGATAAATAAAGAGACTAACCATTTGAGGTTCTGAACAACACATGACATTGAAAATTTTCTCCGGTGCTTTAATCCACCCTTCTGCTAGAACATGGTTAGATGATCCTCTGAATGATGAGGGATGTTGCCTCATGAAATCCTCCAATAATAACATGTTTCCATGTGGTGGATCTGGCTGATCTCGTCCATGGATACCTTCACCATTTATAGATTGAGTCAACTGTTCCATCACTGCTACAAACTATTCAGTTCATATTCCAACCATCTTAGGTTGCTGATTTGGAAGGTTTTCTTCCTCCTGATTTCGTCCTAATATAGCTGCCCTATTTTCTCTGTAGAAAACCATTATGAACATATAAATATCTAAGGCAAAGAAACATAGTCTTATATAAAGGCTATATCATTTCAATATTAACATACATTAATTTATGGATATTAATTTAACAATACACTAACTCCTAAAGTTGTCTAAACTGACCATTGATACCAACTATAAGGACCAGGACATAAAACATTACATAATCTTGAATTAAAAAAATCACATTGAGGATATTTTTAGGAATAGAGTTTTAGATAATTAGGCCATAAAATATATATGATGACTTTAATAATACATGTAGACACACCTACTCAGTTTCCATTTTTTCACAAAATAAAAACTCTTGAAAAAAAGAGTCATGTCTAGTTCAATGTTTCAGATAGCATGGAATTTCCTCAATCCCATCAATGAGCCTAATCCACATTATGCCCTGTGAAAAACATTTAAAAAACTTGGGATGACCATAAAAATCTCAGGATGGGATATACAAAGAAGGAAAACTATTTTTTTTCAAAACAACAAGTAAAACATGAATACTTTATTATATGTAATATTTTTAATCTTTATAAAGTAGTAAATACTCTTCAATTAATAAAAGATAATTTCTTACCCTTTTTGTAACATAAAGATTACCCTAAAACCAATATTAAGAACACATTAAATATAATGGTAACATGGGACATAAACATTCTTAAGTTTAATAACCATACGGTCGACTTCCACACATATCACTAAATGGAATTGCCAGACGGTCGACTTCCATAACCAATTGATTGGACTTTACAATGTAACCCCCCGTCCTTATTTGTCACATCGACACCCTTTATTTGTTTTACCATGTAACCACCTGTCAAATTCCTATTTACCATTATAAAATCATATCACATAAAATATTTCAAATATAATCATTTCACTAATAACATTCAATTTGCAATTACAAGAAATAATTTCAATATTGAAATAATCAATCCATTTGAAAAAAAATTCAATACCAAAACACCCAAAAACAGAATAAGGGATTTACTTTTCATTTTAGAAACCATTAAGACATTTAGAGTAATCCAACTAACGATTACGGCGACAGAGAGATCATTGCCGCCGCAAACGTTAAAAACAATCTATTTTTCATTTAGAAAAACACTTCATAGAAAAAATATTCCCTTTTAATAAAAATAAAATTGAAAGTGTTTTATTATACACCGTGTAAAATAAGAATATATATATTATCGATATATGCCTCAATGAAAGGAGATTGAGACGAAGTCCCTTACATCATGTCTGACTTGACCCGTTTGTTCTGTAATTTTTTGAATAATAAACTATATTTTATTTAAACTTGATTAAGAACATTTATCAAGTTCATTATTCCTATTATATAACTTATTACCATTTTATAAACATTATTTAATCATTTGAGTCAGTAACGGCCATTTTGTTGATATTTGGTACTTGAGTCAAAAATGAACTTCTTAGACTTACAAGTAGTTCACGTCGTCAAAAGTTCATTATATCCAGAGTGATATTCATGATTTAGATATCATATATATAATTAATATTCAGTATATATATGTATTTATAATAGTATATAAATTTTGGAGATAAGAAATGAAATACACCGTTCATGGAAACGGTAAGCCGTACCTACGCATGAACACTACTTTCTTTTTTATTTCATATTTAATGGAATGAAAACCTAATGATACATAGGTATATTATAAATCTAGTATAGTATCATATTTAATATCATTAACTCCATCCTTTATATAAACCACATATGGTATGAACGAGTCATATCACTTTGAGGGGCCGGTAGTCCGTACTTCCTCAAATTAAATTATCTTGTTTACCCATAATAGAAACCATAAAGGTATGATATAAATAGAAAATACAAAAGAATAAAGAAGAAATAACCAAAATATATATCATATATAATTATATTTCTTTCTTAATGTCCTCCATGAGAGGCGGTAGATGATAATTGAACAAATCATCATTTCGTGGGGCATTAGTTTTCTATCCACATAAACATTATGCTCTTCACCCATTAGGTGGAGGCGTGTGTATGTGTAGTTCTAATCCTTCTAATAAAAACATATTAGTATATTTAGGATACTTTTAAAATAAAAAAATAATTTAAGAGAAACTATAACCTTTAAATTGGGTAACTTCTTTGGTTTGAACCAAAAGGTGTTCTTAAAGTGCCTTATGCATAAGGTAAGAATTCGAAGAGGAGGATAGGTATTTATTAAGCTTAATTGGGTAGAGGTTGGATGAGAAAATATGTTTGAGAGGTGTGAGGAATGTGTTATAAGTTGTGTCCTTTTATAAGTGGGAGGAGGGGCTCTTTAGGAATGTTGGAAACAATTATTTTTTTATAAACTTATCATTGGATTCAAAAGGTACAAACTAATTAATATAGAAGATAAGATGACTCATGGTCGAAATAAATTCATCCAATAAAAATTGGACAGGTTATGAATATTATTTTAATATATATAATCTTATTTATTTAAATCATTTATTAATGAGGTAAACACTGGATCATTTTTGTGACATGAATAATTTAATTTATCTCACGCCTAAAAATTATAAAACAAATACCAGGATTTAGGAAATATTTCTCGATTTGAAATGAATATTTATAGTCTATAAAAATACTTATATAGTCCTATGTGAAAATTAATTTACTAAAATATAATTTTTTGCGTAATTTTTTTCACCACTTTAAATTAATTAATCTAAAGTGTCATTATCACTATTAAGTTGCACCATGTGGTCCCAATTCATCAAAAGTCAAAAGTTACAATTCATCAAAAATTATTTTCATCTTAATGAACCACATTTTACATAATAAACACAACCATGTATGTTGGATTTTCAAAATTCAATTTAAAGAAGCAGTTAACTTTCATTTAAATGAAAAAGTTATTTTTTTAACTACTACTTAGTGGTTTCACTATTCATAAAAAATTGATGTTTTTCAGAAAAATTCCAAAATTTTAGCTTAAGCTATATTTTATATTCCAAATTCAAAAATGATGTATTTCTAAAAAAATTAAAATCATATTAGTGGGAGAAATTAATTTAAAATTATTTCTTGCTGTCAAAACAAAAGGTGTGTTTTTAAGAACTAATAACTATCAAAATATTGAGAGTTGTTTTTTTCCAATTTCAAAAAAAATGCATCAAATGACCTACATTGGATTTAATGGTAAAAGTATAATATAATTAAACTTTAAAACCAATTAAAAAAATAATATAACCATATAAATAAATTATATTAAAAGTTAGTTTTGAATTAAAATACAACATTTTTCATTTTTCATTAAAAATAAAATTTTATTAGAAAAATACAAAAAATTTCCCCAAAGTGAATTTTGATGTCTTGATTCTAAAGAAGAAATTTCTTTGGTCAACTATAACATATAAAAGTGAAAAAAATATATATTTAAAGATGGTTCTCCGTTAAAAGGTTGTAAATCATCCTTTTAAAGTAAATTATGCTTAAAATTAGATTCATTCACATATTAGGCCTCTAACATTTATTGGATAAATGTAAATACATTTAGAAAACATGTATAATCAAATATTAGTTATTTTTTTCATTCCTTCCAATACAATGTCTAAGAGTTAACTACTATTTAATATACTAATATTATATTATTAGTGTGCAATGTAAGATTTCAAAGAAACCTGTTGTTGCGTATTGGGTACGAAATCGAACATAGAAACCCCTTTAATGTAAAATTAATATTTAATTCACAAAATATTAATAAAAAAGAGAATTTATTATTTCTTTATTTACCTGGGATGTTACACTATTCAACTCAAACAATCTATTCTTTAGATTAATAATACCCTATTTCGAGTGTATGAGTTTCATATACACAAATGATTCTCAAAATAGTTCTCAGGACTATATAAACATTCAATGAATAAAATTACTATCTATACGAGGGTGACATAGATATATGTATGTTGATTAACTTTCATGTCCAATAATCCTTGACTGATATATTATATTCCTAAATATTGGTTTCATTTGATCGAACAAAATCCCTAGATACATTGGTTCTTATTGCATAACACTATACTACCAATGAAAATAGATGTAACAATTTTCATGTTGAAAAACACACAAACATAGACCTAACAAAAAATTGAGTCTATTAACTCTAGGTTATATTCTATAATAACAATTTTGATAATTTTGATGTTCCCATAATTAAATGTTAAACACACTAATTCATGGACATTATAATAAGTGGTAAAACTCCAGTATTAGTGTTAAAATTTCAAGGGAAACCTAGAATGAATAGAAAAATTATTGAGAGTAAATCAATTTTCATTTTATAGATTAAAGAGATAGTGGAGTATCCAAAACTGAAAATATCTCTTCCCAAGTAAATAAAAATTATAAAAATTTTTTTTTAATAGATTTATATATCATAATAATTACATGATCAGAGTACTTTACTACTCTATGTAACTCCGACAACGTTCCAGAAGAAATTTCAACATGAGATCATAGTGCATATTTATACTCAATATCATCCGTCCCAACCCACTATACCTCTTACAAAAACTAGTACACATTATTATAGACCTCTTCAAGACAAGAATTTTTTTTACTTCTATGATGTAAATATTTTCCGATTTATTTTTCTATGGTATGATGTTCTACAAATCATAGTTTCTTGTCGAGTTTCTACTATATATATTTTCAAGGGATTATTATGTAGGATTTCCTTGTTGTAGAGAAATGTCCCATAGAATAAACATTCATGAGTTGAGACATCGACACACTTGACATATCTATGATTGAAACAAATTCTTTCAAATTGATATTTATGGTTGGTATGTAAACCACCAAACACTACAAAAACGAAACCCAAGTCTCATCTCAAGAAAATTATGATTAAATTTTTTAAAAAAGGGTCTAAAAATAAATTTTTTCATATCCAACCATACTATTTAGTTGTTGAAACTACAATTTTTTTAGGGATTAAAATATTTCTTCATAATCACCCTAATTGTGAAGAAATTATTATTTGACCAAGTCCACAAGATAATGATAATCATCAAAATTTTCCAAAATAATGGGCACTGTAGTATTCTAATTAATTTTAACCTATGATGAAGGGAAATTTGACTCATCCAAAATCATATATATATGTAAAATTTCTCCTAAAATGGTTATCCAAAATTCAATACCTTGTATGGAAGTATGTGAGATAGTCATGATGTCGGGAGTATCACCTTCATCTTCTAAGGCACAGACCACCTCAAGAATAAATGACCACATGAAAATTATTATAGGCTTAATGTATCATTATATTGAGTTAACATAAAGAAAAAACCCTTATTCAATGGTATATATAATGTGAACATGTTGTGATTTTTTAGAAACCTCAAAAATGTCACCCATTGACACTGATCCTGTATTAATTGTCATCACTGAA
The DNA here is from genome assembly GCA_963277665.1 of Viscum album. Lineage (NCBI taxonomy): Eukaryota > Viridiplantae > Streptophyta > Magnoliopsida > Santalales > Viscaceae > Viscum > Viscum album. The sequence goes on along the minus strand of OY728119.1, from coordinate 1,345,274,965 downwards.
CATGGAAGAATATATGAGAATAAACATTCTTGGTCCCACATCATTTCTCCATAATTATTTATACCATACAAATTAATGAGATAAATGTTTACAGATTACGTTTCAACCCTCTCATACCCCACTTATAAAGGATTAATTTTTCTTCTTGACCAATGGACACACAAAAGCTTAAGATCCCTATAACGCCCCATGCGGGCCATATATAATCGTCTGATCAAGGTATCTCTAGAACTAAATGCGGTATAATGATTTTATATCCTAATTTTTTGAACCATTGTTAAGGCTTTTAGAATTTAACTCATTAACATAACTTGAATAATGAAATATAAATTATATAAAAGGGTAAAATTCATACATGTTTTCCTATATATGATGTTAATTTTCAACATGCACACATGAAAAAACCTTGTGATTTAACATGATGGAAATATGATAGTTAACATAGTAATCAGGGGAGGGGGTGTAAATACTCTTTTGGAATAATATCATCACCTTATATGCTCTAATTGCATGGGAGATCCTTCTTCAATGAACTTTATCCACGATAATATCCATTCCAAAATAGGTTCCCACGTTGGTATCTTTTGGAGAAGTAATGTTTGATGACTCACCACATCCATCATAAAATTGAGCAAGGGAGAGAGAATAAGGGATATGTGACTACATAGGGGGATAAAATAGGACTAATGTGATATATCAGATTACCACTTCATTGGTTCATTATATTTCTATCATCACCGTGTGGATTTTCCACACCTAGTTAGACCAATAGATCATACATTTGAGTGGATGGTAGGACATGTCCATAACCTCAAAATATACACTAAAATATTCTATATTTTCTTATAATGTGATATATTTAGATGTAGTTATCCTCACATATATAGAAAATAAATTTTCACAATTTTAAGCACACCCTTGATATCGTAAGAGGAAACATTTCTTCTTGAAGTGTCCCGCTCTCTCCATGAATTAAGAAATGATTCCAGGAAAGTAATGGATAATGTATAATAGGAAAAACTCATTAGTGGGGTTGTTTCATGTCTCCATACCTATTTCAAGGGAATCTCGGGCACCACTCCTTTCAGATCTGGGTTCTTCTAATGTCATATTTTTGTGGAAGAAGGCATTTCAGCCATAGAGTTAGTCTTTTCATCAACAACAGGTGATGCATGTCTAGGATAAATTTATTAACTTTTTTAAACTAATAAAATATATGATGAAAAAAATTAATATATATAATGCATAGGTAGACACATAACATGATATGGTATACTGTATATTGTGTAATGTGTTCTGAAAATCACTTAAGGCCGCATACTGAATCCATTTTTTTCTAATGGAAAAAAATTCAGTCACATAGGATGATGGACTATTTTAAAAAATAAATAATTTTGTTGTGATGATCCTTTAGTATATGGGATTTTATATTGGAAAATTAAATTCAACATAAAAACATGTAAAATTCACATCGTAAAGGAACTACAATGTCAGATTTCTAATATAGAAAAGTCTAATGATGAAGGCACATGCTGAGTCAAAAATCCTATTTTCTCTAGGTGACAAGTTTGTTAGGATCATGACACCTTTTAATTGAATTGTCCCTTCTGCAGTAAAACATGCACCATATAATGTGCTCATCATGGCTAGATTCTTCCTTGGAATAAAATCCTCTATTTTATTTTGAATGTACCACATTCTGACAGGGGCATATTATTAGGTTATTAAAAGTTAAGTCAGAATATATAATGAGAATTATGAATTTGGAATGTCTAGAATAAATAGATCAATTTATTTTAGGAATATTAAAATCATCCATTTAGGAGTTGAAAATGAATCATATATTGTAGTTATCACACTCTCTATAAAGGATGTGCTACATACAAGACAATGGAAAATGAATTTTCATTTGTGGGGGATGCATTATCTCTAGGCTTCCAGTATTAAAATGTTCATTTTCAACGTGTGGTATTATATATTGTCATCCTAAAATATAATATTTTACTATAATAACAGATTTATCTTAAAGACAACCACAAAAACAATTCTTTTTGAGTGAATGGTGTTGTCTCTAAGACACCAATAATAAAATTTTATTTTATAGTCAATGGGGTTGTCTCTAGGCAACCTAAGAATGAAATCCCTCTTACGGATGATTGTTATGAAGATTTATGGATATCCTAGATGGGATGTTATATTTATACCCCTATAAACTCCAAATATATGATTCATGAGAGGATATAGATAAAAAACTCATTAAGTATATTTCAATAGGTAAACTCGTATGCACATCACATAGTAAGATAGAGAAAACACCTAATCATATGAAAATAATGGCTTCTCAAATACACATAGAAACTCTTTCATAAATAATCATCAACTGAGAAAATCATTTATGGACCACAATCATTCAAGAAGAACCATACGTGGATTGAGTATTTACGAAACACTGTCCAACATATCTAAGAGTACAGTATGGAAGATGAATTCAATCAACATTGGCACCTTTATTCTGTGTTGAGTTTGAACAGACCATAACCCCACAATAAATTGTAAAAAAATTATTTCAACCCCTCAAAGAAGATATATACCCCATATGGACCTCACTATGATCTATTTATGAACATATTCTATTGAGGCCTCTATATTTTAATGACCATGTTGAAAGACACTCTACTGTGTCTCTCATTTCTGTTTATTACCATGATAATAGTTTTTTGGAACTTATCCTACCTAATGGGTGACATCATAAAGGAGTTTATTATTTATCATCACAGTATTAGCGATTAAATAATCCCTGGTGGTAGTAACAAGTACCTCTACATTTTTAAAGCAAGGTGAAACACTTTATTTCCCATTTTACAAGTGCTAGTGTCTTCTCATCATCTCATACTTTCTAAATCTAAGGTACGTCCATCCTTCATAGAGTAAAATAATAATATCTCAAATTTGACCTATCCATATGAGTGTGTTGATTATAAACAAATTATGTGGAAAAAAGTGTGTATGGGAACATTGAACACCATTCTCACTTATATAGCCATGCCCTCACCTACTAGCGCGAGAAATAAATTGTGTGGTTTTCAAAATCATCCAACATCTATTTTGTCTCATCCTGAGTGTGACTAATGAGGGTTTCAATGTTACTAATAATCATTGAATCCAATTGATCAAATACATGACTCGATATAAATTTTTTATGACATATCATACTCCGGCCATGATATGGGCATCCGTGAAAGTATAAGCCCAAATATTTTTTACCATCCTCTCAGTGTGTTATATTCTTATAAATTAAAACCTTTTGGGGACCATATTCCCATGTACGAAACCTATATTCCTCATATTCTATGAAATTAAAAACCCTACCTACTCTAATTACATTCCTCTATATGTGGAATCCATAATATACTAAACTATGTTGGCATTAGTTCCCATCTAACTGGGAGATGTAGCTAGTGTCCCTGAGGTCCAAACGCACTACCCTAATCTTACCCAAATCATTATAGGCCATATTACTGGAAGGGTATTATCCATCTTAGAAGGCTACATTTCCTCATGGTTCCTCTAGAAATTTTGACATTATTCCAACACAACAATTGATATGGAATCTTCTTCCTTGATGTCCCTTCAAAATTCTATTTAATACATGTCCATAAAAGGTATGATTTTTCCCATAAATTGGATCCTTATTATATGGGATTTGATTCCCTTCAAAATTATATATAGGTAGCCCATCTCATCGGACCAAATCTAACATCAAAATAAATATCTTTTTTCCAAAGGATTATAAAATTCATAACCCCACACTACGTGTAAAACATTGAAATTTTAAATTAAAGGGAAATTATTTCTTTACAATGAACTCACAATGATGAGGGATTTCATATCACTAAATTTTTTGGTTTTCCACTTATTTTTTTTATTTTTATACTAATTTTAATTTATATATTTATAATTGATATGAATTATTTAATCCTATCATTATAGATGTATATCATTAACAATAATATAGTTTTTCTATAAATATTGAAACTATATAATATAAGTGAATTGGATAAACCACCTCGAGATAATGTCTGTGGGTATAAACTATAACTAAATTGTGGAAAATAATAATTTATTAGTGGGGAGTTCATAAAAAATTATATATATAACATACCTCTCAGGTTTCCCCAAACCAATCATATCCAATAAAATTTTAAATAGAATGATAACAAACATTTTAATTTCCCGAAGGCCCCCAATGTATATACCACATTTCATTAGAATGTAATAGAATCACCTGCTTTAACAACCTAATATTTTCATAAATAGTTAATAAATATTTTTTTGTGAATATAAATTACATTACATGAAATGAAGAGTAAGTATAATAACGAGATAGTTCATTTGGGAACTTGAAAAGATTAATTGGTTTATTAAATATCTTAATCATATTCTACATGTTTGTTCATAAATATATATATTTTTTATATATAATACATAATATCTTTATTATTATCCTGTAGAAAATTAATATCAGCATAGTGTGGTCTCAGATTTTCAGTAAGGATTAAAAAGCAGGATATAAATATGTTTAAAAGAATTACATGCGGGCATGAATAAAATAAAATAAACAAAACATTTTAAAATTATACCCTATATATAAAATATCATAATATTAATTCATATAATAAATATTTGATGTCCAAAATTTTTTTATCAAAAAAGAATAGAAGGGTATAAGTTGTTAAGGAATAACATAAAACATGGAATTTTAGATTACAAAAAACCAAATAAAATCATTTCCCTTGTATTCAAAGCTATATTACAATATAATTATAGTGTAATGGACTCGCCCCCCCAATAAATCATAGTACTTGATGGTCTCTCCCATGAATATAATGATTGTGCAAGTCCCTTTCTAAATCAGGTTAACTGCACTTCTCATCCGCTCTATATCATGAGATATAAATCATTAAACAATACATTCGAGGGATATATAGGTCCCACCCATCACTTAATGAAAACAATTTATATCTATTCCACAACAAAATCAATCATTCATCATATCATAATCCATGAAAAATGGGTTTGATAAAAATTTTATAATAATATAATTCATAAGAAAGAGATATGGTTCATTAAAATTATTCCATCATAAGCATAAACCATCTAGATAAAGTGTTTTGATGGTAACCATAGATCATATTACTAGTATGTAAATAAAATAATTTTATATTATAGTATAAATGATATTTAAGGATAACATGAAATAAATATTGAGGAAATATTGTTAATATTTTGAATCTATTTTTTCTATTTTTATAATTATAAAGAAAATAATTTCAATGAATATAACATTATATTCATGTAATGTAAGAACCTATTAAAAAATTTCTCATAGATGTGGGAAAATACTTAATTATGTAGTTGTTAAAAATCCCATTAATTTAACATTTTTGTAAGAAAATTCACATAGTACCTCATTTAGATAATGAAAAAAATATATTAATTTTTTTTAAAAGTTAAAAATTTTTAAAATAAAATTTAAATCCAATAATAAAATAGTAAAACATTTTATAAATTTTTTTATAAAACATGGGAATGTAATATATATATTCCCCAGTGGGGAATTCAGGATAAATAATCTTGAATAATAATGTAATTTTGAAATAAACCTTTACAACTAGTATATAATTTACTTGAACACATTAAAAATTAAATTAAAATAAATATAGATTTATTATAAATATTTTCTATGAAAAAATATCTATCATATGATATATAACATCATATCACTTGTTTGTTAAAATTTTTTATTAAAATCACTGTTTTTTGGGATATTTACTAATTTTTCCTGACTTGTTTTGTTTTAGTAGTCTCGGTCCTTATACATTGACCATTGCCCTGTAATTTAATGAATAATTATTTTTTAACACATATAATATATATTAATAAAATTCATCATTATTTACATCTATGTAAAATATTGACGAAAAACAAATCACATAGCATCTTGGATATGGTAGTCTAAATGTACGAATAAGAGACGTTATCAATTTTCAAAATATTAGATGTTAAAAAGGTAGGCATGATATTATCATTCTTGAAGTAAAATTATTTCAAAAATAATAAATATATATAATAAACTTATCATAATTCCAATTCAATAAAAATTGTGATAGATAATTAATTATAATTCAATATAGAGACGGTAAGTAATAATTATGTACAAGCCATATTTTCCCTTCACATTTAATGAGAAAGGGGGTATAAAATGGAATTTTAATAATCAAAAAAACATTAAATCATATTAAGGATACATATTTCATTATTTTAATATATATATATATAATATATTTACGTGAGATAAATAGAAGTATAAAAATAATTTTATTGTTTAGATAGATTACATCTTCTTCGAAACAATTCCCTTAGATATCCTATAGAAGGATATCAATTTGTACATTTACGAAAATGAGATCACTTAAAAATGTTTATAGAAAACTCGAGAAGATATTTTTGTATAGAATGGTTATGAAAGATGAAAAAAATGTAATTTAGTGAATTTCAGGAGGAAGGTTCCTTTTATAATTGAGGCGAGGGGAACTCTTTGAATTTCTAAAAAGATTAAATTTAGAAAAAATTAATTATTAATCCAAACACATAAATATTTAAATTTATTGAATGATAATATAATATTGTCATATAATCTAATAGAACATTATATATTATATTTATTTTTGTAATTTTAAACCATATCATTTTCATTAGCCCTTAGTTATATTATTTTAATTTGTACCATAGTACAACATTTTCAAAGATAAAAAGTATTAATATCTACTTTTAAAGTGTAAATTGTTAAAAAAATGTCCATATTATTATACAATTAACTATATCTTATCCCATATTTCCTTATTTATGATTTTATGTTTTTTATATAATTTAGTTAAATATTTATACCATATATTAACATTTTTAAAATTTTGATACTATTTATTACATTTAATTTGAAACATAAAGACAAAATCTAAAATAACATAATATATTTCATTATATTATAATCATGTCATTATATTTTATTAAATTTTTGGATCACATTAAATATTACAAATTAGGTTACTTGTAATTTTTTTAGTGTTTGTTTTTTGATTTTTCTCTATATTGAATATTTCCTACCATAGTTTTGATTAAGAATGTTGTGTAATTATTTAGTTTCTAAAATTTATGAATAAATTATCTCTTTAAATATGACTCATTATATTTTCTGATAATAATTTTAGTCAAACATTTCAACTATTTTTCCACATATAAAAATTGTGTACTTATTAAAAATAAGATTGTGAAATTTGTCACTTTCTTTTATGTTATTAATATATATGTCATTTTCATGGAAAAGATTATATTTAATAACATAATTTTGAAAAATAATGGATTTAGGTCAAATTCTATTCATCCTATAAGAACACAAATGGAAAGTTATTTCCTTAACAATAATTTTTAATCCATTTCATCTTGATTTACCATTTTCTGAGGTAAAACATTCTACCACAACTATTAATCATAATGTACAAAAAGGTCTTAATTACCAAATTTTAACCTATTCATTATAAAAATATGTAATTAATTTTTTATAATTTAGTTAAAATAATGGGTTGATATAAATTTTAATATAATTGAACAAAATGGAAGAAACCCCTCATTTAGAGGAAAAAAAGCATTTTTAACAGTGAAACTATATTTATTCTTATCCTATGATTAATATAAATTTTTAATAATTTTATGTGGCACATTTATACTCATTTTCTATTGAAACACAGTCAACAGAATAAATATAAATAGTTATTTAGAAAGATTTATTAATAATATAAGTGTGCTGCATTTTACCCACATTACCATGAATTTCTCCTTCAAAATTTGTCACTCAGAAAAAAAGATATGTTTTAATCTTCCTCATAAAATCCCCCATTTTTGACATATCATCTTCAAATTGGTGGTTTCTCAATGAAACATTAAGGAAGATAGTAGTTTCATTTTGTATAAATTTTTCTATATGATATAGAAAAAATACTTATTATTTTTTAATTGAACAATATTTTTTTACCATTACCACACCTTTTGTTAGTAAATATTATGGATTAGGGATATACTTCCATATAATTGATACATGGGACACGTTATGATATTGCGATAGATTCATTAGTATCTCCAATATATAGGCTACTATCTTGATATGATCAAGAATATAAAATGGAATAATATAAATGGGGAATTGGTTTTATTTCTTTCAAAATTATCATTACTCAATTCCAGGGAAATATTTTTAAGAATACATTAGCACCCACATAAATGTCCATATACGTTCAATAGTTCTAGGAATAACATTTTTTTAACATCAGGGATACTCTTATTTATTAATGAAATAATTTAATATAGTCTATCATTTCCTAAGCTATATCTATTTTTAATTGATTTATTTCTCTTACATAATTAAAGAATGTTGGAGTTCAAAACATCTTACCATATAGAGAATCATAAAAATCTCATGGAATAATGGTGTGATTTATATTATTTTATGAAAATACTGCTGATGGATGTTGTTGTTCTCAAAAACTGTTGAAATCCAAATATAATACTCTTAAAATATATTTTAGAGTTTTATTGGTCTTTTAAGTCTAACCATATGTCTGAGGATGATAAGTAGTGTCGAGACATAAATTTTTATCAAGATCCTACTGAATACCTTACCATATATTCTTGGTAAACTATTGATCCCAATACAGTATAACTGAATTTGTTACTCCATGAAAACATAATTAATCTTTAATATATATTCTGGTTATATCATCATGAGATAAATATTATCTGATGGAAATGTAGTGTTCAAAATTTTCAATTTGATCATCATTAACCCATATAGAATTATAATGTTTAGGTGTTTTGGGGATTCTGGTTACAAAATACATGTTATTTTTTCCTATTTCTATTAAGGTATGGTGATGGTTATAACATATTCTTAAACGTCAATATCACAACATTAATGTGTATTCAAACTATGCACTAAGAATCATTCACTGTAATATATTTCTTCTTTCTATCCCACCATAAAGTTTCTTTCAAGACATGATATATTTTTTAAAATATAGGATTAATAGGGAATGATGACTTGTGAGCCTCATCCAACAACTTATTATTAAAATATGGTATGTGTGGAACACATACAAGGTTTATGTTACTTACTATTCCATCACAATCATGGATTAACATAGGACTTTTATCACATTATTTTGTATATCTACATCTTTCATATGAACCTTTTCATTATTAAAGTGGTTATATGGATGAATATTTAGTTGATATATATATGATGTATCCCCATCCATTAATATTTCATGATATATAATTTTTAAATCCTTAAATATTGAATTTTTTGTGATCCTTGTCCTAGATAAGCTGGTATGATCCTTTCATCTAGAATCATCTCCCACCTTGTCTACTTTCTGAGGGTGTTATTGGAATGATCGTTCCTAATATTTAGTTTAATACATCAATATTCTCTATGAAATGATGAAATATTTTTAATTAAAATGTAATATATGCTTTTGTGATCACAATATACTTCAGACCATTCATCATAAAGATAATACCTCTATAAATTAATAGAATATTTACCTTATATAACTATAAATTACAACTTGGATACATTTTATCATGAAAATCCAATTGGTGTGAGAAATAATCTATCACCATATTAATTTTCATTAGAAAACAACCCATTTCATTCAGTGACTCATCACTATAGATCAAAAAAATCTCCACTACATGGTAGTGTGAGCATAGGTGAATTGATCAACCTTCTTTTCTACTCCTTGAAATTCAACTAACATTCCTCAGTCCATTTGAACATAACACCTTTCTGAGTAAAATTTAGGAATGGATAAGATATTTTTGAGAATTAGTTTCACAAAACATTAGTAATATTCATCCAACCCATAAAAAATATTAATTTTTGTTACCATTTTTGGTCTATGGAAATTTCCGATAGTTTCTATCAATGAAAGTTCCACTGATATAAGTTCACCTGATATTATATAACCAAAAAATGAAGCATATTGAAGAAAAAATTCACACCTAATAAATTTTTCATAAATGATATCCTTCATCAAGTTCCTCATCACAATCCTCAATTTATTAATAGTTCTTCCTAGATCATAGAATATATAATAATATCATCTATTCTGACTACCATAAACATATCAATATTTTATCAAAATAATCTATTCATGATGTCAATAAAGATAATGTTTTCATTAGTTTAAACAAAATGAATCACTATAAACTCATTGTTTCCATACCATCAATTGAATTTTATACTATGTATATCATTATTCCTAACCAATAATTAATGATATATATAATTAATATAAGTATGGAAATTTATTGATATCTATATATTTGATCAAATAATTGATGAATATGAGGAAGATGATACTTTTTCATGATAGTGATGTTTTTATTTTTTAGTAATCAATTTATCTTCCCATTACATTAACTTTCTTCTCAACAAAAAGAACAAGTGCACCACATGGTGGTAGAATACTATGGTTTTTAATGCCTTTATAGGTTATTCTGTTGTATCTTCTTAAATTCATGTAACTCAATTTCATCCATTATTTTATTAGTGTTATAAATAGTAATAGTACATGTTATGAGTTCAACTAAGAGCTAAACTTCATGATTTGGTGGATGAATTTGACATTATTCTAGAAAGACACTCTTATAGAATAAGAATATTGTTAAAATTATATTTCTCTTGTACGATATAGGAATTCATGGAGGTATGTCCCTATATAAATTTTGGTTTCAATATATCTCTTTTGGTTAATGAAATAGTATTAGGGAGTATGTTTGGTATTGGTGGTGTTCTAGAGGATCAAGACATTTGAAATGGGAGAACCAGGCTAATATATGCATGGAAAATTATTATTTCATGACTAAGAAAACTGTGTGGGATTTCTAGGTATTCGTGAATTATTGGAAAGAGGTTTAATTCGTGGTTTGAGAATGATCTATAAATCTATTTGGCCTCACCATGTATCTATTTGACCCATATTTCCCTGGGAAATGGATTGTACATGGGATTCACACAATTTTTCAAACTGTGTGTAAAAATAATGTTCCTTTGTAATGTTGTGGAATAAATTAAAACAATTCTAGTACCATACATGATTCTCCTCCCATTTTTTCCTTTATTCCCCAGTAAAGAACCCTATTGACCTAAGCTTCCAAAAAGTGAATCAAATTCGATCCTAAGTTGTTTAGATCAATATTTAGCGTGGAATTAAGATCCGAGTAAGTTTAATCCCTATAATTATTCATTTTTGGTTATAGTGATTTTATACATCACTTACCTCTATCTGATATCCAAAAAAATTCATTTCTAGTGAGATCAAGGTTGCGGAATTAAATGGTTCATTAATCGGGATTTTCTCTTCAATTAGGAGTGATTTTATCAATGGATCTAAGGTAAGAGGTCTATAAGTTATATCTCGTTGTTTTTAAATATATTTTTTCATGCGGGGTTTTGTTTTTTTTCCTTTCCATGATGTGTTATTAGTGACCTTTACAGGATTTGATATAATTACTGTCTAAATAAAAAATTGACCCCTGTAATAATCCATGTGGGATTCATAGAGGATAACATCACCCATTTAGGGCCACCCATGGGGTGTTCCAACCCTTCCGAACATGGTTAAAAAGAATATAAAGTGATAATTAACATTCGATTAATTAGATCCCTCTTAGAATGTGTATGTGGGTTAATTTAATTAATATGAAATGTTAATGGGTATATGTGTCAAATTGTGGATATTTGATATGGTATTGTTTTGTTTGGAATGTGAATGGGTAAAATGAGATTAATTATAATGTTTTAATTAATCATGTATTGTATTTGAATATGTTTAGTGAGTTAGTCATGTGGAGTGGGAATTGAGATATATGGTTATGTGATATACACTATAAATGTATTAATGTATTTTCACATAATAAAAATTCCCATTTTTTTATTATAGTGATATTACTAATTATACTGGTTATTCTTGTTTGTAATGTGTTCATGTGTGGTGAACGAATAAATAATCATGTGCACATTGATTTGTGGAATGCGATATAAAAATGTTGTTAAATTTCTATGAGTCTAGTTATACTAAGGATCAAAAATCCACCCTAAATTAACAGGTTAAGGAAGGGGCAATATTTCTATTCCCCTAATGGTTGAATTCCAAAAATATATAGGGTTTGAGGTTATGATAATGTAATTTTTATGATAGGTCTCCATGGTGATATAGGAATTTATTTATTCCCATAAGCCATGTGATTATTGAACATGCCAAATCCACTAAACACGTGATTAGGATTAATTAGGAACAAAGATGTTATAATTGAAAAATATGACTACAATGGTGGAATATCTCAAGGGAAACCTTATTTTTATTGATTACAGGAACTGTCTTTTATTTACTAATCATTATTTGGAAATTTTGTACAAAATCTCTTAAGATCAGATATTTGAAGATACCATTGTTGGTGGCCTACTGAGTTGTACTCACACCCTACTAAGGTAGTTGTTGGTAACCCATGAAGATTTCATGGTTGTAGGTTTATTTAAGGGTCATCTTTCAGTGCTAGGTAGTTGAATCAAATTTGGGATGAGCTTGGATGAGGTTCTATACATGGAGTCATGCCCATTTTGGGTAATCTATTTGTTATCATTATTTTTCTCTTTTTCTATCTAGTATTATAGTATTACCTGACATATTTACTATGGGTTGTGGTTTTTACCAAGTTTGGCTGACGGTTATTCACGAAAGTTCCCTATTTTGTCTATGTTATTTCCAATATTGTATATGGTTTCCTTTATTTCTTACTCTGATAAAGAGTGTATAGTATCCCAACGAGACTCTTAAACCATTGTTGGTAGTTTGAAACCTCTAGAATACAAGGAGGCCTTCTTATGGTCTTTTCATGACCTAGCATGGGGGAATAATATAGTGGCACCAGGGTTAGGGATGTTACAATGTGGTATTAAAGAATGTCTTTTATGTGATGTAATATTTGGGAATACTGGATAAGAGGATAGGATAGTGTTATTCCATGGAAATATTCTCATTTTTGGTAGTATATTAACAATGTATGAGAGAAAACCCAAGTCACCCTAGGTGTGAATTATTGTTCTTTTTATATGTAGTTATTATTGATGATATTTTACATTTATGTGATTAATATGTGGCTTGATGTTTATATTTTATTATATTTTTCATGGAGTTTCAACAGAATGGAATTGTACATTCATGATTCATTATAGGATAATATATACATTGGATACAAGAATCATGGTAGGAAGACATGGGATGGGTGGGTGGAGCATAAATGGTAGGATGCTTTTTCATTTTCATGAATTTAAAAAAAATTGTCTAATGATATGATTAAAAGGGTAAAAAGATGCTTTATAATATTAATTATTAATTAAAGAAGTGTAATTGATAAGGGGATGTATGCTAATCCAACTATTTTCAGATTTGTTTTACAAATAGAATTTTTTAATTGAAATTATTATAAGGTAAGGTTTATAATTGTGTCATTTACTGATATTGGGTTAGTCATGGCCTTGGTAGTGATGGATGATGGTAGTTTTTCAGGTATGGTTGGACCTATTAGGGTATTTTATATGAAATGGATTGTTTATGTATACTGGAAAAACATTCCATTCATTTTGTGAAATCATTAATGCTCTGTTATCTAATGATCATGTTTGGAATTGTAGTGAAATGCTACCAGGATGTCCAACACTGGTTGACAGATAAGAGTATATTTCCAATAACATTCTTCCTATATTGGAGTAGGAGAACGTGGTGCTAGAAAAACAGAGAATATCAGTTCCACGATAAAATTTCTCATTTCAACAAATTGATGGAATTGAACCATGGAAGGGATGCACGAAAAATTTTATGAGATTGACCAAAGGGGTAATGTAGGTGATGGGTATTTCCAGTCATTTCCCTGATTTACACCTCTTTATTTTGATGACATCATGAGAGGGGGAAGTAGTGGAGAAACATATATATGATGGGATAATACATGAAATCAGATCTTAGTTGAATAACTTATATTTGAAAAGTATTTTTGAAGTTGTTGACCAGACCCTTATATCATAATAGAAACTGATGATAGATTCAATTGATGGGCTTGTGGTGCATGTAGGGCGGGAATGTGGTTCAGCTTTATAGAGAATGTTTCACCATTCTGGGAGTCAGCATCTTGTTGGAAGTTCAAAGAGCATTCCGAATATGTGGTCATCCTCTCAAGGTGGAAACCATGTGTTTTGCCGGCTGGGATACATTCATGGATAGTGTCCCCAACCACTTGTCAAGTACTTAGTGTGTTGAAATATGGTCCATGGGCAAAGGATCTGTAAGAACCAATGATAGAATAGAAGTGATTGAGGCAAAAGGACGATGCTGAGTATATGGAGAGGGATGGTGAATCCATATCATATAGGTATTTGGAGCCACACATGTCCTACCAATATGGGTTGTGGGTATGAAAATATAGGGAGAGATCATCCATACTAACCTGGATGAGCAGTTTAGGGCCCACAGGTTGGAGGCTAGTGTAGTGTATTAGTTCATATTCACGATGTTTAGTCTACATCAGAAGGTGGAGAGGCAGTAGCATCTACAGTTAGAGGTAGTATTCCCCTTTATTTCATTATCAATAGAGAGTTATTTGATATTGGTGCAATACATTTTTTTATTCTTACCAGTTACTACATGTGTTGTGATTAAACATGAAAAGTTCATGTTGAATTATGCCACATAATAGTCATTTATCAATTATAGTTGATGATATCAAATTTTGCAATGTTTATCCCATGGAGGTTGGTGGATATTTTTTTTTATTGAACCTATTTTTCCTAGAGATGATATGTTTTGACTTCATTTTGGGGATGGATTGGATGGTTAGGTATCAAGAGAATAACATCTATTACTGATGTCAAGTGAAATTCACATCTTTCAATGGATAAACTTATGCCCTTTAGGTTGAGTGTGATGTTTGAGAAGGTCATACATGGGAAATTTTACAGTAATTGGGAGAACACAGATCTCATGTGGCTTTCCATATGAAAGACAATGAATTAAGGGAACAAAAGGTATTTCCTACCATTATGGATTAACATCATTATATGTTCCCTTATGATTTTATACGGCATCCACCTAAGAGATGTGTTGATTTTAAAACTGAATTTTTTCTTGGTGAGGATCTAATTTCCATTCCACCATATCATGTGGCACAAATGGAACATCGAGAACATAATGTTAAACTAATATAGTTGGAATGTAATGGGTTTATCTATCCTAATATATTTCCTTGGTGGACTCCAATATAATTTTCTAAGAAGTATAATGGGTCATTGATGGTATGTGTTTGTTATAAAAAGTTTAATTAAATGATGTATACTAATTGATACCCACTCCCAAGAATCGATGACTTATTTCAGCAACTAAGGGGTTCCTCAGTGTTCTCCAAGACTGATTTAGGTACATGAAAACATTTGTTGAGTGTGAGACCTTACGACATATGGAAATAATATATACATAGTAGGTACATGTTGTATGAGCTTCTGGTGATTCCATTTATGTTGAACTATACACCATCTATGTTCATCCTCTTAATGAACATGATATTCCTCCCATTTCAAGATCAGTTTGTAGTCATCTTTATTGATGAAATCTTGGTGTACTTGTGAACTCTTAAGGAACATGCCAAACATCATGACATCATACCGAGTATGTTAATAGAACATAGGCTTAATTCCAATCATTAAAAATTCTAGTTCGTGATTGATATAGTTCATTTCTAGTGGAAGCACATTTCTCAGTCAGGGGTGTTGGTGGATGTAAAGAAAGTGGTGTTTGTGGTGTTTGGGGAGAATCCCGTAAATGTTTCTAAGGTTCATAGTTTTCTATTTTATGGTGGTTATTAATAATGGTTTATTAAGGAATTATCCCATTTGGCAATTACAATATGAAGCTTAACCATGATTGATGTTTTGATTGATTGGTTTGAGGAATTTTAGAATTCTTTTCAAGATTCGAATAAGATATTGACTACTGCACTAATTTAGAACATACCCTAAATAGGTAAAAGGTACACTATATTCTATGATTCATCTAGTGTTGGACCTAGGGAAATGTTGATAAATTAATATAGAGGTTTATCTTTTGGGTCATGATTGTTGAGGCCTCATGAATGAAATTACCCTACGTGTGACCTTGAGAAAGCTGAGGTGGTTTATGCCTAAATGTGATGGAGGCATTACATTTTCGGAGTTGTTCTCTATGTTTACTGATCATAAAATTTTTATGATTATTTTTATATAATGGGATTTAAATATTCGATATTGATGGTTGGTTTAGTACATAAAATCCTTTTATTTCGAGATGGACTGCACTTCAGAAAATGGAATCGTGTTTCATATTATTTGAGAATGAAGACTCAGGATCTAATGGACCAGAAATCCATCTCTAAATGGATAATGAAGGCCTTAATTTCTATTAAGCTCATGGAAGTGCAGTATGGGAATGATAAAATGTCCCTTCTTCGAAAGAAATTGATTCCACACTTTTGGACCAGGTCAGGGAGAGTTACCAGGTTGATCTTGAGTTTTCGTCTACGAAAAATGTTTTTAAAGGTTTGGATTTTCCATCGAGATATGATATTTGTGATGATGGGATTTTCATTGTTTATTATCGTGTTTTATTACTATTGTATATGTGGTAATATTTTATGTGTTAGTTAAACAAATCATAGTGGGCAGAGCATGATGGTCTGATTAAGATGTACAATGAACTTCATAGGCATCATTGGTGGGTGGGAATTGAGATGGAGGTTTTTTTACCATGATTACATTACTATCAATAATTGAAGGCCATAAATAAACACCCATGTTGTTTTTTATAGTAATTTCGCATTCCATAGTGGAATTGGAATGATATAATAGTGGAATTTGTAGTGTGTCTTCGAAAGATGCATGAGAATAATGATGGTGTCAGGGTAGTCATGTGATTAATTGACTATGGTGGCCAATTTCATACAAATCTAGAAGAACTACGCAGGTGTTATGTTGTGAGATTTATATTTTCGAGATATAGAGTGGTTTCATTGTGTGCTGAGAAGCATAGTTTCATATCATGATCCACATTACAAATCTCACTTCTTGTAAGGATTATTTATTGAACATTAGTACATAAGTTATTTCTTGCCTTGCGTATCACCCACGAATGGGCTAGCAGTGTGAGTATAAAATTTCGGTTTATGAATATATATTGAGAGCATGTGTTCTATATTTCAGTGGTTTGTGGGAAAACAATTTCCACTCATCATTTTTTCCAACAATAATATTTTTAGTATATTATTTATATGGCTCATTTTGAGGGATTATATGTAAAAATACGTAGATTTACATTTTTTGGTTTGATACAGGGATATATATGATTCTAAGGCCAAGTCTCAGGAAAGATACATCAGAGAAGGTTCGATTTATTCAGTTGTGTATAAAACCAAATTAAAGTAGAATGATGTCATGTTCTGATCACTGTCACAGACTCCATGAGTTTTTTGTGTGTGACAATGTCTTTCTTGATTTATTTCCATGGTTAGCTCACCATAAAATTCATAAATAGTCCATATTGGCACCAACGTATGTGGGTTCATTTGATATATTTGTGGAGGATCGATCTAGTGGATTACCGATGCTCTTTTCTGCAGTGGTATAGTAAAATGCATGATGTTTTTCATGTCATCAAACTCTGAAAATAACACCATGACTCATATCAGATGATAAAAGTATATGATGTAATGTTGGAGGCCAATTAGTTAATCTTGGAGAATTTGGTATATATTATAGTCAATAAAAAAATTGGAGAAAAACTATGCCCTTAATTTGAGTTTGATGGAATAAACAAATCATTTAGGAAGAAACTTAAGAGAAATATTCATTTATGTGGGCCGTGTGGACCAATCTTCATTCATTTTAAACTCCATAACTCCCTCGATGAGTGTGGCGAGTACAAGATGTCATAAGTTGGGAGTTTGTAAAATCCTAGAGATCATGAAGTATGTCCTGATTTAAATTTTGGTTTCATTCTACTTGTTTTAGTTAATGAAATGATTCTAATGAGTTTATCAGGTCATGGGGGTGTTACAACTAATTGGGACACGAGAAAGGTTAGAAATGGGCTAATCTGTGCCAGGTACACAATTGGAGCATGGTTATTGAAACCTTTGAATATTCATAGCTAATAGTGAAGCCTTAGATAGTTTCTTTATGAATTGTAGGTTCAAATACTATCAAACCATGCAGTTTGCCTAACTATGAAACATAGTTATCCATAGAGTGTGTCTAGTGCATAGTTTATGCAAGTTATTTGAAACCATATGGGTAAACATTTCACCCTTGTAGTATTGGGAATCAAATTAAAAAAAATCTATTTTGGTATTTAAGAAACTGACATGGTTTTCCCCCAATTGCTTTTCCTATATACCCATGCGAAGAACAATATCTACCCAAGCATCCAATTATTTATTCTACTTCAATCCTAAGATGTTTAGAGCATTATTTGTTTCGGATCGATGATCAATGTTAGTCTAATCCCACTCATAATTTTATTTTTCTATTATGATTTTCATCCATCTCTTATCCAAATACGTATCTCCAAAATCTCTTATTCTCATGATATCTAGGCTGAGGTTTTAATGGGCGGTTTAATTAGTATCTAAGTCATCAATTACGAGTGTGTTCATCAATGGATTTTAGGTAGTTGGTCAAAAATTAATGTCCCAAAATTTCTACATATATTTTTGTATGTTCAGTTATGTACTTGTTCTTTCCATGATATATTCTTGGTGTTGTTTGGATTATTTGATATAATAAAAATTAAAATTACCAATTAATTCCCCTCATAATCAGTTTTGAATAAATGGATGATGACATCAACAGTTTAGGGCCCCCTATGAACTATGTCGACCCTCCTGAATGTGGTTAACAAAAATTTAAAGTGTGAAATTGACTTGTGAATAAGTAGACCCCATGGTAAATGTTAAAATGTTATAATTTAATATTTAATAAATTATTATGGGTATATGTTTCTACTTGTGTATAATTGTTATGGGAGGTTTTGGTTTGGCATGTGAATCGGTAAAATGGGAAAAATGGGAATGTGTAAATGAATCGTGTTTTTTAGTTTAATATTCATAGAGTGTTATGCATGTGGTATGTGAATTGGGATAAATTGTTATATGATATTAATTTTTAATGTGTTAATGGATTGTGTCATAATATAGATCCCCATTTTGGTTTTTTTATTGTGTTAATAATAATGATATTGGTTATGCTTGGTTGTAATTTGGTTATATGTGGTAAACAATAAAATAAGAATGTGAACAGGGTTTGATAGAGTGGGGTATAAACATGTGTTTATAAGACCATATGATAAGTTAGAATGTGTCTCTAAACTCCACCCCACAATGCATAAGATAGGGAAGGGGTTGGTTTCTTATTCCACTAATGGATTCATTCCACCCCGAATAAGGCCTTGTGTTGAGTATAATATTGTTTTTTTCATTTATTTCATTTGTGGGATTGTAAATGATTTATTCCCATATTCATTATTATTATTGAAAATGTATAATAAAATAAACACATGAAAATGGAGAACTAAGAACTGAGTTTTATAAATATGGAATCATAATTTAATGATGGCTTGTTTATAGCGAAACCTCATTACTGATATCTACTTGATCTACCTTTTATTGACTTATATCTATTTATAAATTCAATGCACTTTCTATTTATATATGATATTGTTTAGACACCATAGGTGGTGGCCTTTTGAGTTCTACACACACAATTCTCAGGCCAATGTTGGGTACCTGAGAAAATTTCATGGTTGCATGTCAGGTAAAGGGAAATGGACTTATTCTTGGGAGTTGAGACAAATTCTGGATGTATGTGGATGAGGTTTCTCACTTGTATCCAATATTTTTTGGTGGATTAGATTTATTATATTAATATTTTGTTTTTTTCACATGGTACTATAGTATTAAATGACATATTTAATATTGGTTATGGATTGAACTCGGTTTGGGTGATGGTTATTTATTCTGGATTATTGGTTTGTCTATTTTAATTCGTCTAGTGTATATATTTTCTAGTATGGATTACTCTTATTAATAGTGTATATACTACCCATTTGATTCTTCAACCATCGCTACTAGTTGGAACACTCTGGACTATGGGGAGTTAAGCTTGGGTTCATATGAAGACCAGGCTTGGGGAACTAGTTTAGGGTCACTCGGGTCAGGGATGTTACGTCTCACTTACCATATGAGATCAATAACCATAATGTATATGAATTAATAAAAACATGATGGATTACATTTCCATTATTGTCTTATATTCATGCTTGCATCGATATATTATTAGAGGGTAACTCGGAATATATAATATCACATCCCATCATTCAAAATTAAGATGACCTCCATATAAGGAAATCCAATAATTACTATGAACAATACATTATTCAACTAAATGTGGAATAATAATATTTTTAGGATTAGGTTTCCCTCAAACATTAATTAGAGAATAACTATAAACATCATATGTGATAATTGTTCTATTAGTACATTTCATAGGTAACTCAGTACCAAATTGTTCAAGTGATAAAGTGACACCCTTATAAAATGATATATTAATAATATAGTGTGTCGATCTAGAATCCAAAATGGAATTTGTTAGAAACTGACCTCAGGTACTCTTTACTTTTATCCATTTATTAGTTTAGGGTCATTTGGTCATGGTTCCGGGTTGATTCATGGTCGAATATTTTGGTTTTTGGAGTTTTCCTGTGATTTTCCCAGAGAAGAACAGTGAAATCACGGTTAGTGGAAACAGTGTGTCCTATCCATGATGCTAAAATTGTAACAACAGAATAGACCACATAGAATATGCATTATTGTTTGGTATTTCTTTGGTAATTGTGCGATTACTACATGTTTTGGATAACTGTGTGGCCAAATCGTGCAGACATGAAATGTCATTAAAAATTTGATTTTATCTCTCCCTCTTTACTATTTTATCCCATTTTATGTTTAATCCTTTGTTTTCAAACATAGGATTACCATTGGTGTCTCCTAACCCCTCTTCATTACTCTCATTCCTCCCTGGAAGGCCCTTAAAGCCTCCAAGGTTGGGTTTTATCCTTTTTAGTATCATTTCACATCATTTTCACTTATTATCTATTTTCCAAGGGTTTCCTTATAGGGTTTTCCCTCTTATCCAAATCATAGGCTTTGGATTGGATAATTTTGGATGTTTTTATGATGACTAGTGTGTGCAGATCGTCTGTGTGGCCCAGTTCTTCCTTCCAATGTGTATTTGCACCTAATGTTTTTGGTAAAATGACAATTTAATTTTTATGATGAAATTGGATGGGTGAGTGAGTTTTTACCCATTTAAATGTTTATTAAATAGATTTAGATCATGTATTTGGTTTTACATATAGGATATATGGCGTTTTCAATTAGAATTTTTTAGAACATGTTTTATGAAAATTTGAGCCATTGGTTTGTGAGCTTGTGTAATATTTTGTAAATGAGTTTAATTGAAAGATTTGAGTTGAAAGGAAATTTTGAATTGATGGAAATGGGTTTCAATGGTTTTGAATGGTTTTAGTGTATTACATTGGATGATATCACATATATGGATGAATTAGGCAGACATAAGAATGTGGAATCAATAGAATGTGGTACTCTAAAGCTAATCTCCCATCAAGAAAACATATTCTCCCGTTTTATCATTTTTTCCAAAAAATGGTCTCTTGTTTTTTAATATCGTGGAAGTGGTACGCATTTTTATTTAAAAGTGATTACAAATGTGATCCTCATGGATTTTCTTAGTTTTCCTTAAAACACGATTGGGTGAGTTTTAGAAAAAGCTTCAACTCATTTGACATTTGAGTTATATGTGGGAGAATGTTTGAAGAGATATCATGTATGGAATATTATGATTGTGAATTGGGTTATATGTGTTGTGATATAATTTGTGGAAATTCCATATGTTTTGTATGTTTTAATGTATATTTTAAATGTGGTTTTCCCTTTTTAGAGAATTCTTTTTATAAAGTCTCATTTGGCCACATTTTTTTAATGGAGAAGTCTGATGTTTTGGAAATGTAATGTAAATTTTTTTGGTAAATGGTGGAATGTTGTGAAAATAAATGACAGTTTGGAATTTTTAATTGGATATTTTAAAACCCTTAATGGGTTTAGTTCCTTTCAGTTTTTATAATCCATGATATGGGAGTGTCCTTTTTATGGGACATCCCTCGTGTAATGAATGTTTGATTGAAAGGGACCATCCTTGAGGTGGAAGGGGTAGTGCTAATTTCTATAGCATATGGGTTTAATATAAATGGCCTCTTTTTATTTTTATGGCACATCCATTGTGAAGTATAACATGGTAACCTAGCATCACATAAATGATTATTGAGAATTATTATTTCAATACTATAATTATTGTTCTAGCTAGTGGCCAATAGATGGTGGATATTTGAGTTTATTGCTATGGGATTGGGACCTTCGACTATAGAAGGTAGGGTGGCGATCGGGCATTAGGGTGTTATGATATCATTGAGAAGGGATTGCCTCTCGGATGAGTAACAAGTATAGTATGTTTTGGTATTCCTCTGAGTTACTAAGATCTCCCATGTTCTATCGTTACATGAACTACAAGATTCATTACCCTCAGTGTACAAGACCATGTTCGTTGTGCCTAGTTTTGGTATTTATTTGTAAAAATTGAGAATATACCGTATGATAAAAATGATTTATAATTATATGTTTTTAAAGAGAAAGAATAAATCCCTTTTTTCATTCTTATTCCATATTTTAAATTATGGGGGAAATGGATAATATTGGTTTATTTAAACATGTAAAGAGTGTTCAAAAATATATTTATATTAATGTATTTTTATAAAAAGTAGTTATGGAATTATTTTTGCAATGGAATGGCATGGAATGGATTCTTTGGTGGTTTCTTATCGAGCTTGTTTGGATCACAACATACTTTTACCTCTTGGTGTTAGTAAACCATATATGTTTTTTAGGTTCCCTTTAGGTACAGGTTCTTTGTTACGATCTAGATCATGGTATGGTTTAGTTTTTATAGTTGGAGGTGACCAAGAGGTCATGTGGGTATCATGTGGCTAGATGTATGGTTTTGTTTTAGATTTCGGTTTGTTCTGTTCAAAATTATTTGTAATAGAATTTTTTTTATATTTATATTATGGGATTTGGTTTGTTCGTATTAATTTATCTGGCCTGGTTATTTCATTTGGGATTAAATCATTCCCTCCAAAATTTTCTGATGCCCGAAACTAGTTTCTGTCCCATGGGGATCGGTAATGACCATCAAGCCATGTCATAGATATGCTCGGTTGATCGGTACAGGGTTTACCCAAGTTGTTTCATGAAAATTAGTATCAGAGTAGTCCTTTGATATTTTGGTTGTGTAGTAGCTAGATATTAGCACTATCGAGGATCAGGATTTTTTTTCATGAAAAAACCTCATGAAACCATGCTAGTTACGAACCTTATATTTCCATGGTAGTTTAGGTATTGAGTCATGTACTCTTCTTTTGGAATGAGAAATGACAATGGAGGTGATCTGATGTCATCTCATGACCTCACATTGAACAGCGACCCATGTGAAGTTTTAATGCATGGTTTGAGTTCCTCCGAGTCATTGATTCTTAATAGGGGAATGGATGACTACCACTCATACAGGTTCATCATAATAATTATTTTCACATTTCGGTCATTTCTTGTATTTTGTGTTTTGTTTCAGTTTTGGTTACTGTAACTGTGTTTTTAAAAATGAAAAGGAACATTGGAAATAAACAAGGAGTTTAAAAAGAAATTCATTCTTTCAAATAGTTTAAACTATGTAGTGAATTCTAGAAATGAATGAAATTTGGGATTGAAAAAATAAAAAATGCTTGGGTTTTGATGAATAATGGAAGGATTGGACACTCAAAATCTCTTATGGAGGATCAAATGTGTGTGTATGTTCAGAATGTTTGTGGGGAACATGTCCACGGAAAATTTGGAATAAAATGGATGGACACTAATGTAATGATTCATAGGATTCCATGGGGTTTTTATGGAAATATTATGGTTTTATGAATTTTTATTTTCCTTGAGGAGGGGATTTTGTCTTGTGAAAAGTGTTTTTTTTAATTTTTAATATGTCCATGTATTAAGGAAGTTTTGAAATTTAAAAGATAAATGGTGTTTTCTTAAAATAAGAATTTGGTTGTGTTAGTATCTGTTTGACTCCTGAGAATTTTTTTCTTGACTCAGGGTGTTATTTTCTATTTAATTTTATCTCGACGATGGTTTCAGTTTTATATTTTTTATGTTTTTTAGAGCAAGACACCTTGAAAGTTCCCTAGTTTTTAAAATTCATCCTTCCAAAATTTCAGTTCGTTTCAGTTTTTTCATGTCCTTTGATGTGATGGAGGTTTTTTATAGGCAGTGGAGTGGTTTAATGGATGCAAAAAATGTCTTTTAGTTTTTTGGAACTCCTACGTTTGTTATGGATTATGTCGCCTGACATTTTTTTTGGGTCTCGTATTAGAAAAGTATAGGATGTATGTATCATCATTATTGGAGTTTGGGTTATAGTGGGTGGTGGTCTTCCTCTGTAAAGGTTCGCCATCATATTATGAGTGATGCTAGAGGAAACTATTTGTAAGAAGTTATACTTTTTGGTTATTACATCTATTTTGGAAGAATTTATTCTGGTGTGTGAATAGTATGGCCAGTTGTTTCATTATAAGTTGTTATGTAACATCCCTCCTCAGTTCTGCTATGAATATGACCCTTTAGGTCACTAGGGACTGCTCGGAAATAAGTAATGATTGATGAAGGAGTTTTGATTGGGGGATGTTATTACATGACTATGAGGCAAGAGATCTTCATCCATTAGATCCCCAACTTCATGTCTCTGGGTGAAGCTCATGCACCGTCAATAGTTGTTAGGGGTACAATAATCCATGTCCTAGTCTGTTGTTTCAAAATATTTGCCTTCTTGTTGTTTTATGTTCATATACTATGTTAATGGTGTAATAGACATGTTCTACTGCAATTTGAGAGGATTTTTTATCCTATGTGCGGTACCTCTAAATTATTGGTTTACCTAAAGAATGTGTTTCATATGGATTAATAGGCCCCTTTGGGAGTTGTTTTTGGTTTTGGATTATATGATGTTCTTCTGGGGTAGTTTGAGTTATTCTCGGTGATTTTCCCTATATTTTTTAAATTCAGCCGATATAGTGGACTTTTAATTCTGTCAGTGATATGTTTTCCCTTTTTTGTAAGGTTGTTGGTTCATCTGAGAAGTTTTCCATTCTAACACTCAAATATGTTCTATTTTTATGTATTAGGTCTTCTAATATATTCTTTTTGGTGGATTTGTTTCTCATGATAGTGAATTTGGTCGAGTTTGTGTTGAGAGATTCTTAGTTTTTAGTTATAGTAAGGTCGTTGTTTTGTTAGTGTGAATAGTTAGATGTGATTGGTTTGGGAATTCCCATATAGGAACCCAAGGGTGGTTTTATGAATTTTATTGTTTCTATTCTAGTGGAATTATTATGGTATGGAGAAATGCTCATTTCATCCCTCAATCTCGGGTTGTGGTTTCCCTTGAATCACTCAAGTGTGGTGAGTGTTGGGAATGGTCAGACCAATGATTTTGGTTTTCTTTTCTTTGGATTGGGCATGAACTCGAGTTTTGATCATTTTTAGGTTGAGTTAATTTCCTGGGAAATAAATATTCTATGGTGGAGATAATTTTCAAACCCCAACCTTAGATACTTATTTATTTTATCCTTTTATTAGTCCTGGGTCTATTGGTGGAAGCTTAGGTTTGAGTCCGGGTAAACATTATTGGTGTTTGGAGTTTTTGAATTAATTTTCTAGAGGAGCACAGTTACTGCATGATTATTGGAAACCATGCGACCGAGCTGTGTTACTGCAATATGTTAGACAGAACTGATACCATGACATATGCATGGTCGTGTGGTAAGTCCCAAGGAATTGTGTGTCGTTTCTAACATGGAATGTGGGGTATTAAAGGTTTCCACATTGTTTTGAAAACCTTGTAGCCAAAACACGTGGACGTTAAAGGTAATTAAAGATGTGACTTCATCTCTCCATATCTCTATTTTCCCCATTTATGGTCTCTTCCACCCTTTTCCAACCTATGTGCACTATGGGGTGTCCCCAACCAACTCTCCCTTTCTATCGTTCCTCTATGGATGTCCATTTAATGTTCTGATATAGGGTTTCATCTATTTTTTGTCTCATTTCCTCTATTTATCCCTTCTTCTATCTTTTTGTAGGGTTTATTTATTGGGGTGTCCCTCTTGGCCTAACCGTAGTGTTATGGTTGGATAATGTTATAATTTTCATCAATGGCTAGGGCATTAGGATCGTCAATGAGGCTCAGTTGTTCGTTCTCTTGGAGTTTTATCATGTTCAAACACATCTAAGGTTGGTGTTTCCATGTTCTTCCTTTCCAACACATTTAATTTGTTTCTTGATACCTTTGTTATATTTATAACCTTATTACACACCTATATAATAGTCTTATTAATAATATTTTGACGGATTGAAGTTGTTATATTTTGTTAAAAAATTCATTTAGATAATTCATGGTTTAAGACCAATTGTATCTATGCCTAAGGTGTTTGATAAATTGAAAAGTATATTTTTAGGGTGAAATCAGATGGGTGACTGTGGTTTTCAAAATATAAAATATTATTAAATGGATTTAGATCTTGTCTCTAGTTTTACATATGTAAAACATTTTGTTTTTTAAAAATTGTTTGAAACCAGCATTTTTTAAGTGAACTATTGATTTTTGAACA
This sequence comes from Viscum album, assembly GCA_963277665.1. Taxonomy (NCBI): domain Eukaryota; kingdom Viridiplantae; phylum Streptophyta; class Magnoliopsida; order Santalales; family Viscaceae; genus Viscum; species Viscum album. Next base: position 1,345,247,930 of record OY728119.1, on the reverse strand, counting down.
TGTGTTGTATTTTTTAAATGAGTGTAATGGTTGAATGTGGGTAGAATGCAAATAGTGAATTTATGAAAATAGGGTAAAATATTTTTAATTGATTAAGTGTGTTCTATTATATGAAGGCATGTCTATCGTTGCACTAGGAGCACATGTAGATGATAAATCAAATGAAGTATTCACTGTGAAGATAATATCATAACAAGAACTCATATTCCACCCTTTTGGGCATCTTCCCAAAATTGTATTCTTGTTTTCCAAAATTGGGGAAGTGCTATATCTTTTGATTTAAAAGTGATTACATATATGTTCCCCATAGTTCGGCCTAGTTTTCAGTGAAATATACTTGGGTGGGTATATAGAAATACTAAGACTCATTTGGCATTTGAGGTTTTTTGGGTGAATATAGGATGAAATTTCATGATTGGCATTTTATGAAAGAGATTTGGCATGTATGTGATGCGAAATCACATTAGGAACTTCCTTATATATTTTGTGTTTTAACATTGATTTAAAATTTTATTAAGCTATTTTTGGTGAATGGTTGGTCTAAATGTCCATTTGTACATGTTTGTATTAAGGTTATGTTTGAAATTATTTTGAAAATGTTTTAAAAATGTTTTTGGTAAATAGTTAAATGCTCTAAAACTAAAGAACAATTTAGAATTTTGAAAATGATATATGATAACCCAATTTGGGATAGGTTATTTTCATGGTTGGTTATCCATGAGATGTGATGGTCCTTGGTATGGGACCTCCCTCACGTAATGAATTTTTGATTGAATTTGACCACCATTGAGGGGGAAAGGGTGGTAATTGATTCTTTAGAGTGTTTTGGTTATATATATGTGTCTCGTTTCTTGAATTGTATGGAACACCCATTTTGAAACATAACATGGAACCCTATAATAGAAAACAGGATTAATGAGAACCATTTTTTCAATATTCAAGGTTATTGCACTTCCTAGTGGCCCATAAAATGTTGATACATGGGTTTATTGCAATGGGAACAGGACCCCAGCCATGTGTATGTAGGAATATGGTCATGCATTAGGGTGTTACGATGTCATTGAGTATTGAATGAATTCGGGATGAGTTATTATATGTGATTCAGTTTATTCAATTTATCTTTTATGTTCCTAGTTTTTTATATAGGGCATTAATTGTTTCATGTTTTATGTTTTGATTTCTAACACTAGTTTCCATCCCATGTTGACTGGGAACTCCCTTTGGGCCATGCTTTATAACATCTCTTGTGACCTATTCAGGGTCGACCAGGGTTAATTAATGATAAAATTAGCCATTTTACAGAGGATTATAAGTGTAAAATTCGTCATGTAGTCGTCATATCCCACATCAACAGTCATGATGAAATGATATTTCTCTTTGTCTTTGATCATAAGAGGTTTTCTATGAAGATCATTAAATACCATTTAATTCATGTACTAATTGGAATAATGGAAATGCTACTACTATTTATATAATTAGAGTATAAGTGGTTCATTCTATGGAGAATTTTATCTATTAACATAATTAACTAAATTCTTCCCATTTCATCAACACTCATTTTCCATGTGACCTTCCATTACAACCATAATATATTTAATAGTACCCATATGATGCAATCCACCCTGAATCTTCTAACACATTTAGTATATGTAAAATCCCATATTCCTCTCTTGATGGATTTTATAATTGAAATTTAATTCCATTTTTCCTTTCTTATCTAAATAGTGATATTAAGTGCTAACTGAAATATCCATCTCTTCTATGAGATCACATATAAAATTCTGCATTTCCACTAATTTCTCTTATGCATACCAACCTTTATAGACATGACATTAAGGCACTATAGAATTGATCTACTATACATTCATGATAGATGATAATACCATAAGCATGAATTGAAAGTATTATAAATTATTCCCCATCGGTACCAATGGATGACCATCCATTTTATTTATCTCAAAAAAATTCCTCTTTAATTTTATGAATAATATAAGTAACTTTTTTATTAATAAATAAGTCATTAAACACACTCCTATAAATGGATTGAAGTTCACCACATTTACACGTATTCGTGATAAGATTCCACTATAGATCAGATTCAACATATATATGGTAACAAAATTGGATGAAATCATCATATATAGAGAATTTAATAATGGAATATAATTTTTCAATGGTACTGATCTACCACATAGCCATATGTAGATAAGATAAACCACCAAAAGATGGTGTTTATCGACCCATTATGGATTTAGTAGACCATTTCTCCAAGTCTTCGACATATGGAATTATGACATGATTCATAAACTATGAATGTTGTGTGAGAATAAAAGAATAATTATTTATTCTAGTCCTTATTACATTTGTTTTATTTAGTGGGAAATCATTACATTTTCCATCACATTCAGCATTAACACTATTCCATCAAGTTCCATTCAATGAAAATAACAAAAAATAATATTCTATGATGAAATGAAAAAATTTAAAGACAATTATAATATGTATAAATAATGATACATTCTATTATGACATAGTATATTTATCATAGTAAATTCGTGATAATTATCAAACGAATATGAATTTATTCAATACATAAACATTTCCTTAATTTTTTCATCATAGATTCTAAACGTAAACAATACACATCCTTTGATACTAATTATAATAATATTGAATTAAATATAGTGGGTCACAATTGAAACACATCCGAGAACTCCATTATAGGATACACCTCTAGGTTGGGATACAATCCCATTCCTAGTGGTATCCATTTCCTCATGAATCCTAGGGTGAATTGTCACCATTTTCCTCAAGTTTCCATGTGAAAAATACCAAGGTTAGTATTTATTAAATTACCATTAATACTAGATATAATGATATAATATTTTTATACATATATACTACATATTTTTATACGTATATTCAATACATTACACCAAATGACATTTGAGGATTGTAAAGGAATAATTCATTTGGAATCCTAAAAAAATGTTTCATTTAATATCTACATTATCTACCATATATTTAATAATAAGATGAACTATTTTAAACAAATCATAGTTAATTTATTTTTTCATATATCAACAAAAATGAAACATTAGAAAAGGGTGAGCTTAAATGCTCAGTAAAGATAAACAAGGGAGATATCAATAATTATACAAGAATAACACATGAAAAATGGAAAAGAATATTGAAAATAATATTTTAAAATTATATGATTTATATAAAATATAATAATCATTTTCCCAGAATAAATCATGAATGATCATAATACATTAATCCTAAATTAATAAATGAAAATAAGACATGGGAGAATAATGTAATACAAGGAATTTTGACATACATATATGTAAACAAAGTAATTACGATAATAATCAAGATTTATTTACAATAACAAAAATAAAGAATGGGTTCACTCCCCAAACCATTGTGGTTGTCATGTATCACTCCCAATAGTATCATGGTTTAAAATTTCTATTTCTAAAATGGATTCACTCCATGATCCAATAATTTCAATCTCATGAGATATAAGTCATTAAATGATTAATTGAAGGCATATATAGGTCCCCCAAATAAAATAATGAATAACATAAAACATGTGTCATAATAACATATATAATTAATTTTTTTATAACCCATGAAAATAAATGTTTTTCAATAACATTTTATCATAGCATATCCCATTTAAAAGAAATAGTTTTCAGAAACATCATGCTATCATAAAAATAAACAAAAAAGTGAATTCTTAAGTATTTAATACTTTGATAATATTCCAAATAAAGCATATGTAATGTAATGTAATTTTATATTAGAGATAATATTATTTTTAAGGATCCCTTGAAATGATTATTATAAAAAATATTTTTTATACAAGATTAATTTTTTTAAATCCATATATTTATAAAGGAAATGAATTTCAATTAAAATAACATTTCAATAATTTATAATAAGAATCAAATTATTTTAGAACCATAATGGATGTAAAATATTATCCTTCTAATCTATTTAAAAACCAATCCTTTATTAATGTTTTCTGATATGTCAAAAGGCACCATATTTAAAAAATGTAAAAAATATACTTTTAAAAAGTTCTATATAAAGTAAAAGGTTTGTAAAATTAACTCCTAAAAATTGTATTAATATCACAAAAAAATGATTGGATAATTTTTGGAAAAATGGGTTTGGAAGTGGTTCACCTGTGAGAATATAATCATAAACAATCTTATATAATGATGAGATTATGAGATAAACACTTATCCCACGTATTTCAATTCATAGTTCGCAGAAAATCCTTCTATATAATAAATAATTATTTATTATAAATTTATTCCAATAATATATTTATAATAATATTTATACAATCTCATAAACCATTTATTAATAATTTTTTATTAAAATCTGGGTTCTGGCTGATAATTAATTCATTTTTCATGCATTTTTTGATTCAAAAGTCGTGGTGCTTATACCTTGAACCTCATTCCATCTCTTATATATTCATTATTAAGTAATATATTTATCATATAATAATAAAATTCATACTTTTTACTATATATGTTGAATATAGATAAAAAAAATTATCACATTGCCTCATAGAGATGTTAGTCTATACATACATACGAACACCATACTCAATTCCCTAGGGATTTGATGGTAAAAAGAGAGAAATGATATTATCATAAAAAAAGTATAAATATTTCATAAATATAATATATAAATATTAAAAAAAAATCATGTTAATAAATTATGGTGATTAATTATGAATTGCATTGATTTTTGCAGACGTTAAGTCGTACATATATAAGAGCGATAATTTCAATTCCTCTTTGCTGAGAAAGGGGAAGTATAAGTTCTTTGTCATAAAAAGCATACCATTTAAAAAATATTTATGATTAAAAATTTATTTGTTTAATATAGATATAAAATATTTCTATGAGGTAAAGAGAAGTACAAAAAAAAATTGATCGGTCATAGGGATTACAACTTCTTCGAAATGACACATTTATATCTCTTCTAAAACAAACTAGGTTTGGTATTTTGGGAATTCATTAAACCTGTAATGTATCTATAGATGTGGATAAAATATTTTTTAACTGTATTTTCAAGATAGATTAATCAAATTGATAAACTTAATTGTGGGAGTAGGTGTACTTTTATAATTGACGTTGGGGCACGTTTGGGAGTTCTAAAAAAAAATAATTTATAATAAAATCAATATAAATACGAATACCTACAAATTGCAAGGGATTAAAGCTAAAAAGGGAAATGGATTTAATATCATTAACACATATATTTTTATGCATGTTTGGATGTAATTTTAACCCTATAATATTGACTAACATGTTGGGAACCTAATTCTAGTTTTATTATTGTATAAAAATTTTCAATATTAAAATGACTGAGTGTTGAATTATAAATTTAAATTAGGAAATAAATGAGAAAATTTATGGTTTTTTAGACCATGACATATATTCTTTTTCGTTATTTAATATCTTTAAGAATCATTATATAATTTAATGAAATATTATTCCCATATAATATCATTATTTTCAATTTCAATTCATTTATATACATCGACATTAAATGCAACAGGATAAAAATTCATGTTTTAATGAATATTCATTTATATTTTGGTATTATACATAATTATTGTATAACATTATATATCTCAAATAATGCTGCATTTAATATTTTTAAAATTATTTATTTGATTTTCATGTTAAGTGTATAATTACTTCATCATCATTTTGAAAGAATTTAGTGTGATTGTTTAATCTCTAAAAAATATAAATAAATTACCATGAACATTATATATCATTATATTTTAAAATATTATTTATATTAACATATATCCACTTCATAACACCATATCAAAAAAATTTACTTATTAAGAATATGACTGTGAAATTTTTTCACATTCACCGATTTTAAAAATATACAAGTCACATTCATGGAAACTTTTCTCTTAAATAACAAAAAATTAAAAAAATTTATTAATGGTTGAATTTAATTTCTAAAAGAATAATTTGTATTATAATTTATAGACTTCCCACTTATATTTAATCTAGATTAACCCATTTTAACCTTTATAGAGAGGATACATCATTCCACAATAACTATTAATATTTTTTAAAAATTAAAAAAGAATAATTGTTTCATTAAAACCAATTGATTAAGTAATTTAATTAATATTATCTTATTCAATTCCTATAAGTAGATGAAATTAATTTTATGTATGTTTACAAAATATTATAAAACCTATTTATTTATAGAAACATTACATTTTTAATCTTAATCCCCATTCATTATTATATTATTATTATAAAAATGTATTAGAATTTATTAGAAATTTGATCATGTAAATAATATATATATTTAATTAAAATCATTCACAAATATGAATAAATTTAATATATTGATGTAAAATTCATTTTACAAATAAAACAATGTTTTCAGGAAAATATCACTTCAATATTAATATTTTTATTCTTTATAATTATAATAATTATTAAAATAAGTAATTGTTTTTAAAATTCATAAAACATATATGTTTAAAAATTTATTAGTTACTATTCATTCCCTTTAATAAAATGGTTAATTAATAATATTTTAATAATGTTATATGTTATATCTAAACACAATCTTGTATGAAATCCAACATATTAAGGAAAGATAATTATTTAATGAGAAATAATTCATTAAAATGCCAATGATCTATAGAATCCCTACATGTATTATATCTTACATCATCAAATCTTACATCAAATCTTTTGTCATGAGCCATAAATTGCATATAATTATCCTCCAAGGAAATCACCTTGGAATTTAACTCTTATTATATGAAAAATAAAAAAGTAACATTTCATTTAGGTAATCCCCTAACGGTGAAGTACATTACATTACAGAAATAACCCTTAAGGAAATAAAATATTCAATATCTAAATATTTTTTCCATTTTTTCAATACTATTATGGTTTTCCATATTATTTCAAAAAGTTCTATTGTGGAGTAATTGTAAATGTGAGGACATTGTATTAGTACATCATCGATTGTAAAATAAACATATAATATCAATATTTTTATGACTGACCATATAGTGGAAAATTTTTTTATCAAAATAAATAGTGCATTGATAATATAATTATGCAGGAATATCTAATAACATGGACCCTTGATGACAGTAGAGGTAAAAACATGTCTAAAACATGTTTTATCTCATTAGATAAATAATTTATATATGATATGTACCGATATAATGGATAAATAAAGAGTATAATTTAATAAATCGACTGAAATAATAATAATTATATTTTAATTATGTGGATCATGTGATATCTCTATCAGTAGAGACCCATATTGAGGTATAGAGAACACTCATGGGACAACATGTATGATATGTTGATAAAAAATGTCATTAATATTTTATCACAAATAGTGATATACATTTGGGCGTTGATATAAATATGCATGTATGAATATATTAATATTTTGTTACATAGGTCATGATGTTATATATCATGAAAAAATTCAGATTTTGATAACCATATTTTTTCAATCATGAGGATTTGGCAATAAATGTGTTATTTGAAATGTGTCTAAAAATTTATTATGTAATTTTTTGCCTATTTGTCTCTTATAAGTCAATATAAATATTCATAAAACTAGGTCCAAGATTTAGTTACACTGAGGTAATGAATAATTATGGGTAGTTGAATGATTTCGATATGGTCATCTATAAGGATTAAAAACTATTAATATATTTATTCAATTTTCCCCCTCAAAATGTGAGAATCAAGTATATATGTGATATCTTATATGAGATTAAATTTTTTCATTATGTAATAAATATTGATGGATTTATAAAAACAATTTATGTAGGTATATATATAATATATGGTGAAACATATAGAGTATATGTCTGTATAGTCATATGAATGTGTTTATTAATGATCATTACATGTCCCTTGGTAGCAAGAGTGTAAATGATATTTTGTAATCTAAAACTATTTTAATATTAAAATGATTTAGGGAACTAATATTCATTTTTAGTAATAACATTTCCCATAGGGTAGCATTGTTTCATTATAGAATAAGGATTTTATTTGGAAAAAATTAATTTTTTATGAACAATATTTCCTATTATAATTGTATTCTAAAGTTTTTGGATTTAATTAGTTCATATATCAAACATTCATCATATTATTAAATTGATGAGGAGTTCATTTCTCTTTATAAATTATGTAATCTGGTTAGTAAAATGGTCATTTCAAATCCCATATAACTGTGATGGCATTTAATATTGTTTGGTTTAATTTATTCATTTGTTAGATTTATTACATTTAATAATATAATGTATCACATGATTATGTGTTTTTGATAATGTAAATATTTAATAGTTTATTAGTCAGATATATTAATGAGATATGCATTTCAAGACATAATATGGATGAATCAATTAATCATTTCTTAAATTAATTTTTAATATAATATATATCCTTTAAAAAATAAAATTATCTTTGTTTCTGACACTTCCTTTGGGTGCTAATTCATCTTTTGTTGGAGGAGGACACACTAATTGTTTCATAACATTGATGCATTCCAATGGTAGGTGGCATCCACCTCTTATTCATGAATGTTTACTCCTATATCGAAATGGGACGATGGGATGTCAGTTCCTCCTTTTGTGGATTCATCCTCGAAACTCGTTGCCTAGTCCGAGTCTTCCTCATAAACATAAGATTTTGTTTGTGAAACTCTTCCCAGTTCCATGTCTTCATGGATGCTGGTTAATTACACTGCTTATGTCAGGACATTCCAAGGGTCCAATTAAGGAAGAAACCTTTAGTCAGGGGAGTATTCACGTTGGAAATTACTAGCATGTCTGGGAAATAGATCACTGATGCATCTGGGTTTCTTCCCCTTATGATAGGGCTTCTCAAGGGCACAGAATACTAAGGCATCCCACATCGAGTGCGGGAAATTATATGCCAAATTAATTTCAATGAGTTTTTCCTCAACTTCCCATGTTTGACATAGGGTATGCTGCATGTTTAATATCTTGCAGTGATGGATCAGACAGATCAGAACACTGATAATAGTGAATCAGATTGGTGTAAACCGATGAGTAAACATTGAATGTGGGGCTAATGTGTCGTTCGTTACCCGATTTATTCTAGTAGAATCGTGAATGTGGATTACATAATCTCACTGGGATGTGGAATCCCGGTTAATAATTAGGATGTATATGGATGGTTAAAAGAAATAGATGGATAATTAAATCGAACCGACGTGAGGATGCTGATGCTATTGGGCTTGATCCTCGAAGAATCTTCCTACGTATCCCAATGGTAGGGAATAAAATTCTACATAGTTTGAGATGGGTGCATATAATCAGGGTGTGAAAATATGACAACGACTTAAAAATATATTGATGCTTATGCATGATTACGAGCCTGGGTTGTTCTGATGCGTGAGAGGTAGACCAGAGAAGTGGGTCTCACGGAGGGGACACCATAGTTTTCCAGTGTTTGGTGTTGAACCACAGGGGGTATACCTAAATATCATGTCTAGGAGGCAGAGATCAAACCCACGTAGATCATCTTACAATGGATTACCATAATTTAGGGATGACAATGGAATACCAATGTTTGTTGTTCCAATGACTTACCATCGATTGGGTGTTATAATGGATGACCGCTGGTTGGGATATAATATCTTAGCGCTGTTTGGGATACAATAGCTTACCGGTTGTTGGGATTCATGGGCTTACTTCTAGTTAGAATACAATGGATTAACACTCTTTGTCACACATTGGTTTACCTCTGGTTGGGATACAACGGCTTACCACTGGTTTGGAAACAAGTTCTTACCTCTGGTTGGGATACAATGGATTACTATTGGTTGGGATACAATGGCGAACAATTCATTGGGGTACAACAGATACCAGATCATTGTGATACAAGTTCTTACCTCTGGTTGGGATACAACGGATTACCATTGGTTGGGATACAATGGATTACCACTCGTTGGGATATAATTACATACAATTCATTGGGATACAAAGGCTTACTGTTGGTTGGGATACAAAAACTAATTAATGGTTGGGATAAAATGGCTTAACATTTGTTGGGTTACAAGGGAATACTGCCGGTTTGGAAGAAACGACTTACAACTGGTGGGGATACAATGGCTTACCGCTAGTTGGTATACAACATCTTACTGCAGGTAGGGATACAACTGCTTACCGCTGGTTGGGATACAACATCCTACCACTGGTTGGGATACAACGACTTATCGATGGTCTGGATTCAACGTATTACCCCATGTTTGGATACAACAACTTACTGTTGGATGGTATTGAACCTTAGGGGGAATTAATTCGTAATCTTCCAAGGATACATGGTTAAACCCATGTACATTGAAAGTATAAAGCTTAGAATCATGCTGCTTGAAGGTGAATTGATGTGGAGTGGTTGGGACAAGAAGGTGTTGGGAGTGAACCCCAAGAATGATTTCATGGTCAATTCATACTCTAAACCCACATGAGTCATGCTCGGTGTGAGAAAAAAAGTGATATCAAAGGCCTGAAGATCGCGTCACGAAAGGTGAGTAGACTGTGAATGATATAGGAAATACATGTGATTAGTGTCCCCAAGAAAAAATAAAGGCTTAGGCATGGTTAATGGCCCAAAGAGGAAAGAGGTTTTTATGAGTGGATAACATCCCAAAGAGAAAACAATGGCATATGTATGGTTAGCGGCCCGAGGAGATGCAGATTGGGACATACATCAGGATGGAAGCCTGATGGATACAAAGACTAGAGGGAGAGGGAAGAGGTTACGATTGTCCCGATGCCCATATCATCAATATTCATTGGAGTGGAAAAAGACAGGAGGAGAAGGGATTCTACCTCGTGCAAGAATGGATAGGGGCTTACACCAGGATGTTTTCCCAACCCTACAAACAGATATCGCTCCAATAAAAAAAATATCATTCCAGGGGAGGGAGATTTCACTCCTATGAAGACGATTGGGTGTGGAGAATGTCAGAGATGGGTCACCCCATGTGTATTGCATGAGGCGAGGCTACAGTTTAACATCATCTGCTGAGGAAGACGGTGCATGTCCGTTTAACGTCCTTCATCTCAGATGAGGTAGGTTTACTACTCACCCCTAGGACTTACAAAACTAATACCCAACCACCCATGGTGAAGGGAGTGCGTTGACAATGTCATGGTGAGGGGTTTCTGTGGCATGATCCATTGAGTGGATTAGGATAGAGTGCTTATTTGAAGATGCAATAGCTGTTAGTGTGTCTATGCAAATAAGAATGAGTTTAAGCAATGTAATATGAAGCACCACCCAAGGGACCTTGAAATCAATTCGTACAAACCTAGAGGTTGTATGGGAAAGGGGGTGTAAAGAATTTTACCATAGAATGTGGAACTTCATGAAGAGTATAGGCTTCACAAAGATGTTGGAATTTACACAAAGGATGGACCTTGTTAATGGAAAGACCACCCATAGAGGAGGGGATTCATTAAGGAAAGGGGATTTGTAAAGAGGGTGGGTCTCCGTGAAAGTCTAAGGATTCACAGAGATGCTCCCTTATGGGTGCATGGATAATCCATTGAAAATTCAACTTTTTTGGAAATAATTTTGTGAAGGATCTATTCTTTGCATAACCTGAGGCACCCCGAAGGGTCCCCTTCATCTACAAAGGGCATATGCCTTTGTTAAGGGAATCTCCCCAAAGGTGGAGGCTGCAAAGCTCACAAAGGGGTATATCTCACAAAGTCCAACTACCATTGACAATACATTTGAGGGTTTCGTGGTGGTCTATGTAAAACAGGAAATGGGAAGATTAAAAGTCAGAGTAACAATGGTTTGGATGTGGTGGTGGACTTTTATTTATAGGAATATGTGGTAGGAGTGGCGTAAAACATGCAACTGAGATGAGAGATGTTGCGGAAAGGAGTCGTTCCATCGGCCCGCATTGGCCACACGGAGGTGCAAGATTCCGTGTAGAGATTTGTTGATGTTGTCACCACAAAGAGCATCATGGGAGGGCATGTCACCAGGGAGGGGCCTCAGTTGGCATTGCAATCATACAAGATAGGGATGACGCAAGGCCTTTTATGGTGGCATCCACATGGAAATGATCTTGATGCATAGGGTTCCTTAGGAAAGGAAATTTTGATATGTCTTAGATGTTCTTTTCGACCCATTTTAAAGGAGTCTTCCTCTGATTGCATAGTTGAATCCATGGAATGAGCCGGGAACAATTTTTGGAACAAAAAATGACCCCCCCAATAATTGGTGTAGATGGAAGGGGAGGGTCGAATTTCAAGGGAATGAAGATGGATATATTGAGATGATTAAACTCATGGTGGATCGAGAAGGTTTGGGAAAAGATCGTTCACTAATGGTGGCACCTTAAACATCTTGCGATGGGTTATTTGAGATTCAAGAGCGGTATGTGGGGTGAAGGGTGCACAAATTACATGGGGGAACTATGCCGAGTGCAAGGTATGTTGCGAAGCCCAGGGTAATCATGAAGAGCTTGGGGATTGCCACAAATATGGTGCCTTGGGCACCTATATATAGTGGCTCAGATGTATTTTTTCCGCTTCTGGATCTATAAAAATGATAGTGCTCATTCTCTCTTCCATAATGATCCTCTCTATGAATGCTTTCATGAACCAGGGTCTTTGGTCTGATGTGTAGTGAATACATTTTAGCAAACTAGAGTATCGTGATCTTATGCTTTATTTTCAACACAGACAAAATACCATGCTACTTTTTAGATAAAAGGGGATGTGTGATTATCTCTATGAAGTGTATTCATGAAGGGTCTTTGCGAACGGTTATTTCTCAACTCTCATTCCTCAACGAATTTTTTTTAAAATTACATGGATTCAATGGATGATCGGGAGGCTATGCGAGAGGATCTTGCCAATGCTTTTCAGAGGGATTCCATGGTCAACAACCTAAAAATAAGCGAGTACAACTGAAGCACATCAGATCACAAATCGTTGGCAGAGGTGAAGAGGGAACTTCCTCATTTCTAGAGAATTCCATTATATGGTTTCATCTTGTGGGATGAAGTCATCATTCCAATCACTATCAAAGATGATCCACCCAACTAGTTCAAGAGTACCCCTAATAAATAACAGTCGTATAGGGTTGTGGATTCATGCATTATAAAGGATCATACCCCAGTCAAAGTGCTTTGTCTGTATAATCATGTCCACATAATTTATTATAGTGCACTGGTTCATGGGAACTCACAACCACTTTATAAGATGATCATCATGGCCAGGCTCAAAAATCCAAAAAATTTGTGAATCAATAGCTGGGACTTAGACCAGGGTAGAATCTTCATAGACGACTGTGCCTGTGCCTATTGGGTAGGCATTTCCTATGAAGATTTTGATAATTTCATGAGGCAGGATGGCCTATATGAAGAGTATTGGGCCTCCAAATTTAGTGACTCCCAACTGAAGTAATTTTCACATGAGTTTTTGAGATGGTGGTATCCATATACCATCATTGTCCACCTGCATCATAGGGAGGTTGGAATCAACCTCTATAATTTCAAGATATTTCTAGAATCCCAATCCTAGGAGTTATGTATGATTAGTTCCTCACCACTATGAATGCCTAGAATGAAAGAGAGAAAATGAAGCCTTTGGTGATGGAATTGTTTAGGCTTTTCCTAGGAACAGATGAGGACAATCAGAACACCTGAGACATCTACTTAAATAATTGGTTTTGTTACTTCCAGAATTTTCCCTCATAAGAGGGAAAACTAATGGGAATGCCCCCAATTTTTCCTTGAGGATCTCAGTGGGGTAAAGAGGATTTTTACTGGAGGTCCCTAGAAGATAGCCAGTGGTATCTATGGGGATACAATATCAAGGGTGAGAAGTGGTTGATAGTCAGGCAAGCCGGGTTTATTTAAAATTTGAACTGTGGATGGATGCTACTGGTAAGAGATGACAACATGGGGGTGTGAAAAATAACATTTATCATGGTAGATCAACTGAACATTGTGGATCGCATCAATCTGGGATTACTAGTGCTAGAATAGCTCTTCCATTTTCTTCGTCACGTTAGAGAGGGGATGTGGCCACTACGATTGTGTGGTTCGTTACAATTTTGTATAGATGGATAGTGATGAACATGTGGGTTTATGAATACCTTAAACCTATTTCATCATAAATGACACATTCCTGCCTAGCAATTATAAAAATTTATGGGGAGCACCCTGTTAAAGTTGGATTTTATGACCATACTGGGTATGATGGGGCAAGTAGTAAAATTTATCTTTCATCCATTCCACATTCCAACCAGGGTCTATTCCAGTGATGAAACATATATGATAGATAAATGACCATATCTTCATTCTTTTCATTGCATTGTGTTGGTGGAATGAGTATATTTTGAACCCATATGTTAGGCATACACTCTGCACTAGTTCGCTCGACAACACTGTTGCCTGTAGAGGCTGACTCCCTGGGTGTATATGAATGTGTGCCAGAAGAATCACCCATGAATAATGTGATAACTATGGTTGATGTTTACAAGGGAGGAAAAAATGATTTTGAAAGAGATTCCCCTATATGATGCTGCATTCGGTTAGGTCCACGAGTATGCATAGAGTTGGGAGGCTGCCTACCCCGGTGAAAGGCTGTAGCAAGTGACCATCCGGGCCAGAAAGGTGGTTCTAACACCCCGACACCAAAAAATAGCGACGAGGGACATCAAGAAGGTAGTATAGAAATTTTCCATGGTGGTGATGATATAATAGTGGTGGAAGCATTCCATGAACTGGCGAATCTCTATATAGGGCTGATTGGAAATTAAGAGGGTGAGGGGGTATTTCTAGGTCTAGTGGCTCCATCTAGGAGGTCCCAAGAGAGAGTCGAATTATCTTGGGGCTTTCGGCGGATATCCCATCAAGCTCCCATGAAGAAGATTCATCAGGTATCGATCCCCTCTGATACTATCTTCCCAAAGGTAGGGAATGACTAGGAAATCAACAAACATTACCTTGGGATAAATAGTTTTTTGGATGAACCTAAACATGAATGAGATGTTTCTATGCAAGATCGGATTTGGGAACAGTGGCTTCAATGCTACCCCTATAGATGGAATGAAATTTTTAATGGAGTTATATGAGGTAATACATTCCCTTGGAAACATGCAGATGATGTCGTACTGGGAAAGGGTGCTACTGAATATGAATATTTCTAGAGAACCAAAAACAGCTAAACTAGTGGAGAATTTCCCCTTGCTCGACCATTCATACGAATCTCAGTGGAAAGAAGTTGACATGGGAGACTCCAATAGAGAAACCAAGGTGACCTATAGGGAAGCCTCTCCCAAATAAGGTGAGATACCAACCTTAGGGGGAATCACCTTGGGAGAATTCACAAAAACATTGGATGTAATTTTTCAATCTCTTTTAGTGATCTTATACCATCCATACTTTTTCTTGCTTTATCCACTAACACCTATATGTATAAGAGAACCTTCAGTCAACCACTCTTGTTGATGAGGACAAGATGTGGCATTCGTAGAGGACCCAACACCGGGGCCCATAGCCAGGGAGATGATGTTGGTAGAGCTCAGTCATGTTAGGGAAGAAGGGTAGGCCTACTCAGAATCCTCAGAGCCCATAATCATATATGGGGGGATGAGCCTCGACAACCTAGTGATGGTAGACCCAAGGTGAGACCAATGGCTAGACTACTTTATGTATCATACTCTATATTTGTACCCATTATCCTTTCAGTCAAACTAGATAACACAACCTTCACATAAACAATTTCTAGGATGGTTCGTGTGTTAATAATGCAAATAGATGGAAGACCTGATGCTCTTCTTTGAATCGAGGTGCCACTCCCTATCACATTGAGTGCCTTAGCTAATCAGGCCATAGTTCCCTGTGAATGGACAATGATAGTGGGAGATATTACTGGTGAGACAGTGGTTAATATTGTCTAAGAGGACATCATCAAATTGGAATCCAGCAATGATGACTAGCCCAACGAAGACCCTACTGCTGATATTTTGGAGGCATTTCCCGCATATGGACCTGCCAACCAACGAGGTCAGAACGAAACTTCTTATAACGAATTGGAAAACAATTCTGTTCATAGACGATCATAGATAATGATCAAGAACATTATCATAGAGTCCTTAAAAGCACAATGGTTAGATCAGATGGGGTGTATTCATGCATGGATGTGTGATCTATGCATTGGCGGAGTAAATCGATAATGCCCTTGTGTCCTTATTTGAGACTACCATGATGAGAGTGTGAGGTAGTATGCGTACAATCTTAGAGTTGGATGACAATTGGGAAAGGACGCCAATATTAAATTGATTCAAGAGGCTAAACACAAGATCACATATTTGAGGCACATGCTAATGAGCATTCTACTTTCCCCAAGTCACAATCAGGGCTCACATCTCACCTGAAGACCCATCTAGATGATCCTGAAGAACAAATGAGGGGAGCCTCTAAATAGATGGTCCTTATCTAAACTGATGAGGAGTATGACTGGATCAAGGCTGGCGGACTATGAACTATTACCTTCAATGAAGAGAAGGAGCTTAGCATGCAAAAGTAGGTTTTGGACGCCATGATTCAGTAAGAAGCGATGCTAAAATAGACAATTGAAGAGGTCAACACATCAATGTTAAGCTCCGAACCCTGGGCACTGGAATTGGTGTGTTATTATAAATTATCTTTCATTATTTTATTACTAATGTTGAATGCGTTCATGAATTACATTATCTGTTTTTATCTTTTCATTTCTATCACATCCATGAAATATCCAGCAATCAACCCCTAAGCTCGCGTTGGTCATAACTGATGTGTGAAACAAGGGATGGACATATCTTTACTTCAATTGAATGTAGGAGTGCCAATAAATATTCAGTAAAATGGGATATAAATAACCAATACAGTCATCCAAGAAGGATGAGGGATGCCTGACTAGAGAATGAAGTTCCCAGATTAGTCGAATTTCCATATTCCCAATGTGCTCCAGAGCACGAGCGGGTTAACCCTAGGAGTATTATAATCAATCCGAGAATAGGGGAGTGGACTGTGAGAATTATGATACATAAAATTTGGAACATTGTGAGGGCGTTGTGAAAATAGAGGATAAATTTTTACCTTGTTTGAAACACAATATCTACATTTCATTAGCCTAAAATGTGGATGAAAAATGAGGGATGACCGCTGACCATGATTGAAACATGGGGCCTGACTCAGAATGATATCCACTTATCTTCTTGAACATTGGTCCAGAAATGAAGGTGATCAATATGATAAGCATCCGTACTGTTAGGGGGATCCTATATATGTGAAACAGGATGATGGTCAAAATAAAGGACACACAATGTGTGGAGGGTGGAGTGTTGGGTTTTCGAAGGGAGTCCAACACTCTTGAAATTACCCAACCGTTTTTCAAACAAAACAGGTGGGTTCATAAGTCCGATGAGGTTTTAAACATTCTTCTAAAGAGGACCTCTCCGGTTTGGGCCCAAGATTCCATGTGGTTTCATGCCTTTTAATGGAATACAATAGACATTAGGCTAGGCCCAAGGTGCATTTCATGGGATTGATACACATACCATAAGTATGTGAATAAATACATTCGCAGTTCTAGGATTTCTGTTTAACTTCATGTAGGATGAGGAGGCATGTGCAATACAGCTACACCAGTAAAAATCCTTACAAAACAATGAATCCAATGTGATTCATGATCTATGTGGTAAACCAGGAGTAGTAGTGCTACATTACAAATACATGGAGTCACACATCATGGGAAATGGAACACTTGGTGAATGATGTCCCAAAATCATCGACCCGACCTCTTGACGCACATAGATTGGAGGAGTTGTAATATAGAGTGTGTTGGAATTTCACATGAACCTATGGAAGGGAAAAGATGTAAATCACGACACCTGAGATCTAGATCTCAATGATAGTGGTGTGATTACAAAGGATAACTGTTGACCACATTTGAAGCACATCATCTGTTTCACATTAGCTTGGAATGGTGGTAGACAAATGAGGGTCAACCACGGACCATGTTTGAAACACATGAACTGTCACAAATGTTTACTGAGGTCTTCAGTAGAATTGGCCCAAGACAGTGGGTGACACAATGTTTCATGAGACCAAGCCATAATGGGTGGCCCCGTCAAACATGGAAGAGGATGAGAATCCAAATAAAGGGATCATAAATCATGGACATGAAATTGGAAGATGTCCATGTAAAAATTACACAATTTGGGCTCCTTTTCAAGATTCATTTGAGTACATCAATAAGACATATCAGATAGAATATGTCAAATTCCTTTCTAATGAAAAGGTTCATGCGATTTAATTCTCCAAGATTAAGGTCGTTGAGTGGAACATTAAGTGGGGACCTAATTTAATGGAATGCTCGTAGGGTGGTGAAGTAGTCAAACCCAATGCATTGTTCCAATAGAGAGATATTAGTTTAGGGTAATAGAACTCTAACTAGGCTTATAAGAGACAAGGAAAAAACACAATGCATTTTTTGGAATACCTGACATTAATAAGACCCCAAGAGGTGCTTTCCATACCACACACTTCCAAAGGTGCTCGGGCCAAGGGGACAAAAATGGGGAAGGATTTTAGAATACTGTACCAGCATAAAGAATATCTAGGATTTCTTATGTATCTAAAGATGATGGTAATCATACCACACGTAGTTTTGGAAAATGTCGCGTAGTTTAGTGTCCTATGATAAAGATACTCGGATCTTAGTTTAAAGGACCTAGATCTCAGAACATATATATAAAGGTTAGAGGAGAAAAATGGTGTGGTAATTGAAAAATTTGAATTGAATGAGGACAATAGGTGTCCATATCACACCATGTGCTCTATAGAATGTTTTGGGTTCAGGGACTGAAAATGAAATTTTGGATGAGCTTGGGACTAGGTTCCCGTGCATTCTTATATACCCCAGTATGATGCAGATTAAGCCATACATAGTTTTAGAATTGTCATGTTTGGTTACCAATGACATAAACATCCCAATCATGAAGGTCTATCATATACATCAGAAAGAGTGGAATTTGATAGATCATGTTTTCTCTTTTTAGGATGGAAGTTTGTTTTTTAGGTGAAGATTCAAACCTCAGATAAAGAATCCATGAATTCCTAAATGAATCAAGTCATATGTAGGCCTTGAAAATGTCTTGGCGGAGAGTAGATACCAAACATGATGTCCTATTGACTGGGTATACCACAATCTAATGCCATTTTTATCGTGTTTCTAGGAAAATAACGTCATAGTTTAGGGTTGTATGATAAGACCACACCATGAATTTTAACATCATAAAATAAATAAACAGTAGTTTAATGACTTGTGGGACTTGAAAGTATATTTTAGGGTCATATGGCTGGGATATACACAGAACAACGAGGTCCTAAAGGGAATGCACATGGTGTGATAAAGCATACCCGACATTCATGAGGAAATAATCTCATACCTTACAAAGAAAAATTCTATGGAAGAAACCATTGGCCAAGGTGCCTAAAAGGATCCAAGGATGTAAATAACCATGTTTTCCTATGTATCCCATTATGATGGGAATCAAGCCGTACATAGTTCTAAGATCATAGTTTAATGTAATGAGGGACGAAAGTTAGGAGGGACCAACTCCTAAAAGAGAATACATGTTGTGGTTGTTTCACACCCAACATGAATGAGGAAATAATCCCACACATGCCACACCCCGCAATCTTATAAAAGTTAGGGCATAAATACTGAATAGAAATTATTATTAGAGGAACCTCAGCTTGACCCAAAGATGATATTCCCATGAGTTCCTATGTATCCGATGAGGATGTGAATAAATATATACATTCTTCTAATATATTCTGTTCTTACACATTTTGAAAAAGACATAGATAGATCATAGTTATAAGTCTTATAGCTTATACCATAATAACTGAGCCTGTTCTAAATGGGTGAAAACCTTGACTAAGTACCTATTCCCAAGTGAGCTACACTCAATGTAGGAAAAAAAGGGTGGAGGAGGACTTTGAAACTAGTGGAAATATCTGAAGCGGTTAAAATAGTGTGGAGCCCTGAAGGACATATCACCATGGCTTTGTCCTCCTAACGCACAAATTTGCACTGTGGGATAGCACCAAGAGTGTCCAAATTCCAATTTGACATAATGGAGTAGAAAACTATGTGGATCATGCAAACATAATTCATGGATAGATGGGGTGCCATGATGATGGAAGATACCTGTAGACTATGTTCGAATCATAGCATCCATATCAGGTGACCTGAAATTGGAAAAAAATGACCATTGACTGTTGACCATATTTTTAATGTGGGGCTTGTATCCATATGTCATTCAAGATCCTCAGGGCAGTTGTCCCATGGTGGTAAGAGAGGTTTGGGGCCTTACATCCATGTCGTTTTGTGGTCCTTTTGAAATTCAAAGATGATGAAATCCCAAATAAATGGCAACATGAAGCATGAAAATGGGCGATAACATGTCTATGTAGAAACCAACACCCTAGATCTTGACTAGAGTGCTCCTAAAAACATTGGTGAACAACAAAAAATTGTTGAGGTTCCCATTTCAATAGAATATTACTCGAAAAGATGAGTGTAGAACATGGGTACGATAAGGTATCAGGAGAAAGAGTTATGTGGTGAGGTTGTTACAAACTTGACATGAATGGGGACAAAATCCCATAGCACATCACAAACCCCTCTTCTAGAGGAACTTAGGCCAGGGAGTCATGAAGATAAGGAGGTTTCTATGAAACAGTGCTAGACCCAAAGGCTAAATGTGTGGGTGGTACTACATTTCCCATAATTATAGGAATCAAGCCACATGTAATTCTGGAAGATTCTATTCAGTTTTATGTCATGTGCCTGGGACACAAAAAGGAGTGGGTATCCCAAGGTAATATGTGTGGGGTGGAATAAATAACCCGATGTTATCGAAGAAAGGGAGTCCATACCACATTGAACAATCACAAATGAGAAATTCGGCCAGGGGATGAAAATGATAAGGGACCTAAGTCGGGAAGTCTAGGCCAATTTAATGATTAATGTCTTGTAGCGAGGACGATGTAATGGATCTTAGTTTTAGTTCATATGGATCAAAGCATAGAGACATGACCCTTTATTCTTGTGTTTCCTTAATAAATATTCTAATCCCACGTGATCAGTTCTCGGTGTGGGAAACGAGGAATGGGATCAGGGTCTCCGAGCATATAATGTTATGACAATTAGGGAAGGAGATAAAGAAGGGTCAATCCCAACCAAACCAGTATTCCTGCATGAGGTAGAATGTTGTTTGAATGGATAAAAAGAAAAATTAATTACTACACCCAATATTTAGGACATATAATGCTGGTGGGAATGATGGATGAGGGGCATTGACTGCATTCGAAACACAACATCCACATTGTGTGACCTGGAACAACAAATGATCGTCAGCTACTAACTATATTCACAACATGTGACATGTATCAAATTTTCTTCCAAAATCATGGAGTACATTGGCCCAAAATGGTAGGAGATCATAATGACCTAGAATCCATGCCATTTGGGAGTCATTTGGGATGTGAAATATTATGGAGACCCAAATAAATGGAATATGTGAAGCATGAATGTACCTGTGCAGTTTAACATCATAGGGGACGAAGAAAGAGGTGGAGATCTATAGGGAGAGGGATACATAGTGTGGACATGATGTACTTGATGTGAATGTGGGTAAAATAATGCACTACACCAAGTGTGTTTAAACTAATAGGTGATCCTGAATTTTGGGGCTAGGCCTACAAAAAAAATGTCTGGGCATTCCAACATATCCCATGAGGATGGGAATCAAGCCATACATAGTTCAAAAAGGTCCATGCACTTTAACATTGGGCATTGAGTACATGAGAGTATAGATGAATGAGGTGGTTCACATGATGTGATCATCATGATCTTGACATGATTAGGGTCCAAATAATTCTACACTTCGCCATGCGGGATCCTCTATGAGAACAAAACCCATGGAGATTGTCAAAGAGAAATGTTTGGGGGCTAGACTCTATGACGTGGCATCTGAGAGTTCTAATGTATCCCATGAGGATGGGAATCAAGGCATACATTTTTCATGAAGGCTTCATGTATTTTAACATTATGTGTTGAAGACATTGATATAGAGGGATCTTAGTTTAAGATCATAGAGATCAGACCATAATGGTATATCTTCCGCTCATAGTTTAGCGTCATGCATGACAAATGTTGAGTAGTTTTATATCCTTTGTTTTAGATGAATCACACATTATAACATCATGTGGTGAAGATGGAATATATTATGGTCATGTGGGACCATTTACTTAGGCAATTAATTTCTTGAAGAATTTATCATTGGTGGGAGGAGTTATACACTCGTCATCCATGGTAACCAGGTAGTACACATCATTAGGGTAAACCATGTGAATGATTTAAGGTCCTTCCTATTAGGGATCTATCCCAAGATGGATTCCTACCATGTATAATTGGTGTTCTGAGGGCCAGCACCGTGTCACCATTTAAGAAAGAGCAGAGGTGAACTTTCTTATTGAATGATCTAGCTATGTTGTTCTTATTTCATTCAAGATTATGTAGGGCATGAATCCTATTCACATCAAGAACTTCCATTTAATATAGAAAGATTTAAAATACATTATATAGTTATTTATAATCACATACATCTATAAATAATTGATGAAATTGAATCCCCATGGGATGGACAAGTTCCGTTCTGTACACTAGGGTGTATGGGGTCTCGTGGGTGGAATTGCAAGTTGTCATCTGATAGGCCCATAGTGCATTAGAGAGCTTATCTGACCATCCCTCCTTATTATAACCACCCATTTTCTCTTCGATATTAGATAGTTTTTTGTTGAATTCATTGATCGTCCCATTTTTTTAGGTTTTATAGTAGGAGGTATTCTTAGAAAAAATGTTATAATTGGTGTACAATTTATTCAACTCGGATGCCTGGAATTTTTTGTTGTTATCGGTGAGGACTACGCAATTGACTCCAAATTGGAAGATGATGTTATAGCTCACAAATTTAATAATAGAATGGGCCTTGACTAAATGGTAGTCTAGAGAGTCTCTAGAAGCTGATGCACAAAATTATCAAGGATATTTCATGCATGTAACCTTTTCAAGAACATGATATTGTCACTGATCATGGGTGGCCAAAAATACCACAGTCTCCAGATCAAGTGAGATAGTTTCAGCCAGGTCTGATGATACCCATAGGAATTGGCATGAACCTCATTCATTACATGAGGAATCACAACTCCTTGAATGTAATAGAGGAGGAAACTATCATGCCCATGCTTGTAGAGGATCTCCTCAAGACTGGGGTCAATCTGGAGTGTGAATTGAAACAGGCCATGTCGAATTCTCTCAAGCTCGACTCGATCTACCTGGAGACCTCCATGCTGGAGTTACTCGATAAAGGGGGTCCTATAGTTGGGAGTCACAAACAAAACTATGTTAGGAGGACTAGTGGATCCTGATGTGGAGGTACAAGCGGTAATGTGGCTTACCAGTGGGCTATCCTCATTGTCTAGAGTGATAGGGGTGATGACTCTCTGATGTTCCATGAGGATGATCAAATCATCTTGATCAGGATTTGTAAGAGACACACCTATGCTGGCCAAGGCATCAACTTGATTTTTTTGAGACTGATGTACATAAGTAACCTATGGTCGAGACTTGAACTGGGACATCAGTTGGAGGGCGTGTTCCAACATTGGCACGAGCTAAGGATTTCTGTTGATGTAGGCACCATTGATCAGTTAGATGACTAGATCAGAGTCCAAATTCACATGAATTTGGGGAACATCAATCATGAGGGCCATATCGACTCCAGTACTGAGAGCATGAAACTTCACGTCACTGTTGGTACAACTATCTGAAAAAAGGCAGGAATATAGAAGAAATATTATTGATGGCATGATAAAGATGATACCCATGCCCAATCTATTGAGTCTAGAGTCATTGAGTCTTCATCCAATAGTGTTTTGAGAAGCACCATCAAGGTGATTTTTCCAACATGAAAAATCATGGTCTATTGAGAGAATTACCTTATCTATAAAATCAAGGTCGAGGGACTAGTCCGCAAGAGCTGGATGGGGGTGAAATGTCTGCCATTTCTAGTCTCTTAATAGCCTTATGGGGGATGAACCTAATGTCGAACTACTAGAGGATCACTTCCCACCAATCTATATGACCTGCCAACATGGGGATATTCATGATGTACGTCAGTGGATCCACTAGGTACACTAGTTTTATCTCATGGTGCAATAAGTAATGTTGTAGTTTCTGCACTGTGAATACCTGCACAAGGCATTTCTTCTCGATATAGGAGTATGTAGTCTTTGTATCATGGATCATGAGGCTGAGACAGTATATAATATGCTTTCTTCCCTCGTTTTTCTTCTGGGTGAGAAAGGAGGTGAGATATCATTCTTGTCCGGTCACATAAAATACAAACGGCTTTCTGAAAACTGGTGGCATCAAATCCAGAGTATGCAACATATAATTCGGGATTTCTTCAAAAGATTATTACCATTCCACATCCCACTTATAGAATGTTCTTTTCTTCATGAGACGAGAAAAGGGATTGCACATTTCTGTTAAGTTCATGATGAATCAGAGTATGTAGGCCAAGTGTCCTTGATAGCCTCAATTCTACAAAATGTTACTCGAAGGATACATCTATCTCATGCCTTTAATCTTATCTAGAATGATCTCGATGACTTTAAATATGACAATGAAGCCAATAATCTTTTCAGATGTGACCCCGAAGGCACACATGAATGGGTTCATCTTTAGATGTTAAGAATAGAGGAATACAAAAACATTTTCAAGGTCTTTGACATGGTCCTGATGCTGGCGTGATATGATAGCTAGATAGTCCATGTTGCATTCCACCAATGTCTAGTTGATTGGATAAATATTCAATGTATGGAATGTTGATTGGTGGAACCTACATTCTTTAGACTAAAGGGAATTAGGTGGTAGAAAACATTACCTTGTGGATCCTAGAATGCAGTAAAGTCTTCATCGTCGAGGGCTATTCGAATTTGGTTATACCCAAAATGCCCATCCATGATAGAGAGATCATGAAACCCATTAGTGGATTCATTCAACAGTTTTATCACAGGAAGTGGTAAAGCATCCTATGGAGAGTGATAGCTGAGATCCCTAAAGCTGATGTATAATATGATCTATCTGTTTGTTCTATCTAATGGGAACAATGTTGGAAGCCCACCTAGGGTACTCGGTCTCCTTGATGAAATTGGATCCTATGGATTATCAATCTTGACCACTAACATAGCCCGATGGGATGGGTTCATCTTTCTGGGATGCTGTTTAAACCCATGTTACTTGCGGGGTGACTGAGGTGGTGGAAGGCTAATTTACGATATAGTTTAGGTATATTGTTATAACTCTATGAAAACACATCACTATGATGCTTCCAGAAGTCCACATACTTCTATTTTTCATTGACATACATAGTGGCACCGATCAATGTGGATTTCAGATCTTTCTCTCTACAGAGGTTCACTTTTACCAATTCTTCAACTATGGAGGACACTCCCTCTTCAAAAGAAGGAAGATCATACTCTAAATATATATCCACACTTATGGACGAGGGATCTATGGTGGGAGAATATTCATCGATGTCAACAAAAACTAATGGGTTGTTTGTCCCAACCAATGCAGTGGTGGACACTACCTCAGGGGGATCATGTGTTACCAAAACCAGAGTGATGAAAGATATCAACCCGATCCCATCTAGTCATCAGCATGAGGGACTACACCTAATGATATCAAAACAATAGTTCTGTTTCATATTGAGACTGTTAATCCAAGCCCAACGAAACAACCTAGTATAAATTATTTTCATTTCCATAGGGAGTAAATCCCAATACCATATGGGGTTAAGGGATCTGGGATCACCCAAATCTGATTCATGTAGAAATAAAAACTGATCTTATGGAATCACCTGGACATGGGAATGTGCTTCCCCCATATTCCAGAAAAGAATAATCTTTCCCCAGATCTAGGGTCACACCCTCCAATTGTTGAATCGTAAAAATTTAGGCATCATCCAAGTCTGTCCATGGGTCGCTCACAACATTAGCAGGTTCAAAATCGTTAGCCTAAATCTGATTTCCATGCACTTGTAATAGTTAGTGTCCTGGTAGTAGGCTTCACTAGAGGAAAGGGAGACACATCACCTTGGAAAACCCCCACTTGACCATTAATGGAGTACATAAGGTACTGCTGATATGATGAAGGGACCACCATATGCAGGTGAAGCCTTGTACTACACATTAATGCACGGTAATAGGTGTCGTGTGAGACAACCATGAAATTGTTACCAGCTACCAGACCACCGAACCAGGTCTTCAGGTAGATCTTTCTAAATATTGTCTATTTTTCCTATAATAATGTTGAATTTTCAGGTTAGTGGGAGTCACATAATCCTCAGAACTCCATTTTTATAAGTTTCTAGTTAAGGATTACGATGGTCCCAAAGCTTGTGTTGACAAGACCATGAAGAATCTCCCCACCATTTAAGTGGATGCTAATGTACAGTGGAAAGATGTGCCCCTGTATGGGAGAGGCTCCATATTTTCTAGAGAAAGAGATAATGACATAACTTTCAGAATGCTCTATTTCC
The DNA here is from genome assembly GCA_963277665.1 of Viscum album. Lineage (NCBI taxonomy): Eukaryota > Viridiplantae > Streptophyta > Magnoliopsida > Santalales > Viscaceae > Viscum > Viscum album. The sequence goes on along the minus strand of OY728119.1, from coordinate 1,345,221,159 downwards.
TCAACATTGAAGACTTCTATAAATGTAACCTCCATCTCAAACTGAAGGGTCTTCTTAAATCATCAGCGAGGTGTTCACGCATATCCGATGATAAGAGAAGGAATTCGAGTATATAGAGCCTCACATGAATGATGGAATGATGAATAATGATATCATACTTCTATTCCATGAATGATTTTCTTCATACAAGAGGATGTTCTATAGAAGGGGGTATGGTAGGTCCTTATGGTGGAACCGGTGGCATGCTGCTGCTGGTAATGTCATGTTGCTCTATAGTAGACGCTCATGGAGTGAACACCGAATGTGGGACAGATGACTGAGGATAGTCCGTAATAGAGCATGGATGATCGTAGTGCGGGCATGGCTGTTATGCCAAGTGAAGTAACACAAACGGCGATGAAGGCATAACATAAAACACCAGATAAGAAGGATCTATGTGTTAAGCATTGTGATGGTCATGCTTTTTGGTTTCAGGGGCATTCACATATTTATTCGAATTATTGACCATGTAATTTTGATGAACCATATTTCCATGGCTCTATCGCTGCTAGAGACAGATAAGGATGTTAGGATGATCTGTTTGTCTCTCCTTGTCATTAGGAATCATTTATGGGTTTACCAGCTCCACGTTGTAATATGAAGCATGCACTAGATTTTCATGTGAAAAATACTTCACAACTGGATGGATTCTGGGGGTAATACCCATATCAGTGTGCGTGATTTCATAGAGAATATGGGATGGCGATGGCATTTTGGGGGAAATTTTTTTTCCTTTCATTACTGATGCTTGCTCTTCTGTGAAGAGGTAGGCTGATACGTCGACATATAAGTAGTGGATGCAGGTGACGCGATGTCTTCTTATGGATCAAGTAAATTTAAATCTGCATGGATAATTCCATGGGCATGGTAAACTTCCTTACAAGCCATCCAGTCATCATGCTTTTGAGAATCATAGTTAGGAAGCTGATGAAACTCACCTTAGATATCACAAATGCTATCCAGCTTCACGAATACACATGCCACCTATGCCAGAGCTGTTCTTAACCTATCTATGATGTCGTCAACCTAGTCTTGAATTTAGTATTTAATCACATACCACTATTCGAGAGTGTGCCCCGGGATCGGTGATAGGTCCTGTAATTGGGGAGATCAGTGAGATCCACCTCTTCGGGCCTCCTGCATTCAGACTACCATAGAATTCATTATTCTAAGGAACCTAAAAAATAACCAGGGACCTGAGCCTCATTGAATGAGTTAGTCTGGTAACTCCTATCAATAATGGGTTATCTAGGTTCCTAGACATTATGAGAGGCTAGAGGATCTTTTCAAAAAAGTGGAACCTAGTTATCTAACCTATGTGGTGTGGCCTATTTCACGGGGGATCCTACCGATTTTGAGGTGGGCGCCGCTGGGTAGGAGGCTATTCTTGAGGTGGTGGGCCTCTCTAAGGCTGTTTGGGTGGCTCCAATGGCAATAACTCATGTTTCCTGGGGGCCACTATCTGGGACACCATGGAGGGATCAGACATTGCAGCCCTTCTCGTAGGAACTGCAGGAGGAAATAGACGTGCTGACTTGGCCTTATACAAGGCTTCCTTTGGATGTTGGGACTTATCAGAGACATCACAGAAACCCCCTATGTAATTCTGAGTAATGAGAGAGGGTACTCATTCAATTTTTCAGTTTCCCGCACTAGTTTTTAGTAGGGTATCCAGTGAGTATGTGAGGCCTTTCAATTAGGTGACAAAGTCCGCGATGCGTTCATCAGGCCTCTCCATATACTTGAAGAGGTATGGAATACACATATCCTTTGTGGTAGATCTTAACTGGTAAATAATATATCTAAAAATATCTTTCTAACTGGAAAAAAACCTATTTGATAGCTGGCTGTACAATACAAACATAGTCCCTTCTAATGATTGTATGAAACACGAGAGTATGGTGTCCTACTATTACACCAGAGATCCCAACATGGGTCCACACCATGAGATGATGTGGTCCAGATGCAGTAGTGGATATCCAATCCCATTAAAAGGGGAATTTTGGGGTTTCCAAAACCCAATAGTTCAGGATTATCATTTATCGATGCTAGATATGGCTTTCCCTTAGGCGGAATTTCCACCTATCGTGTTTCCAATGCATCAATGAGAGCAATGAGTGTCTCCATCAGATCATCTGGGTGGGGATTACTGACTCCACAAGGGACCCTACCCAACAATGCATTTGGAGGTTTTTGAACAAGATAAGCATGCCCAACGGCTCATGGAGCAGCTGGTGGGATGACCTGTGGAGCGGTTGGGAGAACCTGAGATGGGTCCCGAGGATTATCAGGCTACACATGATGATTCAATTACACATACCCTGTAATCTTTAAATAAGATCCAGCCTCTACCCATTCCACATTGGAAGGAGAGAAAGGGTCACCCGGAGGCATGTTGTAGGGGGGTAGTTGTACCTGCCCCTGCTACCTCTGTCAAGGATCACCATAGTCAGGTCACCGCTCCGAAGCACATTTAGCATGAAGATCATTGACCATCTTTTTTTGATCCACATCCTGTTGATGCAATGATGCCTTTTCTGGACCATCCTTCATCATCTACACTAATAAAAAGTGTCATAGGGTTTGATATCCCAAATATACTATTTTACCTTATCGGGATTATGGATGGGGACTAATGACTCAGTGGGAATGGGAAGACCCAACATATTTATATACTTGAGAGTAAGCCTTACCTATGGATCCAATATGTGTTGCACTCCAACTGGGAGTATGATCTATCCATGGTTCTCTGTCTAGTTCTCTTCCTCTGATATATCAACCATGTTAACTGTAACTATACCTTGAGGCATATCCTCAATTTCGACATCCATGTTAGGATGGCATCGGGTAGAACTGAAATGTAGGGAACCATATAACCCCCAACAATGGACCTTCACATGGGGGGTGGGGTTCCTCCTTGATAATTTTGTATAGCAGATTAAGAAACTAAACGCATCATTTCTGGAGGGTCCGGTGGCAACTGGGCGACTAATCCAGCTAGGACACAGGGAGCCTAGCAAATTTGACCATACGACATTATTGGTCAATTTCATCAATGTGTTCCAAGATCATGGGATAATCCAATCTATGATAATGAAGATGGAAGTTTTTCTCCCATAGGGTTTGGGGAAAGTACACGAATTCCTCCTGGGTAAGATATTCAAGTGTACTGAAGTTTGTGGTTTCGACTGGTTAGAACATTTCTAGGAAATGGGATGTCGCAAGGACGTCACAAAATCTCCTTGGATCAGACTCAGGATCAGGCCATTGGTTTCCCCCCTCATCAATTGGAGAAGCTGTAGGATCAGAAACAGAACTTATGCATACTGTTGAGACTATACAACGTTCGATAGAGAATGATGTGAATGAGCTGGAAAGCAGTTACATCTCGAGTTGTCCTATGATGAATGTGATGATTTGGCCATTACATATTGGTAATACAGGTTAGTGACCATGGATTCTGGCATAGGGGATGCAGTTACTGAAAATGGGAAATTCTATTTTTTAACCTTTATTAGTCCCTAAAATAACTCTTTATTATCTCTAGTTGAGGTTGAGAATGACCATGTCGATGATAGATCATATTGCACAGCCAGACCGTGGGAATGGGATAAATCTTCTTCCTATTAGATATATCTATGGAATGAGGCGGGAATCCGGTGGACGTCACATTCCAGAAGGATGAAGCTTATATGCCTAGCTCCGTCTCTATCCCTCATCCTAAAGCATTGATGTTAGGGTTCTATTACCGAATGACATTTAACCTAGGAAGATGAGAAACAAACCGGTTTAATTTCATTCTGAAAATTCTCTATATTCATTATATGGTATCAGTGACCCTCCCTCCGGCCCCAGTATGGATATTTGAGATAGGGTAGGTTTTTGGCTCGAGGGGGAGCTTCGGTCGAACTAATTTATGGGAAGAGTGGACATCTTCCAGGATGAGCTAGGGTGCGAGGAGCACCTAGAAAAATATCAAATGGAATATGGGGAGGCCCCCCGTTTCCACTAGATGATGCATGAAGGGAGTCAATGTGGGAAGCGGTGGAGCAGGTAGAACCTCCACTAGATCTGGTAGGAGTATGGGCATGGCCTCAATGATTATTTAATTGGGAAACATTGGTACGAGGATGGTCCTCGTAATGGTCGAGTTGAACACAAGTAGGACCTATGTGTTGGGTGCCCATGGAGCAAGGCAAACCTCAGCTTCTTTAATTATCGGGATAAGAAGGATATTATTCGGTTGCTTTAAGGACATGTGGAAAAACCCCCATAATAATGGTTTATCGGGCGTGTAGCATATTCTCATGGTCGACCGGTGATAAGAGGAATTCCTCTATACCTGAGGTCATGGGTGATGAAGAGGTTTCTATACTGGTTTTAAATGTAGTGGGGAAGACCTTCACTCAGAGTTATAGTGGCATGGATAAGACCTACAGGCCTAGAATGGGAGTGGGAAGAACCTATGATGTCATTGGTGATGGTATATGGGGGACCTTAGTACTAGATTTCATTGTCGTTGGTCGGTCCACGATGGATGCCACCTACATTGGCGACTATGAGGGTCGACCAAGCCAACCTGTGGGGTGGTTTGGTCCTCGATCTGGGCTGGCCATATGAGTTTCCATGCTCATCATAAACATGGGATTTCTGGAATGATCCAGATCATGCATGTGCCACTTTAACCGTTGATGATGACACCCCTCAGTGGGAATCCTCCATAGTATGCGTCTGACACTGGCATTTGGTTAACCAGACTAGGTCCGGTGGCACAGGTGCATAACTCACATACTCTTAAGGCCATGAGGTCGGGTGGTGGCATCGACACAGCCTTGTGGGATCCCCCCATGGGAGCCCAAAAAACGAGAATCATGTTGATCTATCCAAGACATCCCACACATCATTGGCATTGTGTAGAGAGTCATCAAAGCATTCAAGGGAGAGGCTCTCAAAACGATTGTAAGTTGTAGTGGATAGCAGTGGCTTGTTGCGTGACCCTTGGGGTAATGGTGATGATGATGCACAAAATACTCTAGGTTGTGATGTTCCATATCCTGGGTTGGGAAATTCCCCTCCTCCTCGTATCATCAAATGAGATCATTAGTTACCCTTCTCTAAATGAATTCATATGGTGAGAAGGGGGTGGTCACCCAACAACCATGGATGTCGAGGCCATCATAGGACGAATGAGTTTGCATGGGATTGTCGCGTTGACATTGAACCAACCATTGTGATATTAGGAAAGTGGTGATAGGTTTCCTATCATGATATATTGGGTCTGGAAAAGCAGGGAGACTAAACCATTAGCGTTGAAAAAAGGAAAGCGATGTCTAGTTCTCCAACGCCAACCCCTATTCCAAGGTTGTTAAAAAAGATCCACACTGGAACACTAATGAATATGGGTTTCTTCCACTTATTACAGGGCTTCTTGAGGCTGTGGAAGCCTGAGGAAACCCAAATTGAGTGAGGGTAACTAAATACCACAGGCATGTAGCTGAGGGTTTTCTCATCTTCCCATGTTTAACACAGGGTATTCGGCGAGTTTAACGTCTAGAAGAGACAAATCAGATTGGTCAGAACACTGATAAGAGTTGATAATATGGGAGTAACCTTAAGAGGGAACATTGGTTATTGGTCTAACACATGGTCGGTGACTTGATTAATGATAATAGTAATGATAATGATGGTGACATGATCTCACTGGGATGTGTCGGCCCAAGAATGAATCCTAAAAGAAGTAGATGGTTGAGAATAAATGGATGGATAATGATATAGAACCCACATGAGGACAACAATAATGTTGGGATTGACCCTCAAAGAGACTTCCTATGTATCCCCATGACGTACAATGAATGCCCACGTAGTTTGGAATGTGGGGAAATGAATCAGAGATTGAACATAAGCCAATGACCCCATGATATAATGGGGCTTGCGTGTGGTTAGCAGCCCGGGATGTCTAACGCTTGATGGGTAGACAATAGATGTGGGTCTCATAGAGTAGAAAATGATGATTACTAGTGTTTTGGGTTGAACCTCAGGGGGGAGGCTTCCTACATACCCTATCTAGGAGACTTGTATCAAACCCACACAGTTAATCTTACAATGGCTTACCATTGTTTGGGGATGACAACATCTTACCGATGTTTGAGGTTCCAATGGACTTCTTTCGATTGAGGATCACAATGGCTTACAGATAGTTGGGTTACAAAGGCTTACCACTAGTTGGGATAAAACAACTTACTGCTATTTGGAATACAACAGCTTACCACTGGTTGGGATATAATGGATTACTACATGTTGGGATATAACAAATTACCTTTGTTTGGGATACAACAACTTATCGCTTGTTGGGATACAATAACTTACTACTGGTTGGGAAAGAACGACTTACCAGTGGTTGTGATACAACGACTTACCATTAGTTAGGATACAATGAATTAACTTGGGTTTGGATATAATGGATTACCAATGGATGGGATATAATGGCTTACCGCTAATTGGGATACAACGTCTTACCACAGGTTGGGATACAATGTCTTACCGTTGGTTGGGATATAATAGCTTATCGCAGGATGAGATACAAAGGAATAGTGCTGGTTGGGATTCAATGGATTACCACTAGTTTGGGATAATCCTTAGGGGGTACCTATGTAATATACCTAGGATATATGGATTAATACCATGTAGTTTTAATGTATTCAGTTTAGTGTCATGCTGGATGAAGGTGAACCGACGTGGAGTGGACGTGACTAGTAGGTGGTGGGATAGAACCTAGAGGTGGCTACCTACGTACCTTGTCAAGGAGGTAAGGATCAAACTCCACGTATTTTGGGATTGTTTTTGTCTTAAATTCTAAATATACATAGGAAGGATACCATTCTCAATGATAACTCTAATACCATGTGATTTATGCTCGGAGTTAGAAACAATACGCACCTAAGACCTGATGATCACGTGGTGAAAGGTGTGTACGTAAGGAATGAAAAAGGGCCTACACATGACTACTGAACCAAATAGAAAACATGGGATTATGTATGGTTTGTAGTCCAAAGATAAATATTACGCTTATGAGTACTTAGAATCCCCAAGAGGAAACATGGGCTTATGTGTGGTTAGAGGACTAGGGAGATGCAGATTGGGACTTTCTACAGGATAGAGGCTCAATGGGGACAAATCCAAGAGGGAGAGGGATGGGGTAACGAAGGAACTGATGACCATTTCTCCCCTAGTATTTGGAATATAGTAAGACAATAGGATCATGGATTCAACCTCTTAAAATAAAGGCTAGGGTCTTAAACCGGGATGTATGGGCTTCCCTACAGACAGAAACATCTCCAACAAAGAGTATCTCATTCCATGTGAGGAATATTTCACTCTCGTGAAGACGAGTGGGTGTGAGGAATTTACAAGATGTGGCACCCCTCGTGTATTTCATGGGTTAAGGATATAGTTTTACATCATGTGCTATGGGAGAAGTTTCTTTTAAGTTTAATTTCATTCGTCTCGGACAAGGAAGATTCACTCTGCACCGCTAGAACTTACAAAATTGATACCCACCCACATTTTGGGATGGGAATGCATCAGGAGTGTAGTGGAGATGGGGTGTTGTGGATTGATCCACAGAGGGGGCCACATTATTGTGGCTATGAAAAGAGGAAATAAACGTTAGAATGCCTATGGGAAGTAACATTAGGCTAATCAACACAACATCATGTACCACCCAAGGGACCTTGAAATTACTTCATACAAATATGGAGTGTCATATAAGAAAGGGGTGTGTAAATCATTCTGCCTTAGAAAGAGGCACATCATGAACATGATGGGCTTCATGAAGAGGATGGAAATTGCATAGAAGATTTCCCTTGTAAAGGGAATATATTCCCCAAAGAGGATGAGATTCATGAAGGCAAGGGGTTTGCGAATTGGGTGGTGTCTTCTTGAAATGCCAAGGCTTCGTGAAGATCCTCCAATAAGGGAGCACATATTTTTATTTATATAATACATATTTTTTTGAGAGAATATAGAGAATGTTCTATGAATCGCGATTCATCAAGAACCCCAAAGGTGACCCTACTTCTAAGAAGGGAATAAGCCTTCACGACTGGCATCTCCACCATAGTTAGAGGATAAAAATCATGCAATGGGGTATGACTCAAAAATAATAACTACCTTTGACAATCTATTCGAGGATCTCAAGAAGGTCTATGGGAAACAGGAGCCATGAATTGAATGGTCAGAGTAACAAAGTTTTTGATGAGTGGGAGTGCCTTCTATTTATTGGAGAACCTGGTCAGAGGGGTTCAAAAATCGTAGTGAAGATGTGAAATGCCATGGGATTGAGTCATTCCATCAGCCCGTGTTGGCCTCATAGAGGGGGATTGATGCCGCACAGAGATTAATTAACAATGACTCTATGTAGTGCGTCGTAGAGGGGCATTGGTCGATGTTATACTCTCATGAGGTAGGGACACCGTGTAGCCTCTCACAGAGTCGTATGTGCAAAAATATGCCTGCCACATTGAGTGCTTCTTACTGGGCCATTTTGAGATGTCTTAGAGGTTCTTTTCAACCCTTTTGGGAGGTGAATTCCACCGATCACATCATTTAGCCTATTGAATGAGTTGGATGCATTTTTGGATAATAATAATAATTATATATTAAGGTGTCTAAACACTATTTACCAGTATTTTTTATTCAAGAAATAAATTTAAATGATCTATCGAATCAATTTGACGTCATAACCTTATGATAGTGATAAAATATTCTATGATATTGAATGAGTGCATAATGAAATGTTCTTTGCAGAATATGTTTATCAGTTTACCCTTATAAAGATTGTAGTCCACTCATTTTTGGAAACAGATCATCACCAATCAAACTTGTTAACCAAACATGATGAAGAACTATGGGTTAACAATAAATAATTAGTTAATATCATAAAAAAATTATTTTAATATGGATATATTTATGGTATGTTATGGTAATCATTCACTACACTCCTACATAGATGATTTATGTAGATCATGTCACTCCAATCAATGATTGATACTATCTTCAGTTCTATTCATCATTATTTATTTCATTAATTTCTTTATTTGATGAAAAAGGATAAAAGGATAAAAATATATGAATAGTTGGGAATGAAATAGACTGTAATTAATTATTGATAATTTATGGAAAAATGAAATCCATGATTAATAAGAACCTTTATTATATCATTAAAAATAAATAGACACAACATCTGTTCATTTAGAGTAATGATACAAGATCGTACATCTTAAAATATAAAACAAATTTTTTGAATTAATAATTCATATTTAATATACAAAATATTATATTCTATATAATCAAAATTGGTTTTCCATGTACATAGGAATTATTCTTTTTATTGTGTGAAATTTATATAAGGAATTTAGATTTTTTAATCAAAACCTTTCATGTTATCCACTGATCATGTATTATCTAAGAATAATATAATTTTGTATGTATATACTAATTTCACTCGAATCATCAATATATTATTTTTATATCTATAGATTTCATTTGGTAAAATTATTTTTCTATTGAAGAAATCGAACATGATAATCTAACTAGTATTGAAATAATATACTAAAGAATAAAAAATGAATCGCAATAATTTGTTTCAAATGATTTTTTTGAATAATTATTATAATATCAAATTTTTAAAAATCAATTTTTTTAATTTTTATCACTTTATTTTTCAAGTGTTATCAAAAAAATTTCAACTAAATATTATATGTCACTAATAATAATACAATTTGAACATTTTTCCCTTATTATATATTTTGAATTCTTTACATTATTTTGTAGTGTAATAGTATCATAGTATAACAAAAATGATAATTTAAATGTATAATAATTTTGAAAATTTGATGAATGAATAATACTATCTAAATTATTATAATTAATATGATAATATATAAGGATGATTCATAATTTATAGACAAAAAAATATTAAATCCATAGTATTGTAATATTAATTTAAATTTTAATTAAAGTAAATATAAGGAATCCTAATTAAAAATGATTTATTATGTACATGTATGAAATTAGTTTTGATAAAAAATTTGAAATCAGGATAATTTTTAGAGAAACATAGAGATACTCTATATTCATTTAAGTTATACATAAAATTTATTAAGGAATAAATTTTAGAAGACATATGTGGTTCATATTAGTATGTAGGGGTCCCTAATAAACATGAAAAATCACATAATTCATGGGAATAATGGGAAATATAGTACTCATTTACTCATATATGATTTATATCCTATGAAATTTATCGATGGCTAGATGTTTTAAATAAAATTATTTAAATTGAATTTCATGATACATAGATTTTTTATAAGATTAAAATATCAAAATTAATGTGAGAATGTAAAGAGTGATTCAATATTATATTTTTGATAATTTATTGATGATTAAAAAAATAAATGTTTTGTTAGATAAAATTTAATTATTTTAATTTCATATATGCTCACTTTTGAGATAGACTCTTAGATGGAGAATAATATTCTAATATTGTGGGAGCATTCCCATTTTATCTTTTAAGAATGAAGTTTGTAGGGAGGCTGTAATGATCTAATATTTTATCAATGGAAAATCCATTCCTATAATTATGTTATATAATCACATGAAATCATAACACCATGAACTGATAAGTACTATGTAACCATTAAACATAATATTATAACTTCTGTGTTTTGATTTTCGAAAATCAGACATACATGGTTGTGATCAGTAATATATTTTGAGCCCCATGGGGCAAACATTATTTTTGGTGAATAGAAAACTACCCTTATAAATATTATCCTACCCTTATAAATAGTAATGTGATGGCTATGAATAGTAAATTTTCCAAAATAATAGTAACCAGAATCATAAATGTATAAAAAAAATTCAGGAATTTTATAAGTGATAACATGACCATAGTAAAAGTATTTGTATTTTTTAAATTCATAAATAATTAATTAAAATTATTTATTTTTTTTAAAATAAAATTTATTTTCCCTAAAAGTTGTTCATATATTAATATTTTTATGTATTTGGGGTTTCAGATAATTTTATAAGACCTTATGTAATTTTTGAAAGCATTTTAAAAGTAGTTATCGTTTTAAAATTTGTATTTCTCAAGTAAATTAGGAATATAATTAAAATTAAAATTAATAATATTTATAAAATTATTTTTGAAAAAAATGGAGGTCATTATTTTATTCTACATGTCAAAAAATGGTTAGGGTAAATTTTGGAGATTCTTTTGAAATACGTGATTTTTTAGGGAAAGTGAGAAACGATAATTTACCGTATATATACATTATAAGCTAAATGTACTATTCCTATAATCAGTGATGATGTATGCACATTGGGATCAAACTGACATGAAAATAATACTTTTTTTGGTGATGAAATCATATGTATTTCTAATTTTATGGATAAATATTAAACTAATGACTAAAATATAAAGAAAAATCTCCTCCCATCCAATATAAAAACCACCCACACTCCACTCTTCCCTGTACTTTTCTAAATTATTGTAACATCCCTAAATTCATCCCAAATCTCTCCCTGAGTTCCTCCCTCACGTCTTGCAGCCCTTGGCCTCTTCAAATGACCAAATCATATCCCCTTAAGATGCACTCATGTATGATTTAATCAGGAGGTAAATTCGTCCTTTTATTTTATTTTATTTTCATTTCATGTTCCATTGTTCTCTTTTCATTCCAAACCTATCCTCATACAAATTGAGTGAAAAATTTAGTACCATACATGTAATGGATTTTTTTGTTCTAATGGGACAATTCATTATCATCTATCCTTTCCCATCCATTTATTCGAAAGAAATGTAAACACCATCTGAGATGTGTTAACATATCACATTCAAGAAGGACGAGTTATCAATATCTATCACCATCATAAATTATTGTCATGAAACCATTATTATAGTTCAACCAGACATTTAAATATTTATTTTATATATTGTGATGTTATGGATATCTTTTTCAGATATTAGGTAAATCAATAATAAAAAAAAGTGAATTATGATAAAAATCACCAAATTAATCCAAGTGTTTATCGTTACTGTTTTATATATAGATTCACCTTCACTCCAAATAACCAAATAAAATTTGATAACCATTTAATATTACGTATGTTCACTAAATTCATATAACTTCAATTCTGTACAAACATTATCATCATATATGTTTCTCTGAACATGAATATAATTGAATCGATCATTAACACTAAGGAAGCAAATGCTCACAAACATTGATATTTAACATCTTAACTCAACAAAAAAAGGACATGAATAAACTAAATAAGGTTGTAATAAATTAATAACATGTATTGGAGGTTCTGTAATTACTAATTATTGACCCTAATATTATTATTTAGGTCATTAATATGAAGTTTAAACACCATTAGACTTAAGGTTAGGGATCCTCTCTTTCTCACAATTATTCAAGAATCTCATCTATGTTACATCCTTTTATGTGTAGTTCCTAATGAGATATGATTTTGAACCTCCCTGATACTGCCTTCAAGATGTATAAAATAATTGAATCCACTTTATCTCTCAATAATAAATACTATGTACACCACGTAGCATGCAGATATTCTGTATGGGATTCTACTCGATCCTCCATTATTCATTCTGGTTGATCTATCTTTCTTTTTAGCCGAATGAAGTTATAAGTTATTTTTATTTAAACATTTAAATATTGGTAAAAATTCTCAAAATCCATGTATCATGGTCTAATCACAATTCTCGTTCATGTATATACATTTTTTAATGTGGTTCCCCTCTCAAGGCTTACCAAAAAGAAAACCCTTTTAAGTTGACTTCCCGAATTCGTATCCAATTTGATGTTACCCCTACCATATATTTTAATAAAACATATTTTTTATAAAACCAGTCATATTATTTTTAATACCTTCTTAAATAACTTATATTAATTTTTCAAAATATTATTTCATTTTCTATTTTAAATTCTGATTAGTGTTTTCATTAAAATGCAATAATGTTTTTTAATACTAAATTTTTTAAAATACTATTTTTACATGTTATCACTTTTATATGAAATCACATACCATAATATATTCCAATTTTACTTTATTAATATCCATTTATGTTATTATTTCATTTATTTTATGTGCACTTTTATGATTTTCCCATTCATTAGGATTTATGACATGAGTGTGATACCCATTTTTTTCCATGAGTACCCTTATGATTATGTATGTTTGATAATATGTGATTATATATGTGGAATGAATATTCAAGAACATGTTAAGTTGGGTTTTACCAAATTGAACTCTATTGCATTGGGTAAAGTTGAGTTTCATGAGATGTTATGTGCAACGGTCTTGGCGTTTAGCCTAAACTCATGCTACCATTTGCAACAATGTTGGTGGTTAACCTTGACTTGTGTTCCCCTATGTGCAATGATCTTTGACTCATCATAAAATAAGGTTTTATGTTTATTCCCCATTATTATGACTCCCTTTTTATATGATCCCATGTTTATATGTTAGGATTTCTCATGTTTCATACCTTTTATATCATTCGGTTATGCCTTCTAACCAAAGAGCTATTGATTTATTACTATGATGTTTCACTTGATGGCCCTTTAGATCATCCCTTTGGTCATGTTATCCCCCTGATACCATATAAATATGTATGATCATAATAGAAGATAGGGTATCATTATAATGATTAAATAAAAATTAGTTTTCATAATATTTGATTATGTACCTAGTCTTCCAAGACACTAGAATTTAAGATCCTTGTCTTGTAATATGATGTATAATGATACTTAAATTATTGTAATTTTATGTGTAAAATGCTATGGTATCTATAGTTTTATTAGATGATGGTGTTGTTATTTTTAGAGATTGGGAATATGAAATTTGAGTAATAACCTTAAAGATGAAACTATGTATAAGAAAACACCCCTAAATTTTGGTATGTATAGAGTATGTTGTTTATCAACAAAATAAATCCCTGTATGGATACAAACAAGTAGAGGTGGCTCTGGAATATATGTATGGTGGGTCAAAACCCGATAGAAACTACATTGATCTCAACTCAAACAAAGACTAGTGCACAACAATGGGCCTTGATGCACTCTTGGTTTGAAACTCCTGGGGGATATGAATTGGAGAATTCATGAGCATGGTACAAACCATTATTAAGGGAATGAAAAAAATACCATAAGATTTTATGTTACTTAATAGATAAATGATAACCTATATTTAAACAAAGGGAATCATAAGATAGGATAAACTTATCCATTACACGTTTATCCCATTATGTTCAATGTTTTCTTTTTTATCCTCAATTGCAAAGTATTCAATCCCTCTAATTGTATGCTATTTTTCTTAGTTAATAGAATGAAATATAAGAACAGGTTCCAAAAAACAATGTGATGGGAATGTGAAGATTCCTCTAATGATATGGCTAATATTATGGGAATAATTGATAAAAACTTCATGATATTACTTTCTTTGATAACACAGGTTATGAATTATAAAATGAATCATGAGAAACAAAATCATCCTCCCAAGAAAGAGAATGTTGTCATTGAATCATTCATACAGAAAAGGCCTCTGATGTTCAGTTCATCTTCCAATCCCCTCCACATGGAATAGTGTATTAACTCCATTAATGAGATATTATTTATCCAATAGTGCTTTTAAAAAGAGAAATACATATTGATGGTCTATAGTATTGATGGTGAAGCTAATCAGTGGTGGATACTGATCTATAATTCAATTCCCCACGAAGAAATCGATACTATGGATTGGGAGGAAATCAATAAAAAAAATTCAATAAATATTTTCCTCTAACCCTCTATCTCAAGATGGAAAGAGAGTTCCTCAATATCAAGAATAATGAAGACAATCCAATCAGATAATATGAATAAAACTATAAAAGGATTTCAAGGTATAACTATAAAATTTTCATGAACACAAAATGTAATGTGGATTGATTATTTGGTTGACTGATGTCGAGTCTATGAAAGGAATTAGTGATTCAAGACTTTGACTGAAATGGGGAGATTGTAGATTGTGCCCTCAAGGTTGAAATAGAAATTGTAGAATATCGGTGGTATCAGGGGACCATAGGAAAAAACTGGTAAATGAAATCTAATGTGGGAGGTTCTACAAATCAATTCCATGATTGAATAAAGCTCGATCATCCCATGTGTAAAAACTGTGGGAAGAAGTATCATGGGAACTATATAAAGGGAACCATGAATTGATTCCAATGTGGATAGGTGGGACTTAATGGTATAATATTTCAATTGGATATGAATAATCCTAATAATGTGGAAGAAGAAATGAAGGTTCAAATATATTCACTGCTAGTGGTGATGTGTTACAACTATAAGGAACATGGAAATTATGTGAAAATTCATTCTAAGCCAAGGGTAGTTGGAGGAAGTCAATAATAAACTCCAAGGAAACAATGAAGGGCTTATGATATCAATACTGCAAATGTGGATCCAGAAAATGATGTGGTGATAGTTACCCTAGTTATTCATTCAGGAATAGTGAACATACTATTTTATTCTCTTTCAACACATTCTTTCAAATCGTGTAAGTTTAGTAGAACTATTGAACCACAAACTCAAAACTTAGAATATATGATACTTGCGATAATAGAACATGGGGAAATTCTTGAATCTATGGTTTATAACTCTTACATGGTTATCTTCTTTTGACTGAACCACATAGAAAATTTTATCATACTTAATTTAGTGGATTTTGTTTCTATCTTGGGTATTTATTGGATATATTTATACAAATCCAGCATCAACTATTGGGAATGTAATATAAATATTCACATCCTAACCCATCCTCCAATTGTTTAAATGTGTTATGAGAGAGATGAATCTACTTTAGAATCATTGTATCATGTGTGGATATTAATTCCTTAGGAGAAAGCCTGTCTATCTCAAATGATTGAGACGATGGAGAGAAGCATGCTTGATGACAGGCACATTGTGAGGGATAACATTGTTGTATTCCATGAGTACATTCATAGTATTCCACTTGATAGAGAGTTCGAGTTTTCAGTTGAACACATCTATAAATCCATACCTATATCATAGAAACCATATAGAATGTTCATCGTAGAGATAGAAGTGATAAATAATCAGTTACAGGAGAATATGGAGAATGGTTTTATATGCCCGAGTGCTTCACCATAGGGTGTGCTAATCCTTTTCATCAATAATAATGATTGTTTAATGAAACTCATCATTGATTATCATGACCTTAATAAAATCACTATAAAGAACAATTATCTTCTACAACTGTTATATGACTTGTTTGATCACCTATGTTGGGCCATTTATTTTTCAAAGGTGGACCTTCAGTCAAGATATCACCAATTAAAGGTGAGTAATGCACATATTCCCAAGGATTGCTTTCAAAATAGGTAAAGACACTATGGGTTTATAGTGATGCACACCATAAAAACTAATTCTCTATCAATTTTCATGGATTTAATGAATAGATTATTTAGAGATTACTTAGAAAAGATTGTGATGGTCTTTATTGATTATATTCTAGTATATTCCATGAGCACGAATGAACATGAGGATCATTTGAATATGTTTATAAAGGCTTTTTGATGTGATAATCTCTATCAAAAGTACATAAAATGTGAGTTCAAGATAAAGGAAGTATCATTTATGGAGAAAGTTATCACTAGAAAAGGGATATCTGACGACCCTTTCAAGACAAAGGTAATTGAAGAGTGAACCAGGCCAACATCTATAATAGAGATCCCCAAATTTATGGGTCTAGATGGGTATTATCAAATTTTTTTAAAGAATATATCATGATTTTTAAAACTAATAACTAAGATAACATAGAAGGAAGTGATGTTTTTCTGGACTCAAAAATGTATATACTGCTTTATGGAGTTGAAATAGAAGCTTAATAGTATGCCTATACTCACACTCCCAATATGTGGAAAAAATTTGGTGGTGTATATGATTCCTAAAAAAGATATTAGGCTGTGTGATGATTAAAAATGAAAAAGTGATACCTACACATTAAAGGAATTGAAAATCCATGAGTAAAACTATCTTACGCATGATCTGAAGTTGGTGGTTGTGTTTTTTTCATTAAAAATCTAGTGCTATTATCTATATGTGTATAAGTGTGAGATATATACTTTTTCCAAGAGACTTAGTTATATATTCACATATAAAGAGCTTAATATGCACCAGTGAAGATGGATAGTTCTCGTCAATGATTATTACTACACAATCCACTTATATCTTAGTAAGGCTTACCCGGTGGCCGATGTTGTAAATAGAAAGGATCATTCATCACTATTAATGATGAAAATTGAAAAAGATTAAATATTTTTACTTATTGATAGGATTTACATGTGAATAATTATGGGAGGAACATCATCATTCTTTTCTCTAATGATTTCTAAACCATGCCTCGTGGAGAAAATAAATGATTCTAAAAGAATATATGTAGAAATTCTAAAAATAATGGAATCCTTTAGAAATGGGAAATAATATTAGTTTATGATTGATGAAAAATGAGTTGTAACATTTGGTTCATGATTATGTGTACCATCTGATCTAGAGATAAAAAGGATATTTTGAGTGATGCATATATGTCAACCATCATTATTCACCTAGGGAGAACAAAGATGTATTGAGATCTATGAGAGAACATTTCATGGAAAAATATAATGAAAGAGATTACATAGTATACATCAAAGTTATTGAATTTTAAACAAGTGAAGGAAAAATGATAGAAATTTAAGGGGATGATTCAACCCCTACCCATAACATTATAGATGTGGGAAAAGATCTCCATCCACATAATCACTGTAATTCTAAGGAAATATATTAGAAACAATGCTATATTGGTCATTGTGGATCATCATACCAAGATAGATCATTTTCTAATGATTTTAAAGGAATTATAATTAGATCAACTTGAAAATATATATATTAAAGACATGGTAATGCTACATGGAACACCATTATCTATTGTATCCGAGTGAGATACATGATTCACCTCAATGCTATAGAAAATTTATCTACATGATATAATCAATGAACTGAACTTCATTATGGCCTATCATCCTCAAAATGATGGCCAATTTGAGAGAACTATTCAGAAAATGGATGATATGTTGAGTGAAGGTTTTATAGACTTAAAATTAGGATGGGACTAACAACTTCTGATGTCTGAATCCTACTACAACAATATTTTACACTTGATCATCTTAATGAAAACAAATGAATCCCTTCTATTTAAAAAGGTGAAGAACACCGGTGTGCTGGGAAGAAGTTAGTGAGAGGAAGCTTCTAGGAGCTGACATTGCTGAAGAAATGGTGGATAAGGTGAAAAACACTCAACAACACATCAAGGCATCCCACGGATAACAAAATTTCTATGAATACAATCGCTGATGAGAAATTGAGTTCAAATTTGGTGACGTCGTTATTCTAGGCATATCACCGTGGATGACGTCCATGAGGTTTTATAAGAAAGGAATGATATCATCTAGGTACATCGGCCCCTTAAAAATTCATTATTGTGTTGAAGTTGTGAACTATCAACTGGCACTTCCACCTACCATGTATAAAGTACATGATGTCTTCAATGTGTCCCTCTTAATGAAGTACATACCAGATCCTTCAATAGTGCTCTCTTCAGAGGTGGTACCATTGGAGAATGATATTTCTTACGTGGAGAATCTAGTGAAGATCTTTTATCATAGAGATACTGTTCTACATAAAAAGACTACACACCTTGTCAATGTTATATGGTAGAACAATGATTTTGAAGAGAAATATGGGAACTGGAGGAGGAAATGAATAAAAAGTACCCACACTTTTTTATGGCTTATATTGTAAATTAAAATTTTGGGGGTGAAATTTCATAAGGGTGGAATAATATAATGACCCAATGTTTTATCAATGGAAATTACATTATTATACATATTTAATATAACAACATTAAATCACAAAAAAATGAACTTATAATAACTATGAATATATAAAATATATTATTATAACATTTGTGTTTTGAATTTCAAAAATCTGACATACACGGTTGTGAACAGTAAGATATTTGGATTCTGATAAGGCAGACATAATTTTTGTTGAATAGTAATATATCCATTGAAACGCTAACCCAAACTTATGAATTTTATTATGAGCCTTATTATTATTAAAACATATAAAAGAGTAGTAACCTCACCCATAAATGTACAAATAAAATTTTGGCATCTTATAAGTGACAATATGTCTATAGTAAATGTTTTGTTATTCTGGTAAGTCATGAATATCAGATTATAATTAATTAATTTTTTTAAAAGAAAATTTATTTCCCCTAAATGCTGTTCACAAATTAACAATTTAATGTCTTCTATTTTTTAGATATTTTTATATCACCTCTGATAAATTTTGATAGGATTATAAAATCAGTTATAGTTTAAATTTTTTTATTTTCATGGAAATTTTGATTTTAATTAAAAATTAAATTAATCATATTTAGAAAATTAGTTCAGAAAAACGGTGTTCATTTTTTTATTCCACACATCAGAAAATGGTTTGGTGAATTTTTGGGATTTTGTTGAAATAATTGGCTTTTTTGGAATAGTGATATACAACATTTTACCATATATATACATTATAAGCTAAATGGAATTTTTCAAGAATCGTGGATGATTTAAGAACATTGGATTGAAAATGACATGAAAATATTTATATTTTTGGTTGTGTAATAATCCCTATATCTTTCATTATGGAAAAATAAAAATATAATGACTAAAATATTAAGAAAACCCTCTTCCCATGTACTATAAAAACTTCCCACACTCTACTCTTCCCTTCAATCCTTTCAAGGATTGTTCCTTCCTTAAATTATTCCCAAGTATCACCCCAATCTCCTCCTCTATGTCCAAATTCCATTGGTCTCATCAAAATATAAAATTCTCTTCCCTTAGGATTATATCATGGAAGATTAAATCAAGATGTAAATTCCTCTTTTCTTTTCGTTCATTTTCCTTTCACGTTCCTTTATTCTCTTTTCATTCATAACCTCTCCTCATCCAAATGGAATGAAAAATATAGTAACATAAATGTACTATAAATTTTTTATGATAATGGTATAATTTTTTATCAAACCCCCTTTCCCCTCATTTTTAAAAAAAAATTGAAAACACATTTTGAGCCGTGTTAATTTATCACATTCAATGATGTCGAGTTATCAATTTCTATTACCATCATAAATTCTGGTCATGAAAATATTATTTTGGTTAACCCAAAAATTTAAATAGTTATTTTATCTTATGTGATGTTGTGGATTCCTTTTTCACACATGATGTAAAACAATAATACAAAATAAGTTAATTATGAGAAAAATACCCAAATTAATCCATGTGTTTATCATTAATGTTTCATATAATGACACACCTTCACTCCAAATAACCAAATAAATTTTATAACCATTTATTCATAAAGATGATCAATAATTCCATATAAAATAAAATCTAAAAAACCTTTATCATCAAACATGTTTCTACAAATATTAATATAAGTAAACGAATACTTAAAACCAAGAAAGAAAACACGAAAAATAAATGAAATTAAACCTCTTAAGTCATAAAAAGGATTCATTGAACATAATAAGATTATAAAAAATCAATAACATGTGGTAGAGGTTCTGGAATTATTAATTATTCAACCTAATTGTTTTATTTTGGTTATTATGATATAGAAAATAACACCATCACACTTATGGTAAGGGATCCTCTTTTTCTCACATTTATTCAATAATATCTTCTACGTTATGTCCATTTATGTGAAGTTACTAATGGTGGGGTATAATTTTAAACCTCCACTATACTACCCTACTAATTTATAAATGAATATAACCCCTTCTTACCTTAATATGCCCTCCAATGTATAGCAGGTACAATGATTATATTCAATAAGGGATTCTACCCGAACATCCATTATTCATTGTGGTTTCTTTGTCATTATTTTTACTGAAACAAAGCTATCTATTTATTCTACGTACATCTTATAAATGATTTTTAAATTTTACAAACTCGTGTATCATGGTATAACAATAATTCTCTAATGGGTATTTATATGTTTTAATGTTTTTTCTTCCTCAATGCTTCCCAAAAAGAAAACCCATTTATAGGAACTTCCAGAATTCATACGCAATTTCAATTACAGTCTACTGTATGTTTTAAAAAATATATGTTTTTATAAAACCATTATTTTTATTTTGATGACCTTCTGGAATCACTTATGGGTTTGAAAAAAATATTATTCCATCTTGTATTTTAAATGCTTGTATGTGTTTTCATTAAAACCACATAAAACTTTTTTAATGCAAAAAATTATTAAATACTCTTTTTAATATGTTGTCACTTAGGATTGACATCTCATACCATGATATAAAACTATTTGACCTTATTAATTCCCATGTATGTTTTAATTCATTTAATTCATAGAAATTGTTTTATACACCCAATCATTATACTTTGGGACATGATTATGATACCCATTTCCTTCCATAGATTCCATTATGTTTATGTATGATTGATTATGTATGATTATTTATGTAGAAAACGTATTCATTATCATGTTATTATGGGTGGGCCCATATAACACTTCAATGCATTGGGTAATGTTGAGTTTCATGAGATGTTATGTGAAAAAATCTTGGAAGTTAGCCTAGACTCATGCTACCATGATTAGCGGTCTTGGTGTTTAACATTAACTTGTGATCTTCTATGTGCCATGAGTATGGAATCATGCTAAATTAATTGTTTATGTTTCTTTAACATTATTATGAATCCTCTTTTATTTGATACCCATCTTTATATGTTATGATTTCACATATTACATGCATTTTATATCATAATTCCATGCCTTCTAACCTATATTCTAATGATTTATTACTATGATTTTTCCCATACTGGGCTTTTAGATCATCCATTTTTTAATGTTATCTCTTGGTTTCCCTATGCAGATATATGAACATAATGGACTATAACAGATCATTATGAAGATTAATTAAAAAGATGATTTTTATAATGATTGATTTTGTGGCTTGACTTCCATGACACTATAAATTATGATCCATGTCTTGTAATATAATGTTTTATTATGCTTAAAATCATGTAATGTTATGTGTAAAAGTATAGGATCACTATATAATATTTCTTTACAAATGTCGGTCGGGAGGAAACTCACTACATAATTACTTCCTAATGACATTGAAATTAAATAATTATATTTAATTGGGTATTTCATAAAATTTGTTGAAAATAATGGAATATATATTGAGTTTAGTAAAAGTAGTTCTTAATTTTTAATTCTATTATAAAAAATATAATGTGTGAGAGCATGTACAATAGGATACACTGATATTTAATGAATTTTGATACAAAATAGCTATAATATTATTTATAAATTACCAATATAACCTAGTAGTTTTTATGAAATGTATGAATATGAATAATTATATAATGAAATATATGTGTGAAAGTATTCATAGTAATAATGTACAAAAAAATTCATAATAATAAAGAACAAATTATAAATAAAATCCTTTAATATAAATGATTATTTATATTTATGAATGATGGTTTATATGTGAAATGGTTTTTATAAAGATAAATTAAGTCAATAAATATATATTAATGTTTCTAATGAAATGTATATGTCATTAATTTTAAAAATAAATTTACATTCAATTAATTGTGGATACTAGGTAAGGAATGACTATAAATTCATTTTATAAATCAAATACTACTATTTCTTCATTATTTATTGTTTATAAAAATATCTATAGGGATAATATAATTCAAACCATCTATTTTAATATATTTAATATGAAAAAGGTATATTATTTTATAAAATTTCATTTCATAATAGTATTAGTTTGATGATTTCAAATGTTTTTGAAATATTCAATTTTTAATGAGTAGTGAAGAATGATGACATTTCCAAAATGGAAAATCAATTTCATTAAATAATGTAATGTAAAAGTCCCATTATTTTTTGGAATTATTTAAAATATTAAATATGATCCTATTGATTAAAATTAATATATTTAAAATCATAAGAACTAGAAAAATATATTTTATTTTGGAAAAAATCTTTTTTATGCTTTATACACATTTTTATAATAATTCCGACCAATGTGTATTTTATAATTATGAATAATTAATATCTCTATATTAGATAAATTTAATCATTAAAAATATTTTTTATATTTATTATTATGAGGATAAAATTTGGAAAAAAGTTCAATTTTATTTTTAGACATAATTCATATTAACAAGTGTAAATATTTATTACCATGGTAATAGGTAAAACAAGTTACTTATGATTTAAAAAATGGGATAAGGTATAAAAATCATCTAAAAAATACCTTTATTTCATTTATATATCTTCATTATAAAATAATTATATGAAATTATATAATATGTAAATTTTGTGCCAATATCACTCTATATCCCTTTTTATAAAATTAATATTTTTCATGGGGATAAAAATTATATATGAGTATTTATAGATATTTATATTAAATATTGAAAAAAATTATGATCTATATATATAATTTATATATATATATTGATAATATAATTTCCATTAATGATTTTACAGTATAGAGGTATGGAGTGTTAAGGATTTTGAAAAATCATTTAAATATTTATAAATAAATTTTCAGTAAAATATTTCTCATGATTTATGGTGCCCCAAAAAAATAATGGATTATTATATGGTATACCAGATCATAAATAATTTATATTCGAAATAAATTATTATTATAATTCCTATAATTTGAACATATTTTAATAATTCCAATTATAACCTTTAATGGTATTTATTGTTTATCATTTTTAAATTTAATTTAAAATAATATAAATCATATCACTACATAATTAAATATTAAAATTAGCAAGATTATCATTTATGGTTTATTTATATTCCACTTTTTATTTCAAAAAAATTTAGCGATCCTAGAGAGTGATAATTATTTACAAATAGTTAAGGTTAGACATGGTTATCGAAGATGTTAAACCAGAATACAAAGATTAAAATGAAATATTCATTTTTTTAAAAAAAATAAATTATTAAATTTAAAATATATCATTTTTTAAATAATTTAATTTGAATATTTGAGACATTTTATATAAATTAGAGACATATTATATTTTAATATATTATTTATTTATAATTCTTTATCCATTAAACATACAAAATGGACCAACCAATCCTCTATTTTTTAAATTCCATGGGACGTTTATTTCCAACAAAATAGAATGAAATAAAATCTTTTATTCTATATAGTATACATATATCTTCCTTTATTCCCTTAATACCATCATATGATGTCTTAATGTGCAATATAAATTATTATCTATAAAGAAGAGGTATAAATATGAACCACGATCATTAATTTTATTTCATCTTCTACATTATTCAATTTTACCCTAAAAATGATGACTTAATATCAACAATATATTCTATATATTGAAATTTTATTATCGTAATGGTACTACCTATACCAATATCTACCCTAAATGGATCAAAAACATCGCTCATGTGTATGTATTGACTAAAACATGATCAAAGTGGATTTTATTTTCACAAAACCTTGGAATGATGGTTATTACACTAGAATAAATGAATATATAAGATTATAAAATAGAAATTTTGATATTTTAAAGATGATATATTGAATACCTTCTTACTATCCCACCCATTAAGAAATGACAACGTTTCTCGTGCATATGTGTGCACTATTATCTCAACAAAGGGATGTGATTAATTTTTCATTTTATACATTCATGTATGATTATAAATTTTTAATTAATATATAAACTGATAATTATATAATATTTAATATTATAGATATTGTGTAACCAAGTTCACTTTCTCAAAGGTCATCCTACTAATGAGGTTGTTGGATTTTGATCCAAATGGCATAAAAACATCTAACTTAAACTTAACACATTAAGTGACATAATATGTTATGATATAAAAAACATAAAATGAATAATGTAATTGAATAAAAATAAATAATATTTCTACGATAGAATAAATCTCTTTCATTTTTAGGGGTTTTAGAATCTGTAGAATGATTTTGGATATGAGGTAAGGGAATTTCATTTAAATAATTATTTTACTTTTTCTTATCAAAATAATTCCCCAACGTGTCCATGTTCAGAAATATTTTCAATAATATTCGTATATAAAATTTATGACTATATATGTTAATTCTAAAATAATTTTTATGTTTATTATTTATGATTTAATGAAATACCTTCAAATTAATTTTATATGAATAACTTTTTCCTTTGTACAAAACATGGAAAAGAAGGTTCTATTTTCACATACACTATGTGAAAATATATTCTAGATGTCATAACCATTATGTTAATTGAAATATAAATTATCTAATTTTGTTTTTATATTCTATGATACCCTTTTCCTAATATTCTATAATTTTTTAAAATATTATCAAATATAAATGATATTTTTCAATGTTTTCAATGAGATGATTAAATTTTAATTTTTTGTTATTATCACCAATGTAACAAATCCTATCAATGTTATTACAATTTACTTGGTATTTACTCAAATCATACCTTACATTATATTTTTCATTTTGTGTCATTATAACGTTTTTACAAAAATTCAAAATAGAATATTTTAAAAATTAGAATTAAATTTATAAATATTAATTTTTATAATGACTATGTTATGAATTTTTATTCCTTTTATTCATATAACTAATGTATTAAAATTATTATGTGATGGTTGAGGCCTATTATGGACTTTTATTCTTTGATGGGTATTATGAGACAATATGTCTTTTGTATTTGGTGTATTCTTACCAATTTATTAATAATGTCCTATAAAAACACCAAGAATGTGTAATTATGAGGGGAAACATTATGCATTCTATAATTATGAAATTAGTTATTGCTTTACAAGTGATTATTTATATTATCTTTCATGGATATTATTTATGTTCTAGTTATTGATGGATTTGATACAAATATTTTTGTTTCATTAATTAAGAAATGTTATGTTCCTATAAATTATTTTTAGGACCTCATATGGATAAATGGTTAATTTTATAGGAAAATAATTCATATTTTTTATGAAAAATATAAAATATGATTTCTCCATTATGAAATCTGTTGAAATGTTTTATGAAATAATTTTCACAAAATTGATTTCATAAGTAATCAGTGATTTCATTCTAATAAAAATTTATTATGAGAAATGAAAGACACCATGATGTGTTTTCATGACTTATAAATGGATTAAGGGGTTTTCTTTTTTATATAATTTATTGGGTTTTTTTCACATTCCATTATTTAAAAAAAGTTACATTTCTAATGCAAGAGTAAGAAATTAGGCTGTGATTAATATTCTTTTATGTTATTCTATATTGAAATCATAGAATGTGTTTCAAATAAAACATGTGTTTTTATTTAATAATAATATTTATATGTAACAAAACAATAAATTAGAATTATTGTAAACTTTGTAATGATTGGGGTTGATATGTATTCTTATTTTCTAATTCCAGAAATGTATAAACTAAAAAAACCCTCAGAATGTATGAAAATAGTAATATTATAATAAATACTATACTTATGTATTATTTATGTTTTGTGGGCATTAATTTTGTTATAATTGGAAATATTAAAAATCTGAACTATTTAAAATGATTCATTTTAGATTTTTTATAAATTTATGATTCCGTCATGGGTTAACAATCTTAATTATGATCATATGTTTTATTACATATATACCCCTTATGAGGTTTTTTATGATTGATATTTATGATGATTAAGGATGATCTTGGAGATATATTTGGGGGAAAACAGTTGAGATTATTTTGTTTTTTAGTGAAAATGTTATTTAATGAAATATCATTTCATATTTTTTTGGAATTAGTTTATAGGTATTGATAAAATATATGGATAATATGATCGTTGATGTTATTGTAATTGTAAATAAATAGATGAATGGTTTCTTGTATTTCAGATATTAATGTTTCATTATATATAAAACCATGGGAATAAATTGTGATTATTTTAATAAGTGATTAAAATTATTTTTTGGGATATTTATTATTTTAGGTAGTAAATATGATTATGTTAAATAAAACTATTTTTTTTCTAAGATGTGATTTTAATTCAAGAATGTACAATGTATTATCATTTGAAAGAATATATGATTTTACTGTTCCATTTTGGTGGTCTAGTTTATTTATTGGAAATATTGCCTTATTTGGGAGATTGCATGATTACTCCATAAATATTTTTTATGTAACAATTTTAATAATGAAATTTTATTGGAGATAAATTTTAAATTTATCCCAGAAGAATATTTAATTTTAACATTATAAATTTTGGATTTTGAACATTATCAGGAATATTTTGAGAAATTTAATGTTTGTTTCTTGTAGAATAATATATATAGAGCTTATTGTGTAACATTTTATTGATTTTGAAATTAATTTATTATATCTTCATGTGAATGATTTTTAATATTCATTTTTACCTTAAAATGTTTTTATAATTTTTTTTCAGTAATATATATGGTCTTTATGAATGACATTTCATCCATTTTTTAGATATGTTGATTTAAATGTTGTTGAATTTATTTTTTAGGCCATGATTCGTAGATGTGGATGAAATATATCATATTGAATTAGAAGAATACATGTATGTAGAGTTTGGATTATTTTCTACCCAAATGTAAAAATAATTTTTAAAACTCAAGAGAACTAAAGAAAAATATTTGAAAATTTATGTTCAATATAACCCAAACATACCAAGGTAAACATTGTGGAATAAATTTTAATGTATGGATCCTCTTGAGGAAAAATAATCATTTGATTCTTAGTGGGGGAAAATAAATCACTGTTCATGATAAAATATTTATTATATTTCATTAATATGTTTTCATAAAAAAATGTTGAGAGAATCAAATTTGGATTATGAGAATGAATTTATGTATGAGTTGAGACTATGACATCCAAAAAATTCAATATGTAATTCATCCTAAAATTATATTACTTTCATTAACATGGACAACATGTAACACAAACCATAACATATCATTAATACACTATAAATAAATTATAATTTTAACATCACTATTACAACCAAGACATTGATTTAACAGTTACAAATATTCATGAAATTATATTAATATATATATTTATATATAGATATAATATTTTTCGACTACTGTTAATGATAAATTCTATTAAAAATAATTTCATTTTAAATAATTATATGTATTCTTAAAAGATATATTTTTACAAAGAGCTGTTTAATGGTGACCGAAACTTAACATATATGATTATTAAATCAATTTTTTTTATATTCATTACACTTAAAAAACTGAATAGGACCAAAGTAGATTATTTTCCATGGAAACATCAAAATATAATTACTTATCAGGGGAAA
Source organism: Viscum album (assembly GCA_963277665.1). Taxonomy (NCBI): domain Eukaryota; kingdom Viridiplantae; phylum Streptophyta; class Magnoliopsida; order Santalales; family Viscaceae; genus Viscum; species Viscum album. The sequence goes on along the minus strand of OY728119.1, from coordinate 1,345,192,583 downwards.
TGATCTTCAACATCACAATTTAAGACTCACCACTTAGTAAATCAATCTAATACCTCTAATGAAAACACGGGGAAAGGAAACATGATAAATGGGGAGCTCAAATTCCCTATAAGGGTAAACATAAACGATATCGATCATTGATAATATGAATGAATAATATAAATAAAACGGTATTTGATCATGAAAATAACATAAGGGATTCAAACAGAACCAATAAAAGGATATGAACATGATTCATGGAAGAAAGATTGATGTTTATAATATATAAATTATAAGGGGAATGTAGAACATGATCTATGAGGGAATAACCATAGAATAAGACATGTAATTTGTGGCATACACACAAGAATTGAAAATAAATTTTCATATATACACCCAATGATTTCAATTACATGTTATGGTTGGGATGGCCACTCATATACCTGCTTTGAGTTTTGGATTTCCTATCCTTAACTGTATTGTTTGAGTCGTTGGTTGACAACCATATAACCTCTTGTTTCAGGCTTGGGCTGACCACCAATGTACCCTTTTTTTATAGGAATTTGATAGTGATCAATTTCCCCTCATCATTCGTCTTTGGATGACCAACTGTATTCCACCATATTTCATTTTGGATGATCACCTACATACCCCCTGAGCTCATAAAAAATTTACAGTTACCAAATGGATTGGAGGGATATATAGGTCCCTCAATTAACATAATGAAAAAAATATTTATTTTTCTACTTTATTAATAACATTAAAAATTCCATAACCAATTAAATAAAATGGATATCCTAAATTTTTTATTTTATATTACCCTATGATAAATAAGACGAATTTATAATAATCTAATCATAGAATAACCCATGAATGTTTGTGGGATTCAGATGCATTTTATTATTGTATAACCTTTGGAGAGAAATTTGGATTAAAAACAACCTGTCATAATATAAATAAACCATTTAGAGAAAAAAATTGAAATGTTCACATGCATCATATAACCAGTAATTCATACATCACCTCAAATAATATTATCCTATATAGAAAATAATTTTGAATGTCTACTGGGGACATTTATTAGAAAAAAATATGTTTTATTTGGAAATAATTATTTATAACATGAACATATTGAAAATAATTTCCCTTGAAAATAACCATGATAATATATAATTGAATATTCTAAAATCATTTAAAACACTTATTTAGGAAAAGATCCTTTCCACACTAAAAAAAATATTTTTAAAACATAAACATTTTGAAAATTTTTTCTTTAAAATTAGCCTGGAATGAATATAATTATAGACTACAAAACATTAAACACTTTTTAATACATAAAAAACATAAATAATAAATTTTATTGAAAAATAAAATAAAATAATATTTAATTTTTGTAAAACAATTCATAGAAATCATTTTAATCATACATCATTAATTTCCTAAAATAGGGAAAAATAAGGTTGGGATACCTTTAGAACATTTTCTTACATATCTTAAGTACAAATGTATAGAAAAATGGTGCAATTACATGATGATATCTAGAATAAATAAAGGATAATAAAACACCAGAAGATTATTTAATGATATATTATAATAATTAATCATTGGAAGTATAGTCATAAATATTCCATATAAATGATGATATTATTATATAAAATTTTTATTACCTTTTTATCCTTGATTTGTAACCCACATAATATAATAACATGAATTAAAAAATAAAATATAATGATTATAGGTAAATTCCTGATATTAAATTTAAAAGGGGATGTGTGTAAACCTTATGAAATAATATATGCGCATGTCGTTACATACTTGTCATAAAATGAAAATTGAGAAAAAAACCAATTACCGATTTGGTACCTTTTGGACACTAAAGTCATGAAAGAGATATCATCAACTATATATGTAAATTGAAAAAATAAGTGTAATAATTAGTTACATTCATGGGAATTATATACCAAAAAAATAGAAAGTAGGTGGTTAAAAAATTAGGTATCTCAGAAAATTAAAAATCGATTTGTGAATACCATACCATATGTATTGACTCTCATCATACTCTTTCAAACCTCAACTTCTTTGTGTATCTATTTCTGTTTTTTACCATTGGAAATAAAATGTAATATTTATTCCAAAAGGGGAGATTATAGGATTAATGGAGGTATGATGGGAGGAGACTTGGGTAGGTATTTGATGATCCAAAGTGCTTGAGATATGTGAATAGGGGGATATTGTGTTTCCTATTATAAGGGTTGTGAGTGAAAAAGTTGTGATTTTTTTTAATATAGAATTCCACAAATTTTTTTCAATGTCATGTGGCTCTTATAATAATCCAAAGTTGATCCATGATGGAGTATGATCAAGAAATGGCCGGAAAATGGGTGTTGGGAATGTTTCTAGGTAAAATTTCCACTTAATATTAATGCTTATCCCCTTGGTAAACCTATTTTTCTCTTAATCAGTATGATTAATTTTTATTTCTCTCACTAAAAACGTTAGTCAAAAAAATTGTGACATATTATAAATTATAAATTATTCTTATTACAAATATGAAATTAGGTTTTCCAAATTAAAATCATGGATGTGGAATATATTCATTTAAGAAAAATCTCACAGGCATGTAGAGAAAATGGTGTTTTAGAGATAAAAGAATCAATAGTTTACAATGTTTTTATATTTTATTTATTTATTAAATTGGTTCCAAATAAATAATTTATAAAAATAGATGTATTATTTCACTATTGTGACATAAAAATAATTAATAATATTTTTTTATAATTATATATTATTTTAAAAAAAATCAGTTTTCAATTACAATTTAGTAATTTTCATTATTTATCATAGATTCTAACAACTTAGAAAATGTAAAAAATTAACTATAATAAAAGATTGATATTACACATTCAAAAATTATTTCTATTTAATCTTATTAATTTTTTTACTACCAAAATTTTTATTTTAAATATAAATAAACCAAAAATGCGACAAAATATATTTGTAAGGAATATATTTGTTAAGAATGAAATATAATTTATTTAGATATATTGTCTATAATATAAATACTATGAATTATTAGTATTGTATTTAATATATATTATATAAATATCAGTAAACTAATTACATAAAATTTATTTGGTTAATTTATTTTTATAAAACACGCATACAAACATTAAATAATATCATTTCTAGAAAATAATTCCTTTCGTCTTTAAAATTGAATTATTTTCATTTATAATAAATTGGTCACCAATGAATTAAGTAAAAATGAATAAAAAATCCCTAATTTATTTAAATGTTTTCATACCTTTTAATATAACAAATAGATTAGAAATGTGTTATTAAATAAAAAAATTAATTGTATATTTTAGTTTGATAAGACTCGGACTTTCATGTGACTCAAGATATCACAGGAACTCTGTATTGTGTGTAACAAAAGAAAAAACTGTATTGTGTGTACCATATGATTATATTGATGATTCATATAGCAGAAGATTTAGTTTTTGTTTCATATAAAACAAGTGAAAGTGTGAAATAAGACATACACCAACCATCTCCTATTTAGACTGTAATATAATAGAAAACCCATGTTAACATATATATTGTCATGAAAAAACTACTACAACTTAATGAAAAACTATAAGTACAAAAAAAAAGAAAACTAAAGACAACATCAACCACAAATACCAAAAATTTCATGATAAACACCAAGCTAGTAGTAACCAACCTAATCTCCAACCACATATAACACACTTGAAAACCAGTTTTTATATAAATAAGTTGTGTATAATAGTATACTCACTAGTATCCTTACTGGATAATCTTATGTAAAATGTAATTAAATAATGCTAAATCACACAGACCAAAAATGGAAACCAATTCATCACATAAACCATAATACTATTTTCCCTGCCTCACCACGAATACTATCACCATATATTGCAAACAACTATATATACTATAATAAATAATATCAAGGGTACCCCGTTATTGACTCAATTATGATTTTTTTATTTTCTGCAATGTCACACATTCTAGGAATCAATCTAAAATAGTTTAGCCCACAGACACTTGGGTGAAGCACCAAAACATGGTCCTTGTTCCAAATAGCACCATTTACATGTAACCAATTGTAAATATGTAGTTCTTTAGAGCCACTAAATCTTGTATAACTGGAATAATACATCATTTATTATACCTAAATCCATTACAACACCTACCACATGCAAAAATACACAAGACATCATTGCCTATAGATGTTATACCTAAATTAGTCCTTAAAAAACTATATATATATATATATTACTAGTGTGTGAAATTACATAAAACAATTAAATCCCTATGCACACATGTACGAGAAAGACTAACCATTTTAATACCTACACGAGTACTTACCAAAGCCAGAGAGTGGGGCCAAATGGAGTTTTTATCCATCCATCCTCCCACAGAGATTTTGGGGATCACACCCACATGGAAAATAATTGATGGGGTATCAATTTCCATAAAGGATATGGTGGAAGAGCATATGGAAACAAAAAAATTACATGATATAATATATTTATCAAATACACTATGATAATAAACTAGTATCAGAATCCTCTATAGATAACATCTCTTGAACTCCAGGCTACCACTACTATGACCATATATCATATAATCACACATCAATTTTAGGAACAACAATAAATTACATTATTCATTTTCATTAGTTTCAATTTTTGTTAAATAATTTATAAAAAATTTATTAATAATTAACATCTCTACATTACATTAAATTACATTAACATTATAAAAAATATTCATTCCCTTCAATGAATAAGAAAACCAAGACCACAATATCTTAGAATTATTAACTCATTATTGCATCCATGCAAGCTCAATCCCCATGGGTTAAACATTTATTCATTATTTAGAATAATTAATTTATGTATTAATAGATTCATTTGTAAAAATGCTATTCTACCAAACATGCAAGGAACCCAGGTTGTCCATCCATATCTAGTAGAGAGGAAAGGAAAGTAAATAATAAATAATCCTAGCTATCCACCAAGAACAAAATTAAAATATGAATCCAAATTTTATATCAATAAATAATCATTTATTCGAACTATTATATCATACATGATGTCTTCCCAGATTCCCACATGTATATAAATATGTATGTCACCACTCCAGGCATGAACTAATACACAAGAACTAGGTCACCCACCCCTAATACCACAATTTTTCTTCAATATCATCCAGCCAAGGCTGACATCTCATCAAGAACACTCCACATAATATACCATGACAATAATCTAGGCATAACTATCCCAGGATCACAACACATCTGGGCCTCCCCACCCCATATACCACAATAGACTTCTAGACTCACATCACATTCAGGCCTCCCCCACACCATTTACTACAATATCCCATCATGATCATCCATCCATGGTTCACATCACATCACAATATATAGAAAAAAACATAGAAATCAGGCTATTTGACCTAAACTGGGCATACGGACTACACGCAAAATGATCTCTCATGGCTCCAAACCCGTGTCACTCATCCTTTACTAGTATGCATGCAACACATTCCCTACAAATGAATTATGTTTTATCAAACTACTGACTCATTATTCCTAGGTTCCAACTACAGGAAACCTAAGAACAAATATATTACAAGTTATCACAATAGAATTAATAAATTAATATTACATACATTAATTAGTATATAAAGAATAATCATCATTAATAAAGTCCATTAATCAATTCAGTTATACATGCATACTTGCATCATATTGACTTTCATTAAATTTTATCAATGACAACAAGATTCATTAAACATGAATATTTAATATTTTAGATAATTAATTATCAATTAATTACAACATTATGTTATTTACCAAATTCCATAAAAAATATGATAAATAAATAAAGTAATAGATTTCCGACTATTTGGAAAATCAAGAGGCAAATCGTTTTCCTGGTACAAAGATCAAACATTCCACACAATTGATACCAATTCATTAATCTAGTTCAGGTAATTCTTTATGTTTAATTCCATTTTGATCTATGGAGTTAAATACTTATAACTATATCATTTTATGTAAATAAATATAAGAGAATTGAATCCCCTTTATCAAATGTCTATCAATGTTCTTTGCACAAGAACAATCCAATGTACATATCCTAATCATCTCATCCATAAGAAATATATTCACTCAAGGAATCTATGAACAATTAAGCCAACCAAAAACTGAAAAACAATATTAGAAAATGGCGATCATGTTCTATCAATTGGAAAATTTAAATGGGGGAAACATAATGATGTCAATGAAATAATGGAGGTATAACATACATTGGATGAAAGACATATTTTAATGGATCAAAGGAAGGAAGCTGGGGATCGATCCTTGAAAAATAAAACCACATAAATTTTTTTAGGGGGTCATTTGGTCACCTAGAATTGGAATAGGGGAACATTAGATATAGGGTTTGACAAATATAAGTAGATAAAAAATCATAAAATAGAACAATATTGGGAAATTAGATGATTTTCATTCCCTTTTCATGACATGTTATCCTTAAGGTTCAGTTTAATAAAATATGTGTTGCCTTTAAATTTTATTTATTTTTATAACACTAATTATTTGCTTATCATGGGACCTTCATTCATGTCATGTCAAAGATTTACAATGTGTAAAGTCTCCATTTTTCTTGCGCCTAGTAACATAACTATTTTAGAGTACCTCCATGCCTCCTTAAAGAACCTCAGCCTTCAAAAACACCAAATGTGATGATCTACATCGATCTAGGTCCTTACATTAGATACAACTCTAAAAATTATCATCATTAATAATCCAAAACAATCCTAGATATGAAATAGAAAATTGTTATGCGAACAGCCACCCTGTGAGTTATTTCTCAATACTCTCTTCACCGTAATAGCCTACCAACATCATCTTAGAATTACTTGATTGACTCCGTGATTATATATTCCACTCATTGAGTTTTCACCACCTATAGTAGGAGAGTGTAATCATCCAACCATGATAACATAAAAAAACATGTGGCAAACCCCGCACATCTTTTCCTCCATTGTAATGTGAGTAAGACACCACATGATACAAGAGAATGATATCTCATAAACTAGAAAGTGTCTATAAACAAAAATCAATCCGAATTAAAAGTGGAGATCTACACATAAAATAGATTCGTGTAATGACCACATCATTATGGATCATTTTTCTAGGTAATCCCATCCACCCCACCATTTCACCACAAGGCATAAACCAACAGGATTGAACTCATGCACAACAACTTCTATTTTTGGTCCCAGTTCTATATAAGTTTCTCCTTGATGGTCTCATCATTTTCCAAATCGATCTCACCCTGATAGATGATGTGAAAGACATCATGATGGTAATGATAGAGCTATGATAGATAAAAAACATTATGTATCAAGATTATCTATGGGGAGAGTGATATGTAAATTTCAACGACTCCAACATGCTCTAACACCTCGAATGGTGATAAAACATGGTAAAAAAATTACTCCCATGACCAAACCTCCACTCAACTCAACTCATTGATCACTATAAAGTGGGATTATTTTTTTCATTGATCCACTACTTCCCCTATAGTATCATAGCATCCCTGATCACGAGTTAAAATAGTAATAATGTTCATTGATATGTCTTCCCACTTCCACCTTGGAACAACTTACAGCTAGAGTAAACCACCGGCAACACGATTATCAAACTTAAAATTTTGGTAGACCAAACGTCAAGACACAAACTATGTAACTTCAGGCTTCAACCCAGGCCACTAGAAAAGAACTCAAGTGGCTTGATACTTCTTACTCATTCCAATACGATTTTTCGAAGAAAAATAATGGAACCCTTCAAAAACCATCTTATTCGTCGATAAAAGAACAAAATACATTCCTTGGAATAAAACTTGAATTATTTCATCTTCAGAACGACAATCATGGGCCTCTCCACAAACAACTCAGTATCTCTTAAAATTCACCTCTTGATCCTCCAAATTGGATCAATTCATATACTACACCAATGATGAATGCACTATCTCTGAAAATACATCATCAAACCCTGATTTCTCCCACATCAATATGCACTGATGAATTTTTCCCTTCACTCAATAAAAATCACCTAATTTTTAAAAAAATCACTATGTCAAATATTTCTTAGTGGATCAGCTACAACATTCCACATTCTAAGTGTATAAAAAATCTAAAATTCGTAATCCATTAACAACTGCATCAACTAATATTGATGAATGTTCATGTTATGTTGGAAGAAAACGTATGTTACGATATTCTTATAGGTGAATACCTCAAAAAACTCACAGATGTTGTAATGTATTGAAAACATTAGGGAAAACACCAACATTAAAAATTCAATATTTTGGGTGGAATAGTTACACTCATCGGGACACAATGACCAAGACGAATAAAAAATTATCAATATATGATGAATCATAACACAACCAAACCTAACACTCAAAGAATCAAAGAAAAACTCAAACTTGTCTCCTTCTATTGGGAGATAATAAAGTGGATCATTGACCAACTTCTCCTTCAGATACTCATAAGCTATCTAACACTGATTAGTAAATAGGTTTTCTAATCATTTATGGGGAACATTGTTAGAGGATTCACAATTGGAGAAAAATTGGGTACAAACCGCCTATAATACACTAAAATAAAAAAGAAACTCCACTCATATTCCACTATTTTAAGGGATACCAAAGACACATTTCCTATAACTCTAACGAATCCATAGATACTCCCCAAAAATATAAAACATTTAATAATAAACATACCACTGATCCCAAAAAACTCACTTTGGAAACATCCCAAATAGATTCTCACAATGAAGGACTCCCAAAATGACATAAAGATTCTTTTTTGGCTCTTATTCTGAGATAGATTACATAAGGATTTCACTGATGAAAACCACCATTAACATATCCTATAACTCACTAAAAATATAATTAATTATCCCCATAATCATTGATAGATAATCTATCACACCAAATGGGATCACAAAAATATATTAATGCCCATGACAATAATAAAAAAAGTCATTAGAATATCCCCATCATTCCCACACATCTGATGATATATTTATTAGAAATCCATCATTGATAATTAAATTTCATCCTTGAGTAGTTCAAATAAATTATCTATCAATATAAGAGGATATTTGTTCTTCACTATCACTTGGTTCAACCAACAATAAATGACACAAAATCACTAACTTCAATCATCATTCCTCAATAAATAAACCATTTCACCCTTTAGCGACACACTCAACCAAACAAAACCACCCAACAATATAACATGGATTTTTATACACACGTATCCTACTTATAATTCCCCACCATATATAGAAACTAAATGAATAGAGACATTCTTGGGTGAAGTTCGATCCCAAACTTGATCTCTCATCGAGGGGTAACATAACATCCTACTGTAGAATGAAACCATGGTACTTTTCAACGACTGTGGAAAATGATGACTACTAAACATCAGATGAAATTGGAATCATCTCAACAATCATATATGAAATGTAAGGGACATTTATCTAACCCATATGAGGGTCACCTTTTCTAAAAAACACTAATGGATCTCCACAACATCAATGAAAAAAACCTACATACAGAATAATCCCAATATAGCCTACACTGACTAAAACCCATCCATGCCATTGATGATGTCATATGGTTATATCCATAAAAAAAAATTTCCCTCAATTGGTTTATCCTCGTCACATTCTCATAGTTTCTAAACAAATAAACAATGTCATCTTGAACTCGAACTGGCATTGTCAATGCAATAGGAAATGTAAGACTCTCAACCACAATTCCCAACAAATAGAAGATGATTGGTAATATGAAATATTCTGTTATTACTAGATCAAACTAGAAAATATCCATGGTAGGAAAAAATCAATGGTTATATAATAAATGCTATAAAAAACATGGCAATGGAAATGCAAAAGAATGATTTTTCCCTCTACATGCTCCATGGACTCTATAACCATATTGACGAGAACCTCCAGGACCATGCCCTTATCTATGGGGATGTGGATTGTCCCAAGGCTATTATATGAATTCCCTATCCACTCTATAGTTATCCCTAACTGGAGAAACCCACTAAAACTATTTTGGATAGAACTTCCTCAGCAGAGGAACATAAATAAGAACAATTTTCATTGGATTACTGCAGAGAATAGTCGGCCACTATAAGAGATAATAAACTCATCATCTTCCAAAAATACAATATTATGATACCGTAATATAGGACTGATACCCCCCACCATTTTAGAAAGGATACATTGAGAGATTGGAACTGCACCCAACTGATCTTGATTAGTTCTTCACTAAAAATTGGGAACTCAAAACCACAGTTCCACTTCATTAGAAATATTGTCAACACCCCTCTCAAGACAATATAGTTCCGGATAACATCCTATTGATGACCTATGATCTCACTAGAACATCATGATATTGATTTAGAATAAAAAATGTGATGTGTCACTAGATATATTGATTCACATCATCCTCGAAATTCCCCTCTCTAGACACCTCATCTATAAAAAATTTCAATACATATGCACAATGTTCTTAAAATGGATCTCAAACTCTTTAACACTAGGAAATCCATGCTGAAGGGTATGTAGCTCCAGGAAATGGGATTCCTTCACATTTAATGAGATATCATCATATCTAAAATGGTCTTAGAACTCCTCCAACAAGACTTCTAACTCATCATGAATCCTTAGGGATAATAACTGTCAGTACATAGCTTCCCCATGCAATATCTTCACAAAAAATTAATCCTAGTGATCCTTTTGAAAATAGATAGAACTAAAGTATATCTCAACTTCCTCCAAACTGTATTTTATTACTATATCGGAAATGGATCTCTATTTTTTTTATTATTCTGAAGATAAATCTCTTAGAGTGTTCTCCCCTAAGTGTATTCATATTATACCTCTACTATGTGGTGATATTCTATCAAAACATACTGATCATATTCTATGTTAAACTGATGAGGACATCGAAGTGGATCCATACCTGTAAATTACAAAATATTAGAGCACCTAAACCATGAATATAGAAGACAATAAAAATAATTAATTGTTTTATTTTATTCATTGTATAATTACCTATCACATTGTATTCCAATTAATAAATTTTCACAAATAATAATGGTGTGTGATATATTCGTATGTCTCTACCCTTAAACCAGTATCACCTCATTTAATAGAAACTACATTCTTAATGGCCCTTGCAATCAGTTCATAGAAGATCCTAAATACATTTGTCTTATCTGGTCTCCAATGGTTAAATCAATTTATAAATATGTACACCATTATTTACATACCAGTCCAAACACACTAACATGTGCCTAAAACCAAACTCCAGCACATCAATCAACCATAAAGTTTATTCCACTATTTCACAACCCCTCCCCTTATGTTTTACCCCTCCTTGGGTAGAAATTGGAGGAAAGATGTAGTGAGACCCAGGCCCCACTTCTAGCAGGCCCCTGGTTGTCGACTAGCACTGAGGGTGTAGTAAACATGAAAATGGGTGGAATTATCCTCTAAGGTTAAATATGAGAAAGATATATATAAGATAGAAACCAACTAAATACTTCTATGAATACAATATAAAAAAATCAATGTGAAAATAGTAAATATCATGCATAAACTACTATCACTAAATGAAATTATCCAATACCTAATTTTAAGTAATGATTATAGAAACAACAAATCCTAAACAGGTCCTGATATACCCCAAGATAGTAGTTACCAGCCTATTCTCCACTCTTCTACTACTAACAGCAAAAACACTGTATATATATGGTGGGAGATCATAACAATATACTCAATAGGATCACCTAAAGATCATATTTTGAAGGAGGTAATGAAATAATTCTAAAGCATAATAAAAAACATGTAAAACAAACAATTCAATTAAATTGGTATACTATGTTCCTAGAATAACCATTGATACTCTAACCATGTATCTCATAAAAAAGAATAGAATATAATAAAGAATATCAAGGGTACCCATCTACTATTCCCCCACTAGTTTTTCACTCTTCCCCAACATCGTACGTCCATATAATATCTCCCCATAAAGGCTAGCCCACAAAGATCTGGTTGAAGCACCAATACATACACCTCATGTAACACGCCACCTTGTCCACATAACCAAATGAAACCAGGTAGTTTTTTATAGCCACCAAATACCTTATAATGTGTATCATTCTTCATGTATTATACAATAAGCCATTAAATCCCATACTATATGGAAATATCCTCATGCCATCACAACTTATACGCATTAAACAAATCGTAGTACTTAAGATACTATATGAAGAATACATGTGTGTGAAATAACCACAAGACATTAACATCGACTATACACTTATATGTGGAAAATAACATTAGTTCATACTTGAACAAGTAACTATTAGGTGTATGAGTTGGGTGACAAGGGGTACTCAGCCATCCATCATCCCACCAGGATGTTAGGGAAGACACCCCTAGGGCTCAATATCCCCAAGGATTCAGTTTAACTAATATATAAGGTTGATTATGGTATAAAACCCCAAAATTACAAAATATAATATAGATCAATACCACACTATGGTAATAAAATTGTCTAGGAATCTACTACAGACAGCATCCCTCCAACTCCCAGTTGCCACTACAATGACACGATATACGATAAGAACAAAAAAATTAAAATAACTACATTATTTTAATTGATTGATTTTCATAAGATTCTAAATTAATTATTTAACCATTAATTAACCACAATCATCTATGCATTACTTTAAATTACCATTACAATATAGTTACATGCCCTCTAAAAATATGAAAATTGAAGTCTGTGAATTCTCATAATTATAACCTCAACATTTCATCACAGCAAGCTCTAAACCCATGGTTTAAAAATAATTCACTAATTAACATCATTACATTCAATATTACCAAGTCCTCTAGGAAATCTTACTAAGCTTCCAAACAATTCATGAAATAAGAATGTATGTCTTCCTTAAGTAGCATGGGAAGGAAAGAATGTAAACATACAACCAAGTCATCGAACAAAAAATAGATTCAAACAAGTATCAAACAATAATATCAATTGGTAATAGTAGATTCAACCCATTATGTCATCTTTAGTGTCCTCATAGACACCAAAATTCATATAATGAGGCATCTCACCACTACATATATATCATTTTTTTTCAAAAAATGGGCCTCCACACTCCACAGTCCAAAACAGTACTCCAGGATCAGCCATTATAGGCTCACATAACATCAGGCCCTCCCTACCCAATATTGCACAACTACCCTCCTGGAATATCCATCCTAGGGTCACATCACATCTGGGCCTCCCCACCCCATATACCCAAATAACCATCATGGTAGATCCATATTGAGATCACATCAAATATGGGCCCCACCCCTTATACAACAATATCTCTCTAAGATCATCCATCCCATCCTCACCTCACATCAAAAGATGTAAGATACAGATATAGACTCCAGTCTATTGTCCATTAATAACGAATTCATCATTCACACACAATTAGATCTCACGACTCCAAAACATAAGCCACTAATCATTACAACAATGTGGGAAACTCAGGCACTATAATGTAATTATTTTTTATCACACATCTAATTGTTATTCCATATTGAATTAACCAATTCATTATTCATGGGTGAAAACAGGGGGAAATGTAATCAACAAGATATCACATGTTATTAATAATTAATTAAGAAATTAAAATAAAGTACCTTTATTGCAAATCATCACCATGATTTAGGTTCATTATCCAATAACAATTAAACGTGCATACTTGAATCAATTTGAATATAATAAATTTTAAAAAAAATAGCCAAATTAACTAATCATTCTATTTAATTCATTTATTGAATTAATTATCATTTAATTATAGCATTATGTTATTTACCAATTTCAATCAAGAACAATATGATAAACCTTTATAGGAACATATATCACACTGTCTGTAAAATAAAGTTGAAAATAATTACCCTAGTATAATCCAGTAACATCACCTTGTGATCAATAAAAATTAATAAAAACGATTCATGCAATTTATTAAATAAAATTACATTATGATCCAAGGGGGAAAGTAGTGTTAATTCTTTGATTTCATGTAAATAAATAGAGAAGTAATGAATCCCCTACATCAAAATGGTGATAATGTTCATTAAAGGGGAATGAACCAATGATTTAGATCATGAACACCTCTCCCTAAATTGCAACATCCACCCGAGGATGCTGCAACACAACCGCACTAACAAAACCACCCCAAAAAATCCATTATAACGTGGAGATAATGTTTCATCATGTGGAAAAGAGGAATAGAGGTGGAAAAATTCAAATATAATGCATTTATAGAGGTAGAACATACTTTAGATTGATGATGTATCATTATAGATCAATGGATTGTATCTAGAGATCAATCTATGATAAATAAATCCAAATAATTATAAAGAGGGTGTCACTGGGTTGCCTTGAATCGGGAGAGAGGAATTGCAACAATAGGTTCTAAAAAACCCATGTGGGTGAAAATTCATAAAATAGAACCACAGTGGGTAATTACATGATAATCAATCCCCTTTCGTGTCATGTAATCCTCAAGATTTATTTTGCGTAAAAACATGTCTCCTTTTAAATTTATTTACTTTTCTATCCTTTATTCATTACACAATGTGAAACCTACTTTAATGTCATGTAAATGTTTTACATGACAAGAAAATCATCCTACTTCTATCATATATAACCAAACTACTCCAGAAATCCTCTGAGCCACCACTGAGCACTTTGTTCTTAATAAACACATAAAGAGTTAACCCACATGGATCATGGAAATTACCTGAAAAAAAGATAATAACATTTAAAAATATTTATTTTGAAAATAAATTAACTAATTTTATGATATTAATTTATTTATAAATTTTATATATTCTCCAGTTTTCTTGAATACTTATGAAAAATTGGCACAATAATTATACATGATGTAGAATAATAATATAAATAAAAATAACAAAATAAAAAATTACTAAAATATTGATGAATTATTTTTATCTGCTAGATTTATAAAAAAGTATAACTTTTAAGAGGTTTTTAAATTTTTTTATTTGAATAAAATTATTATATTGATGTCTTTAAATTAATGAAATTTAAATATTATCAAAATTGAAAATAAATAGTATTCAATGCCTTTAGATTATTTTTAAATATTTATAATATTAATCTAATAATAAATCAGGTATAGGATAGACTATCTTTCCAATCATAATTCATTCATATATATTCCACATAGAAGATTAAAATTACTTTCATGTCCAATAAATATATAAAAATTTGTTACAATAGTAAGGTTTTAATAGGGTTAATAATGTGGTTAAACCAAAAGATATGGTTTAAATTCTACAAAAAACAGGTCTAAAACTTATTAATTGATTATTATTCAACATAATCTACCTCATCATTGAATATATCTCATTCAGTGGTATTTAGAATGAGATAGACACATAATATATAATATTATTTCACGAATTAACAATATTTCCACCCTCCTCTATTATAAATGGGGACTACCTCACCTGACTTCCTCGAAAATCATGATATATTTTTCATGCATAATGATATGTGAATAATTTTCCATAAAAACCAAAATATTATTGTTAATAATATTTATTTAGTGAAAAAATATTACCTTAATGATAAGATTATTATTAATTAATGATAAATTGTTTATTACAATCTTTTCTTCAACACGTTAAAAAATTATAACCCTAGTAATGTGTATATATGGACTACCATCTCCAAGAAGAGATGTTAGTCATTTTTAATGTCCAATATTCATGTATGATTGAAAATTTTTATTTAATTATATATATATAATATTTATCACATATATAATATTCTATAGGTTATGGAACCATAAAAACTTTTATAATGGTCATCTAAGTGATGTTGTTTTTTGATTTTTTATCGATTGTCCTTAAAATTTCTAACCTATACAAAAATGAATTTGTAACTAAATAAATATATAAAATAAATCCAATAAAATGAATATTAATAATGGAATTATCATGAAAAATAATACTATGATAATGTGTAACTAATAAAATTTTCTTACATAGGAGTATGGAAATTTGAAACAAGATTTGGGACACTAGGTAAGAGATTTTAGATTATGAAATTATTTTTAATTTATCCTTTCAAAATCCATATAATCCATTATCATATTTATAAAATGATTCACTAATTTTATCATTTATATTTCAATGATTATTGAATGTAATTTTCAACTATCTTTATCTTTCAATACAACATATTTGAATAGAACATAATTTAATTTTATTCCTATAATGTATTTTGAATTATAATAATATAATGAAAGGAATAATATCTTTTAACATATAATACATTTATATAAATACATAATATCCTGAAAATACATTACAATGATTCCTCATTTATTTGTTTTTATGGTTATTTTTATGAAAGTCTTTTTATATATATTTTCAAATAAATTTATTTTTAGTTATATCAAAACTAACAAATATTTTTATCCGGTTTTAAAATAATGCTTTTAATTTTATTTTTATTTCCTTTTCATAAATGTCATATTCCTCAAAATTTTATTATACTTAATGTGGTTGTATAATCAAAGGATATAATTATTATTGTTTTTATAGATATTTTATGATCAGTTTTATCTATTCATTTACTGTAAAAAATAGTAATATTTTTATGCTACATTCACAATAAAATTTTTTATGTTGATTGTATATTTACTTTTTTTCAATTATTTTATTTATTTAATACGTTGGGAATAATATTGGTTAAGAATGGATTTTTATATAACCTTTGTTCATCAAAATGAATCATAGGATAATGAAACATGGATATCTGGTGTGTTCCATAATATTGATTTTCATGTCATGGAATAAGGGCATAATGATTTGATAATATTTTCAGACATTAGGACATAAATCATTATGAAGGTAATAAATTTTTGATGTGACTATTTAAATTATTATATTTTGAAATATTTCATGTTCTAGTAGTTGGGGATTTAATGGAAATAATTTTATTCTATATGATAAGATACTGGTTATTGAATAATAAGAATATTTGTTTTCTCATTGGTATTGAAGTTTAGTTTTAAAGGGAAAAATTCCATGTTTCTAAAGATAACATCATAAATTATGATTTATTCTATATGATTCATATTATAATTTATTATGATGTGATTTAGAAAAAAAGGATCATTTTAATAGTAATATTATCATTATTTTAAATCAATATTTATTAAAAGAAGATGAAAGAATATTTAGGGGTATTTATTAATTTGAACTGCATTAATTGGATTAATTTAATGTTATATCAGTTAATGAGGTTTTATTTTCTCATTTCATGATTTCAAAAAAAATCACATGGATTTTGGTTGTGTAGGAATGATATTATAGAAAATTATTCCACTATAGGGATGTATCATAAAATATGTGAATGTGCTATTAATAAAACATGAATATAAAATTATGAGTTTTATTTGTATCATCACATTACATTCATTATAGTACATGTGTTCCCATTTTTCTCAATGTCTTGGGTATGGTTTGAGCCTTTAATTGATGTAGAGTATTTATAAATAATATATCCTAATGTTCAGGGATACATGTTTTTTTAATTAGTCGAGTTTGGGTATATATGATACAAGGGGTTTGGATGGCTGGATTTGTTGTTGAGAACTCTCTATAGGGGGATATATTTATTACTACCCGAATGATATATTTATTCCATAAATATACATATTACTGCATATGTTCAATTTTGGGAATAATATATGTATATATATATATGATTCAAACTGTAAAAACATTAATATTGAAAAATAGTTTTGTTAGGTAAAACACATTCTTATGAAATAAATTCAATGCATGAAATATTTTAACATAAGGATAAATGTTTTTTTTGGCATAAATGAGTTATGAAATTTTTACATAATGAGAAATATATTTATATCACATATATCCAATTTTCAATATTTTTTATTTGTTACTCTAGACACTCCCACGTTTTTCCATGTAGCCTCTACTCTCAAACCCTGGGTCATCTCCCACGATTTTTTTTTGGGATCTATGATCCTTCTATATTACTCTATTCATTGCATGATCATTGCGGTGGTAATTTAATGTATCCATATATAACTGAACTTTATACAACATTGATTCAATTTTTGGCATCAATGATATTTTTCTATAGTTTTTTATTGGGTTTACATGATGTGATGTTCCTCTGAATCCTTTCAAGATCTTATATTTTAACATATCTAGGGGTTCATCTTTTGTTTTTTTTGTGTGGTAGAAGTGTAGTATTTATCGTATGTGTGACGTATCCAATTTTTTCAACCATTTTTGTGTTGGAATATGATTCCAAAGATTCAAATTCCTTGTAATTTCTTTATTTGGGGTCTTACATTCCATTAGATGGTTGTGGATTCAAACACATTTGGTGTGTGACCCATGTATGAGGTTAGTAGTTCTGTTTTCAGAATATACATATTGGACCATAAATTACTTGGTTTTAAAAATTGTTATATAATAATATTGGAATGATTAATTGATTTTATGTGTGTGTGGAAATTTTTTATTTCATAAAATATGGTTTAACCCTTTTTGTGAAAATAGTATTTTCTACAACATTATTAAATGGATTAATTAAAACATTTTCAATGAGTGGATTTAATGAAGTTATTTACAATATATAAAACATGGGATTCCATGGGAACATAAGTGGAAGGTGTAGTAATATTCATTATATTTTGTTAAAGTTTACACATGTGGTATTATTATTATCCCAAGGCAGCGTGTCCAAGGAACTTTTCATAAATGTTTGAGAGGTTCTCATTTTGGAATATTTCATTTTACACTAGATTAGGTGTATATTCCTATGATCAATACCAGTGTGATTTTCAACATTTTAGTTCCATTTTTCTAGCTATCCCTAACTGTAGTGATCCTTAGATTGATTTTACTTAATATATTTACATTTCCACTTATTTAAAGATTCACCATCATTCGTATATGTTATAAAATTTTAAATAATTTTTAATGTATTATTTAGATCTTTCGAAAAGGGTGAATGATTTACCGTGATTTTTTAAAATTATCATGTTAACTGATTACAATACATTAATGTTTATAATGATTATCATTTTCAGATTCATATATAGACTCATGTTATAGAACACATTGGTGGGATCATACTATTCATATTTAGTTTGTAACACCCCAATCTTCTACGGTACGCTTCTCTTTGAATAATGTGATAGCGTGTGTTGTACGCAACACCGAGTTCTAACACACCATAACTAATCAAACTAGCCGTTATGAATAGTAATACCTACTTTTTGAAATCATATATATTTTATATTTCAAAATGGACTTCATTATTGGATTTGGAATATTGAAATTATCCTAGGGTGAAATTTTGGTACTTTTCGGATAACTTTAATATTTTGATGAATAGTGAAAATTACTAAATTTTAATTAAAAACAACTTTTTTAATCAAAATAATTAATAGTGATAAATTGTGAATTTTAGTGGTTTCAAAGTATATTTAGAATATAGTTTTACCATTTAATATAATGTTGGTCATTGGACATAATTTTACAATTAAACCGAACATAAACAAGTGTCAATCTTTTGATAGTTATTATCTCTTAAAAACACGCTTTTTGTTTTGACAGCGGGAATTAATTTTAAATTAATTTCTGCCACTTCTGTGTTTTGAATTTAGGAAAATGGATTCCATATTTGGAATCAGGATGTTCAAATTGTGTAAAAAGGTAACTTTTATTTTTAGACATTTTGAATAGTTACTGTGGTAAATATTTTATTTACCATGGTTAAAGGGTAAATCCGGTAAATAAGGGTTAAAAAAATAATATTATAATAATAAAAAATTACCCTAAAACGTGTCTTAACCCTATTGGTTGATACATGGTCGACCATGGGCATCTTTGGGTCAATTTTGGGACCCAATGGATCCACTTGTAAGTGATAATGACACATTATATTAATAAAGTTAAAATAAAAATAAAAATGGCATAAGCTTACATCTTTTAGAAGAACAATTTTTACATAGGGTTATACATGTTGGATTTTCGATTATAAACATTCATTAGAAAGCTAAAAAGATTTCCTACATAATGATATTTTATTTATAATTTTTAGACATCAAATAATTTAAATTATTAATGACACAATAATGATGCAATGTTTACCTCATTAATAAATCATTTAAATAAATAAGATTATAATGATTAAAATATTATCTAAAACCTGTCCAATTATTATTGGTTGATGTTATTTAGAATATGAGTCATCTTATCTTCGACGTCAATGATTTTTGGACCATTATAAGCCGAATACAAATATATTATAAAGTAATACTATCACACTTTCCTAAAGAGCCCCTCCTCTCCCTTATAAAAGGAGATCACTTCTACTCATTCCTCACACCTCTCAAGCCACTTGGCTCGTCCAAACTCTGCCCAACTAAGCTCCCCACATCCCTCTCCTCCTCCTTGAAGCTTCCCCTTAGGCAGAAAGCATTTCAACAAGTCCTTTGGTTCTAACCAAAGTGAGTTACCTAAATTAAAGGTAACGATTTCTCTTAAATTATTTTCATTTATTTTGCTTCTCCAACCCCCAAACTCTTTTTATTTCCTTTCTTTTGTAACAACACCAGTATCCTCAATATACTAGGATGTTGTTATAAGAAGGATTCAAACTACACATACACACAACTCCATCTAATGGATGATGAACATAATGTTTCTGTGGATGGCAAACTAACGCCTCACGAAACGATGATTGTTCAAATACATCTTACCGCCTCTCATGGTGGCCATTATGATGGCACTGTAATTAAATATGATATTAATGATATATATTTTATATATAAGCTTCTGTAATTCCATTTTATTTCATACCATTATTCGTTTCATGTTGTATATACATACGATAATTTCATTTGAGGAAGTGCGGACTACCGCCCCCTTAAAATGATATGACTCGTTCATACCACACATGGAACGTATAAAAGATGGTGTTAATGAACTTAAGTAACATATATAAAATATTATATTATACTGGAATAGTAATATACCTATGTATCATTTGTATTCGATTCTTTTAAAATAAAAATTAAATGGAAGTAGCGTTCGTGCGTACGTACGGACTACCGTCTCCACGAACGCGATGAGATTCATTCTCCATCGTATCCATTCAAGTATAATTATCATTTAATTATTTAAAAATGATGTTTAAGGACTTGATATCATTCTGGATATGAATAATATACAACCTATCCATTACAAACATGTCTTACGTAACAAAACATATGAAAGAAAACAAGTATGTTAACACCCGAAACAACGATAATACTAAGATATTATTATCAAATCAATATTAAAAGATCATATATGATATCATATTAATATATATGATTCTTGTATAATTTAATAACAATTATTTCACCATTATACAGGAGGTTAACCTACCCCAACCAAGGAAAAGTACAAGGTAAGGGTTTATTTCACAATCTCTTCATTATCCGAGGTTGTATTATACGTAATAATCTACTGGGATCTCTTTATCATCCACATCCATGTTTCTTCGAAATGTATTTCAAAACATTTTTACTATTTACAAGAATATGGGTTAAAGTCATTTATACCCTTGTTTGACTTTTTATAAGAGGTTTATAAAGGAATCTTTCCGTCGTTTTCAAAACAAGGTCCTTTTTAACCTTTTCGACAGAATTGAGGTAAGAATGTTTTTTTTAACTTATACGGCGGGTGCGGTTATTTTCCGCCGTTATAAAATCGTCGATGCTTTCCATACAAGCTTATAAGAATATTTTCAAAAAAAATGTTTTATTTTATATGGATCTTAAATGATTTCAAAATAAAAGGAGATACTTCTTTAAAAAGAATTTTGATTTCATCTATGTCAACATCCTTGGATGGATTTTAAGATTATTTGAAGTTGATTTATTATGATACAAAACTTCTATATTTTATTGAAGGTTTTGTGATATGTTTGACTGTGGATGTGCTATTTTTATACCATTCATAGTTTATGGTGAAATTATTGACATTTCGTATGCTAGTTTTAATACGAATGTTTATGTTATGTTTAAACCTTTTCATATGGGAATGCATTGGACTTAATAAGTGACGGGTGGAGCCCGCTATAGCTCCTCGATGCATCGGTAGGTCTCATGAGACAAACTAGTGTCTTGGCACAAGGCCTTGACAAAATCTTATTTGTAGTCTTGGCACGAGGCCTTGGCTATGTGGTTATGATAGTCTGGCATTATGCATTCCAACATTATGAAAGTGGTTATTAATTTTTGCATGTGATTATTCGATTAGTAGAATATCCATGTGAATAAGTAAATGGCATTATTTAATTTTACTTATGCCATACCATGTTGAAAGGTCATATTTAAAAGGCTTTTGTTTTAGTTATACATTGCCTTAAATGTTTATTCTTATTTATGAAAGTTTCCGCTATATTGTTATCCTTACTGGGCATTTGAGCTCACCCCTTTTCTATGTTTTATTTTTCCAGGAAGTGAAGATGTAAGTTATGAATGACCTACAGGGATATTATGAGGGGATTATAGTGTGGACTGTGGAAACATTATGTTGTTGTAGTAGTTTTTTATTTTATGATGTAATGTAAAACTTATGAATATATCTAGTGTTTCCAAGGCTACTAAACCAACCGGTCTTTCGGGATTTGATCTTTCTTGTGATCATGCCAATGTTATGTAAGTAATGCACCGACTTTGGGTAGCTGGGGTCGGGGCGTTACAGTTGGTATCAGAGGAAGTTTAGTACAAACCTTGGAAACTAGATTTAGATAAACTCTGATTAGAGCACGTAGACCTAAGATGAACTTTGAGGATTAGTATAGAAGAACTTCCTAGAATTTTGGTATTGTAGAGATTTTGTGAGTTTTCCGAGCAATACATCCCTGTCTGGATACGAGCAGGTAGAGGCGGCTCTGGCACAGATGTACCTAGGGGTAAAACCCGAAAACACCACTTTGAGCTAGACTCGAACGGGAACTGGTGCACGACAACGGGCCTTGCTGCACTCTTGGTTACGACACTCCCGGGGGATATGCTTAGGATAACTCTCACTTTCTTTACAAATCATTATGAAGGGTTTATGAGTATATACTTCCTCAAAGAAAACATATTTATGATTATGGATTATATCCATAGATAGTTCAATTTATGTTTAGTGTTTTATAAGTATGGGATTATGTATTTTGATGCATAAACTGATCTAGTTTATGCCATTGTTTAGAAATGGCGCCTAGTGGAAGAAATGGAAACCGTATCAATGCACGCACTCCATGTAGGGATTGCCCTCCTGCTCAAGATAATTATAGTGGGGCTGGTGATGCAACTGGTGCTGATCAGCTAATCACCATACTGGGACAACTTACTCAGGTTATGAATAATAACCTTACCCGTATGGAGCACCCTGATCCGCAGCGTGGAGGATCAATGTTAGATCGATTCATGAGGAAACAACCACCAACGTTCAATGGGAATACAAATCCCTTAGTAGCTGAGCAATGGATATTTTCCCTAGAGAAAATATTTCAGGCTTTGGGGAGCAGTGAAAGGGAAAAAGTTATCATGGAAGTTTACCGCCTCACTGGAGATGCTGATCAATGGTGGTCATTGATTCAAAATACGAAGGAATATGATGAAGTATCAGACATGGAATGGAGGGAGTTCAAAGATCTGTTTTTAGAAAAATACTTTCATCGCGACCATCGAGCAGATATGGAAAGGCAATTTCTGAGTCTGAGACAAAAGGAGGATGAGAATGTCACAAAGTATGAGGCTAACTTTACAAGGTTAGCAAGGTACGCTGGTGATTATATTCGCAACCCAAGAAGTAAGATTGATCGTTTCTTTGATGGGTTAAAACCATTTCTCCGTCGAGCATTAGTCTCACAATCCTTTTCATCGTACGAAGACATTGTCTCATGTGCTATCAAGACCGAAAAGGAATTCTCTAAGTCTTATGACTTTAAAGCGAAGCAAGAGAAGAAGAGACCTGCTGATCAATCTGGGAATGGAAATAAGGGGAAGAAGGGAAAGGTTGAATATCCATCTTGTGGTAACTGCGGGAAGAAACACCCCGGTGCTTGCCTGAAGGGAATGGGAGTCTGTTATAAGTGTGGTGAAAAAGGCCACCAAGCTCATGATTGCAAGGGGAAGAAGGAAGCTACCATCGTTCAGTGCTACAATTGCAGGGAGATGGGGCATTATGCAAATGCATGTCCTAAGCGTCAGGAGAACTTACCTCAGAAAAGGCCAAGGGATCAAGGCCAGGCTTATGCTATCACTACTGCTGAGGTAGAAGCTCCGAAAGACGTGGTGGCAGGTAATTTAATGGTTTCCTCAAGTTTAGCAAATGCATTATTTGATTCTGGATCATCGCATTGTTTCATATCTTCCCAGTTTGCTAAGAAAATTAGATATTTCCAATTTGATTTAATAAGGGAGTTGTCAGTTAAAACTCCTAAGGGAAGTATCATTGCAACAAAGTTTTGTGAATCAGTCCCCATTAGAGCACATAAATTTTCTTTATCTGCTGATCTCATCGTCATACCTATGATTGAGTTTGATATAATCCTCGGTATGGACTGGCTTTCGGACTATGATGCGAAGATTTATTGTAAGAAGAAAGAGGTTACGATTCTTGATGATAATGATAAGGAACACCTTATTTTTAGAGCAGAATCGTCACCACCTAATTCTTATTTAGATCCACCCCCAGTAGCTCAACTAAATTCAATTATTGGGGAGGAAGAGAATGAAGTAACTATCGGTGAGGAAAGGAATGTTCAAATAGAGGATGTACCTATTGTGAAAGAATTTGTGGATGTATTTCCGGAAGATTTACCTGGACATCCTCCAGAACGAGAAGTTGAGTTTTCCATTGATTTGATTCCCGGATCAAGGCCTATATCGAAGACCCCTTATATAATGGCCACTGTAGAGTTAGTCGAACTAAAGAAACAACTAGAGGAATTGAGTAATAAGGGATTTATTCGCCCTAGTGTTTCTCCATGGGGAGCCCCTGTTCTTTTTGTTAAAAAGAAAGATGGATCTATGAGGTTATGTATTGACTACAGGGAGATCAATGCTATAACGATAAAGAACAAGTATCCCCTACCTCGTATTGATGATTTATTTGACCAACTGCATGGAGCTCAATACTTTTCAAAGATTGACCTTCGATCTGGATACCATCAGTTGTGTGTGAAGAAGGAAGACATTCCGAAAACAGCATTTCGAACCAGGTACGGGCATTACGAGTTTACTGTAATGCTGTTTGGATTGACTAATGCACCCTCTGTATTCATGGATCTGATGAATAGAGTTTTCAAGGAGTATCTCGATGAATTTGTGGTGGTATTTATTGATGATATCTTGGTATACTCCAAAACCTACGAAGATCATGAAAATCACTTGCGCATTATCTTGAAGACTCTGAGGAGGCATGAATTATATGGAAAGTTTAGCAATTGTGAATTCTGGCTTCAGGAGATTTCTTTTCTTGGTCATATTATCTCTAAAGATGGAATCTCTGTTGATCCTTCTAATACCAAGGCAATCCAAGAATGGCCAGCACCTACGAGTATAACTGAGGTACGTAGTTTTATTGGTTTGGCAGGTTATTATCGACGTTTCGTCCAGAATTTTGCCCGATTGGCTAACCCATTAACGAAGCTCACACGTAAAGGGGTTAAATTTGTTTGGACAAAAGAGTGTGAAGAATGTTTCGATGAACTGAAGAAAAGATTAGTCAATGCTCCTATATTGACTCTACCATCGGGGAATGATGGGTTCGTTATTTATAGTGATGCATCGAAGAAAGGACTTGGTTGTGTCCTTATGCAGAATGATAGAGTTATTGCCTATGCATCACGACAGTTGAAAATTCATGAACAAAACTATCCTACTCATGATCTTGAGTTAGCAGTTGTGATCTTTGCTTTGAAGATATGGAGGCACTACCTCTATGGTGAAAAATGTGAGATTTATACTGATCACAAGAGTTTGAAGTATATTTTCTCACAAAAAGAACTCAACATGAGGCAAAGGAGATGGCTTGAATTACTCAAGGATTATGATTGTACGATACACTACCACCCGGGGAAGGCAAACAAGGTGGCAGATGCTTTGAGTAGAAAAGACCATGGAGTTTTGAACAATATGAGAATTGAAAGGGATCCAATTTTCATGGATCTAGTGAAGATGGACATGGGAATAACCAGGGAAGGTGAAACATCAATGCTTTTTCAAATGGTTGCCAAACCATCTTTACTAGAAAGGATTAAGAGTTCTCAGACCGATGATGAAGAATTCCAAAAGAAGATTAAAGCTGTGAATGATGGTAGATTGAGAGACTTTGTGTATGAAGATGGAATTTTGAAATTCGGGAAGAGACTATGTGTTCCCGATTTACCTGATCTGAAAAGGGAATTGTTGGATGATGCTCATAGTTCCAATTTCTCTATACACCCTGGGAGCACCAAAATGTATAGAGATTTGAAGGAACATTTTTGGTGGGGCAACATGAAGAGGGAGATTGCTGATTTTGTGTCAAGATGTATAGTTTGTCAACAAGTGAAAGCTGGAAGGCAACATCCTGGAGGAGTCATGCAACCTCTTCCCATACCAGAGTGGAAATGGGACAATATTACGATGGACTTTGTCATGGGGCTACCAAAGACTCCTAGAAGGAACGATGCAATATGGGTTATTGTTGATCGTCTTACCAAGTCAGCACATTTTCTTGCTATAAGAGAAGATCTACCCCTGGAACGTCTAGCAAGACTATACATTAATGAAGTTGTGAGACTTCATGGAGTACCCCTATCAATTGTTTCTGATCGTGATCCCCGTTTTACTTCAAGATTTTGGAAAAGTCTTCAGAAATCCCTGGATACTGAACTTCATTTGAGCACTGCTTACCACCCTCAGACAGACGGACAATCAGAACGGACTATTCAAACCTTAGAAGACATGTTGAGATCTTGCTCACTTGACTTTCAGGGTATGTGGGATCAATATTTACCACTGGTAGAATTTTCCTATAATAATAGCTTCCATTCGAGTATACAGATGGCACCATATGAAGCGTTATACGGAAAGAGATGTCGTACACCAACCTGTTGGGATGACGTTGGTGAAAGAAAAATTGTAGGCCCAGAACTGGTGGAGGAAACGGTGGAAAAGGTGAAGGTAATCCAAAATCACATCAAAGCAGCTCAAAGTAGGCAGAAGAGCTATGCCGATAATCGAAGGAAGGATTTGGAATTTCAAGTCGGTAATCATGTTTTCCTAAAGGTATCTCAATGGAAGGGAGTCATACGTTTTGGAAAGAAAGGTAAATTGAGTCCCAGGTACAACGGACCTTTTGAAATTCTAGAACGAATTGGGGCTGTAGCTTACCGATTGGCAATGCCGCCAAGTCTCTCCAAAGTTCACGATGTGTTCCACGTATCTCTGTTGAGAAAATACATGCCTGACCCAACGCATGTACTCACCTATGAAGATTTAGAACTGGAACCCGATCTGTCTTATTTCGAAGAGCCCATCAAGATTCTTGATACGAGAGAACAAGTGCTGAGAAACCGGACGACGCGTCTGGTAAAAGTTTTGTGGAGAAACCATAAGATGGAAGAGGCAACGTGGGAACCCGAGGAACTTATGATGAAGAACCACCCGAGTCTTTTTATGCAGTAATACCCTAGAAATTGCGAGGACGCAATTATTTGAAGGAGGGGAGAATGTAACACCCCAAGCTTCTACGGTACGCTTCTCTTTGAATAATGTGATAGCGTGTGTTGTACGCAACACCGAGTTCTAACACACCATAACTAATCAAACTAGCCGTTATGAATAGTAATACCTACTTTTTGAAATCATATATATTTTATATTTCAAAATGGACTTCATTATTGGATTCGGAATATTGAAATTATCCTAGGGTGACATTTTGGTACTTTTCGGATAACTTTAATATTTTGATGAATAGTGAAAATTACTAAATTTTAATTAAAAACAACTTTTTTAATCAAAATAATTAATAGTGATAAATTGTGAATTTTAGTGGTTTTAAAGTATATTTAGAATATATTTTTACCATTTAATATAATGTTGGTCATTGGACATAATTTTACAATTAAACCGAACATAAACAAGTGTCAATCTTTTGATAGTTATTATCTCTTAAAAACACGCTTTTTGTTTTGACAGCGGGAATTAATTTTAAATTAATTTCTACCACTTCTGTGTTTTGAATTTAGGAAAATGGATTCCATATTTGGAATCAGGATGTTCAAATTGTGTAAATAGGTAACTTTTATTTTTAGACATTTTGAATAGTTACTGTGGTAAATATTTTATTTACCATGGTTAAAGGGTAAATCCGGTAAATAAGGGTTAAAAAAATAATATTATAATAATACAAAATTACCCTAAAACGTGTCTTAACCCTATTGTTTGATACATGGTCGACCATGGGCATCTTTGGGTCAATTTTGGGACCCCATGGATCCACTTGTAAGTGATAATGACACATTATATTAATAAAGTTAAAATAAAAATAAAAATGGCATAAGCTTACATCTTTTAGAAGAACAATTTTTACATAGGGTTATACATGTTGGATTTTAGATTATAAATATTCATTAGAAAGCTAAAAAGATTTCCTACATAATGATATTTTATTTATAATTTTTAGACATCAAATAATTTAAATTATTAATGACACAATAATGATGCAATGTTTACCTCATTAATAAATCATTTAAATAAATAAGATTATAATGATTAAAATATTATCTAAAACCTGTCCAATTATTATTGGTTGATATTATTTAGAATATGAGTCATCTTATCTTCGACCTCAATGATTTTTGGACCATTATAAACCGAATACAAATATATTATAAAGTAATACTTTCACACTTTCCTAAAGAGCCCCTCCTCTCCCTTATAAAAGGAGACCACTTCTACTCATTCCTCACACCTCTCAAGCCACTTGGCTCGTCCAAACTCTGCCCAACTAAGCTCCCCACATCCCTCTCCTCCTCCTTGAAGCTTACCCTTAGGCAGAAATCATTTCAACAAGTCCTTTGGTTCTAACCAAAGTGAGTTACCTAAATTAAAGGTAACGATTTCTCTTAAATTATTTTCATTTATTTTGCTTCTCCAACCCCCAAACTCTTTTTATTTCCTTTCTTTTGTAACAACACCAGTATCCTCAATATACTAGGATGTTGTTATAAGAAGGATTCAAACTACACATACACACAACTCCATCTAATGGATGATGAACATAATGTTTCTGTGGATGGCAAACTAACGCCTCACGAAACGATGATTGTTCAAATACATCTTACCGCCTCTCATGGTGGCCATTATGATGGAACTGTAATTAAATATGATATTAATGATATATATTTTATATATAAGCTTCTGTAATTCCATTTTATTTCATACCATTATTCATTTCATGTTGTATATACATACGATAATTTCATTTGAGGAAGTGCGGACTACCGCCCCCTTAAAATGATATGACTCGTTCATACCACACATGGAACGTATAAAGGATGGTGTTAATGAACTTAAGTAACATATATAAAATATTATATTATACTGGAATAGTAATATACCTATGTATCATTTGTATTCGATTCTTTTAAAATAAAAATTAAATGGAAGTAGCATTCGTGCGTACGTACGGACTACCGTCTCCACGAACGCGATAAGATTCATTCTCCATCGTATCCATTCAAGTATAATTATCATTTAATTATTTAAAAATGATGTTTAAGGACTTGATATCATTCTGGATATGAATAATATACAACCTATCCTTTACAAACATGTCTTACGTAACAAAACATATGAAAGAAAACAAGTATGTTAACACCCGAAACAACGATAATACTAAGATATTATTATCAAATCAATATTAAAAGATCATATATGATATCATATTAATATATATGATTCTTGTATAATTTAATAACAATTATTTCACCATTATACAGGAGGTTAACCTACCCCAACCAAGGAAAAGTACAAGGTAAGGGTTTATTTCACAATCTCTTCATTATCCGAGGTTGTATTATACGTAATAATCTACTGGGATCTCTTTATCATCCACATCCATGTTTCTTCGAAATGTATTTCAAAACATTTTTACTATTTACAAGAATATGGGTTAAAGTCATTTATACCCTTGTTTGACTTTTTATAAGAGGTTTATAAAGGAATCTTTCCGTCGTTTTCAAAACAAGGTCTTTTTTAACCTTTTCGACAGAATTGAGGTAAGAATGTTTTTTTTAACTTATACGGCGGGTGCGGTTATTTTCCGCCGTTATAAAATCGTCGATGATTTCCATACAAGCTTATAAGAATATTTTCAAAGAAAATGTTTTATTTTATATGGATCTTAAATGATTTCAAAATAAAAGGAGATACTTCTTTAAAAAGAATTTTGATTTCATCTATGTCAACATCCTTTGATGGATTTTAAGATTATTTGAAGTTGATTTATTATGATACAAAACTTCTATATTTTATTGAAGGTTTTGTGATATGTTTGACTGTGGATGTGCTATTTTTATACCATTCATAGTTTATGGTGAAATTATTGACATTTCGTATGCTAGTTTTAATACGAATGTTTATGTTATGTTTAAACCTTTTCATATGGGAATGCATTGGACTTAATAAGTGACGGGTGGAGCCCGCTATAGCTCCTCGATGCATCGGTAGGTCTCATGAGACAAACTAGTGTCTTGGCACAAGGCCTTGACAAAATCTTATTTGTAGTCTTGGCACGAGGCCTTGGCTATGTGGTTATGATAGTCTGGCATTATGCATTCCAACATTATGAAAGTGGTTATTAATTTTTGCATGTGATTATTCGATTAGTAGAATATCCATGTGAATAAGTAAATGGCATTATTTCATTTTACTTATGCCATACCATGTTGAAATTTCATATTTAAAAGGCTTTTGTTTTAGTTATACATTGCCTTAAATGTTTATTCTTATTTATGAAAGTTTCTGCTATATTGTTATCCTTACTGGGCATTTGAGCTCACCCCTTTTCTATGTTTTATTTTTCCCAGGAAGTGAAGATGTATGTTATGAATGACCTACAGGGATATTATGAGGGGATTATAGTGTGGACTGTGGAAACATTATGTTGTTGTAGTAGTTTTTCATTTTATGATGTAATGTAAAACTTATGAATATATCTAGTGTTTCCAAGGCTACTAAACCAATCGGTCTTTCGGGATTTGATCTTTCTTGTGATCATGCCAATGTTATATAATTAATGCACTGACTCTGGGCAACTGGGGTCGGGGCGTTACATAGTTCACACCCTACACACCCCATTGATGGTGTGTTGGCCAGTATATGAATATTTATATTTTGAATGTTAAGGTAAAAAAATGAGGTTTTGAGGTTTCTAGAAGTTGATTATCAGAATCTTATACTCAATTGGATTGATTTAATCAACCTTTTCACATGGTATAACCATTCTCTATCATGGTCCTACGTTTCTTATGTACTTATACATTGTGTTGTTATAACTTATTGTGTTTTATCATTTCGGTTGTATTCTTTCAATTGTGGAATATATATTAATTTTCCTAATTTGGTTGTCTCTCAAATATATATATATATATATATATATATATATATATTTCACACAATCTTATTTAGGTTCATAACAATCATTATCACTAGTTTTTTTGGATATAGGTGTGTTATTCACATGCCTGATGGGATCGGTAACTCCCTTGGGTTTTTGGAAGATTGGGATGGGTTCTAGGTTTGAGGATAAATATAGTCATTTTATTAAAATTATTTATCAAAGGAGGTTATGCTGAGTTATGTGATGCAGGTTTATGGGATTTAGGATTATAAGAACTTGAGTGGTATTTTGTGTTGAGTTCATGGCCAGATCTTCTGCTGAAGAAGACCATGTTACAATGGGATGATGGATTATGATTCTCCAATGTTATGTTTTTGATCACAATATAAATTTATTCTTATTATTTTCTTATTTGAAATGATATTTTCATATTTTATGATTGTTTTTTTATAATGAAATTCCATTGAGATATATTATATGGAATCCATATTTGTGTGTAGCTGATTACTCTCAAGATAATATTCCTATAAATAAATGTCTGGTTGATAATATCATGTGAGGAGTAATTATAATGGACAAAATTGTACCGTAAGTCTAGAACAAAATTGGATTGGTATCTTCAAAAACTGGGCGATATAGGTATTGATAATGGTAGTTATAACAAAAGAATACACCATCCATTAATTAAATGAAGGTTTCACAATTGTCTTATGAATGGATGGAAAATATAGATAAGATCATTAACTTTTGGGATACAAATTATAATATCAAGGAGAGAATGTAACGGCCCAAGTATTTATAGAGTAATAAATTTATATATCTATTAATATTTATCAACAAGATATTAATTCTAGGTCAAAGCAGATACTTTTTCCAATTGTGTACATGACAAACAACATATTTCTATAAATTCTTATACTGCACACAACATATACTTATACTGAAAAATAATAAAATAATAATATTATTATATATAGTAGTTAACACATAGTTGTTTTATTTCCAAGAATAAAAATAAAAAACTATATTATGATTTTTCATAAATATTAAATGTTTCTACATTTATCTAATGAATATTAGAGGTTTTAAATAACTATGAATATGATTTTAAGCATGTAATTCTTTAATATTTTTTAAAATACGTTTTATCGCCTTTTGATGGAGAACTCATTTTAAATCTAGTTTTATTGACTTTTATATGTTCTATATGATACAATAATCTTATTCTATATAATAATAACATCAAATTTACTTTTGATGAAATTTTGTAATTTTCCTATTAAAATTCATATTTTTATAAATAGAAAACAATAGTGAATTTTAATTCAAATAAGCATTTTAATCTTATTTATTTATTTAGATATATTGTTTTTTAAATCTATATTTATCTATAATTGGAATATTTTTTTATCATTTAATACAATTTTTGTCATTTTAAGTAATTTCACTTTGAAATTCGACATAAACACATGTAAAATTTTTAGTAGTTTTTATTTCTTAAAAACATGCTTTCTTGTTTTGAAAATTAGAATTAATTTTTAATTAATTTCTCCAAATTTTGGGTTTTAAATTTTGAAAATTTGATTTTATTGTTGGATCCATGATGTTATAATTTTTTAAATAGCTAACTTTTATTTTTAGACATTATGAATAGTAACTTTAGTAAATATTTTATTTTCATTGGTTATATAGTAAATATGATAAATAATGGTGAAAATAATACTATAATAATATAAAATTACCCTAACATGTGTTCTAATCATATTTTATAAGATAGTGTAGATTAGGGGCCTCCTTGGGTTGATTTTAGGACCCTCATGGAGCCAATTTTGAGTGAAAATGCCATTTAATTAATTCTAATTTAATGTTAAGGAATATATAACAGAAACATAAATCATTTACTAAAAACCTATATATAGGGTTATATATGTTATATATTTGACTATTAGTAGTCATTATAAATCTTTGAATATTTCCTGCATCATGGTATTTTGTTTATAAATTTTATACATCAAATAAATAAATTTATTTATAACGCAATTATGATGTAGTGATTACCTTATTAATTAATGTTTTAAATAAATTAGATTATAAATAATAAAATAAATTTATTTAGAAGCTTTTTATACTATCCCAATGTTTAATGAATAATTATGACATGTTATATTTCAATAAATGAATTTTTTTTCCAAATATTTATGTTTTTATGGAATTTTTTAAAAGTCGGGATATGAATAGTATATAAATTTACATCAATGAGTTTTTAAAACAAATGCTATTTTATTAAATGATATAACAGTCCTAAAATTCTAATATTAATAAAAATGAAAATGATATTTTTGAAAATGTCTTTAATGAACCACTTGAGGTTAAATTAAAATTTTATAGTTATTATTAACTATATAGTATGAATATACAAGAAGACATGGTAAGAGTCAAAAAAGCTAACAAAGGGTTAAAGAAAAATGATAAGGTTCAATTTGAAACCACAACTTTTCTAAGAACTAATGGTTTAAAAGATATAAAAATATTCTCATTGTATCATATAATTAAATGAGTTCTATAACTTTTGAAAATTGATATTTAGTTTATAACAAATAATATTTTAACCATTACTAAAGCACCACATCTCCCTCTTAGAAAAGGCCACCACCTCTAACCATTACTCACCCATTTCAGTCCCCCATTTCTCATCTAAGCACTATCAAAATAAGATCCCAGCATCACTCTATTACTCCTAAAAGACTTTTCTTATGCATAATGCAACTCAAGAAGGCCTTTTAGCTTAAATCAAAAGAAGTAACCTAATTTTATGTAATCTCTTCCCTAAATATTCTTCAATTTATTTTCCATATCCAACCCCCTAAAATCTATTTATTCCAATATTTTATAAGAAAATGTGTTTTCAACATACAAGACTGTTTTTATGATAATTATTCTTAATATACTTACCCACACCTCCATCTAATGGATATTAACTTTCTGTTCCTGTGTACGATGAACTGCTACCTCAAGAAATGATGATTATTCAATTTTTCCCTACCACCTCTCATGGTGACCATTATGATGTATCTGTATTTATATACCTTAAATATTTTTTTTATATTTTATTTATGATAGTGTACAATTTATTTGAAAATATACCATTTTTCTTTTCATGATGTCTAAATATGATAATTTCATTTGAGGAAGTGCGGACAACTGCCCCTTAATGTGATATGAATCATTCATTACATAAATGAAATGTATAAATTATGGAATTATTTAAAATATGTAACATATGAAAAATATTATATTATAATTTTATTATAATATACTAATGTATCAGTTATTTTTAATTCAATTAATTATGAAAATAATGAAAGTAGTGTTCATGCATAAGTACGACATACTCTCTCCATGAACGATGCATTTTTTTCATATATCAAAATGTTATGGACTATTATAAATACAAATATACTTGATATATTTTATATTTAAATCCTTATTACTAAAATGAGAAAATTTACTTTTAACCACATGGACAATTTGTGTTTATAACTAGATCATTATCGACTCAAGTACAAAAAATCTAAAAAATGACTGATATTAACTTAAATAATTATGTAATATTTATAACGTGGTATATGTGATATAAGAAGAATAATAAAATTGTTAATGGTTTTTATGAAAGTAAAAAAATTAACTTTTCTTAATTATTCAGGATGAACAAGGAATATATGTGGTGAATCAGACTCAATGTAAAGGAACTATTCCCCTCCTCTTTTAGTCAATGAGTTCTTTAGTGTTATGTCTTTTAAACTCCATTTTTATATGTTAGGGTTTGTGGTCTTATATATTTATTTCTATCCATTTTATCTCCAAATTATGATAGACCCTTTTCTCTCTCATCAAATAATTTTCCAAATATTTATGTGACGTCGTTAGGCTATAAAATTTTTTTAAGGGAATTTACAAACTCCATTTCATCTCTTTGGGGTTTACACTTACATAGTAGATTCTATTATGCGATGATTATGTGTGGTATCATTGTTTTTTAATTTAGGTTTTAATTTAAACTTTCGTTTGTGTGGATACACTATTAATACACATAATCACCCCATTGATAAATTTAAAATGATTGATACAATCTATGTAATGGACTTCAACTCAATATTATTTTATTGAGGCATATTTTGGTTTATACACGACCTAATTTTATACATTGTAAAATTATAAAATTTTTAATTTAATTTTATTCAATGGTATTAAAAATTAAAAATTAGTTTTATGAAGTGTTTTATTAAATGAATAAGGCACTGTTTCTTTTTAATATAGGTGGTGACAATTCCATTTCCGCCTCCATGAGCATTATTTTAAGTTTGGATTCCATAGAAAGATGAAACGTTTTCAAAAAGGAAAATAAATACCATTTACCCTTTTCATGTATTTTGTTATTGAAAATGTTTTTGATAAATCCTTGATTATGTCAATATCTTGAAATGCAATATTGTTATCGGAATGAGGAAATATTATCGTTCCATTAAGATTATTAATTGTTCTATGATTATGTTATGGTTCATAGGAATTGATTATGTATATGGGAGGATTTGTGATAAAATAATGATAGGTGAGCTCGAGATGGAACTCCAATTTATTACTTAACATGCTAGAGGTAATCATTAATGTTTCTCAGAAGAGATGTAGGGAATATATTGTGATGGGTATTCCAAACATAACTTCCTATGTAGCTATGAAATATTCATTGTAAGTATTTTATAGATGACACAAGTTACCTTTTTGGTTTTTAAAAAGTCTACTTTATTCATAAATCCAATGATTATGTGAGGTATATTAATGATATTAGGTTCTTTCATTGTAAAGTATTATTTCATTTATTTGAATGTATTGATGGACTAATATTATCTATCTTGGATTTATAACCCTTACAGAGATTTTAATGCTCATCCCATGTTTTTTAAATGTTTTTTCATAGGGTATAAGGAAGTGTAATAGAATATAATAATTCAAGAAGACTCATATGAAAAAAAAATCTTTTTTTATTTTAAGGTTTTTTATTTTTGGGAAAATATCATATATATTACAACTGTCTAATTTATAATTTTTTAGATCTAATGTAATATTTATGGTCTAATTCACTAAAACACTAAACCATAAAATATCCTCATTGTCTAATTCCTAACATAACTCAATAATATTTAATGTTAATGGCTAGGGTATTATAGTTTTTCTCAGAGGTGAGCTTAGATAACGTTATTTGTATGGGTGTTATTTAAGCATAAGTGGCAAACCATAATGGTTAGCATATTAGATAGAGTCATAGTTAGTTTTAATAAATTGAATGAGTTTATGATAACATGAATAATTATATATTAGTGTTTACCATACTTGTATGATAGTGTATATTGATTTTACAAATATACTCAAACTATCCTTTTTGGTTTTAGTGATTGGCTGGATCTAGTAGGCAGCAATGTAAAAATCGATGTGAAATATACTGTAGTGGTTTTATAAATAAGAAAATAAATGAAATAAGAGCTATAATGAGAACTATTATGGTTATTCTTAACCAAATATATGTATTCATGATTAACCACTTTAACCGTAGTTATATTTCTAAGGCATCATATATTCGATATATTAATCCCTATTGAAGTTCAGGTAATAATAATAAAAGTATGTATATTAAAAATAATATGTTTCAATGATGTGGAATGAAACATCTAAGAAAATGCTTCAAATGGACGAGATGATGTTATAATGGTGGTAATAAATGACATAACACAATAAATTATCATGGGAAAATGAATAGTTTAGTTAACTCTATGAAAGGAAAAGAATATCATTCCGAGGGTTCAATGGATATTTTCAAATGTTGTGTGCATATTCATTATGAAAATACACATCCTATGATTAAGGTTCAAGAATCGGATTAGCCGGACTGTACAAATATATGTTAACCGATTCACAATGCCCTTCTAATTAATGTTGAGGAAATAGAAAATGATCTACGAATGGTTTGGATTATTTCTTAGCTCATGTTTTGACATTTACTAAATCTTAGTATATTATGAATGATTTTTTTGTAATAAATAAGTATTAAAAAATAAAATGAAAAAATGGTTAATTGATCTTTAAGAATATTGTACAATAAATATTTCAATATTTTGTAAATTTAAGAGTTACGTTAGATACATAGTTGATGAAATGATTAAAAGTATTAAAGATATTTTATTGATGGGATTAAAATTGATTAATATTCTATTATATGTTTAAACCTTATTTTTTATATGAAAATTCTATTTTTATGAAGAAATATTTTTTGTGTGGATATAGTTATAAAAAAACATTTGAATTTATATGATTCTTGATTTTTTTGGAAATTACAAGTTATTACATTATGGGATGAAAATGTTAGGTATGATATATCGAATGATGGTAAAATATGTTATTGTTATTTTTGAAGAATCTATCCCATTTTTTTTGAAATGTTATGTAATTATATTATTTCTAAAAAAGTACAAAACCTAGACAGTTTGATAAATAGTAACATCGGAAAAAGGTGTGAGAATTGAACCCACCACCAATCTGCGACTGAGATTTATCACCTACCACAAGATTGTGTGATTTCTCTTGTTATTATGACAAATTATTTTCAGTTAAATGATATTATGGTTCAATAATAAGTAGAATTTTGGAACTTATGTTTTATAAAATATATATCCTTAGTAATAGAATTTTTTTTGGTAATTAAGTGATAATGGTTATTTTGGAAGATGCTATCTCTTTTAGGAACACTATTGGCGTAACACAAATAGAGTACTGTGGGATTTCATTTTTGGATTAATGCATGATATTTAATTTAGGATGAATCTATGTTTTTATTGCAAACATATGGTGATTTGGGAGATTTATGGAAATGAATAACCTATAATTGAGAAAATGTGATTAGTTTAATTACACATTAATATGAGTCTTTAAGAGTAGTCGATGTTATTTGGAGATAAATGTTAAGATTTACTATGTATGACTATGTGATTAAATCCTTATGAGTTTTGGGTTTCAATTTTATTTTGGATTATTTTGAATAATTTTATATACAATTGTTTATTGAATGGTATTTGTTCATATTTGTGTATTGTTTGTCGAATTTTGGATATTAAGAGTAGTATTTCTTTTTATTAAAAATTATCATTTTCTAGTATTATTTGAACTTTTACTAAACATTTTGGTTTTGGATAATGACTAATGATAGGGTAAATACATAGTTCATATTTTTTAGATTATGTGATTCTCTAGATGTTGATTTTATTGCTTTAGGTGTGACCATGTCATTCTAGATACTCATAATTTAGAGAGAACATGACTTTAGGGAAGGAATTTATTAAAGGATGAAACACTACATGACATGTAATTATTTTTCCTTATGACCTTTGTGGTGGTAGTAATATAAAATATAAAATCTGTAAATATAATAATCTAGAAAATATGTTATAGGATATTTTTTATCAATATAATTTTACCCAACAAAAAATTAATGGTATTGTGGTGGTTAACATTCAATGATCATGTTTTATATAACTCCTTATTAGTCTTTGACATTTATTATTTATTCTATATCCATGTTTTTCAACATGTAATCTTAGTATGGGTTATCTCGGGTGACCATTTAATTCTATTTCATTATTTTAAAGTGATTGTTTCATTGACTCGTTTTCTGATATGGGCTATCTATGGTGTTTTGAAGCTACATTTTAAAATTGCAAGGATGAAATTTCCAAAATGGGGAAGGATGTAATGACCTATGTATTTATAGATTGATACATTTTCATTTCTATTAATATTTATGCATATGAAATTAATTTTTTGTTAAAGAGGACACTTTTTCTAATAGTGTACTCGACACGCAATGATGTGTTTCTATGAAATCTTAAATTGCACACAACATTGAGTTATACCAAAAAATAATAATATAATAATATTATTTTAAATAGTAGTCGACGCATTGTCATTTTATTTCTCAGAATGATCATATCTAAATATATTTTTATTTTACATATTTATTAAATGATTTTAAATTTATCTAATGAATATTGGATGATTCAAATAAGAATGAATGTTATTTTAAGCATGAAATATTCAAATTTTTTAAAAAATTCATTTTACCTACTTTTGATAGTGATACCATTTTAAATATTTTTTTTCATAATTTTATATTTTATATTTGAAAAAATATACTTCTTCCATAGAATTAGAAAATAAAATTTAATTTGGATGGAATTTATTTATTTTTTTGAAAAAATTCATATATTTATGAATATTGATGAATGTTGCATTTTAATTCAAAATATACTTTTCATCTAATTTAGTAATATAGTTATGTTATTTTATAAATAGGTTTTAATGTATAATTGGATTATATTTTTATCATTTAATCGAATGTTGGTAATTTTATGTAATTTTATCTTGAAATTGGACATAAACACATGTCAATCGTTTGGTAGTTGATATTTTATTAAAACACGCTTTTTAGTTTTGACAAAAAAAATGATATTAAATTAATTTATGAGAATTATTTGTTTTGAATTAAGAAAATTGTATAAAATATTTGGAATCGTGAGGTCTAAATTGTGAAAATATGTAACATTTATTTTTAGACATTTTAAATAGTAACTTCTGTAAATATTTTATTTACCATGTTTAAAAGGTATATCTAGTAAATAAGAGTAAAAATAATATTATAATAAAATTAAATTACTCTAACAC
Source organism: Viscum album (assembly GCA_963277665.1). Classification (NCBI taxonomy): domain Eukaryota; kingdom Viridiplantae; phylum Streptophyta; class Magnoliopsida; order Santalales; family Viscaceae; genus Viscum; species Viscum album. Next base: position 1,345,151,962 of record OY728119.1, on the reverse strand, counting down.
ATGTTATAATCCTATCGGATGAGATATTTTTAATCATTGGAATCCTTGGGTTCATTTTAGGTCCCCATGGAGCCACTTGTGTGTGAAAATGAAATTTATTTACTTTTAATTTAATGTTAAGGAGAATATAACATAAACATATACCTTTTAATAAAACAATACTTATATGTTGTAATAAAAGTGATATATTCGAATATAAATAATCATTAGAGTGATGAAATTATTTCATATATCATGGTATTTTATTTATAAATTGTATATATCAAATAAATAAATTTATTTATGACATAATTGTTATGTAATGATTACATTATTAATGAATGATTTAAATAAATTAGATTATAAATATTATAATAATATATTTTAAAAATTTTATGTCATCCAATAATTTTAGGGATAATTATAACTTGTTATATTGGAATTATCGATGGTTTTTCTAATGAATACAGTAGGTTTGTATTTCTGTAAAAGTCCATACATGAATAGTATATAAATTTCCATAAAAGATTTTTTAAAATAAATATTATTTTAATAAAAGATATAAGATTACTAAAAAACTAAAATTATATAAAATGACTAAGATAAGGTTGAAATTTTCATTAATGAACCACTTGAGTTTTTATTGGAATTTTATAGTAAATATATTAATCATATAGTATGAATAGACTAGAAGATATTGTTAGAGTCAAATAAGTTAACGAACGACTAAAGATAAATGTTAAGGTAAAATTTGAAACGAATAGTTTTATAAAAACTCTGGATTGGATTCATTTCTAACAATTATCATATTATATTTGAATTGAATGAGTTTTTTACCTTTGGAATATCGAAATTCAATATATAATAAAATAATCTATCAAATTTCCTAAAGTACCCCTGATCACTCTTATAAAAGAACATCACCTCTAACCCTTAATCACACCTTTAAATCTCCATTGAATCATCCAATATTTACCCAAAAAAGCTCCCAATCTCCCTATATTCTTCCTAGAATACATACCAATATCAGAAGGCAATTATAGATGGCATTTTAACTTAAATCATAAGATGTTACCTGATTTGAGGTAATGTATTATCTCAAGATTCATCTATTTATTTTCTTCTGAATACCCCTAAACTCTCTTTATTCAATTATTTTATTATAACACATATATCATCAATATAATAGAATTTTATTAGTTAGATTTTTCTATCTACACTTACACATACCTCAATCTAATGGATACGAACACATTGTTATTGTGCACATCAAACTACTTCCTCATGAAACAATGATTGTTTTATTTTCCCCTACCACCTATCATGGTATCCACTATGACGGAACTGTATTTATATATAAATATATTATATTTTTATATCCACTAAAATACTTTAATTTTTATTTACATTAATGATGTGTAAATATGATAATTTACATTGATGAAGTGCAGACTACCGCCCCCTCAAAGTGATATGACTCATTCATTCCATACATGGAACATATAAAAAATGGAATTTATGATCACTGGTGAAATTTATAAATATAATATTATAATGTAATATAATATACATATGCATCATTTAGTTTTAATTCATTTAAATATTAAAAAAATGAAAGTAGCATTCTTGTGTACGAATGACTTACTGTCTCCATGAACGGTGCATTTCATTTCATAAATACAAATGTTATGGAAAATTATAAATAAATATATAATATATATATATGATGTTTAAATAATGAATAAAGTTATATAGACAATTTACTTCTTACCACATGGACTATTTGTAATTATTACAAGATCATTTTCGACTCAAGTTCCCAATATTGACAAAATGACCGATATTTACATAAATAATTATGTAATTTTTATAACATGTTAATAAGGGATATTAAATGAATAATAAACTTTAAAAACGTTCTCTAGAAATTATAAATTAACATTGGTTTGTTATTCAAGAAGAACAATGAACATACATGATGAATCTGACTCAAGGTAAGGGAACCCATCACCCTTAACTATTAGTCCAAGAAAAAATTTATCTTATATATTTTACTTTCCAATATTTTATATTGGGGTATGTTATTCTAAATCCTTATTTATGTTCATTTAATAACCTAATTAGAAGATTCCATTTTCTCCCTCATCAACTCATTTTCTGAATTTTTATGTGACTCCATTAGGCTATCGAATTTTTGTAAGGGAATTTATAAACTCAATTTCCTATAATTGGGTTTTATAGATACTTCGTTGATTATATTATTCCATGATTATGTGTGGTATCACTGTTTATTTATTTATTTTTTAATTTCCACTTTTTTTTTGTGTAGATAAACTATTGATAAACAAAATCACCCCATTAATAAATTCGTACATCATTGATATAATATATTTAAAGGACTTCTTCTAAATATACTTTCATTGAGGAATATATGGGTTTATACATGACCTTATTTTATACAGTGTATAATTATACCATATTTATATTTATTTTGTTAAATGGTTTTTGAAAGTAATCATTTGTTTTAAGAATTTTTGTACTAAATGTCAAAGGTAGTGTTTTTTTAACGTACACCGTCACAACAACCTTTCCGTCACCAAGAGAATTATTTTATTCTTTCCTTCCCTAAAAACTATTAATATTTTTAAAAAGGAAAATAAATACCATATAACATTTTCAATTATTTTTTTATTGAAAATGATTTTGATAATGAATTGATTATTTCATTATCTTGAAATGTTATATTGTGATTGGAATTCAGAAATGTTATCAATCCATTAAACATGTTTTATGTGTTATGATTATGTTATGGTTCTTGGAAATTGATTATGTATATGAGTGGTACATTGAAAACCCATGGGAGTGTGAGCATGAGATTTATCTTCAATTCATTGGGAAACATGATAGAGGTAAACATTAATGTTTCTCCAAAGAGATTTACGGAATTTACTGTGATATGTATTCTAAACGTACCTCCCTATGTAGTTGTGAAAGCTGCAATGTATGTATGTTATGGATTCCACATGTTACCTTTATGACTTATAATAACTAAGTTTTATTCATAAATATTATGATTTTGTTAGGCTTGTTTAATATATAATGACTTATTATTGAAAAAAAAATGATTTTATTAATAATATATATTGATGGAATAATGTTTTCTTTCAATGTTTTATAACTCTTACTGAGATTTTAAGGCTAATCCCCAGTTTTTTAAATTTCATTCACAGGGTATAAAGAAGGGTATGTGAAAAAAATTGTAATGTCCCAGACCTCTCCAACGCATTACTTTGTGAAAAGGCGGTGTTAGAGGTGTTCTTGGAGGATAAGGTGACTTGGGGTGCGTTTGGGTGGAATTTTAACGGAAACTAAAGGGTTATGGATTTCACACGGGAGGTGCACTGTTTGTCTAAACTGTGTGGCCAAACTGTGCAAGGTTGGTGTTGGAGGCAGTGGCTAACGCATGGGTAGTTCACGGTTTATCTAACCGTGTGGCCTAACCGTGCGAATTGTATTGATGAGGTAGTAACGACCGCACAGTTAGCGCATGATTTGTCTAACCGTGCGAACAAAGCATGCATGCACTTAAATTAGTTCGTAAAATCGAGGATCTAACTTGTTTTGCCTCGAAATGGTTCGTTTAAGACCCTAAGCGGCCATAACACGGGATTACCCTTCATTGAAGGTAGGAGAACCTCTCCCAACCATTTTGGTGGTGATCCAAAGGCTTCTCTTGAAGAATCGAAGCCGGTTTCATGAGATATGTGATCATTCTTGTTTGGTTTCTTAGATCCTCTTGGATCTACTTCTCCCCTTCTCTCGGTTTCTTTGATCTACGCCCGTTATAGGTAGATCTAAGTGTGTGGATTCCAATTATGGTGATATTTTGTCTTGATCTTTCTAGGAGGAGAGATATAAGGATGTTTTTTGGATAATCGTCTCATGTTTGTTGAGCGTTCTTCGACCGTCTTGGTTTTCGTCAAAAACCTAGAGGTAGGGGATTCATTTCTTCTCTTTCTTTTATGTGCAACCGTATTATTAGCATTTTAATCCCACTGGATGAAAATGGAATTGACATAATAAATAATTTGATCCCGATAAAGAAATTGTATATATCATATGATATTGCCACATGTTTTGCTATATAGTGTGATATTTATGCTTGCTTTTATTTGATGTTCGTTGTTGATGGAAATTGGTAAAGAACGTAAACCAGGACTAATTGATACTAGGTTGTCCAAAGATAAATAGGCATGAAGACGAATCTGGTTCTTGATATAATTTGATGTTGATCAAATTGGCGTAGTAAGCATGTATAATCTTTTGTGGTAGATTATTGTTTAGGTTCCCGATTTTGGAACAAACAGATTATAAATCTGTAAATTCAAGATAGTTTAAATATTTGATTGTTTGATAATTTCTTGAAGGGTTTTGAGTAACCCTCTTGATTGTAAACGGGCCAAGATACCAATTGATGTGATTCTTTTTTGCTGCTGCTTGTGCTATGATGTGATCCTGGATGGGTGTTGTGATATGTGGGGGAATAGAGGCCTTTTGGTTGTGGCAGCGGATGATGCCTAGAGTGGCGAGATGGATCAGTTTATGCATGCGGGTGTTGGGGAGGAAACCAGGGATGGTGGAATGAGATGGACGTGGTTGTTGGATGATTATTGATTTTTGGTTGTTTTTCTACTTTACTTTTACCCACTGCTCAAGGGACATGGTCTTGCTTACCCTTCTTCGGATGGAGGCGAAGACGCGCAGGGTCTGTCACGTTCTTTCAGTGTCTAGCTTCTCAAAGGAGGATGGGTCTATGCTCTTGATAAAGGCAGCAAAGACTCTACAGGTAGTACATCTACTCACCGTGCTGATCCCCCTTGTGTTTAGTAGCATAGAATTATTTACTTGAATGCCTAGGAATATGGGAAATTAATTTTATAATGAATTTTTTAATAAATGGTGTATCCCATGGGGTTAGTGTTCACTGAAACATGATAATGAGGTTGAAAACTGTTTAAGGACCATTTGATTTTGAGTATGATGCTAATGGAATCATTAATGTGGATTGGTTTATGGTTAATTAATATCTAAAGAATTAATTAATGTACAATGAAATTGATAAAAAGGAAATGAAGAAATATAATAAAACTCCTTAAATGGTTGTGTGCTTATAGGATACCTAGTCTTAGAAGTGGCATCCCGAGGTCTGAGAGATGTTAGCTGCAGTTGTGTTTACGACTAGGTTATTCCCATAGTGTGGTTGTAAGATATAGTATATTCTGTACTTTTTGTGTTTCTATACGCTACTCCACCCTGTCAGTAAGGGAAACTGACACCCCTGGGATTCTGAGCCATGGGGGGGGGGGGGGGGGGGCTGTTTTCCCCAACATTCTGGTGGGAGGATGAATGGATGACTACCCCCTTTGGCCCCACTCTCTTCTCTTGGTAGACACTTGTGCCATTAGGCATAGTGATTGGTTTTCCCCATATATTTGGGTGGAGGGCTGTAATGGATTGTGGTTATTCACACACATATATTCTTGATATAGTATCCTATGGAATACTATAGGTGGAATGTGTATAGGTTGTGATGTCTTGAGGATCCTAACTCGTTTTATGGGCTGTAATGGCTTGAGGTATAATAACCGACGTATGATACACGTTACGCGAGCTGTGGTGGCTCCTGGAAACTACCTTGTTACTTTGGTTGTGAGGATGGTGTGGTGCTTCACCCAGGTGTCTGCGGGAAATCCTTTTTGGAGAAGGATGCTTAGGACATGCGACATTGGGGAAAAGAGGAAAACTAGTGGGGAAGTAGTATCACGGTACCCTTGATATTATTTATTATATGATATATTATTGTATGCGTTACTTGGTGAGAGTAGCCATGGGGAGGTTGGGAACTTAGTATACCTGTTTAAGTGAGGAGTTAGTTTCACTTGTTGTAAACTGTGCTTTAGCATGCTTTCTTTAATTTTCATGAGAGGCTTAGGGGAGGATCCCACTGAGTATACTGTTATACTCACCCTATGTATATACAAACTATTTTTCAAGTTACTTGTAGAAGGTTGGAGATCAGGCTGGTTACTACTAGCTTGTGGTTTCCAGAGCAGTTTGGGCTTCTGGTTGCAGCTATTTTTACTTTTTTTTGAGTACTTGTACTTTTTATCCTTTTGTTGTAGTACTTTTTCATGACATTACATTTGTGAACTAGGGTTTCTTTTGTATTTCTAGTTTTGAGTTGGAGTTTATTGGTGTCTATCGTATCTCTCTCTTCCGCATGTGTTCTCTTAGAGGGTAATTCCTCCCATTTATGTGTTACTATACCCTCAGTGCCAGTCGCCAACCTGGGGCCTACTGGAGGTGGGACTTGAGGGTCATTATCTCCCTTCTCACATTTCCTTACAAGGAGGGGTACACATTATGAGGAGTGGGTCGTGACAGAGTGGTATCAGAGCTCTGGTTTAGGGATAGGATAGAGCTTGGAGTTAGGCACAGGTGAGGTTGCATGGGTTGGTAGGGAAACAATGTCATTCATGTTTAGAAAGCATGGTAAACATTGTAGATTGGCTGAGACATAGGCGTTTATGACCCCCTATGATCTAATGTATGGACCTTTAAGTTTTCAAATGCTATTAAACAAGGTGATACTGGTTGCATAGTAGAGACCTTGGAAAGGATCATGCATCATTCTTCTTTGTGCCTGTGTTTGAATGGGGAGACCTTGGGATAGGATAACATAAAATTAATAAAATAAAACATTAAATTAATTAATGTTGAGTCTTCCATATTATAGGTTTAGGGGCTCTAATGGTTTTTATTTTATAGATATGGCTCCAGGTCGATGTCCTCATCATGATTGCGTAGAAAACGTCCAGTAGGTTGTTCTGGAAGGTCACCGTAGGGTAGAATTTGACGACGTTGACACTTGGAGGAAGCCACTCCAAGAGTTTCAGCGCCAGAGTTTGGAGAAGTATGGGGGCTCCATTTTAGATGCAGTCACGGAAGATTGGTTGGAGGAGGTTGAGATAGGCTTCAATTCGATTTGTGCCCGGAAGGATCACTGAGTGTCCTTAACTCTGACGATGCTTCATGGAGAAGTGAGGTAGTGGTGGTTCTTGTTACTCGAGGATCGTAAGGAATCAGTGATCTCATTGGAGGAGTTCCGAGAAAAGTTTAGAGTCGAGTTCCTTTCTTTGAATGCGAAGGCGTCCAGTCGCCAGAAGCATCTTACCCTTCAACAGGGGATATCTACTACCCAAGAGTTTGGAATTAGTTTCAGAAACCTTTTACGATATGCTTTAGACATATTACCAGATGAGGAGGCCATGGTGAGGCATTTCGAGGAGGCTTTGCATCTAAAGATCCTGCGCTAGGTCACCCCAGTTATGCTGAAGACATATCTTGAGGTGCGGGTGAGGGCAGAGGTTTTCAAGACATCTTTGGAAAGGACTGGATCATCAGGAGAGGGTGATCATCATGATATCTCATGAAGCAAGGATGTGGTTCGGGGTTCCCGTTTTTCTAGGCAGAGTAGTTTCTGTTCAGCCGGGGGTTGGTCCCAGCCCTTCACATCTCATTTCTCTAGAGGCAGCAACTCTCATGCCTATGCCAACGGATCAGGAGCTTATTATTATTTTGGTGTTAGTGGCCATCAGCAGCGGGAGTACCTGACCATTCAGAGTGGTCATCGTGCACCGGGAGCTACACTCCATGTTCCTCCGTTGAGGCAGTTCCAGCCGAGGCAGCAGTAGCCAGTTGCACCAGATTTAGATCAGTCGAGGGTTGATGGGGCAGGTAGAGGACAACCCCATGATGTTTCCTGTCAACAGAGATCACAGCGAGGCCATGGTGGTGGTCATAATCAGGGTCAAAGAGGCCATGGAGGAGGTCCTGGTCAGCTTCATGCTCTAGCATTTCCAGAACCAGATTAGCCAGATGTCGTTCGAGGTACCTTTTTTTGTTTTCTTCCTTGGTGTATGCCTTGTTTGATTCAAGAAATATGCACAGCATCATATCACCTACCCATGTTCATGCTTTGGTAATTGAGGTAGAGATGCTTACAGTTCCCTTGGTGTTGACTATGCCAGTTGTAGGTTAAGATGAATTTTTTTTATGTATATAGAGACTGTGATCTAGTGTTAGGGAAGCACTGCTCTTGGGGAGATTTCCTATGTATACGAATACAACCATATGATGTCATCCTTGGCATGGATTGGTTGTATTAGGTGCAGGCTATTGTGGATCGCTTCAAGAAGAAGGTCATTTTTTTTGTGCGGATAGAGAGAAAGTGGTGTTGTTGGTGAGAGAGATCCTCGGATGGGTCATAGGCATGTTCCATAATTATCATCAATGATGGTTAGATGATGTTGATTTCTTCAGAGGTTCAGTAGTTGGAATTTCCACGGGTTATAGTGGAGTACCCTGATGTTTTTCTAGAAGAGGTTGTAGCCTTACCCCCTGGACAAGAGATCGAGTTTGGGATCGATCTACATCCAGTAGTATATCCAATTTATATGTCTCCATATAATATGGAACCTTCTGAGTTGCGAGATCTAGGTATACTTCTTGATGGTCTATTCCCGTGCTGTTTTGTTTAGCCAAGTGTGTCACCATGGGGTGCACCAGTTTTGTTTTTGAAGAAGGCCGATGGCAGTTTTCGGTTGTCTATCGATTATCGTCACATAAACAAAGTGACAATAAAGAATTGCTATCCTCTTCTGCAGATTGATGAATTATTCAATCAACTAAAGTGTGCAATTTGATTATCAAATATAAACTTGCGGTCGGGATATCATCAGTTGCATGTGAAGGATGAGGATAATCCGAATACTACATTCCATTATCATCATAGGCATTATGAGTTCGTTGTAATTCCATTTGGAATGATGAATTCTCCAGTTGTATTCAAGGGATTGATGAATTCTGTGTTCTGTGAGTTCCTAGACAAGTTAGTGGTAGTTTTCATCGATGACATCCTTGTGTACTCCAAGTCTGAGGAGTAGCATGCACAACATCTACGATCCATTTTGGGAGTTCTTCGTCGACATCAACTATTTGGGACGTTGTAGAAGTGTGGGTTTTGGGATTGATAAGTCTGTTTCTTGGGGCATGTTGTGTCCCAACAGGGAGTTTCTGTGGATCCATAAAATATTGAAGTAGTTGTGTCTTGGGAAGCCCCCAAGAGAGTTTCAGAGGTGTGAAGTTTCCTTTTTCTCACAGGATGCTACATGAGGTTCGTAACAAATTTATCATGAATTAAAACTCCTCTGACAGCTTTGACCAGGAAAGATCAGGCATTCATATGGAATGATCAATATCAGGAAGCCTTTGAGTATGTAAAGGATAAGTTGGTAAGTTCTCCAGTTTTTTGTCTTCCAGCAGAGGGAGTTCAATTTGATGTCTTCTGCGATGCTTCACATCTGGGGTTGGGTTGTGTTCTTATCTAGCAAAGGTCAGTTGTTTCTTATGGGTCTCGGTAGTTACATCCCCATGAATGCAACTATTACACCCATGATCTTGAGTTGGCAGCCGCGATGTTTGATCTGATGTTGTGGAGGCATTACCTCATTGGTGAGTGTATTGTGGTTTTCACTAATCATAAGAGTATGAGGTATGTTTTCTCCCAGCTTGACATGAACTTACGACAGTAGCGGTGGATGGAGTTCTTACCAGAAAACAACTTCGAAATATCGTATTCACATGGGAAAGGGAATGTTGTAGCTGATGCACTAAGATGAATGCCACGTAGTGATGTTGTGCGCGAATCCGGTGATTCCTGAAGAGTAATGGAAGAAATGTCAGCATTAAATCTTGATATGGGAGAAGTTGGGGGTAGAGTATGTCTTTTTTAGATGATGGTACAGTCATCCCTGATGCAGAAGGTAGCATAGTCCCAGTTTGGGGATCTTGAGGTAGAGGTCTGGAGAGACCGAGTTTTTTGTGGTGTGGCTCTTGATGGTTGTTCTGAGGATGAAAAACACTGAGTGTTGTATCATAGAATTATTTTTGTTACTTTGATGATGCATGATATTGTCCTCATATATTTCAATAGTTCACCTTTAGCGGTACATCATGGTGTGACAAAGATGTACCGATCCTTGAGGAGTTAGTTTTGGTGGCCTGGCCTAAATCGTATGGTTGCAGAGTTTGTGTGTCGATGTTTAGTCTGCCAGATGGTGATGGCCGAACACCATGTTCCAGGTGGTCATCTACAGCCATTAGAGATTCCTTAGTGGAAGTGCGAGGAAATCTCAATGGACTTCATTACTGGTTTACCTCGAGCTTCAGGAGGAAATGATGCTATTTTGGTGGTAGTGGATTGTTTAACAAAATCGGCCAACTTTATAGCAATCTAGGAGTCAAGCTCAGTGGATGTTTTGTCGAGGTAGTATCTTGTCACGATCCACCTTCACCAAAAGGAGAGAAGGGACAACAGATTGCCAGACCCATCCTTCTTTATGTCTAAGGAGAGATAATGACCTCCGAGACCCACCTTCTATTCATCCCGGAGTGGCGAAAAGCACCAAAGGTATAGAATCACACACAATATGGAAGGCATTACCCTTTTTATTTTTACTGGATCGGGAGATAAGATAGAAACTCCAACAACACCAAAGCTGAAAGTAAAGGTAAATCCGAATGCAAACCATTCCCATATGCATGATTAAATGAAATATATACAAGCCATAAGAACTCCAAAGGTAAAGTACCAAGAAAAAAAAACGAAAATAGCAACTTCCCTAAGGTACGAGATAGTACGGTCGCACACGATCCCTGATGTCCTCATGGAAACCTGAAAGAAGTTTTATATATGTAGGGTGAGTATACAAGTATACTCAGTTGGGAGAAACAATGACTCTTGGTCACAAGTGGGGAGGAATTCTAATGCCATGGAAGAAAAAGAGAACCAAGGCACCTAGAAAGGAAAACTATCCACCCGATCCACACCAAGGCGCACACCCCAAATAACACAAGTCAAGTAATGTATAGTAATAGCTCATCGATATTTGGGTACCTCACACCACTTTCCCACTGGTTATTGAAGACATCCTACACATCGTACCAATCCTGCCATTCTCACGGCAGTCCGACTACTACACCCGCTTGCACACACCTGGGCCACAACCACACATCCCACCCGCAAACACCTAGGCCACAACCATCATCCCGCCCGAAAACAATTGGGCTACAACCATCATCCCACCCGCAACACCTAGGCCAAAACCATCACATGTAACCATTCTCACAAACACCTGGGCCATAACAACTACTGCCACGCCCGAAGATATCTGGGCCTCATCCTGAAGATTCATGGAACAACCTTCCCACACACACCTGGGCCAACCCCCACAACTACCCTGCCCGATGAATATTGGTCTATAATGGACCTCAGGTTGTCACATCCTTCCCGTAGAGTCTTGGTCTAATAGGGAAAAGGGAGAAGAAAAGGAGAAAATAACTAGCCACTCATCGGAATGTTAGGAAAATCACCCCCCATGAAATGGGGGTGTTTGGCACTAAGCGCTCTACTTGGGTGGGGCACGAATAAGGAACATAATAACTAAAATTATATGTATAGTTAATAGGCACTCATCCCAACCTAGGGTTTTCAAAACCAACATAAGCAAAAACACCCTCGTTACTATTTAGTCACAGATTAATGGCACAGCACTAACAGCCAAGTCACAACTCATACCCAAAACTAATTCCTCATTTAACACATTCTTAGATTCATGTTAAAGTAACCTCATTTATGTAAATTCTACACTACTGGGAAACTAATAGGAATAACCGCAGGCCAGGAAAAAGGAAAAAACCAAACATCAATTTAAGCATTCACACCCGGTTCTCTTGTGAAGTGAAAACAAAAATGGGATAAGTGAGATCCCTCAAAGTACTGGAACCAAACAAAGACTTGGAATACAACCCCACACCATTTCAGATTCACAAACAACAACCATTCCATAGTAGAGGATCTCATCCTCACCCACATCATCCCTCAAGCATGAAACAAAACAACCCACCTACAACCAAAATAGAGTGGGAAACTTCCAGAATCAAGCACATTATTCATTTGGTTCTTCTTTCTATTTTTTTGCTGGGGTGATCACACAAGGATTCTTGTTTTACTGAACATCCATTTAAAATAAACTGAGTTTAAGTGACTAACCAATTCCATGTTACAGTAATATAGTTATCACAAAAGACAAGGGTTCATTAGGATGCAAGAAAAGACTACCAACATCCATGATTTCCAGAGAGCACGAGCCCGTACAGTTCAAAACACATATCAACATAGAATATCAGAACATCGATCACACCCCATTCATTCTTCAAAGGTCCGTTCATTGTCCTAATTAAGTTTTTTTCCACCAATACCCACAAAAACAATAGCATATGCACCATGCATGATACAGAGTAAGTAGTGGCGAAGGAAAAACCCTAATTGGATGATAAACGATCGAAGTTCTTCTCCGCGCACCAAGAACGGGGAATGCGCAACTTGCTAGGGAGGAACGTCGGAGACTCAAAAGGTGAGAAAAAAAGTTCTGGCACTGGCGCACCACTTGTCTCGGGAAGGGAGACTCCAAACGTACTAGGAAGAAATGGAGGGCGGTGAAGAAGAAGAAGAAGAAATTCTCGTGCGATATATAGATAAGATCCAGTTGTTATAGGATGTGGGGATTTGAATGGATTTAAAGATGGATCGTGGTTTCACCATGCGGTTGGGTGGTTACACACGATTGAATTAATTTTATTTAATGATTCCCGTAGGAAAAGATGGTAACAACTATGACCTTAAGGATTTTATTTAAACAGAGGGGAATGTTACACGGATACCAATTCGGTCTGTTAAGGGTCACCCCACTCTTAGGAATTTGTTTCATTGACTATGGGATAAAATAAATCTCCGTTGAACCACTTTGAAAGGTTAAATGGGATAAAGGTGGTGTTATGGGTGAAACCGCAGAAGAAAAACCCGATATGACCGGGTGGACCAATCGTGCCACACACCGATCGGTCGCACCGATGGGTGCCTCACCGATCGCTCGCACACCGATCAGTCGCATGCCGATAGAGCGCCCCACCACCGAGATGCCACCCTAGGATCCATATTTTCACAAAGGGATTGTCCATGAGGGTCTGGGCCATCACATCAGATACCTCTCAAACCATTCTCTCCTCGATAATTAAAACCAAGCCAGAAGAAAAAGAGAGGGTCCGAACAACCACCTCGAAAGATACCTCTAAGGAGTGAAACTCTCTGAAATTTAGAAACCCCTATTTTCCCAAAAAACCACTCAAAATTAAACGGTCATGTTGTCCATCCATATTGGTTAGAGAGTTTCTTCCTCCATGACTAGATACTATCTTCTTTGGGCGGCACTGACTCGCTCGCACATGTTTAATCGCATCCACCTTAATGCGTCTTGATTAGGGATCGGGTCCTCCCCTCCCCATAGTCAGGACTATTCACATGCATTTAGAGAATAATAAAAACCATACATTCTATAGATAACAAGGTTATGTGTTTCATCACAAACAAGTGCAAATGAAACGGGGCAAAACTCAAAATAGCTCTAGGTACTAGGCACACATATGCATCTCCCATTCCCAGGAACTTTCCTCGATCCCGCCATGCCTCCACAACACACGAACCAATGGAATGGTCCACCCACAGAGCACTTTCTCCCCACATTCCTCGATCCTCAATGGCCTTTCCATAAAATTCACATCGGCATCGATGTCCAGCTTTCCCCAGTCGAGGACGTGTGAGTCATTGTGCAGGCACCGTCGGAGTTATGAGACATGGAAGATGTCACATATCCTTAGTAGTGGCAGTGGTAACGCTATCTGATAATCCACTTCTTCGACCCACTGCAACACCTCAAAGGGTCCGATGAACCTTGGAGAATGCTTACTCCCCCTGTCGAACCCCCTTTGTCCACACCGAGGGGAGACCTTCTAGAACACGTGGTCCCCGACCCCGAACTCCAAGGGTCTCCTCCTATTATCAGCATATGACTTATACTGGTCTTGAGCCGCCTTAATCCTCTCTCATATAAGCTGAATCTTCTCTGTCATGCTCTGCACCACCTCTGGGCCAAGAAATCCTGTTTCTTTAACCTCAGTCCAGCACACAGGTGAGCGACATGGCCATCCGTACAAGGTTTCGAACCGAGCCATGCCAATGGTAGAGTGATTGCTATTATTGTAGGCAAACTCTATCAGAGGCAAGTGTCACACCCATGATCCCCCAAAATCCAGTATACATGCCCTCAATATATCCTCCAAGGTCTGGATGGTGTGCTCTATCTATCCATCTGTCTGGGGATGGAAAGCAGTGCTAAGACGTAGCTGGGTGTCAAAAGCATACTGCAATCCTCTCCAAGTTCGTGAGGTAAACCGTGCATCCCTATTAGAGACTATGGATCTTGGAACTCCATGAAACTGAACCACCTAATCCACATACCTCTGTGCTAAGGCATCCACTGTTCATAATTCCTTGATCTCCAGAAAGTGAGTCGATTTCGTCAAGCCGTCCACCACTACACAGATAACGTCACAACCTCCTTGAACTTTGTGTATCCATGTGACGAAATCCATCAAGATTTCATCCCACTTCCATTCGGGGACATCCAAACCCTGCAACAAGTCACCTAGAACACGGTGTTCAGCCATCACCTCCTGACACACTAGGCACCTGGCTGCGAACTCTGCCACCACCCTCTTTACCTCGGGACACCAGAATTGACCCCTCAAGCACCAGTACATCTTGGAAACTCCTTGGAGAACTGCTAGGGGTGAGTCGTGGAACTCAACAAAAACCCTTCCGCACATCACCTCTGGGACAAACAACTTTCCTCGGAAAAGCATCCGGTTCTGACCATCCTCTATCCACCCTTCCAGAGCATCACACTGGTTAACCCGGTCACACATCACTTCACTTTCTGAGTCTCCCCACTGGGACTCCTCCACCTGCCGGAGTAGAGAAGACTACACTGTCATCTGATATAGGCAACCTCTACCACCATCCATCCTTGCATCCAGGTGCAGGGCAGCCAACTCCTCCATCACTTTCCTTGAATCTGTCGACTCTCAAACCACATCCTTCTGCGACTTCATGCTCAAGGCAACAACCACCAAATTTCCCTTTCCTGAGGTGGACGAAATCTCGAAGTCTTAGTCCTGAAGGAACTCCACCCACCTACGCTATTTCAAGTTCATGTCCTGATGGGAGAAGATATACTTCATGATTTTGTGATTGGTGAAGACCACGAAGCGCTCCTCGACAAGGTAATGCCGCCACAACATTAGTGCAAAAATGATCACTGGAAGCTCCAGGTCCTGGGTGGCATAATTACGCTCATGGGGACGTAACTTCCTAGAACCATTGGATATCACCCCTTGCCTCTTCATTAACATACATCTGAGGCCTTGCCCTGACTCATCACAGAAAACCTCATACGCCGCCCCTTCTTCAAGCAACCTCAACACTGGGGAACTTACCAAAATAACCTTCAGATAGCTAAAGGCTGCCTAGCGCTGCCCATTCCACACAAAAGCCTGATCCTTCTTGGTCAAAGCTATTAATGGTGCCAAAAATCGAGAGATGTTGGGGACGAACCTCCGATAGTAACCTTCCAGTCCAAGAAAACATCAAACCTCTTCCACGTTCTTGGGTGCTTCCCAAGAAACAACCGCCTCAACCTTGGATGGGTCCACCACTATCCCTTGATCGGACACCACGTTCCCAAGGATATGTACTTATCACATCTAGTACATTCACATGGACAACTTACCATAGAGTCGGTGCTGCCGGAGGACTTCTAAAACTGTTCTCAGGTGCTCAGCGTGATCCTCCTATGATCTTGAGTAGATCAGGACGTCTTCAATAAACATGACTACGTACCAGTCCTGATACTCCCAAAAGACGGTGTTCATGAGCCCCATGAATATAGTTTGAGTGTTCGTAACACCGAATGGCATGACCACAAGCTCAAAGTGCCCATATCGTTATCTGAAGCCAGTCTTTGAGATGTCACCCTCCTTTACCCTCAGCTATTGATATCCTGACCGCATGTCAATCTTTGAGAACCAACCCGCTCCCCTCAGCTTGTCAAAGAGATCATCTATCCTCGGGAGAGGGTATCAATTCTTGATCGTCGCCTGATTCAGCCTCTGGTAGTATATTCACAACATGAGACTACCAGCTGCCATCTTTTTGAACAAGACAGGAGAACTCCATGATGACGCACTTGGCCGAACAAAACCCTTCATCATTAGATCGTCAATCTAGATTCGCAACTCCCGCAACTTAGAATGTGACATCAGGTATGGAGCCATCAAAATCGGACGGGCACCAAGTTTCAAGTCTATCCCGAACTCCACAACACATCGAGGGGGTAGAGCCACCACCTCTTCCGGGAAGACATCCTTAAACCCACTGACAATCCCTGGGACTTCAACCATATCTTCATCCACCAACTCTACTGATAGTTCTGCCAACAGGGAAAGGAGGGGATCCTCTCGTCTACTTCTTTTCTGACAACCCCGCTTGCCGATGAATGTTACACGTTGTCCGCCCAAATATGAAAATACAACCCTTCATTGGAAGCAGTCCATGATGGCATATATAGAGAACAACCAATCAATGCCTATTATGACATCGTATGGATGTATCTGCAACAGTATAAGATCCCTGATAGACTGATGTGGCCCTATCATTAGTTTACACCCTCGGAAAACATAAGACATGTCAGTCTGACCTTCGACCGGTGTGCCCAGCACTAGGGGCACTAGAAGTCTCTCAGCATCTAAACCCAAATCACAGGATAGACTGGGTGAAACAAAGGTTTGAGAAGTTCTTGTATCGAACAAGGAATATGAAGGAGTACTAAACCGGCTGATGATACCTCCAACAACTTCTGGCCCTACTGGAACCGCTGCCTCTACGACGTGAAACTATCCACAAGCAGCTCCAATGCCTTTCTACTGTCGGCTGCCACCCTGACCACGACATGGTCATGGTCCCTGAGGGGTGCCCTGATGCTGGCCTCCTCCCGCCATGTCTTTTCTCGGAGAGGCGGGAGCCTGCTGTCCCTGCTGCTTCTACTGAAGGGGCCTAGCTGGAAACTGCTGCAGCTGAGGTGGACGCTGAACCTGCCCACCCCCACTGTATTGTACTCTATCCGGGAACTGATTCTGGAGGTTTCCATGGCTCCCACAGACAAAGCACCTCGGTCCTGGGCCCGAACAAAAAGGTCAAGGACTAGGGTATCAGAACTAGAACCGGTGAGGCCTGCTTCCTGCTGGTCGAAATCTAGAGGGTCCTGACACTTGAGGCCTGCTGGTGATGGCCTTCCCCTTCAACGAGCCCAACTGGATTCCCTCTCGTTATACACCTCCCAATGTGTGCATCCTTTCCACAACATCGTCTTTTTCTGGACCTCTATGTAGGGCGGTAAGGTGAAGGGAGTAAAAACATACTCAAGAGAAGGTCAAAGCGCCTCTTCCAGACATATCGCTCGAGAATCCTCATTCGTAAAGAGGTCTGGTAAAAAGTGAAGGATATCCTTGAACTTGATCCCCAACCCTCTTACTGACATGCTCCCCTACTGGAGGGAGAGTGGCTCCTGTCTCTTCTCAGCCTTCATCGTGGAAGAGAGGAATTACGCCTGAAAATCTATCTGAAATTCAGCCCACGCAACCTCAGCCTCCTCCTTTTCCCGAGATAAATCATCCACCACTGATGCGCTGCTCACCGCATTTGGCTGACGGCCAGAGGAACCCAGTACTCTGTCGGAGCCAAAATCAAGCCGAAAGCTATAACTTTCTCCTCAAGCAATCTCTATGTCTCCACATCAGAGATGCTACCCTCGTACTTCCCAAGGGTCTGCCACTGAAAGGAACGAAGCATCCTCTCCAACTGATCATCCTCCTCACAGTCAACCCTCTTTCGATTAGCCAATGCATCCTCCGGGGCCTCAATCATCTACACTACTCATGGTCGTCTCCCTGGTGCCATAGCTTCATGGTAAACAGGGAATTCCTAAGCACGAGTAGTGTAGAATATTGTTCTTAAATTATTTTTATACTCCTTAATTATTTTAAATCCCCAAAATACCCATAAAACACAAGAGCAGAAGTCACTATGATGCATGTACATTTCCTAGGGTCTATAGCCTGCAATCAGTGTAGCCTCACTTAGTCATTCGGTAGGTCCAGAGTACTTGGGTCAGATCCTTTGGGGCCCTAAATCCCATGTCCTAGCCGGTCTTACCTGGCCTATTTCACACACCAAGATCACCCAACACTGTTTCCCTACCATCGCATGCAATCCTCATCATGAATAAATTCAAACTCCATCCTATCTATCAACCTCTCTCTGATACAATTCTTTCATGACCCATATTCACCAAATAGAGATAAGGGACAATAGATTGCTATACCCTTCCTTCTTTAAGTTGATAGAGAGATAATGACCCCTGATACCCGCCTTCGATAGGTCCTAGAGTGGAGACCAGCACCAAGGGTACAGAATCACACACAAGATGGAAGGCATTAACCTTTTTATTTTTACCGGATTAGTAGATAAGATAGAAAATCCAACAACACCAAAGCTAAAAGTAATGTTAAATCTGAAAGCAAACCATTTCCATATGCATGTTCATAAGTAAAAGATACAAGCCACAAGAACTCCAAAGGTAATGTACTGAGAAAAGAAAAATGGAAATAGAAACTGGCCCATGGTCTGAGCTAGTACGGTCCTGCACGATCCCTAATGTCCTCCTGGAAACCTGAATTCAGTTTTATATATGTAGGGTGAGCATACAAGAATACTCAGTAGGGATACCCAAAGACCCTCATGCACAAGTGGGGAGGCATTCTAATGCCCTGTGAAAAAAAGACAACCAAAGCACCTAGTAAGGAAAACCATCCACCCAAACCTAACCAAGGAACACTCCCCAAATAATGCATGTCAAGTAATGTATAATAATAGCACATCAACATTTGGTTACCCCGCGCCACTTTCCCACTAGTTATGGAAGACATCCTACGCATCATACAAATCTTTCCATTCTCACTGCTATCCCACTACTACACCGATCCGCACACACCTGAGCCACAACCACACATCCTGCCCAAAAACACTTGGGTCACAACCATCATCCCACACGTAAACACCTGGACCACAACCATCATCCTGCCCACAAACATCTGAGCCAGAACAACTACTGCCATGCCCAAAGATACCTAGGACTCATCCCAAAGATTCTTGGGAACATCCTGCCCGCACACACCTGGGCCAACCAAAAAAACTACCATTCATAAAGAATCTTGGGCTATAATGGACATCAATCTATCACAACCTGCCCGAAGAGACTTGGGCTATTTGGGAAAGGTAGCAGAAAAGGCACTAATAACCAGAAACTCATATGAGTGTTGGGAAAATCACCCTCCCCCTATGAAATGGGGGTGTTCGGCACTAAGTTCTCAACACGGTTGGGGCACGAATGAGAAACATAAGAACTAAACTTTTATGTATAGGTAACATGCACTCATCAGAACCTAGGGTTTTCCAAAACCAACCTATGTACAAACACTATCATTACTATTAATTCATAAAAGAAAGGCACAAAACTCACAGCGAAGTCACAACTCATTCCCAAAACTAATTCCCCATTTAAACCATTCTTAGTTTCATGTTCAAGTGACCTTATTTACATAAATTATGCACTACTGGGAAACTAATACGCATAACCATAGACCAGGAAAATAGAAACATCTAAAGAGAAATTTAAGAATTCACACCCAGTTCTCTTGTAAAGTCACAACAATAAAGGGATAAGTGAGATCCCTCGATGTACTAGAACTAAACCAAGCCTCAAAATATTCCCCCATGCAATTTTAGATTAACAACCAACAACCGTTCCAAAGAATATGATCCCATCCTCACACACATCATCCCTTAAGCATCCAACAGAACAACACACCTACTACCAAAACAGAGTGGGAAACTTCCAGGTTCAAGCACATTATTCATTAGGTTCTTCTTTATGTTTGTTAACTAGGGTGATCACACATGGATTCTTGTTTAACTGGACATCCATTTAAACCAAACTGAGTTTAGGTGACTAACCAATTCCGTGTTATAGTTATATATTTATCCCAAAAGACAAGTGTTTATTAGGACGCAAGGAAAGACCACCAACAACCATGATTTTCAGTGAGCATGAGCCCATACAGTTCACAAAACATATCAACATAAACGAGCAGAACACTGATCACTCCCCCTTCATTCTATAAAGGTCTGTTCATTATTTGCATTAAGTTTGGTTCCATAAATACCCACATAAATAGTAGCATACCCACCCAGCATGATACACAGTAAGGAGATGAAAAGGAAAATCCCTAATTGGATGATAAACAATCTAAGTTATTCTCGACACGGAAAGAATAGGGGATGCACAACTTTCATGGGAGGAACATCAGAGACACCATGGGTGATAAAAAAAAGTTTCGGCACTGGAGCACCTCTTGTCTCGGGAAGGGAGACTCCAAACGCACTGGGATGAAAAGGAGGCCAACGAAGAAGAAGAAGATGAAATTCCCATGCGATATATAGATAAGATCCCATTGTTACGGGATATGGGGATTTGAAAAGATTTAATCTTGGATCATGGTTTCACCACGTGGTAGGGTGGTTACACATGATTGAATTAATTGTTATTTAATGATTCCCATAGGAAAAGGTGGTAAAAAATATGACTTTATGGATTTTATATAAATAGAGGGGCACATTAAGCAGACACCAGCTGGGTTCTGAGTGTCGCCCCACTCTTAGGAATTTAAATCATTGACTATGGGCTAAAATAAAATGCCCTTGAACCATTTCAAAATGTTAAAAGGGCTAATAGTGGTGTTACAAGAGAAACCACAGAAGAAAAACCTGACAAGGCCCAGTGGCAATGATCGTGCCATACACCAATTGGTCGCACCGATTGTTCCACCCACCGATTGGCCGCACTCCAATCGGTCGCACGTCGAGCATTTATATGCCGATCAGTGGCACATCGATCGGTCAGACACCTATCGGTCGCACGTCGATCGGTCGCATGCCAATCGATCACATGAAGATCGGTCGCACGCTGATCGGTTACACACCAATCGGTCACAAGACGATAGAGCATCCTACCACCATGATGCCTCACTAGGATCCAAATATTGGTAAAGGGATGGACCGTGAGGGTCTGGGCCATCACATATCAAGAGGAGGTGGTGAGACTTCATGGAGTCCCTAGGAAGATCATTTCTTATTGGGATCCTCGTTTTACCTCTAGGGTGTGGAGAGGTCTCCAACATGCTTTGAGTTCTCAACTATACCTTATCACTGCATTCCATCCTCAAACAGATGGTCATACAATGCGAACCATCCAATCTCTTGAAGACATGTTTCTCTCTTGTGGTATGGATTTTGGAGGCACATGGATAAGAAACTTACCCTTGGTGGAGTTCTCTTAAAATAATAGTTTTCACTCCACCATCGGCATGGCGCCATTTGATGACTTGTATGGATGGACTTTTAGTTCTCCATTATGCTGGACTAGGGTCAGAGAGTCAGCAATTCTCTGACCAGAACTAGTGCAGAATACAACAGAGATGGTTTAGGTGATTCATGAGAGGATAAAGATAGCGCTGGATCATCAGAAAGCATATGTCGATCAAAGAAGGAGACCCTCAGAGTTTAATTTTGTGTATCAGGTGTATTTGAAGGTGACTCCACGTCCTGGGCAGCGATGGTTTGGACGTGGAAGAAAGATTACTCCCAGGTTTGTTGGTACTTTCGAGGTGTTAGCTCTTGTTGGACATGTGGCATATCGAGTAGCACTTCCCCCTAAGATGAGTAGGATACATGATGTTTTCCATGTATCACAGCTCCGTCTTTATCTTCATAAAGACTCTCACATAATCAATTGGGAATAGATTGATGTTGATTATGATACATCCTTTGAGGAGAACCTGTGGAGATCAAAGACCACAAAGAGAAGGTGTTGTGCGGGAATTCAATTCCTTTAGTTCGTGTCTTGTGGTGACATGGTTTCATGGATGAGAGTACCTGGGAATGTGAGTCACTAGATAAGTGCTCAGTACCCAGAGTTGTTTGATGTTTAACTCTTCTCATGTATCATTGTATCTGATGTGGTTAGGAAACATTCTTGTTTATGAGATATATCCCTTCGTTGTTTTGTGTCTTTCCATCTTTTTAGTGGTATCTCAAGGGGTGCTTGTTCAGACCCTGTTTCGTTTTCACTTTATGTGGGTTTTGGATTCTTGAGGAAGATAATGTTTTGAGAGGTATCTGATGTAATGTCTAGGACCTCTCCATCCCATAACATTGTGAAAATGCAGTGTTTGAGGTGTTAATAGAGGTTAAGGAGACAGGGGGTGTGTTTGGGTGGACTTTTAAGGGAAAATAAAGGGTTATATCTTTCACACAGGAGGCACACGGTTTTTCTAAACCGTGCGGCCAAACTGTGCGAGGTTAGTGTTGGAGGCAGTGGATTATGCATGGTCGGCACATGGTTTTTCTCACTGTGTGGCCTAACCGTGCGAGGAGTATTGACGAGGCAGTAGTGACTGCGCGGTTAGAGAACCGTTTTTCTAACCGTGCGAGAAAACTATGCGGGCACTTAAATTAGATCCTAATATTGTGGATCTAACATGTTTTTCCTCTAAATGGGTTTTTAAGCTTCTAAGAGGCCATAAATCAGGAATACCCTTAATTGAAGGTAGGAGAACCTCTCCCAAGCATTTTGGAGGCGATCCGAAGGCTTCTCTTGACGAATCGAAGCTGGTTTCTTGAGGTATGTGATTGTTCATTTTTGGTTTCTTAGATTTTCTTGCATCTACTTCCCCTATTCTCTCTATTTATTAGATCTACAACTGTTGTGAGTAGATCTAAGTGTGCGGATTCCAATTAAGTTGAGCTTTGGTATTTATCTTGCTTGTAGGAGAGATCTAAGGTGGGTTTTTGGAGAATCGACCTGGGTTTCTTGAGCGTTCTTCGACCATCGTGGTTTTCGTCAAAGACCATGAGGTAGGGTATTCATTGCTTCTCTTTGTTTTATGTGGAACTGTATTATTAGCATGTTTAATCCCGCTAGATGAAAATGGAATTTACATAATAAATAATTTGAATCGGATAAATAAATTGTATCGATCATATGATATTGCCTCATGTTTTGCTAGATGGTGTGATATATATGCTTGCTTTGATTTGTTGTTCATTGTTGATGGAAATTAGTAAAAAACATAAACCTAGACTAATTGATATTTGTTTGGCAAATGATAAAGAGGTATGATGAAGAATCTGGTTCCTATTATAATTTAATGTAACCAAATTGGCATAGTAAGCATTTATAATCATTTGTGATAGCTTACTAGTTAGGTTCCTGATTTTGGAACCAATAGATTATATATCTATAAATTCAATAAGGTTTAATGATTTTGTTGTTTGATAATTCTTTGAAGGGTTCTGAGTTACCCTCTTGATTGTAAAAGTTCCATGATCCTAATTAATGTGATGTTTCTTTCCTGCTACTTGTGCTATGATGTGAACCTGGATGGTTGTTGTGATATGTGGGGGTATATAGGCTTTTTGGTTGTGGTAGTAGATGACGCATAGAGTGGCGAGATGCATCAGTTTATGCATGTGGGTGTCAGTGAGGACACCAGGGATTATGGAATGGGAAGGATGTGGTTGTTGGATGCTTGATGATTCTTTTGTTGTTTTTCTACTATACTTTTCCCCACTTCCCAAGGCATCTGGTCTTTCTTACCCTTCATCCGAAGGAGGCGATGATGCGCGAGGTATTCCATGTGCATTCCCTATCTAGATTATCCAAGGAGGATGGGTCTACGCTCATTCTATAGGTGGCAAAGAATCGACGGGTAGTACATATACTCACCGTGTTGAGCCCCCTTGTGTTTAGTATCATAGAATGATTTTCTAGAATACCTAGGAATATGGGAAAGTGATTCTGTAATGAATGTTTGAATAAATGGAGTTAACCCATGGGGTTGGTGTTTGCTGAAACATAATGAATAGGTTAAAAACTTTTGAAGGAGCAATTGATTTTTGGTGTGATGCGAATGGAATCTTTAATGTGGATTGGTTCATGGTAAATTAATGGATAGAAAATTAATTAATGTATAGTGGAATTGATAAAAAGGTAATGAAACAATATAATAATACTATTTAATTGGTTGTGTTCTTATAGGATACCTAGTCTTAGAAGTGGTAGCCTAGTGTCCGAGAGACGTTAGCTGTAGTTGTGTCTAAGACTAGGTTATTCCCATAGAGTTTTTGTAAGATATAGTATATTCTCTACTTTTTTGTTTCTATACGCTAATCCACCCTATCAGTAAGGGAAACTGACACCCTAGGGATTCTGAGCCCTGGGGGGTGTTTTCACCAACATTGTAGTGAAAGGATGAATGGCTGACTACCCCCTTTGGCCCCACTCTCTTCTCTTGGTAGATACTTGTTCCATTAGGTACATTGGTTAGTTTTCCCCATATATGTGTGTAGAGGGGTGTAATGGCTTGTGGTTATTCATCATATATATTCTAGATCTAGTATCCTATGGACTACTATTGTGGAATGTGTATAGGCTGTGATGGCTTGAGGATCCTTACTTAGTGTATGGCCTGTAATGGCTTGAGGTATAATACCTGACGTATGATACACATTACGTGAGATGTGGTGGATCCCGGAAACTACCTGGTTTCTTTGGTTGTGAGGATGGTGTGGTGCTTCACCCTGGGGTCTACAGGCATGCCTTTGTGGTGCATGAGGTGCAGATTGTGGTGCTTCGCCCAGGTGTCTGCGGGCACGCCTTTTTGGCGAGAGATGCTTAGGATGTGCGACATTGGGTCAAAGAGTAAAACCAGTGGGGAAGTAGTAGTGAGGTACCCTTCATATTCTTTTTTATATTCTATAATCTTGTATGTGTTACTTGGTTAGGGTAGCCATGGTGAGGTTGGGAACTTAGTATACTTTTTTTGGTGATGAGTTAGTTTCACGTGTTGTTCACTGTGCTTTAGCATGCTTTCTTTACTTTTGTCTGAGAGGCTTCGGGGAGGATCCTACTGAGTAAACTATTATACTCACCCTATGTATATTCAAACTATTTTTCAGGTAACTTGGAGCTGGTTGGATATCATTCTATTTACAACTATCTTGTAGTTGTTGGAGCTGTTCGTACTTGTGGTTGTAGCTGTTTTTACTTTCTTTTGGGCACTTGTAGATTTTCCCCTTTTTTAGTACTTTTTCATGACATTCCATTTGTGCACATGGGTTTCTTTTATATTTCTAGTTTTGAGTTGGAGTTTATTGGTGTCTATCTTATCTCTCTCTTCTGCATGTGTTCTCTTAGAGGGTAATGACTCCAATTTGCATGTTATCATACCCTCGGTGCTAGTCGCCAACCCAGGGCCTACTGGAGGCAGGACTCGGGGGTCATTATCTCTCTTCTCACATTGTCGCCCAGGAGGGGTACTCATTGTGGGGAGGGGGTCGTGACATAAATAATTCGAGAATATTTATATCTAGAAATGAATTATTGTTTTATTTTATGGAGATTTATTTTTATGAAAAAATTGGATAGATAAAAGTGTCTACTTTATAATTTTTGAGATGTAATGTAATACTGATCGAATAATTCTATAAAACACTAAACATGAAAAGATCATCAATGTCGAATTCCTAACATGTCTCTATATTATGTAATGTTTATTGTTGGGTCCTTATAACAAAGGGTGTAATTCGGAAATTTGGTTCCCAGTATGCAATGGTAGGATTCCATGGTGTACGGAGATAAAAACATGTTCTAGGAATCGAAGGTTTTGAAGAAAAATTTCATCTAGAAGTTCATTACTATGTCATTGGATATAAAAATTATCATGAGTTCATATATTTTTAGTTGGGAGTGTATCTGATGAAATCTTACACAAATCGTTTTATGGATTTGGAAGAATTTTCATAGGAGGTTTTGAATAATTATCAATTGAAGACTCCGAAGAACAATCTTGGTTTGCGATAAGATATCTGATAACATGTATTCATGATGATACTTTCAAACTAAATGTAAATATCATATAAGTAAATTATTACATAAATTTATTATAAATGAAATATTGGAAATGATCCCATATATCATTTATCTATTTGTAGCTTCAATGGCTATTAAGGAAAGAAGAAGAAGTGGAATGATAATCAAAACGGTGGTGGTGGTGGATGTTTTCAGCAGCATACATCCTCTTCATAATCAATTATTGCCAGTAGTGTTCGCCTAAAATGATATCATCATGGAATGGTCCGAAACACCAAACCACCTCCTTCGACACGTGAAATGATTTGGGTTGTTTACAGACACTATGACCATTTTTAGTGATTTTTATAGTTTATTTCTTCACCTCATTATGGCCAGGGTCATTGGATATAAAGTCCACTACATCAATTTTAAATTCTTCATTAACTATATGGATCTAGATATAGTATTTATGAGTGAATAACCTTTATATAATGAATATGTTTGTAAAAGATTTTTATGATGTTCCAACGATGGTGAGATATAGCACATTTAATAAAATGTCTTTATGATCCACATTATTTGATATTGGTTTCTCTTAGTTGTTTATTTATTCCTGTTTGATAATGTATTGAATCATCCAATGAATCTTATTTCATTTTAATTGTGACATCGATAACTATTTTAATGGGGAAATATAAGGGATTCCTATTCAATTCTCATTCTATATTAATAGTTTCCATCGAGTGAGCATATAAATTATAATTTTAAATGTTGATGTGTTTGATGTTATCATCATGATGGATCAGATTTTCCCTCGTCATGATCCATTTTATAATTATCATAGGTATGACTCATTCATTAATGATGATGGGTGTTCTTAGGAATTTTATAAAGAGTGATATTTGATGTCTAATATTTATCGACCTTTATTCCACAAGATCAATAGTTTTTACCTACTATTCCAGTTGATCCCAGTAGAGTTTATTTTATTTTTAATCTCCCATGGTTGCCATATATTTTTTTAATGTCTTCTCAAAATACTTATATACTTTTAATTTTTAAAGGGATATGAAATTCAAGATAGTTATATTTATATGTATGTAGTTTATATAAATAACTTATTAATGTATAACTCCATAAATAATAATTAGTTCAATATTTTATTTGATGATACAATTTAAAAAAATACACTTTCTACATATTATTTCACCATGGGAATCCCCAGTTCACTTTTTCAAGAAGTTATATTGTTCACATTGATTGTTCCGGGACAATCAGATGTTGAAAATTATCATAGCTAATAATATGTATCAATTTCCATTCCTAGATGATTTTATATCAGTTAATGTGAGAAAAGTGGGTTTTAAAGAATTGTATTTGGTTGAGTTATCAATATCTCATTCTTTGTGAGTCTAATATTTTGAATATGAATTTTAGGATTATGAATGGAAAATTTGAATATCTTAAATTTGTTTTTGTTCTAAAAAATGCTATACTATTCTAAATAGACTTATGGAACTTTAAATTCCATAATAAACTAGAAGCATATTTAGTAGTGTTCATTGATGATATTTTGGATTATTAAAGAGTGAATAATAAGAAGTAGGACCATATGAGTTTTTCTTATGAAATTATAAGGTATCACCTTTTTTATCGAATTCTTTTGAAGTTTTTTTTCTAGATCAATGATGTGACACCCATTTGAAAGTGATTTCGGTATGTTGACAATCATTTTATCTATTGAAGGTGACCATTTTATTATAATTGGAGGAGAAACAAAATTTCATATAGATTTTAATATTAGATACTCTTATTTTACACTAATACTAGTTTAATAAAGATTTCATTAATTTAGAATCATTTTTGACTAATCATACATAGAAAGGGTTTAAAATACAATTTTATTAAAAGTGAAAAAATACCATCAATGAAATAGAACCCATCATATAATATAATCATTTTTACATATTACAAATAATCAGTAAAGTGTATGTGTAGTTTTATGATTATTATGGTGTGGGATTGGGTTGTATTCTTATGAAGGATGATATTGTTTTGGATTATATATCTCATTAAAAATTTATGCATAAATAGAATTACACCACTAATTATTTGTATATTTTCATATAAATTCTTAAATTAAAATCATGCTGACATTATATTTTTATGGAGAGATTGAAATAGATAAATAAAAACAATAATCTGATCTATGTATTTTATCATAATGACATGAATCTCAAAGAAATATGGTGTAAAAAATCCCATCATTCATTTGAATTAAGCACACTTACCCCACCTAAAAGGGTAACATTATTGAAAACACTATCAACATCAATTTGCCACTGTTGGATATATTAGAATTGAATGATGATTGGAATCATATGGGTATTCTCACTGAATAGAATCTATATTCATTGGATGATATTTTAGGAATTATTATTAATAGTAACCATTCATTATCATCCCTTATTGACTCTATTCTAAAAGGGCCATAGTAGGATGGTTAGTTCCTTTGAATTTTAGTAACCCTATATTTTTGAGAGATTATTTTTGAATGGTTTGTCCATTTTTATACTCTATGATATGGGGATCAGTTATTCATCCCCACATCTATGAGGTGATAAATTATTTAGATTGTTGAAATTATTCAAGGCCCATTCATCTAAGCACTATGAAGATGTATTATAACATTATTTAGATGTTCTTGTATCCCGGTATGTTGAACAACATTGTAGTTTATGTGTCTAGATGTTAGGTCATTACCTAGAGAATAATAATTAATTATACCCTTCCATTTTTCCATATCTTCATATTTTTCATGTTTGTCAATGGGTTAATGTGTCCATGTACATTTTTGATTGATTACCATACACTACCTAATGAAGGAAGAATATTTGGGTGTAGATTCATAAGTTCATAAATTCATCTCATTTCATTAAAATAAGGGAAACTACCAAAGTTAATAGCCTAATTATCCTATATGTATAAAAGGTTGGGTGGTTACATTTAATTTCATATCATATTGTTTTAGATGGGTATCCTAGGATAACTATATGGTTTTGGAAGAGTATCCATAAAGAAATGGGACTGATGATAATTTGAGTACAACATTCCATTAATAGATCGATGGTTAGATGGAACATGGTATTAAATTTTTTGAGGATATCCACCTTGCTTGTATATTGGATTTCAGTAGTTTCCCTCAAAATAAATCCTTTCGAGGAATTTTATGGTTACCCATGATGGTCACATCTTCGACGGATAGAGGTGGAGGGGACTCTCTTGTGGGAATATGTATCAATAAAATGATATCATTGAGTTTTATGGATATATAATGGTGAAAACATATATCTTAAAACTGGGTGAAACAAAATGTGGATCTCCAAAACAATCTTTTGGATTTCTCCAATGGTTAATGGAACATCTTGTAATATTATCTTCTATTGTGTCATAATGAGCAAAGGAAATAGAGATATATGGTTGTAATATATGTTTGAATATTTTAATTTAGTATAAGAGTTGGTCAATTTTGATATTTTTTGTAATTACTTGTTTACTGGAATGATATTCTTGTTATTTTCTATATATCACAACATATGTAGCAACTTCATGATCCCACCCATTTCGAAAGTATGAAAGAAAAGTAAATAGATCCATAATTTCCCAATGTATATCATCTAGTGTAGATTATTGATTCTTAGTTTAATTTACTTCATTTCAAGTATGATACATTGGAAAATATGTTACGTTAAAAGATATAATATTGTCAATAGTCACTGGAGTGTGAAACATCAATTATGGAGAAGAATTTTCACCTCTTTCATGACCACCACTCTTTAGCATGGAATCTAGAGCAAGTAATGCCTTTTGTTGGGGGAGATTTTATCATCCCATTATCTACTTTATATTAGTTATTATATCTCTTTTGTTTTCATTTTTGATTGGGTGCGTGTCAACTCATTCATGAAAAGTGAAAATATCTGAGGGAAAATGACCTTACTTATTTGAATATGTGTTTTTTTGAACAAATTGAGTCATTGTACAAATATGACAAGTGATTTGGTGGGAATTAGGGTTTTTCATGGGATTTTATGTAAGGGTTATGTATTTCATAATTCAAATATGAAATATATTCACATTAGATATCTAGATTATGTTTTATCATCAATATGGGGAAAAATCTAAAAAAATCATTCGATCAAAAATCCTTTTATGTTGTAATATGGTTTTATGATGTAAAATGAATTATAAAAATGTAAAATCATCACAATGGATAATTTAACCTGAGCTGAAGTGTTATTACACTAAATGAGTTATAGGAACATTTTGTTCTAGTAAAAATATTTACTCTATAAATCCACCTTTTTTGTTGGTTCTGATCTACAATTAGGTAACTCCCTCATGTATTGTCATGTAGCCTCCACTATCAAACACATGGTTATTCCTAAGTGATTTTGGGTGTCTTTTCTCATTCTAAATCTCAATGTTCTTTACATATTCTTCATGATATTTTTATTGTGTCCTTATCTACAAGAAATCATTATCCTTTTTTATTTTCATTAGTCAAATAATCAATTTTTCACTATTTTTTTAGAGCCATTGATATTTTTGTGATACTATTCTTGATCCTTCCATGATACATTGTGAAATATTTTTCTCGGGGCTAGTCCTTTATTTGTTTTATTGTAGTGGGTGCATGATCATTAATTTATGTGTCAAATAACCTTTCTATTTACCATTATTATTATGGAATAACATTTTAAAATGACATATTCTTTTCTATTTCAATGTTTGTTGTTATTTTTTTATTCCATGGGTTATGGATCACATTAATTTTGGTGTGACAAATATGTTTGAGGTATGTGCTATTATCTCAATCTTTTATTGTTTTAAAAGTTAATGAATTGGAATTTAAATTTGTTTTATTGATAATTAGGAATGATTTTTTACTTTTATCTGTATGTTAATGTATTTTTGAGAAAATATGGGTCCCTCTTGCTTTTGTGAATAAATATATCTTCCCAATTATTTTGAAATGGATTACTGAAGTTTTTTTCATAAAATGTATTGAATGAAATGATATGTAAAACATAAAAAATGTTTTTCTTATGGTACTTATGTGGAAGATGTGTCTTTCATTGATACTTTTAGGGGGCTCACTCTTTGGGAGTTCATATAACCTCTAGTCCATATGCCCTAATGAATTGTAAGACACTATTGGGAGTTTTTCTTTTTTTAGGATTTCTAGTTCTCCCTATATTCGAGGAATATTTTTAGAGGCTTGATGTGTGTGAATATATAGTTTTGGGAATGTGTATACATGATACGATTACCTATAGTAATCCTTGTTGTCATTTTACATATGATTTTGGTTTCTATTCTTTTTATTTGAATATATTATTTTGTATTTTAATATTCATTGATACTGTTTCGAATAATTTATATATAAGTAATACAAAGAGGGATGTTTTACTATTCTATTAATAGAAAACTGTTTAAATGAATATCATTCCTTTATTTCATTATATTTGACATTTTTTAAAATTTTTTTATAGGGACATGATATGGAAACCATGGGAGGGTCCCAACTGATTCTAAATTTATAACAATTAGCACACCACATCGGTTTTGTATAGAACTGGTGATTTCAATTAATGAATTGATGGTTAAGGACTCCCAATGAGTCATCATGTTTTCACTCATCTTTTTTCATTAGGAAGTGTCAAGACAGTGGTATTTTTTACACTATACCACATGGAGTACTCAATCTTGGTTTTAGTTTTACTTTTCTATTATAAATATGTATTGGTTTGTTATAACTAATTGATTTGTATTGTTCAAGTTGTCTTCTTTTAGTTAGGAATATATTTTCCTATATTCACATTGGCTATTTTTATTTACATTATAAATATTTTCATTTTAGTATTCATTATGAAAGAATAAATTATAAACTGTAGTTTTTCATTAATTGCATGATACAATTATATATCCCATGGGGAATAGAAACTCCTTTTGTGTATATAGATGATCAATTTAGAAACTAGGAATGATGGTTTCTTGGGTTTTCTCATTACAATGTTTTTGTGCAATAAAATGTAAAGTGTGTGTAAGTGTATACATTGTATTATAATGATTTGATAGGTAAGAGTATTTCCAAATTCTCTAGAACAATAAAAACTAAATAAAATTTTAATTTACTAATGTTATAATAATTATTTAAATCATGTAATTATGTAATTTCTATGATAATTGGAGTTACATTTGTAGAGATAGTTTTAAAATATGAGATTCTAAATTATATAGAGAGACACTAGAAAACATTAAAATATCATTCAATTAATGTTGGGAATGAAAAAATTTATTTTTCATAAGTATTGTGTTTGATCAACTATTAAATAATGAATATTATCTTTATTAGAGGATATAGTTTATGAAATGATCATATTCTAGTTACAATTAATTTTCTGGCCGAGTGAAATATTATAGAAAAATTAAAATGTTTTTTATAGGGAATGTGATCTTTTTCCAAATATTTTATTTTAATTGTTATGTTATAGGAGTTGTTATAATTATTATGTGAGATGTCTTTTATTTTAGGAAAGATTTTTTATTTATAGATATCACCATAAAAATTCATTTGTTAATCATATTTTATATTTTTATATTGAACTAATTCTCAAAACCAACTCTATCATTCTAAGTATGTAGTCAACCGCCTAGGTGGTGATCCATGTAATAATCTTGTTCATATTGAGATGATATTAATTTAAATTACATAACGGTATGTTATAATATTTATATATTTTTATCAATATATATAAATACACATTATTTTATATTATTAATAAAATTTTAAAATATTTACCCCTGATTCCCATGAATCCTCTATATTGTACTACATATTTGTGGTCACTTAAATTGGATTTAAAAAAACCGAGCTGCCTCTAAATGTTCAATTTTTTAATAATTATAAATAATATATATTTTATTAAAAGTAATATAATTATAATATTTAATGGGAAAAACTATTATTGTTGGAATTATATTATTATTATGTATCTTTTTTCACATGTTCTAGAACTTATTATTTTTTCAACTCTATGATTCCAAATAATTGAATAAAATGATCCATTTTTTTTCTTAAATTAAAACCATAATGTTTATGTTTTATTATTTAATGAATATAAAATTTAATTATTATATTATATATATAATGTTTTTAGGGTTCTTTGAAACAAAATAATATATTGGTGGAAAATCGGTATATTATTTTAAGGGTTGTGATGGATAATGAAAAACATTTGTATATTTGAAAAAGTAGGTTTAATTATTTAAGGACGAATAATTAAGATACCAATTATATAAAATCATATTATTTGATGAAATAATCAATAACATAAATGGTTATATTAATATTCTATAAGTTGTTATAAATTTTAATATGTTGTTGACGAATTCCGTAAAATAGTTTGATCCTAAAACAACATAATTAGTAGAAAGTGATTGGTTGACTAATTATGGGTTGAATAACAGAATATTTTATCAATAGAAGATGAAATATCATAAATAAAATGAAAATATAAATGTGAATATAGATTTTTAGTATATGATAAATATAGAAAATGATGACATAGTATCGATAAATTTATAAGTGAATCAATTTATGTTGAGGAAATATATAATGATTATTAATAAATTTTGTCTCATATTAAAATGAACAATATAAATTAAAATGGAATGTCTATACGTAAACTACATATGATATAAATTACATATGGATGAGTTTGAATCTATGAATATAATTTTATGTTGAATATTTTTTATGATTATTTGGATTATGAGAAAGAATAAAATCATTTGACTTATAAAATTTTTCCCAGCAGTAATGAGGTCAAAATTTATAAAAAAAATTAAATAGTGCCAAAATTAAAATGAAGGATTTTGATGAGATATGATGAAGAATGATACTATAAATAAATTATAAAATAATAAAATTCAAACAAATATATTTTAAATTTCCTTTATCGTTTTTTAAAATTATGAAGGAACCCCTTTTTTTATAAGAATGAAGATGAAAAAACATAAAAAGAAAACATTTTGAAGGAATATAATTAATAATTTCATGACAATAATACTAATATCAGGATTCATTTCTAAATATAAAAGATATATTATGGAATGTATAATGATGGAAAAGAGGATTTTAAAAATAAAAATTTGGTTACACTAGTGAAATTCAATAACTCAAGATAATGATATGGAGAATGTATAGTAAATAAAGGATTATAATGAATTTTTTTAATGAAGATGAGATATATATGACAAAATTACAATACTATGATAGTCCAAATTATTTTAAAGTGATAATTGAATATTTTAACAATGATTATAATGTTAATGATGACCCAACTAAAGTTGTTGAGAATATTCCCCCAAAACAACAAGTTAAATATGCTCCTATAAAGAATAAAAAAATATGTAACATATAATTGTATAGGTTGTAATTCTAATAGAAGGAATTCTTAGCCCAATAAAAGTGATGATAATTTATCTTATACTCTACGAGATGGCAGAATAAATCATAAAAATGATCTCTCTAAAACTAAAGAATGTATAAAATGTTGTCTAAAAAAGCATAAGTTTCCTTGGAATAATTTTTTTTTGATTTTAGAAATTTAAAAATTTTTGTGGTGGTATAGATTATTTTGGTATTAATATTATTCATTCTGGTACCACTCATCATTTATATGCATTAGATATTAATTAAGTGGGAAAATCAGAAATAATAATAAGGTAATCTATTATAATTTGTTATGTAATAATATATATATATATTAATATTTATACATTATAAATTTTTTTCTTCTTTATTTTTTTAATAAATAAATTTGACAAGGTCGTTGTGTGGATGATGTTGTGATGAAATATCATGTAATGTTTTCATATTGGGAAAAGGGAAAGGAAATACCAAAAATATAAATGGAAGAAAAATAGTCATTGTAATTGATTATATAAAAATAGTAATGAAAGGTTATAAATTAATTTTTATTAGTTAATTTTACTATATTAGTATTGTTGTAATAAATGATGAAGAATATTAAAGATCAGGATATAGGGGAAAAAATTTACACATAAATACTCACTAAATTTAAGATAACGAGATTCTTTTAACATTAAAGATCAACAGATAAAATATAAATATGTTATTTTTTATTAAAGAAAATAAACACAACATTTTGAGTGTAATCCAACATTTTGATAATGTAAGTGATTTTATTTTCATTAAATATGTAGGTATCATCATGTACTCAACGAATTTTACAACCATCACGATGGGAGAAATAATATGTGATTACCATTACCAGATTGGGGGTATAAGAATATAATTATTTTAGTTACAATATTAAAAAAATGATATGGGTCAGAATAATTTTATTTTAATGGAAATATATTTTAGTAACATTTCAATGAATTGTGTTCTATAATATTTACACAAAATAAATATTGAAAGATGGGTTATATATTGGATATAAAATGATGTAAAGATTACTGGTGGATTTCAATAATGATTGTAGGTTTTTTATACCTAAACTCATGACCTAATATTTTAGAGACCTATTTCCATTAAATATATTTGGAAATTAAATAATTCAAATTTAGAGATAGGCATTGAGATGATATGTGATTTTGAGACACGATGCACTGATAGTTAATTTTTAAAAAATGACAAATATATTTTGTATTACATGAATGGAGTATCAAAATGAAAATATTATTAGTCCTAAATGGTATATCATATCATAAATTGGAGAACAAAATTGAATCTAAAATACAATTTTTACACAAAGAATATCCTTAAATAGGTCGGAAAGTGATGTTATTTTAAAATAAGCCATTGGAGAGTGTGTTTGTTTAAATAAATAAGTAATTTTATTTATTTTATTAAATAACATTGACATAATATCATCATTAAATACACTATTATGGATATATCTAGAGGGTTATACACATAACCATGGGATCATTGGGATTATTTCCATACACCTCTCATTATTGAATATACACTCTAGATTTAAGAATATCGACACATGGTGAATGTGATGAATTCATAAAATCATTTGTGAGAACATTCTTGATTTAAATAAAATCCAAAAACAATGTAATAATTGTTAAATTTCACATTATTCCCTAATCAAATAAACAATTTGGGAAAGATCAAGTTATTCCCTGATTTGCTTCAATTTTAAGTCATTGCATGTTCCAGTGTAATGAGATTTTGTTGTTTTTCAGTTTTTATCTCCTTGGGAATATTATTTTTTTATTATATGTCCATGAAAACATGGTAAATATATAATAACTATTTTTTATTACATTCCTTCAAAAATTCGTCACATTAGACATAATTTGACCATGAGGTCATGATTATACATTTTTTATTGGGACCAAGCACAATTATACTACTGAATTTAGGATGGATTCATGTGAAATGAATAAACCAGTGATCAAGGAAGGATTTGGAAGTACTATTGTGTTTTGTTGGATAGATTTTTCGATCTAAGAACCTAATCAATGATGTTTGAAATGGAATATGAGAAAATTTATTATGGCGAACCCATGTATTATTTTGAATTCCTTTTTCTGGATAATGGATAGATGAAAATGTTTTTCAATGTTTTGCACTTAGATTTATCCCATTAGAAATGTGTGGATCGTAATAGAGAATGAAAATATTGATTGATGATTTTTATCTAGAAATAATCATAAAAACCCGATTACACAACGTGTAGTTCTAGGAATACATTCTATGTAGTGACCTTTTATCTATAATTCAATTGTTTTTAGTATGTTAATTATGACACTCGATGTGGCTGGGCCACATGTTGTGCATCAATCAATGGGTAGACAATTCATATGTTGAAGAATTCCTGAAAAATATAGTATGGGGGAACACCACCATGTATATATTCTGTACCAATGTACATGGGCATGGATATGGTAGAGAGAAGAACCCTTATGTGGAAATACACACCATGTGCCGAATTATGCATACATGGGACGATTATTGGGAATGGACTTGAGCACAGGAAAGAGAAAGGGTGGAAAATGTATGCAATGTAGTCCAACAACCTGATGTGTAGTGCTACATTGTTAGAGAACTATTTATCGACAATGACTCGATTGGGAATGGAAGTGGGGCTACACATCGTGTTCTCCACTTACACATTATGTATCATATCATCCATTCTTAGGGAACATTAATCTCTCATATATCATTTTTTGAGCACTTATTTTGTCACTCCGGTATCATATCGTGAGTGTTTTTACATACAGTACATAATGGTTGCCTTTATAGAATCTTCTTAATTATGATTGAAGAAATTCAAGGTGAGACACTTATTTTATAAATGCTCAATGACATAAGGGATAATTTGGGGCCATCACAGGGAACATAGTGGAACCCTCCTGTATGAATGTGAATAGTTCCTCCCTATATAATTTACTGAGTGGTACACCCTATGTAATTAGGTTTTGGGACATATATATACTAATTACTATACCCTATGGAATTAGTGTACATGTCCTCTATAATTTATTAGTACCCCATATGGAATTATGGTGATGGTCCCCTATATGATGAGTGGTACACCTTATATAATTAGGATGAATGGACTTAATATACTAAGATGTTTAACCCTATGAAGTTAGGGCACTGGTCATCTATCTAATTAGTGATACCCCGTATGGAATTAGAGTGAAGGTACTCTATTTATTGAGTGGTAACCTCTTATGGAATTTGGATGTGGTTATTAAATATGAAGAGTTGTACCCCCTACAAAAATAGGGTGTGGGTTCTCTATCCATAGAGTGGTACAACCATATACATACTAGAATACTGGACCTCTATCCCATATGTGAAACCCCCTGCGACATTGGGGGATAAACCCTATATCATTAATGTTGCACCAGCTATCCAATATATAGTAGGTCCTCATGAAACTATTTATCATCTCATTAATGATCTTGAGATAGGATAATATTTTTGTATACTATACCATCTTTATTGTGTGGCATAATAGTGAGGCATGGGCCTTCAACACTATTACTTATTTAGACTGACATGAGAGATGTAGGGCATTATTGATGGAATTTTGAAACTGTTGGCACTCTTTTCATAAGAACGTTTTTGAT
This sequence comes from Viscum album, assembly GCA_963277665.1. Taxonomy (NCBI): domain Eukaryota; kingdom Viridiplantae; phylum Streptophyta; class Magnoliopsida; order Santalales; family Viscaceae; genus Viscum; species Viscum album. The sequence goes on along the minus strand of OY728119.1, from coordinate 1,345,113,692 downwards.
ATGGTTATACCCCTTATATATCAATTGGATTTATTTACATTAATATATATATATATAATTATATATCCATCTTTTTGGATTTTTGTACATTATATAATTATGTTGAGTTGTTTATTGTCTATTCCTCTCATTTATTTTATTTCTCCAACATAATCTTTCATGTTATCATACTAGGTATGTAAATATTCACACCTACATGGGCTTTAACATCATGTGTAATGTCTTCTGAAGATGATGTAATAGTTTTTATTGATTACAAAAGAGAATAGTGGTACCACGTGCATTAGACCATGTAGATTTTATTGAGTTTTGAGACATAGACGTGGGATCTATTAATGTTTTAATTTCCATGTTCCATTAGGATTGGATATCATTTTTTAATGGTTTTTATTGTTAAAATCTACTTTTTAGTTGACACAATAGTACTCAGGGTATTCCCAAGCATGTTCACATTCACGGTTATTACTCCAGATGATTCATATTTTTCATTAATAGTATTCACTTATTCATTGAGATGGATGATTGTGTAAATTAATTTACATTAGGAAGAGTCCACCAATGTTAGATATGATTTTAGGTTCTTTTCTCCATCCCATGGAATTTGGATGTAGTCTTGGGGTAATAGTGGCTCGAGCCAAATTGGGTTGGGTCATAACAGATTGGTATCAGTGCTAGTTTGATCAAGAGAATAGTTCATGGAGTATTTCACTTATAAGGATGTGGTTGTGATTTACGGATATAGTATTGATGTGTTAAATTAAAACTCTCAGTCTAGGGAACCTAGTGTTTACATGGTGGCCAGCATATCCATTCACTAGGGCCTTGAATAGATTTTTGTCATCTATGTATATCGAGACAGTGGTTGCTGGGATTAATGTTACATGCATTATATATGATTGATATTAGACTATCATTTTTTGAGTAACTCCCATTTTATATATATTCTCATCATACCCCATTGAATCATGATTACATTTTCAAGATTCCTTCACGATGATATCCAGAATGTTTGCTAGTTTTGGACAATGATGATGTTTCAATGAGTGATGAGGCCTTAGTGTAGGATATATCATATTAGATCCTTCCATTAGGCGGAGATGTAGTAGCACCCCACCTATTGAGTAGTAGATCATACCATCTGATAATGCTATGGATTCCTAAAGAAATATAGAACTTTGTGATTTCTAGTTTTAGAGGCCACTGAGGATCCTTAGTGAGCTATATTCCCCAGTTGTGGAGGATTGGATTGAATCAATAATCCTTGTATTTAAGACATATCAAAACACCGACAGATCAGGTGGTTGAATGGGGATCTATCATTTTCCATGGAGTAATTTATCACTATTGTTGACTTATTACATAGGTACATGATGAGGTGACAAACTCATGGATTAAAAAACCATTATTTATAGTTTGAGGGGTTCTAACCCTCATGTTTAAACTCAATTATGTTCATGGTTCCACTTGATATTCTATAAGGAGTGATGAAAGATGTTGAGTACTCTATGATTTTCACATACCTTATGTGATACTCCATAAAAATGATCTTGGGTGGCTACATCAGATTAAAATCCTTGTGTAGGGTCTCTACAAAGATACCCTACGAATATTGTATCCTTTTTCATTTCCAAATATGTCTCGGTGTTGTAGTGATTGGATAGAGATGTAGTGATTCCTTTGAAAGGGACACAAGGTAGCTAGATTTTAGAGTGGTTATTACAGGGATGAGTCTTCTGATTCACCTATAAGATGATAGTTGACATGAAATCAACATATAGACATTCCCATAAGCACACTCGAACACATGTAATATGGCACACGAACCACATAGAGGTCCATTGCATCCTAGAGATAGGTGGTTCCATGATTATGATGGGAGAGGTAACATAGTGCATGATTTACCAACATTATGTGTTGAGAAGTGTAGACTAATGAAAGATTGACTCATATACCAGAGACTATGAATTGATCAACGATCTACCAGCCGATTGTTTTGAGTGCCCCAAAGAGGTGCTAATTATAGAGGAGTAGGTGGATATACAAGGGGAGGATCGATTGTTAGTGGATGATGTTTTTATATCCTTCAATCACCTCTAATAGGTGTCCAATTATTAGTTTAGGGATATGGTTGTCTGGATCATGAAAAACTACAATATAAGATTGTTTATAAAACAATGAACATGCGATGATTAGCTATAAAATCTATGTTTATTCTATACTTTTTCAGTATTAGTAGAAATAAGTGTGAGTCATTCCATAATCTATTTATTCCTAGTTCATGTGTTAGAGATCCTAATTGATTCTGTTTCATAGCTTTTCTTATATATGTTCCTATGAGGAACAATTACTCTATATCATTTATTTACTGTTATTTTGGTTAAATATATTTGCAGAGAGAGGTTTTCATTGGACCTTTTGGTTATCACTATGTAACCCTAATACATCTTCATGGGTGTGGACTTTTTTTCAATGGTATGAGCCAAGATTAGTTATAACCGCATATGAGTCTTATTAAATCACACAATGGGGAGAATATTCTCATTTATATGTGAGATATAACTCATGGCATCCTGTATGGAATTTGAAATCAATTAGACACGTCCTATCACCCATTAGTTGGTGAGTATAGCCCTTGGTGGTGTAAGATCATCATGTATATAGATTCCATATGTCATGGAGTATTTTATGGAAGTATTATTATATGATGTTCCATCATATTTTCCTATGTGAGAGATGGATTTTTTTATTTACATGTATCTTGGGACCACTATGATATCTTAAATGAAATATCAGATGGCCATTACCATGATTTCGTGGTTTTGGTTGTAGTTGGAAATCCTTTAATAGAAGAGTCTCATCAGACATAGTGTGTCCCCCAGGGAAGCTTCTATGTAGCTCATGAGAAAGATGGATTGGATCATGTGACATTGTATGGACTATCATTACCTGAAATATTCCCCAATAATGAAAAACTACCACTTCCCTAGTATTGAAAACAACTTTGATTTGTTGTGAAGAAAATCTTGGAACTCAATGATCGATCTATGAAGTATGAGTTCCCCTATTTTATATTTATGATGGCAGGTATTATGATCATAAAATTATGATTTCACAATTGAACTATGAGTTCTTGGTGATTCCTTTTACTATGATTAGTTTCAAGAAAATTTTCATAGAATTAGGAATCAGATATTTTGGTTTTATATAGAACATTTTTTTGTTGTATTCATCATTGATATACTCATACACTATACATCAAATGAGAATATAGAAGTGATCATTAGGGTGATACAAAATTTTATTTGGGATAACCATATATATGAAAATTATATATATGTTATATTACTAGATTAACATGGTTCGAACTATGGGGAATTTCATATAAGAGTACGGTATTACCATATTCCCAAAAAACTATTGATGAAATGCATGATTGGGATCCACCAAAGAGCATGTCTTATGTCCAAATATTTTTGGGAATCTAAGGGTAATAAAGATGTTTATTAAATAATTATATTTGATTAAAGAACCTATGACTTCCCTAATATGTAAATAAGATCCATTTACCTAAACTGATAAATGCTTGAGGGTAATCAAGAAGTTGAATCTGAGCATGAAAAGTGATCCATTTTTGAGAATACTGAATGATATCATAGATTTCATTGTGTAGTGTGGTGACTCATGAGCTAGGATTGTCTTAAAGTTGATATACGATCAGTTAGTAATCAAAAATGTGTCAATTTAGTTGATAACCCACCAAGAAGAACTAAGAAACTCATGACGTAGAGATGAAATATTCTGTCTTTAGTTTGAGGATGTGGATCACATCCTTCTCTGAGAGCATTTTTTGGATCAATATTACCATCTGAGTCTTATGAACATATTCATTCATAGATGTATGAACATGGAATAGTCATTTTATATGGTTTTCCTACATAACTCATACTTTGATAATATCTAAAATCTATGTGAGTTAATCGTGGTAGCTGGAAACATAATAAGGTTGTCCCATGCTCATTTGGTGTAAGAGGATTCTGAGCAATTGGTTTTCTTGTATCTGACCTTATTTGAGTAGAAGCTTTCTATATTTTATAAGTCAATATATTATAATCAGAATCTAGAGAATGTGATAGGGTTTGATTATGGAGACATTTACTATGAGGTATTTTGTGACAATATATCCAATATAGATTCACCCTATGGATATTATAAAGGGGAGAATCATTTCATCCTTTTCCAGGTACGATCAGTGTTTCCAATCATGATGATGGGGTAGGTTAAAAAATTCTTCACAAAATGCTTTTTACTTTATATCCCAGTACTGGGAAGAAGTATAGAGACCATGATCATGTATGTCTGTGCAGCCCCTTGATCTCCCATAGTTGTAATGACATGAAACATATATAAACAATGTGAATGCGATTCAATAGAATGTGAGATTCCATGATTCCATCGAGGTGATTGTTCACCAACTTATGTAGTCATCACACTTCTTTTCTATAAGGGAGAATAGTTCGATGGAGATATTATGTCAGTTTTACGAACCATATACTGTTCTACTTCAAGGGGTGATCCCTACTATTTAATATGATCATGATGGTTGGTTCATTTCATGATTGTGGGTAGAAATTCTTGAGGCATTTTGTACCTAGACGGTGATGAATACATAGATTCATCCCAGAAAATGTGAGTAGATTGATCACACTATTCAGATGATGGGGGATATGATGAGGGATAGAGTGCTATACCTTGGTTGGGTCTAGAAGGATCAATTTACAAACTAATATTTCACATAAAAAAATTATATACCTCACTACTGTTGTCATGGGCTATTATGAATACCTATATGGGAGACCTGTTAGGACACCATTGTGTGGGATAAGGATTGAAAATACATCTCTTTGGGTCCATAGATGGTTCATTTGATGAAGTATATTTTCTCGGTCATCCATAATATTCATAGTATGATAAATAGTAGGAAATTTATTATGAATATTCACATCGTACACCCTTGGAGTTTGATATGGGGTTACCAATTTTCCAATGATTCATCCCATGGTTAGGATTATTGTGAACCGTTTTGGGAGGCAGAAAAACATTGATGTTCATAAACCTATTTAAGAAGACGTGGATGGTTCTGAAGGATGCGTAATGCCTAGACCAAACCCCATAGTTTGATAATGTGTATAATGTCTTCCAAATTTAATAACTAAGAATATATATACATAGGACCACAGACAAATTATTGACCAGGTAGAGATAGAAATCACGGATGGTTACACTATTACTGAGTACTATGTGGTAGTTATGGAATGAATTATGACGACCCTACATTGATAGACTATTCCCATGGTTCGTGTACTATGGTAGAATGATATTGTGAAGAAGAGATCTTGGGAGTGGGAGAGCCAGATGACGACGTATTATCCTGTGTATTTTGATTAGTTATTTTGGTATGAAAATAATAAAGCATAGAATATTATAGAGATGATGTATTATTATTGTTATACATTAGAACATTTCTAAATATTATTTCAAATCCAACTGGTGAGATGGTGAGCAATTATATGGTATTTGTTTCGATGATTTAATTTTATAAATATATTGAGTATATTTTATATTATACATGTGTTGTTTGTAAAATAAAATTAGATAATTATTAAATGCAATATATGATTATAAATAGGAGATCACAATTGATTATATAATGTGATGTTCTCCCTAATAATGACATAAAAAAATTTATGGGACGTTTCGATAAAAGAGTCTTTTTTGGGTTTTGTTAAATAATGAAATAATTTTATTTATCCAATTACACCAAATATACATATTCTCCTCCTTGCTAAAACTATCATGGATGAATATCTAGTGTTATCCACATATCCCTTGGATGTAATATAGGATATCATTCCACCTATATATGGAAAATCATTATATGATTTCGATGAGACTCTTGATCTAAGTAGATTGGCAGACAACAATTGTAATGAATTCTTCCATTCATTGAAATAAAAGATCATCACCGATATATATATTCTAAAAACCTAATAACAATTTATTTTTTTCACTATTCCCTTATTCATTAAATAATTCTATCATGACCTTACTTTTCCTTGATTTTTGTTGATTAAAATCCCTTGAATTACCTATATAATGACATTATGTTATTTATTTTATTTTCCTCACCCCGATCATCCCTATTTGAATTATTTTTCAACGAAATTGTGGATATTAAATTTTAAACATATGTTTTGATTACATTATCAAAATATTTATTTTCCATAGTGATCATTGGAAAATGGTGTTGTGATTTGAAATTACTGGGTGAGACCGATCCTGATTGAACCCTCAGATTCACAATGGGTTCATGTGCAAAGAAGGAACCGTAATTCATGGAAGGTTTTGGGACGATATTTGGGTTGGGGTGAATGATTTTTTGATTTGGGGTATAAATTTAAGATGATAGAAATGGGAGGTTAGTAAAAGGCATATGGAGAACTCAAAAATGAATTGAAATATATTTTATTCCCAATAGATGAGCATAAATAGTGGTAAAAGGCATCCCATTTGATATCGAGTGTGGAACATGCATAGATCAACATGGAGGTCTCAAATCTAGAACATAAAAGGAGAATAATAAATTATTTGAGAACCCCAACTACGTGTTATGTAGTTAGAATAACCCATGTTGTGTAGTTCCCATTTGGTTACAATGCTATGGTTCTATGAATGTTATACATGAAACACCCTGTGGCTAGGAAACACACCATTTATCACTCTATTGGTTGAAAATTTGTTTAGATGATGAAAGAAGAAGAAATTCATTTAGCAGAACAAATCTAGGCTAACACCATTTACAAAATTACGTTGACACAACCAAGGACAATGGTGATATCACATGTGGATGAACACACCATGTACTGAATACTCATACATGGTTATAATTATGCAGTCCTGTGTAACGCCCTGACCCCAGTTACCCAGAGTCGGTGCATTATTGCGTAACATTGGCATGATCACAAAAGATCAAGTCTCGAGAGATGGATTAGTTTAGTTTCCTTGGAAACACTAGATACATTCATAAATGTTACATTACATCATAAAGCGAAAAAACACAATAACATAGTCTCCATAGTCCAAACTTTTATCCCCTTCATACTATCCCTGTAGGTCAGTCATAAAATATTTCTTCACATCATAGAAAAAAAAACATTGAAAGGTGTGAGCTCATATGCATAGAAAGGATAACAATATAGAGGAAGCTTTTATAAATAAACAAAAACATTTAAGGCAATGTAGAACTAAAAAAAATCCTTTTAAACTTTAACTTCAACATAATATGGAAAAAGCAAAATGAGATAATTCCATTTACTTATTCACATGGATATTCTACTGGTCAAATAATCACATGCAATATCAATAACCACTTTCACAATGATGGAATGCATAATACCATACTATCATAACCACGTAGCCAAGGCCTCGTGCCAAGACTACAGATAATATTTTTTCAAGGCCTCATGCCAAGACACTAGTTTGTCTCATGAGATCTACCGATGCATTGAGGAGCTATAGCGGGCTCCACCCGTCACTTATTAAGTCCAATGCATTCCTCATATGAATAGGTTTAAACATATCATAAACCATAACATAATCGTATCATATAAAACATGAATAAAGGAAACATAAAATTTCCACATTTCAATCACAATATATCAATACAACACTTTGATATAATAAAAACACTTTCAAAACCATTTTAAATAACAAAATAAAAGAAAATTAAAACATTGTATTTACTTTTCATTTAAAAAAAAGTTATGGCTTGTAGAGGAAGCCGAAACTCAAATAATGGTCATGGCGGTGGAGAAGTATTTGTTGCAGCATACGTATGACAAAAAAACATTTCCTTTTGTCATTTAGTAAAACGCTTCATATAAAACAGATTCCTTTTGAATAAACGTAAAAGTCAAAGGGGTTTATACATCGCATAAAAGAAAGTTGTGTATAAAACAAAATATGCCACAATGATAGGAGATTGAGAGGAACTCTGTTACCAAGATAATTTTTAAAATAAAATAGACCTATTATTTGTATTCAATATAAGTACATAAAATGTAAGTACAAATACAAGATATAACATAATAATATCCTCACATAATTTGAAAGTAGGAGATTAACCCAAAGAACAGAAATTGGGTTAAGAAGTTCCCTTACTTCGTGTCCGACTTGACTCGACTGTTCATTAACCTCATGAATAATAAACTAGAGATAATTTATAATTTCTTAAGAACCTTTTTCATGTTCATTATTCCTTTTATATCACTTATTACCATGTTATGAACATTATGTAATTATTTAAGTTAACAACGGTCATTTTGTCAATCTTTGGTACTTGAGTCAGAAATAAACATCTTATAATTACAAGTTGTTCATGTGGTGAAATATATATTATATCCAGAATAATATTCATTATTTAGATATCATGTATATCATATATATCTAGTATATACATAAATTTATAATATTAGATAACATTTAGAGGTAAGAAATGAAATGCACCGTTCATGGAGACTGTAAGACGTACGTACGCATGAACGCTACATTAATTTCTATTTCGTATTTAATGGAATGAAATTATAAATATATAAAGTTATAATATAATTCATTATAATATAATGTATAATATCACTTACTCCATCCTTTATACGTCCCACATATGGCATTGACGTTTCAAATCACTTTGAGGGGGCGGAAGTCCGTACTTCCTCAAATGAAATTATCGCATTTGCACAACATGCTAAGCATAAAGATATGTTTTAAATGTAAAATAAAGAAGCATATAGAGGAAATAAATATAATATATATCATCAATAAATATAGTTCCATCATAATGTCCACCATGAGAGGTGGTAGGAGAAGATAGAACAATCATCGTTTCGTGAGGCAGTAATCGCCATCCACAGAAACAGTATGTTCATTAACCATTAGACGGAGGTGTGAGTAAGTGTAGATCGAATAAATATCATTACAAAATCCTAGTATATTTAAGATACTGGTGTTGTTACAAAATAAAGGAATAAAAATATTTTAGGGGGTCGGAGAAGCAAAATAAAACAAAAGAACATAAAAGAAGACATTACCGTAAAATCAGGTAACTCTTTTTGATTTGAGCCAAAGGCTTCCTTGGGAAGACTTCTTCCCAATGTGAGGCTTCTAGGAGTAATATAGGGAAGTTGAGAGAGTATTTGGGCAGAGTTTGGCCGAGCCAAATGGCATGGAAGGTGTGAATAAGGTGGTAGTGGTGGGGGCCTTTTATAAGAGGAGAGGAGGGACACTCTTGGAAAGTCATGAAATGTTACTTTATTATATAATGAGTTTCATATTTTAAAGGTCCCACACTTATATAATTCAAGTATAAGGTGATTAGGGTTAGAAATATACTAATACAATAGATTTTTGATATGTTTAAGTCTTAGATTTTACATTATCATTTCATTTTATCTAAATTGTTAATTAATTAGGCAATCGCTGCATCATCATGGTGTCATAAAAATTTTAATTTATATAATGTATAAAAATTATAAAAAATATATCATGATGTATTAAATATTTTTATCTTTACAATGAATATTTATAGTAGATATTTTAACATATATATCCCCATGAAATAATTGTTTTAGTAAAAAAACACATGTTTGTGACAATTTTATTTTTACCTTAAATAAAAAGTTATTAATGTAATTTTCTTACCCAAGTGGCTCCATGGGGTCCCCAAGTTGACCCATGGATTTTATTGATCAGAAATGACTCATAAAATAATGGTAGGGCAAGTGTAAGGGTATTTTCATATTTTAATAATATCATTTTTATCTTAAATTTCACTAATTACCTTTAATCGCGATTAATTAAACTTAAAAGTTACTATTCACCAAAAAATTATTTTAATCTCATTGAACCAAATTTTACTTCCTAATGACAACCATGTGTGTCGGGTTTTTGAAAATCAAATCACAGAAGTGGTAATGTTTCATTTAAACGAAAAATCAGTTTTTTAACTACCACTTAGTGGTTTCACTATTCATCAAAAATTTAAGTTTTCCAGAACAATGCAAAAATTTCACCTTAAGATATAATTGATATTCAAAATTCAAAAATGATGTCTATTTTACAAAATTCCAAAAATATAAGATTCATTAATTAATTTTATAATTAATTCCTGTTGTCACAACAAATAACAAGTTTTTAAGAAACAATATATATCAAAAGATTGACAATTGTTTATGTCCAATTTCAAAGTGAAATTAATTCTAATGACCACCATTGGATAAAATGGTAAAAATATATTCTAATTAAAATTTAAAACCACTCAATATTATAATATATCACTATAAATTATTTTGATTAAAAAAGTTATTTTTATGTATTTTTCACTATTCAAAAAAATTGGAAGTTGTCAGAAAAATACCAAAAATTCAACATAGACTAATTTTGATATTTTGAATCCAAAAATGAAGTCCATTTTGAAATATAATATATATATAATTTCAAAAAGTGGGTATTACTATTCATAATGGCTATTTTGATTGGTTGCGGTGTGTTAGAATCTCGAACTTACGTACAATGAAAGCTATTGCATTATTGAAAGAGAAGCGTATCGTGGATGCTCAGGGTGTTACATTCTCACCTCATTAAATAAATTTCATCCTTGCAATTTTAAATTTTTCTTTGAAAATAAAAGGATGAAAATAGAAAATACCTTTGTGGAAAACCCACATCGGAAATAAGGTTAATAAAATTTAGACTTAATAAGAGGGAATGGGAAATGAAAAAGTCCCCACCAAATTATGATCTCAATAAAGAGAACATTGGTGGAAATTAGAGACATATAATTAGAAGAAAAACGTAAATATTTTTAGGGAGTGATGGAGGTCATCAATCACAAACAAGTGTAAAATTTAGGGCCTCAAATCCTTCAATCTATGTTGATTTAAAATATTATCAGTTCAAAAAGACATAAGGTATTAGGATAACACATTTTTTTTAATATCTGTTTACTAAAGTTTAAGAATTAATTTATTCATAGAATAAGAGATAGGTATATATATATATATTTATTCTTGACAAGTAGAGTTTCAACCTTCAACTAATTTATACAACAAACTCATCTTTCACTGAAAAAGATAATAGAACTCAAAAATATTATATTTATCCTAATCGTACAAGGCTTAAAATATTAACACATACCATTTAGATTAGAAAAACTATTTTGTAATAACTAGGGACTTCCTGTAGGATAGTGGTAGGTAATAAAGGCATGTCACACTATGGTTGTGGGTTCGATTCCTACAGCTTTGTCTGACACGACAGGTTATCCCCCGACCTACAGGTTGTCCTTTTCGTAAAACTATAGTATAACAATATTCCAAAATTAATATTCAGAAATGTTTTAACCTTAAATAATATGATCCAAGGTTCAACTTAATCCATTCCAACCTTTATAGTTATCCAAAATACTTCTGTCCAACTCACAGTCCAAATTTTATAAGGAAGGTAAACATAATGAGGATCCTTTTTTCCGCGTAACAACATGTGAACACCTTCATCATGTATTATTTTAAAACACTAAAACATCCTAAATTACCATAAATCCTTATTGATTACATTCATGATCCCTTATTCCTTATAGAATACTAGATATATGCCTTCTATCCAAAAATGTATACAAATCATTAATCAGTTTCAAGGATGTTAAGAATATCCAATATAATTAATCCAAATCAATAATGTATTATTCCAAAATCACTATCTCGGTATCAAAACCATATTATAGTTTATCTTTCTCTCAACCATATATTTTCCACAAATTTAACCTACTATGGATTCACATTTCTTGGTTCCACAAAATCTCAAGTACTTGATGAAATAGTACTGCAGTAAAATCCTTATATACTCCATAATTATTATAACAGGTACATCATTGATACAACAATGAAATGACAAAATTCTTTAATAACAACACAAGAACTCTAATTATTCCTCTTCATCTATGGTAGTATCATAACTTGATTATTATCCAATAACATCATTTGGGGCATACTTTGATGATTTGGACATTGATTTGCGTAGTGTCCCCACTCATTGCGGATGAAGCATTGTACATTTGAAACCTTTTTCTTACCGTTGTAGTCATGCACTTAGTGTCCTTTTCTCCACACATATAACAAACTCACATTCCCTTCAGGCATGTTCCAAGGTGTTTCTTCCCACAGTTATCACATATCGGATAATTCTTCTTTTCCCTCGTCCTGTTATCTATAATTCTCTCTTCCTTCCTTTTATTCTCTAGCATCCCTTCAAATACATAAGACTCAGAGAATTATTTACTTATCTTATTAACACATGATACTATTTCTTCATATGTTGATAACACATGGGAGACTATTTCCCTTCTAAATGTTGGCTTTATACTATGAAAGATATAATCCTTCTTACTCATTGGATCATACATATTTATGGAGTTCACATTCCTTCTACTGGGTGCCATTTCTATAGAATGGCATAAACTAGGTTCGTTTATGAATTGAAATTAATAACTCCAAACATGTAAAATACATAATTTAAATTGAACAGTTTATGGATATAATCCATAATCATAAAACAAAATTTCTTTGAGGAAGTGTGTACTCATAAACCCTTCATAATGGTTTGTAAAAAATGGGAATTATCCTAAGCATATCACGCGGGAGTGTCATAACCAAGAGTGTAGCAAGGCCCATTGTCGTGCACCAATTCCCGTTCGAGTCTAGCTCAAAACGGTGCTTTCGAGTTTTACCCCTAGGTACATCTGTGCCAGAGCCGCCTCTACCTTCTCGTATCCAGACAGGGATGTATTTCTCGGAAAACTCACAAAATCTCTATAACACCAAAATTCTAGGAAGTTCGTCTATAATAATCCTCAATGTATATATTATGGCTATGTGCTCTAATCAGAGTTTTTTCTAAATCTAGCTTCCAAGGGTAGTACTAAACTGCCTCTGATACAAACAGTAACGCCCCGACCCCAGTTACCCAGAGTCGGTGCATTATTGCGTAACATTGGCATGATCACAAAGGATCAAGTCTCGAAAGACCGATTAGTTTAGTAGCCTTGGAAAAACTCGATACCTTCATAAATGATACATTACATCATAAAGTGACAAATCATTATAACATAGTCTCCATAGTACACACTTTTATACCCTTCAGACTATCCCTGTAGGTCATTCATAAAATATTTCTTCACATCCTGGAAAAAATAAAACATTGAAAGGGGTGAGATCAGATGCTCAGTAAGGACAACAATATAGTAGAAGCTTTCATAAATAAATATAAACATTTAAGGAAATGTATAACTAAAACAAAAACCTTTTAATGTTGAACTTCAGCATAATATAGGAAAAGTAAAATGAGATAATTCCATTTTATTATTCACATTGATATTCTACTGGTTGAATAATCACACGCAATATCAATAACCACTTTCACAATGATGGAATGCATAATGCCAGACTATCATAACCACGTAGCCAAGGCCTCGTGCCACGGCTACAAATAATATTTTTTCAAGGCCTTGTGCCAAGATACTAGTTTGTCTAATGAGACCTACTGATTCATCAAGGAGCAATAGAGGGCTCCACCCGTCACTTATTAAGTCCAATGCATTCCTCATATGAATAGGTTTAAACATATCATAAACCAAAACATAATTGTATCACATAAAACATGCATAAATGAAACATATCATTTCCACATTTCAATCACAATATATCAATACAACACATTGATATAATAAAAACACTTTCTAAACCATTTTCAATACCAAAATAAATGAAAATTAAAACTTTGTATTTACTTTTCATTTAAAAAACGTTATGGCTTGTAGAGGAAGACGAAACTCAAATAATGGTCACGGCCACTGAGAAGTCATTGTTGCCACATACATTTTACAAAAAAACATTCCCTTTTTTCATTTAGTAAAATGGTTCATATAAAAAAATTCCATTTGAATAAATGAAAAAGTCAAAGGGGTTTATACAGCGTATAAAATAAAATTATGTATAAAACAAAATATGCCTCAATGAAAGGAGATTGTGACGAACTACCTTACCAAGATCATTTTTTAAATAAAATAGACCTAATATGTGTATTCACTATATTTACAAAAAAACGAAGTACAAATACAAGATAGAGCATAATAATATCATGATGTAATTTGAAAGTAGGAGATTAACCCAATGAACGAAAATAGGGTTTAGAAGTTCCCTTACCTCGTGTCTGACTTGACTCGACCATTCTTTAACTTCTTCCATAATAAACTAGAGTTAATTTATAATTGCTTAAGAACCTTTTTAATGTTCATTATTCCTTTTATATCACTTATTACCATGTTATGAACATTATGTAAATATTTAAGTTAACAATGGTCATTTTGTCGATCTTTGGTACTTGAGTCAAAAATAAACTTCTTATAATTACAAGTTTTTCATGTGGTGAAATATCCATTATATCCAGAATTATATTCATTATATAGATATCATATATATCATATATATCTATTATATAGATGAATTTATAATATTACATAACATTTTGAGGTAATAAATGAAATGCACCGTTCATGGAGACGGTAAGCCGTACGTACGCTTAAATGCTACTTTCATTTCTATTTCATATTTAATGGAATAAAATTATAATTATATAAATGTATACTATAATTCCAGTATAATATAATGTATAATATCACTTACTACATCATTTATATGTCCCATATATGGCATTAACAATTCAAATCACTTTGAGGGGACGGTAGTCCGCACTTCCTCAAATGAAATTATCGCATTTGCACAACATGAAAAGGATAATGATATTTTTTAAATGTAAAATACAGAAGAATAGAGTGGAAATAAATATAATATATATAAAAAATAAATATAGTAACATCATAATGGCCACCATGAGAGGTGGTAGGAGAAGATAGAACAATCATCGTTTCGGGAGGCAATAATTCTCCATCCACGGAAACAGTATGTTCTTTAACCATTAGACGGATGTGTGAGTAAGTGTAGCTCGAATAACTATCATAACAACATCCTAGTATGTTGAAGATACTGGTGTGGTTACAAAAGAAAGGAATAAAAATAGTTTAGTGGTTGGAGAAGCAAAATAAAACAAAAGAATATAAAAGAAGACATTACATTAAAATCGGGTAACTCTCTTTGATTTGAGCCAATGGCTTCCTTGGGAAGACTTCTGCCCAACGTGAGCCTTCTAGGAGTAAGAGAGGGAACTTGAGAGAGTAAATTGGCATAGGTTGGCCGAGCCAAATGGCTTGGAAGGTGTGAATAAGGTGGTAGTGTTGGGGGCCTTTTATAAAAGAGAGGAGGGGCACTCTTGGAAAGTCATGAAATGTTACTTTATTATATAATGAGTTTCAGATTTTAAAGGTCCCACGCTTATATATTTCGAGGATAATGCGATAAGGGTTCGAAATATACTCATCCAATAGGTTTTTGAAAAGTGTAAGTCTTAGATTTTACATTATCGTTTCATTTTATTTAATCCGTTAATTAATGAGCCAATCACTACATCATCATTTGTCATTAAAATTTTAATTTATATAATGTCTAAAAATTATAAAAAAATATCATGATGAAGGAAATATATTTATATTTCCAATGAATATTTATAGTCGAAATTTTAACTTATATAAACCCATGTAATAATTGTTTTAGTAAAACAACACATGTTTGTGACAATTTTATTTTTACCTTAAATAAAAAGTTATTAATGTCATTTTCATACCCAAGTGGCTCCATGGGGTCCCCAAGTTGACCCATGGATTGTCTTGGTCGGCCATGACTCATCCAATAAGGGTAGGAAAAGTGTAAGGGTATTTTCATATTTTTATAATATCATTTTTACCTTAAATTTCACTAATTACCTTTAATCACGATTAATTAAACTTAAAAGTTACTATTCACCAAAAAATTATTTTAATCCCATTGAACAACATTTTACTTCCTATTGACAACCATGTATATCGGATTTTTGAAAATAAAATCACAGAATTGGTAATGTCTTATTTAAACAAAAAATCAATTTTTTAACTACCATTTAGTGGTTTCACTATTCATCAAAAATTGATGTTTTTCAGAACACTGCCAAAATTTCACCCAAAGCTATAATTGATATTCCGAATTCAAAAATGATGACTATTTTAAAAAATTACAAACATATAAGATGCATTAATTAATTTTATAATTAATTCCTACTGTCACAATAAATAGCGTGTTTTTAAGAAACAATATATATCAAAAGATTGACAATTGTTTATGTCCAATTTCAAAGTGAAATTAATTCTAATGACCACCATTGGATAAAATTAAAAATATATTCTAATTATACTTTAAACCACTCAATAATATAATTTATCACTATAAATTATTTTTATTAAAAAAGTTATTTTTAAGTATTTTTCACTATTCATAAAAAATTGGACGTTCTCAGAAAAATACCAAAATTTTAACATAAGATAATTTTGATATTCCGAATCCAAAAATGAAGTCCATTTTGAAATATTACATATATATAATTTCAATAAGTTGGTATTACTATTCATAATGGCTATTTTGATTGGTCGCGGTGTGTTAGAATCTCGAACTTGCGTACAATGCAAGCTATTGCATTATCGAAAG
Source organism: Viscum album (assembly GCA_963277665.1). Classification (NCBI taxonomy): domain Eukaryota; kingdom Viridiplantae; phylum Streptophyta; class Magnoliopsida; order Santalales; family Viscaceae; genus Viscum; species Viscum album. The sequence goes on along the minus strand of OY728119.1, from coordinate 1,345,096,956 downwards.
AGAAGCATATCATGGAAGATCAAGGTGTTACATTCTCCCCTCATTCAATAAATTGTGTCCTCACAATTTGAATTGTTTCTTTGAAAATAAAAGTCTGAAGATAGAAAATACCTTTGTCGAAAACCCACATCGAAAATAAGGTTAATAAAATTTAGCCTTAATAAGAGGGAAAGGGAAATGAAAAAGTCACCACCAAATTATGATATCGATAAGGAGAACATTGGTGGAAAATAGAGACATATAATTGGAGGAAAAAGTAAATATTTGTAGAGAGTGATTGAGGTCATCAATCACAAACAAGTGTAAAATTGAGGTCCTCAAAGCCTTCAATCTACGTTGATTTAAAATATTATCAGTTCAACAAGACATAAGGTATTAGGATAACACATTTTTTATTTTAATATCCCATTACTAAAGATTAAGAATTAATTTATTCATATAATAAGATATAGGTATATTTATATATATTTATGCTTGACAAGTAGAGTTTCAACCTTCAACTAATTTCTACCACAAACTCATCTTTCACTCAAAAAGATAATATAACTCAAAAATATTATATTTATCTTAATCGTAGAAGGTTCAAAATATTAACACATACCATTTAGATTAGGAAAAATATTTTGTAATAACCAGGGACTTCCTGTAGGCTGGTGTTAGGTAATAAAGGCAAGTCTCACTATGGTCGTGGGTTCGATTCCTACAGCTTTTTCCGACGCGAGGGGTTATCCCCTGACCTACAGGTTGTCCTTTTCCTAAAACTACAGTATTATAATATTCCAAAAATAAAATTCAGAAATTTTTTAACCTTAAACAATACTATCCAAGGTTCAAATTAATCCATTCCAACCAATATAGTTATCCAAAATACTTCTGTCCAACTCACATTCCAAATTTTATAAGGAAGGTAAACATAATTAAGATCCTTTTTCCCACTTAACAACATGTGAACACCTTCATCATGTATTCTTTTATAACACTACAACATATTAAATTACCATAAATCCTTAATGATTACATTCATGATACCTTATTCCTTATAAAATACTAGATATAATCCTTCTATCCAAAAATTTATACAAATCATTAATCAGTTTCAAGGAAGTTAAGAATATCCAATATAATTTGTCCAAATAAATCATTTATTATTCCAAAATCACTATCTTGGCATTAAAACCATATTATGGTTTATCTTTCTGTCAACCATATATTTTCCAAAAATATAACCTACTGTAGAGTCACTTTTCTTGGTTCCACAAAATCTCATGTCATTGATGAAATGGTACTGCAGTACAATCCTTATATACTCCATAATTATTATAACAGGTGCATCATTGATACAAAACTCAAATGAAAAAATTATTTAATAACAATATAAGAACTCTAATCATTCCTCCTCATCTGTGGTAGTATCACAACGTGGTTATTATCCAATAACATCATTTGGGACATACTCTGATGATTTGGACATTGGTTTGCGTAGTGTCCTCACTCCTTGCAGATGAAGCATTGTACATTTGATACCTTTTTCTTACCCTTTCAGTCATGCACTTGGTTTCCATTTTCTCCATACTTATAACAAACTCCCATTCCATTTAGGGAAGTTCCAAGGTGTTTCTTCGCACAGTTATCACATATTGGAAAATTCTTCTTTTCCCTCGTCCCTTTATCCATCATTCTCTCTTCCTTCCTTTTATTCTCTCGAGTTCCTTCAAAGCCATAAGACTCAGAGAATTCTTTACTTATCTTATTAACACATGATACTATTTCTTTATATGTTGAGAACACATGGGAGACTATTTCCCTTCTAAATGTTGGCTTAATACCATGAAAGATATGATCCTTCTTACTCTTTGGATCATATGTATTGATGGAGTTCACATTCCTTCTACTGGGCGCCATTTATATACAATGGAATAAACTATGTTAGTTTATGAATTGCAATGAATAACCACAAACATGTAAAATAGTTAATGTAAATTGAACGGTTTATGGATATAAACCATAATCATAAAAAATGTTTTATTTTGAGAAAGTATATACTCATAAACCCTTCATAATGGTTTGTAAAAAAATGAGAATTATCCTAAGCATATCCCCCAGGAGTGTCGTAACCAAGAGTGCAGAAAGGCCCGTTTTGGTGCACCAGTTCCCGTTCGAGTCTAGAACAAAGCGGTGTTTTTTGGTTTTACCCCTAGGTACATCTGTGCCAGAGCCGCCTCTACCTGCTTTATCCAAAAAGGGATGTATTGCTCGGAAAACTCACAAAATCTCTATAATACCAAAATTCTAGGAAGTTCTTCTATACTAATCCTTAAAGTCTATCTTATGGCTATGTTCTCTAATCAGAGTTTTTTTTTCAAAATCTAGCTTCCTAGGTTAGTACTAAACTGCCTCTGATACCAACTGTAACGCCCCAACCCCAGTCACCCAGAGTCGGTGCATTATTGCGTAACATTGGCATGATAACAAAAGATCATGTCTCGAAAGACAAATTAGTTTAGTAGCCTTTGAAACACTAGATACATTCATAAATGTTACATTACATAATAAAGTGAAAAATCACAACAACATAGTCTCCATAGTCCACACTTTTATCCCCTTCGGACTATCCATGTAGGTCAGTCATAAAATATTTCTTCACATCCTGGAAGAAATAAAACATTGAAAGGGCTGAGCTCAGATGCTCATTAAGGATAACAATAGAGAGGAAGCTTTCATAAATAAACATAAACATTTAAGGAAATGTATATCTAAAACAAAATCCTTTTAAACTTTAACTTCAACATAATATGGAAAAAGTAAAATGAGATAATTCCATTTACTTATTCACATGGATATTCTACTGGTCGAATAATCACATGAAAAATCAATAACCACTTTCACAATGATGGAATGCATAATGCCAGACTGTCATAACCATGTATCCAAGGCCTCGTTTCAAGACTACAAATAATATTTTTTCAATGCCTCCTGCCAAGACACTAGTTTGTGTCATGAGACCTACCGATGCATCGAGGAGCTATAGCGGGCTCCACCCGTCACTTATTAAGTCCAATGCATTCCTCATATGAATATGGTTAAACATATCATAGACCATAACATAATCGTATCACATAAAACATGGATAAAGGAAACATAAAATTTCCACATTTAAATGAAAAGATATCAATAAAACACATTGATATAATAAAAATACATTCAAAACCATTTTCAATACCAAAATAAAATAAAATTAAAACATTGTATTTACTTTTCATTTAAAAAATGCTCTGTCTTGTAGAAGAAGTCGAAACTCAAATAATGGTCACGTCAGTGGAGAAGTCGTTGTCGCCACATACGTACGACAAAAAATTATTCCCTTTTGTCGTTTAGTAAAACGCTTCGTATAAAAAATAATCCTTTTGAATAAATGTAAAAGTCAAAGGGGTTCATACACCGTATAAAATAAATTTGTGTATAAAACAAAATATGCCTTAATGAAAGGAGATTGAGAGGAACTCCCTTAACAAGATCATTTTTTAATTATAATAGACCTATTATGTGTATTCACTATAAGTACACAAAAACGAAGTACAAATATAAGATATAACATAATAATATCATGACATAATTTAAAAGTTGGAGATTAACCCAATGAACGAAAATTGGGTTAAGAAGTTCCCTTACCTCATGTCCGACTTGACTCAACCGTTCTTTAACCTCCTAAATAATAAACCAGAGTTAATATCTAATTTCTTAAGAACCTTTTTCATGTTCATTATTCCTTTTATATCACTTATTACCATGTTATGAACATTAAGTAATTATTTAAGTTTACAACGGTCATTTTGTCGATCTTTGGTACTTGAGTCAAAAATAAACTTCTTATAATTACAAGTTGTTCATGTGGTGAAATATAAATTATATACAGAATTATATTCATGATGTAGATATCATATATATAATATATATCCACTATATACGTGAATTTATAATATTACATAACATTTAGAGGTAAGAAATGAAATGCACCGTTCATGGAGACGATAAGCCGTATGTACGCATGAACTGTACTTTCATTTCTATTTCATATTTAATGGAATGAAATTATCATTATATAAAGGTATAATCTAATTCCAGTATAATTTAATGTATAATATCACTTACTCCATCCTTTATACGTCCCACATTTGGCAATAACAATTCAAATCACTTTGAGTGGGCGGTAGTTCACACTTCCTCAAATGAAATTATCACATTTTCACAACATGAAATGCATAAAGATATGTTTTAAATGAAAAATACAGAAGAATATAGAGGAAATAAATATAATATATATCATAAATAAATATAGTTCCATCATAATGTCTACCATGAGAGGTGGTAGGAGAAGATAGAACAATCATCGTTTCGTGAGGTAGTAATTCAGCATCCACGGAAACAGTATGTTCCTTAACCATTAGACGGAGGTGTGAGAAAGTGTAGCTCTAATACTTATCATAACAACATAGTAGTATATATTATATACTCATGTTGTTACAAAATAAATGAATAAAAAGATTTTAGGGGGTTGGAGAAGCAAAATAAAACAAAATAACGTAAAAGAAGACATTACCTTAAAATTGGGTAACTCTTTTTGATTTGAGCCAAAGGCTTCCTTGGGAAGACTTATTCCCAAAGTGAGGATTTTAGGAGTAATTTAGGAAAGTTGAGAGAGTATTTGGGCAGATTTTGGCTGATGAAAATGGCTTGGAAGGTGTGAATAAGGTGGTAGTGGCGGGGGCCTTTATAAGAGGAGAGGAGGGGCACTCTTGGAAGGTCATGAAATGATACTTTATTATATATTGAGTTTCGGATTTTAAAAGTCCCACACTTATAGATTTTGAGTATAAGGTGATAAGGGTTCGAAATATACTCATACAATAAGTTTTTGACAAGTTAAAGTCTTAGATTTTACATTATCTTGTCTTTTTATTTAAATCGTTAATTAATGAGGTAATCGCTGCATCATCATGGTGTCATAATTTTTTTAATTTATTTAATGTATAAAAATTATAAAAAAAATATCATGTTCTAGGAAATATTTTTATATTTCTAATGAATATTTATAGTCTAAAATTTATCTTAAATAACCCCATGTAATAATTGTTTTAGTAAAAAACACATGTTTGTGGCAATTTTATTTTTACCGTAAATAAAAAAGTTATTAATGTCATTTTCTTACCCATGTGAATCAATGGGGTCCCCAAGTTGACCCATGGATTTTCTCGGTCGGCCATGAATCATAAAATATGGTTAGAACAAGTTTAAGGGTATTTTCATATTTTTATAATATCATTTTTACCTTAAATTACACTAATTATCTTTAATCGCGATTAATTTAACTTAAAAGTTACTATTCACCAAAAAAATATTTTATTCCCATTGAACCACATTTTACATCCTAATTAAAACCATGTATGTAGGATTTTTGAAAATCAAATCATAGAAGTGGTAAGGTTTCATTTAAATGAAAAATCAGTTTTTAACTACCACTTAGTGGTTTCACTATTCATCAAAAATTGAAATTTTTCAGAACAATGCCAAATTTCACCCTAAGATATAATTGATATTCCAAATTAAAAACTGATGTATATTATAAAAAATTAAAAACATATAACTTGAATAAATTAATTTTATAATTAATTCCCCTTGTCACAACAAATAGCTTGTTTTTAAGAAACAATATATATCAAAAGATTGACAATTGTTTATGTCCAATTTCAAAGTGAAAATAATTCTAATGACCACCATTGGATAAAATGGTAAAAATATATTCTAATTATAATTTAAAACCACTGAATAGTATAATTTATCAATATAAATTATTTTTATTAAAAAAGTTATTAATAAGTATTTTTTCACTATTCATAAAAAATTGGAAGTTCTCAGAAAATTCCAAAAATTCCACATAGGCTAATTTCGATATTCCGAATCCAAAAATGAAATCCATTTTGAAATATAAAATATAGAAAATTTCAAAAAGTGGGTATTACTATTCATAATGGCTATTTTGATTGGTCGCGGTGTGTTAGAATCTCTAACTTGCGTACAGTCCAAGCTATTGCATTATTGAAAGATAAGTGTATCGTGGAAGCTCAGGGTGTTACATTCTCCCCTCATTCAATAAATTGCATCCTCGCAATTTAGAATTTTTCTTTGAAAATAAAAGGTTGAAAATAGAAAATACCTTTGTGGAAAACCCACATCGGAAATAAGGTTAATAAAATATAGCCTTAATAAGAGTGAAAGGGAAATGAAAAAGTCACCACCAAATTATGATCTCGATAAAGAGAACATTGGTGGAAATTAAAGACATATAATTGGAGGAAAAACATAAATATTTGTAGGGATTGATTGAGGTCATCAATCACAAACAAGTGTAAAATTGAGGGCCTCAAATACTTTAATCTATGTTGATTTATAATTTTATCATTTCAACAAGACATAAGGTATTAGAATAACACATTTTTTGTTTTAATATCTCTTTACTAAAGTTTAAAAATTAATTTATTCATAGAATAAGAGATAGGTATATATATATTTATTCTTGAAAAGAAGAGTTTCAGCCTTCAACTAATTTCTACCACAAACTCATCTTTTACTCAAAAAGATAATAGAACTCAAAAATATTATATTTATCCAAATTGTAAGAGGTTAAAAATATTAACACATACCATTTAGATTAGGAATACTATTTTTTAATAACAAGGGACTTCCTGTAGGCTAGTGGTAGGTAATAATGGCCTGTGGAAATGTGGTTGTGGGTTTGATTCCTATAGCTTTGTCCAACGCGACGAGTTATCCCCCGACCTACAGGTTGTCCTTTTCCTAAAACTATAGTATTATAATATTCCAAAAATAATATTCAGAAATGTTTTAACCTTAAACAATACTATCCAAGGTTCAACATAATCCATTCCAACCTTTATAGTTATCCAAAATACTTCTGTCCAACCCACAGTCCAAATTTTATAAGGAAGGTAATCATAATGAAGATCCTTTTTTCTGTGTAACAACATGTGAACACCTTCATCATGTATTCTTTTAAAACATTGCAACATCCTGAATTACCATAAATCCTTGTTGATTACATTAATGATCCCTTATTCCATATAGAATACTAGATATACTCCTTCTTTCAAAAAATGTATACAAATCATTAATCAGTTTCAAGGAAGTTAAGAATATCCAATATAATTTATCCAAATCAATCATGTGTTATTCCAAAATAACTATCTCGGTATCAGAACCATATTATGGTTTATCTTTATCTCAACCATATATTTTCCAAAAATTTATCCTGCTATGGAGTCACTTTTCTTGGTTCCACAAAATCTCATGTCCTTGATGAAATAGTACTGCAGTACAATCCTTATATACTCCATAATTATTATAACCGGTACATCATTGATAAAACACTCAAATGACAAAATTCTTTAATAAAAACATAAGAACTCTAATCATTTCTCCTCATATACAGTAGTATCATAACTTTATTATTATCCAATAACATCATTTGGGGCATACTCTGATGATTTGGACATTTGTTTGCGTAGTTTCCCCACTCCTTGCAGATAAAGCATTGTACATTTGAAAATTTTTCTTACCCTTGTAGTCATGCACTTGGTGTCCTTTTCTCCACACTTATAACAGACTCCCATTCCCTTTAGGCAAGTTCCAAGGTGTTTCTTCCCACAGTTATCATATATTAAAAAATTCTTATTTTGTCTCGTCCCTTTATCCATTATTCTCTCTTCCATAATTTTCTTCTCTAGCTTCCCTTCAAATCCATAAGACTCAGAGAATTCTTTACATATCTTATTAACACATGATACGATTTCTTCAAATGTTGAGAACAAATGGGAGACTATTTACCTTCAAAATGTTGGCTAAATATCATTAATTATATGATCCTTCTTACTCTTTGGATCATATGTATTGTTGGAGTTCACATTCCTTCTACTGGGCAACATTTCTATATAATGGTATAAACTAGGATATTTTATAAATTGCAATGAATAACTCCAAACTTGTAAAATACTTAATGTAAATTTAAAGGTTTATGGATATAATCCATAATCATAAAAAATGTTTTCTTTGATGATGTATATACTCATAAACCCTTCATAATGGTTTGTAAAAAATGATAATTATCCTAAGCATATCTCCCGGGAGTGTCATAACCAAGAGTGTAGCAAGACCCGTTTTCATGCACCAGTTCCCGTTCGAGTCTAGCTCAACGCGGTGTTTTTGGGTTTTACCTATAGGTACATCTGTGCCATAGCTGCCGCTACCTGTTCGTATCCGGACAAGGACATATTCCTTAGAAAACTCACAAAATATCTATAATGCCAAAATTCTAGGATGTTATTCTATACTAATCCTCAAAGTCTATCTTATGGCTATGTGCTCTAATTAGAGTTTTTTCTAAATCTTGCCTCCAAGGTTAGTACTAAACTGCCACTGATACCAACTGTAATGCCCTGACCCCAGTTACCAAGAGTCGTTGCATTATTGCGTAACATTGGCATGATCACAAAAGATCATGTCTCGAAAGACTGATTAGTTTAGTAGCCTTGGAAACACTAGATACATTCATAAATGTTAAATTACATCATTAAGTGAAAAATCACAATAACATAGTCTCTATAGTCCACACTTCTATCCCCTTTAGAATATCTCTGTAGGTCAGTCATAAAATATTTCTTCACATCCTGGAAAAAATAAAACATTGAAAGGGGTGAGCTCAGATGCTCAGTAAGGATAACAATATAGCAGAAGCTTTCATAAAAAAACATAAAAATTTAAGGCAATGTATAACTAAAAAAAGCCTTTTAAACTTGAACTTCAATATAATATGGAAAAAGTAAAATGAGATAATGCAATTTACTTATTCACATGAATATTCTACTGGTCGAATAATCACATGCAATATCAATAACCACTTTCACAATGATGGAATGCATAATGCCAGACTATCATAACCACGTAGCCAAGGCCTCGTTCCATGACTACAAATAATATTTTGTCGAGGCCTTGTGCGAAGACACTATTTTGTCTCATGACACCTGCCGATGCATCGAGGAACTATAGCGGGCTCCACCCGTCACTTATTAAGTCCAATGCATTCCTCATATGAATAGGTTTAAACATATCATAAAACATAACATAATTGTATCACATAAAACACGCATAAAGGAAACATAACATTTCCACATTTCAATATCAAGATATCAATACAACACATTGATATAAAAAAACACTTTCAAAATCATTTTCAATACCAAAATAAAAGGAAATTAAAACATTGTATTTACTTTTCATTTAAAAAAAGTTATGGCTTGTAGAGGAAGCCGAAACTCAAATAATGGTCACAGCGGCGGAGAAGTCATTGTCTCCGCATACGTATGACAAAAAAAACATTCCCTTTTCCATTTAGTAAAACTCTTCGTATAAAAAAGATTCTTTTTGAATAAATGTAAAAGTCAAAGGGGTTTATACACCGTATAAAAGAAAGTTGTGTATAAAACAAAATATGCCACAATGAAAGGATATTGAGACGAACACTTTTACCAAGATAATTTTTTAAATAAAATAGACCAATTATGTGTATTCACTATAAGTACACAAAAAGGAAGTACAAATACAATATAGAACAAAATAATATCATGACGTAATTTGAATGTAGGAGATTAACCCAAATAACAGAAATGGGGTTAAGAAGTTCCCTTACCTCGTGTCCGACTTGACTCGACCATTCTTTAACCTCTTGAATAATAAACTAGAGTTAATTTATAATTTCTTAAGAACATTTTTAATGTTCATTATTCCTTTTATATCACTTATTACCATGTTATGAACATTATGTAAATATTTAAGTTAACAATGGTCATTTTGTAGATCTTTTGGTACTTGAGTCAAAAATAAATTCGGATAATTACAAGTTGTTCATGTGGTGAAATATCTATTATATCCAGAATTATATTCATTATGTAGGTATCATATATATAATATAAATCCAGTATATACACGCATTTATAATATTACATAACATTTAGAGGTAAGAAATGAAATGCACCGTGCATGGAGACGGTAAGCCGTACGTACGCTTGAACGCTAATTTCATTTCTATTTCATATTTAATGGAATAAAATTATAATTATATAAAGGTATAATATAATTACCATATAATATATTGTATAATATCACTTACTCCATTATTTATACATCCCATATATGACATTAACGATTCAAATCACTTTGAGGGGGCGGTAGTCCGCACTTCCTCAAATGAAATTATCGCATTTTCACAACATGAAACGAATAATGATATGTTTTAAATGTAAAATACAGAATAATAGTGAAGAAATAAATATAACATATATAAAAAATAAATATAGTTCCATCATAATGGCCACCATGAGAGGTGGTAGTAGAAGATAGAACAATCATCGTTTCGTGAGGCAATAATTCACCATCCACGGAAACAGTATGTTCATTAACCATTAGACGGATGTGTGAGTAAGTGTAGCTCGAATAATTATCATAAAAACATCCTAGTATATTGAAGATACTGGTGTTGTTACAAAATAAAGGAATAAAAAGAGTTTATGGGATTGGAGAATCAAAATAAAACAAAAGAATATAAAAGAAGACATTACCTTAAAATCGGGTAACTCTTTTTGATTTGAGCCAATGGATTCCTTGGGAAGACTTCTGCCCAAAGTGAGGCTTCTCGGAGTAAGATAGGGAACTTGAGAGAGTAATTTGTCAGAGGTTTTCTGAGACAAATGGCTTGGATGGTGTGAATAATGTGGTAGTGGTGGGGGGCTTTTATAAGAAGAGAGGAGGGGCACTCTTGGAATGTCATGAAATGTTACTTTATTATATAATGAGTTTCGGATTTTAAAGGAACCAAGCTTATATATATCGAGGATAATGTGATAGAGGTTCGAAATATACTCATCCAATTGGTTTTTGGCAAGTGTAAGTCTTAGATTTTACATTATCTTTTCATTTTATTTAATTCGTTAATTAATGAGGCAATCGCTGCATCATCATGGTGTGATAAATTTTTTAATTTATATAATGTCTAAAAATTATAAAAAAAATATCATGATATAGGAAATCTATTTATATTTCCAATTAATATTTATAGTCTAAATTTTAACTTATTTAACTCCATGTAGTAACTGTTTTAGTAAAACAACACATGTTTGTGACAATTTTATTTTTACCGTAAATAAAACATTATTAATGTCATTTTCTTACCCATGTGGCTCCATGGGGTCCCCAAGTTGACCCATGGATTGTATTCGTCGTCCATGACTCATTCAATAAGGGTAGGAGAAGTTTAAGGGTATTTTCATATTATTATAATATCATTTTTACCTTAAATTTCACTAATTACCTTTAATCACGATTAATTAAATTTAAAACTTACTATTCACCAAAAAAATATTTTAATCCCATTTAACAAAATTTTACTTCCTATTGACAACCATGTATGTCATATTTTTGAAAATCAAATCCCAGAAGTGGTAATTTTTTATTTAAACGAAAAATTAGTTTTTTAACTACCACTTAGTGGTTTCACTATTCATAAAAAATTGATGTTTTTCAAAACAATGTCAAAATTTCACCCAAAGCTATAATTGATATTCCAAATTCAAAAATAATGTCTTTTTTAAAAAATTACAAACATATAAGATGCATTAATTAATTTTATAATTAATTCCCGCTGTCACAACAAATAGCGTGTTTTTAAGAAACAATATATATCAAAAGATTGACAATTGTTTACGTCCAATTTCAAAGTGAAATTAATTCTAATGACTACCATTGGATAAAATGGTAAAAATATATTATAATTCTACTTTAAAACCACTCAATAGTATAAATTATCACTATAAGTTATTTTGATTAAAAAAGGTTGTTTTTAAGTATTTTTCACTATTCATAAAAAATTTGACGTTCTTAGAAAAATACCAAAAATTCAACATAGGCTAATTTCGATATTCCGAATCAAAAAATGAAGTCCATTTTGAAATATAAAATATATATAATTTCAAAAAGTTGGTATTACTATTCATAATGGCTATTTTGATTGGTCGCGTTGTGTTAGAATCTCGAACTTGCGTACAATGCAAGCTATTGCATTATCGAAAGAGAAGCATATCATGGAAGCTCAGGGTGTTACATTATCCCCACATTCAATAAATTGTGTCCTCGCAATTTGATTTTTTTTTTGAAAATAAAAGGCTGAAAATAGAAAATACCTCTGTGGAAAACCAACATCGGAAATAAGGTTAATAAAATTTAGCCTTAATAAGAGGGAAAGGGAAATGAAAAATTCACCACCAAATTATGATCTCGATAAGGAGAACATTGGTAGAAATTAGGGACATATAATTGGAGTAAAAACGTAAATATTTGTAGGGAGTGATTGAGGTCATCAATCAAAAACAAGTTTAAAATTGAGGGCCTCAAAGCCTTCAATCTATGTTGATTTAAAATATTATCAATTCAACAACACATAAGGTATTAGGATAACACATTTTTAATTTTAATATCCCTTTACTAAAGATTAAGAATTTATTTATTCATATAATAAGATATTTGTATATATAAATATGTATTCATGACAAGTAGAGTTTCAACCTTTAACTAATTTCTACCACAAACTCATCTTTCACTTAAAAAGATAATATCACTCAAAAATATTATATTTATCTTAATCGTACAAGGTTAAAAATATTAACACATACCATTTAGATTAGGAAAAATATTTTTTAATAACCAAGGACTTCCTGTAGGCTGGTGGTTGGTAATAAAGGCATGTCACACTATGGTTGTGGGTTCGATTGCTACAGCTTTGTCCGACGCGAGGGGTTATCCCCCGACCTACAAGTTGTCCTTTTCCTAAAACAATAGTATTATAATATTCCAAAAATAATATTCATAATTTTTTTACCTTAAAAAATACTATCCAAGGTTCATCTTAATCCATTCCAACCTATATAGTTATCCAAAATACTTCTGTCCAACTCACATTCCATATTTTATAAGGAAGGTAAACATAATGAAGATCCTTTTTTCCGCGTAACAACATGTGAACACCTTCATCATGTATTCTTTTAAAAAACTGCAACATCATAAATTACCATAAATCCTTAAGGATTACATTCATGATCCCTTATTTTTTATAGAATACTAGATATAGTCCTTCTATCCAAAAATGTACACAAATCATTAATCAGTTTCAAGGAAGTTAAGAATATCCAATATAATTTATCCAAATCAATCATGTATTATTCCAAAATCACTATCTTGGCATCAAAACCATATTATGGTTTATATTTCTCCCAACCATATATTTTCCAAAAATTTAACCTGTTGTGGAGTCACTTTTCTTGGTTCCACAAAATCTCATGTCTTTGATGAAATAGTACTCCATTACAATCCTTATATACTCCATAATTATTATAACTGGTGCATCACTGATACAGCACTCAAATGAAAAAATTATTTAATAACAACATAAGAACTATAATCATTCCTCCTCATCTATGGTAGTATCATAACTAGGTTATTATCCAATAACATCTTTGGGGCATACTCTGATGATTTTGACATTGGTTTGCGTAGTTTCCCCACTCCTTGCAGATGAAGCATTGTACATTTGAAACCTTTTTCTTACCCCTGAAGTCATGCACTTGGTGTCCTTTTTCTACATACTTATAATAAACTCCCATTCCCTTTAGGCAAGTTCCAATGTGTTTCTTCGCACAGTTATCACATATTGGAAAATTCTTCTTTTCCCTCGTCCCTTTATCCATCATTCTCTCTTCCTTCCCTTTCTTCTCTATATTTCATTCAACGCCATAAGACTCAAAGAATTCATTACTTATCTTATTAACACATGATACTATTTATTCATATGTTGGGAACACATGGGAGACTATTTCCCATCTAAATGTTTGCTTAAAACCATGAAAGATATGATCCTTCTTACTCTTTGGATCATACGTATTGATGGAGTTCACATTCATTCTACTGGGATCCATTTCAATACAATGGCATAAACTATGTTAGTTTATGAATTTCAATGAATAACCCCAAACTTGTAAAATAGTTAATGTAAATTGAACGGTTTATGGATATAAACCATAGTCATAAAAAATGTTTTCTTTGAGAAAGTATATACTCATAAACCCTTCATAATGGTTTTAAAAAAATGAGAATTATCCTAAGCATATCCCCCGGGAGTGTTGTAACCAAGAGTGCATAAAGGCACGTTTTTGTGCACCAGTTCCCATTCGAGTCTAGCACAAAGCGGTGTTTTTGGGTTTTACCCCTAGGTACATCTGTGCCAGAGCCGCCTCTACCTACTTGCATCTAGAAAGGGATGTATTGCTCGGAAAACTCACAAAATCTCTATAATACCAAAATTCTAGGAAGTTATTCTATACTAATCCTTAAAGTGTATCTTATGGCTATGTGCTCTAATCAGAGTTTTTTCTAAATATAGCTTCCCAGTTTAGTACTAAACTGCCTCTGATACCAACTGTAATGCCCCGACCCCAGTTACCCAGAGTCGGTGCATTATTGCGTTACATTGACATGATCACAAAAGATCATGTCTCGAAATACCGATTAGTTTAGTAGTCTTGGATACACTAGATACATTCATAAATGTTACATTACACTATAAAGTGAAAAATCACAACAACATAGTCTCCATAGTCCACACTTCTATCCCCTTTAGACTATCCCTGTAGGTCAGTCATAAAACATTTCTTCAAATCCTGGAAAAAATAAAACATTGAATGGGCTGAGCTCAGATGCTCATTAAGGATAATAATATAGCGGATGATTTCATAAATAAACATAAACATTTAAGGAAATGTATATCTAAAACAAAAGCCTTTTAAACTATAACTTCAACATAATATGGCAAAAGTAAAATGAGATAATGCCATTCACTTATTCACATGGATATTTTACTGGTCATATAATCACATGAAATACCAATAACCAATTTCACAATGATGGAATGCATAATGCCAGACTATCATAACCACATATCCAAGGCCTCGTTCCAAGAATACAAATAATATTTTGTCAAGGCCTCTTACTAAGAAACTAGTTTGTCTCATGAGACCTGCCGATGCATCGAGGAGCTATAGCGGGCTCCACCCATCACTTATTAAGTCCAATTCATTCCACATATGAATAGGTTTAAACATATCATAGACCATAACATAATCGTATCACATAAAAAATGGATAAAGGAAACATAACATTTCCACATTTCAATCACAAGATATCAATACAACACATTGATATAATAAAAACACATTCAAAACCATTTTCAATACCAAAATAAAAGTAAATTAAACTTTGTATTTAATTTTCATTTACAAAAAGTTATGGCTTGTAGAAGAAGCCGAAACTCAAATAATGGTCACGGCGGCGGAGAAGTCGTTGTCGTCGCATACGTACGACAAAAAAAACATTCCCTTTTGTCGTTTAGTAAAATGCTTCGTATAAAAAATAATCCTTTTGAATAAATGTAAAAGTTAAAGGGGTTTATACACCGTATAAAAAAATTTGTGTATAAAACAAAATTTGGCTCAATGAAAGGATATTGAGAGGAACTCCCTTACCAAGATCATTTTTTTTAAAAAAATACCTCTTATGTGTATTCACTATAAGTACACAAAAACGATGTACAAATATAAGATAGAACATAATAATATCATGACATAATTTGAATGTATGAGATTAACCCAATGAACAGAAATTGGGTTAAGAAGTTCCCTTACCTCGTGTCCGACTTGACTCAACCATTATTTAACCTCTGGAATAATAAACTAGAGTTAATTTTAATTGCTTAAAAACCTTTTTCATGTTAATTATTCGTTTTATATCACTTATTACCATGTTATGAACATTATGTAATTATTTAAGTTAACAACGGTCATTTTGTCGATCTTTGGTACTTGAGTCAAAAATAAACTTCTTATAATTACAAGTTGTTCATGTGGTGAAATATCCATTATATCCAGAATTATATTCATGATGTAGATATCATATATATAATATATATCCAGTATATACATGAATTTATAATATTACATAACATTTAGAGTTAAGAAATGAAATGCACCGTTCATGGAGACGGTAAGCCGGATGTACGCAAGAACGCTACTTTCATTTCTATTTCATATTTAATGGAATGAAATTATCATTATATAAAGGTATACTCTAATTCCAGTATAATATAATGTATAATATCACTTACTCCATCCTTTATACATCCCGCATATGGAAATAATGATTGAAATCACTTTGAGGGGGCGGTAGTCCGCACTTCCTCAAATGAAATTATCGCATTTTCATAACATGAAAAGAATAATGTTCTGTTTTAAATGTAAAATACATAACCATAGAGAGGAAATAAATATAATATATATCATAAATAAATATATTTCCATCATAATGGCTACCATGAGAGGTGGTTGGAGAAGATAGAACAATCATCGTTTCGTGAGGCAGTAATTCGGCATCCACGGAAACAGTATGTTCTTTAACCATTAGAAAAAGGAGTGAGTAAGTGTTTCTCGAATACAAATCATAAAAAACATCCTAGTATATTTAAGATAGTGGTTTTGTTACAAAATAAAGGAATAAAAAGAGTTATGGGGTCGGAGAGGAAAAATAAAACAAAAGAACATAAAAGAAGACATTACCTTAAAATTGGGTAACTCTTTTTGATTTGAGCCTCAGGATTCCTTGTAAAGACTTATGCCCAAATTGAGGAATCTAGGAGTAATATAGTAATTTTGAAAGAGTAGTTGGGCAGAGGTTGGCCGAGGAAAATGGCTTGGAAGGTGTGAATAAGGTGGTAGTGGTGGGGGGGGGGGGGGGCTTTTATAAGAGGAGATGAGGGGCACTCTTGGAATGTCATGAAATGATACTTTATTATATAATGTGTTTCAGATTTTAAAAGTCCTACACTTATATATTTGGAGGATAAGGTGATAAGGGTTCGAAATATACTCATCCAATAGGTTTTTGACAAGTTAAAGGCTTAGATTTTACATTATCTTTTCATTTTAATTAAATCATTAATTAATGAGGTAATCGCTGCATCATCATGGTGTCATAAAATTATTAATTTATATAATGTATAAAAATTATAAAAAAAATATCATGATCTAGGAAATATTATTATATTTCTAATTAATATTTATAGTCTAAAATTTATCTTATATAACCCCATGTAATAATTGTTTTTGTAAAACAACACATTTTTGTGACAATTTTATTTTTACCTTAAATAAAAAGTTATTAAGGTCATTTTCTTACCCATATGGATACATGGGGTCCCCAAGTTGACCCATGGATTTTATTTCTCTGCCATGACTCATAAAATAAGGTTAGTAAAAGTTTAAGGGTATTTTCATATTTTTATAATATCATTTTTACATTAAATTTCACTAATTACCTTTAATCGCAATTAATTTAACTTAAAAGATACTATTCAGAAAAAAATTATTTTAATCCCATTGAACCAAATTTTACATCCTAATGACAACCATGTGTGTATTATTTTTGAAAATAAAATCACAGAAGTGGTAATTTTTCATTTAAACGAAAAATCAGTTTTTAACTACCACTTAGTGGTTTCACTATTCATCAAAAATTGAAATTTTTCAGAACAATGGCAAAATTTTACCCTAATCTATAATTAATATTCTGAATTCAAAAATGATGTCTATTTTACAAAATTACAAACATATAACATGAATTAATTAATTTTATAATTAATTCCCCTTGTCACAACAAATAGCGTCTTTTTAAGAAACAATATATATCAAAAGATTGACAATTGTTTATGTCCAATTTCACAGTGAAATTAATTCTAAATGACCACCATTGGATAAAACGGTAAGAATATAATCTAATTATACTTTAAAACCACTCAATAGTATAATTTATCAATATAAATTATTTTGATTAAAAAGTTATTTTTAAGTATTTTTTCACTATTCATAAAAAATTGGAAGTTCTCAGAAAATTCCAAAAATAAAACATAGGCTAATTTCAATATTATGAATCCAAAAATGAAGTCCATTTTGAAATATAAAATATATAAAATTTCAAAAAGTGGGTATTACTATTCATAATGGCTATTTTGATTGGCCGCGGTGTGTTAGAATCTCGAACTTGCGTACAATGCAAGCTATTGCATTATTGAAAGAGAAGCGTATCGTGGAAGCTCGGGGTGTTACATTCTCCCCTCATTCAATAAATTGTGTCCTCGCAATTTAGGATTTTTCTATGAAAATAAAAGGTTGAAAATAGAAAATTCCTTTGTGGAAAACCTACAACGGAAATAAGGTTAATAAAATTTAGCCTTAATAAGAGGGAAAGGGAAATGAAAAAGTCACCACCAAATTATGATCTCGATAATGAGAACATTGGTGGAAATTAGAGACATATAATTGGAGGAAAAATGTAAATATTTTTAGGGAGTGATTGATGTCATCAATCACAAAAAAGTGTAAAATTGAGGGCCTCAAAGCCTTCAATCTATGTTGATTTAAAATATTAGCATTTCAACAAGACATAAGGTATTAGGATAACACATTTTTTGTTTTTATATACCTTTACTAAAGTTTATGAATTAATTTATTCATAGAATAAGAGAGTTATATATATATTTATTCTTGACAAGTAGAGTTTCAACCTTCAACAAATTTCTACCACAAACTCATATTTCACACAAAAAGATAATAGAACTCAAAAATATTATATTTATCCTAATAGTACAAGGTTCAAAATATTAACACATACCATTTAGATTAGGAAAACTATTTTTTAATAACCAAGGACTTCCTGTAGGATAGTGGTAGGTAATAAAGGCCTGTCACACTATGGTTGTGGGTTCGAATCCTATAGCTTTGTCTGACGCGACAGGTTATCCCCCGACCTACAGGTTGTCCTTTTCATAAAACTATAGTATAATAATATTCCAAAAATAATATTCATAAATGTTTTAATACACTGCAACATCCTGAATTACCATAAATCATTTTTGATTACATTAATGATCCCTTATTCCTGATAGAATACTAAATATACTCCTTATATCCAAAAATCTATACAAATCATTAATCAGTTTCAAGGAAGTTAAGAATATCCAATATAATTTATCCAAATAAATCATGTATTATTCCAAGATCACTATCTCGGTATCAGAACCATATTATGGTTTATCTTTCTCTCAACCATATATTCTCCAAAAATATAACTTGTTGTGGAGTCACATTTCTTGGTTCCCCAAAATCTCAAGTCCTTGATGAAATAGTACTAAAGTACAATCCTTATATACTCCATAATTATTATAACAGGTACATCATTGATACAACAATGAAATGACAAAATTATTTAATAACAACATAAGAACTCTAATCATTCCTCCTCATCTGTGGTAGTATCATAACTTGATTATTATCCGATAACATCATTTGGGGAATACTCTGATGATTTGGACATTGGTTTGTGTAGTGTCCCCACTCATTGCAAATGAAGCATTGTACATTTGAAACCTTTTCTTACCCTTGCAGTCATGCACTTGGTGTCCTTTTTCTCCACACTTATAACAAACTCCCATTCCCTTCAGGCAAGTTCCAAGGTGTTTCTTCCCACAGTTATCATATATTAAAAAATTCTTATTTTCCCTCGTCCCTTTATCCATCATTCTCTCTTCCATCCCTTTCTTCTCTAGCTTCCCTTCAAAGCCATAAGACATAGAGAATTATTTACATATCTTATTAACACATGATACTATTTCTTTAAATGTTGAGAACACATGGGAGACTATTTCCCTTCTAAATGTGGGCTAGATATCGTGAAAGATATGATCCCTCTTACTCTTGGGATCATACATATTAATGGAGTTCACATTCCTTCTACTGGGCGCCATTTCTATACAATGGCATAAACTAGGATAGTTTATGAATTGCAATGAATAACTCCAAACTTGTAAAATACTCAATGTAAATTGAAAGGTTTATGGATATAATCCATAATCATAAAAAATGTTTTCTTTGAGGAATTATATACTCATAAACCCTTCATAATGGTTTGTAAAAAATGAGAATTATCTTAAGCATATCTCCCGGGAGTGTCGTAACCAAGGGTGAAGCAAGGCCCGTTTTCGTGCACCAGTTCCCGTTTGAGTCTAGATCAAAGAAATGTTTTCGGGTTTTACCCCTAGGTACATCTGTTCCAGAGATGCCTCTACCTGCTCGTATCCCGACAAGGATATATTGCTCGGAAAACTCACAAAATCCCTATAATGCCAAAATTCTAGGAAGTTCTTCTATACTAATCCTCAAATTCTGTCTTATGGCTATTTGCTCTAATTAGAGTTTTTTCTAAATCTAGCTTCCAAGGTTAGTACTAAACTGCCACTGATACTAACTGTAATGCCCTGACCACAGTTACCCAGAGACGGTGAATTATTGCGTAACATTGGCATGATCACAAAAGATCAAGTCTCGAAAGACCGATTAGTTTATTAGCCTTAGAAACACTAGATACATTCATAAATGTTACATTACATCATTAAGTGAAAAATCACAATAACATAGTCTCCATAGTCCACACTTCTATCCCCTTAAGAATATCTCTGTAGGTCAGTCATAAAATATTTCTTCACATCCTGGGAAAAATAAAACATTGAAAGGGGTTATCTCAGATGCTCAGTAAGGACAACAATATAGCAGAAGCTTTCATAAATAAACATAATCATTTTAGGCAATGTATACCTAAAACAAAATCCTTTTAAACCTGAACTTCAACATAATATGGAAAAAGTAAATTGAAATAATTCCATTTACTTATTCAAATGGATATTCTACTGGTCGAATAATCACATGCAATATCAATAACCACTTTCACAATGATGGAATGCATAATGCCAGACTATCATAACCACGTAGCCAAGGCCTCGTGCCAAGACTACAAATAATATTTTGTCGAGGCATTGTGCCAAGACACTAGTTTGTCTCATGAGACCTACCGATGCATCGAGGAGCTATAGCGGGCTCCACCCATCACTTATTAAGTCCAATTCATTCCTCATATGAATAGCTTTAAACATATCATAAACCATAACATAATCGTATCACATAAAACATGCATAAAGGAAACATAACATTTCCACATTTCAATATAAATATATCAATACAACACACTGATATAATAAAAACACTTTCAAAATCATTTTCAATACCAAAATAAAAGAAAATTAAAACTTTGTATTTACTTTTCATTTAAAAAACGTTATGGCTTGTAGAGGAAGCCGAAACTCAAATAATGGTCACGGCGGTGGAGAAGTCATTCTCGCCACATACGTATGACAAAAAAATTCCCTTTTTCATTTATTAAAACTCTTCCTATAAAAAATATTCCTTTTGAATAAACGTAAAAGTCAAAGCGTTTTATACACCGTATAAAAGAAAGTTGTGTATAAAACAAAATAAGCCACAATGAAAGGAGATTGAGATGAACTCCCTTACCAAGATATTTTTTAATTAAAATAGACCTATTATGTGTATTAACTATAAGTACACAAAAAGGAAGTACAAATAAAATATAGATCATAATAATATCATGACATAATTTGAAAGTAGTAGATTAACCCAATGAATGGAAATTGGGTTAAGAAGTTCCCTTACCTCGTGTCTGACTTGACTCGACCGTTCTTTAACATCCTGAATAATAATCTATAGTTAATTTCTAATTTCCTAATAACCTTTTTCCTATTAATTATTTATTTTATATCACTCATTACCATGCTATGATCACTATGTAATTATTTAAGTTAACAACGATCATTTTGTCAATATTTGGTACTTGAGTCAAAAATAAACTTCTTATAATTACAAGTTGTTCATGTGGTGAAATATCCATTATATCCAGAATCATATTCATGATTTTGATATCATATATATCATGTATATACAGTATATACATGCATTTATAATATTACATAACATTTAGAGGTAGGAAATGAAATGCACCGTTTATGGAGACGGTAAGTCGTACGTACGCATAAAGGCTACATTCAATTCTATTTCATATTTAATGGAATGAAATTATAATTATATAAAGGTATACTATAATTCCAATATAATATAATGTATAATATCACTTACTCCATCCTTTATACATCCCACATATGGCATTAACGATTCAAATCACTTTGAGGGGGCGGTAGTCCGCACTTCCTCAAATGAAATTATCACATTTGCACAACATAAAAAGCATAACGATATGTTTTAAATGTAAAATACAGAAGAATAGAGAGGAAATAAATATAATATATATCATAAATAAATATAGTTACATCATAATGGACACCATGAGAGGTGGTAGGAGAAGATAGAACAATCATCGTTTCGTGAGGTAGTAATTCACCATCCACAGAAACAGTATGTTCTTTAACCATTATACGGATTTGTGAGTAAGTGTAGCTTGAATAATTATCATAAAAACATACTAGTATAATAAAGATATTGGTGTTGTTACAAAATAAAGGATTAATAAGAGTTTAGGGGGTTGGAGAAACAAAATAAACCAAAAGAACATAAAAGAAGACATTACCTTAAAATAGGGTAACTCTTTTTGATTTGAGCCAAAGGCTTACTTGGGAAGACTTCTTCCCAATTTGAGGCTTATAGGAGTAATAGAGGGATGTTGAGACAGTATTTGGGTAGAGTTTGGCCAAGCCAAATGGCTTGGATGGTGTGAATATGGTTGTAGTGGTGGGGGCCTTTTATAAGTGGAGATGAGGGGCACTCTTGAAAAGTCATGAAATGTTACTTTATTATATAATGAGTTTCGAATTTTAAGGGTCTCAAAATTATATATATTTCAAGTCTAAGGTTATAATAGTTCTAAATATACTCATCCAATAGGTTTTTTTACAAGTTTAAGGCTTATATTTTACATTATCTTTTCATTTTATTTAAATAATTAATTAATGAGGTAATCACTTCATCATCATGGTGTCATAATTTTTTTAATTTATATAGTGTATAAAAATTATAAAAAAATATTATGATGTAGTAAATAGTTTTATCTTTCCAATTAATATTTATAGTCGAAATGTTAACTTATATAACCCCATGTAATAATTGTTTTAGTAAAACAACACATGTTTGTGACAATTTTATTTTTACCTTAAATAAAAAGTTATTAATGTCATTTTCATACCCAAGTGGCTCCTCAGGGTTGTCAAGTTGACACATGGATTTTATTGTTCGGACATGAGTCATCCAATAATGGTAGTAAAAGTGTAAGGGTATTTTCATATTTTTTATAATATCATTTTACCTTAAGTTTCACTAATTACTTTTAATCATAATTAATTAAACTTAAAAGTTAATATTCACCAAAAAATTATTTTAATCCCATTGAACCACATTTTATATCCTAATGAAAACCATGTATTTCGTATTTTTGAAAATCAAATCACAGAAGTGGTAATGTTTCATTTAAATGAAAAACCATTTTTTAACTACCACTTAATGGTTTCACTATTCATCAAAAATTGTAGTTTTTCAGAACAATGCCAAAAATTTTCCCTAAGCTATAATTGATATTACGAATTCAAAAATGATGTATATTTTAAAAAATTTAACAAATATAAGTTGAATTAATTAATTTTATAATTCATTCCCGCTGTCACAACAAATAGCGTGTTTTTAAGAAACAATATATATCAAAAAGTTGACAGTTGTTTATGTCCAATTTCAAAGTGAAATTAATTATAATGACCACCATTGGATAAAATGGTAAAATATATATTCTATTTATACTTTATAAACACTCAATAGTATAATTTATCACTATAAATTATTTCGATTAAAAAATTTGTTTTGAAGTATTTTTCACTATTCATAAAAATTGGAAGTTCTCAGAAAAATAGCCAAAATTCAACATAGGCTAATTTCGATATTCCAAATACAAAAATGTAGTCAATTTTGAAATATAAAATATATAATTTCAAAATGTGGGTATTACTATCCATAAATGGCTATTTTGATTGGTCGTGGTGTGTTAGAATCTCGAACTTGCGTACAATGCTAACTATTGAATTATTGAAAGGGAAGCGTATTGTGGAAGTTTGGGGTGTTACATCCTTGCTAGGATGTTTGGATACTGTGGAATTCTATGTAGTCTACCTACAAGACATGTGGTGTTATAATGTTACTGAGCTACGTACTGAAAAGGACACAATCATGTAGATAAGTGGAATCACATGTCAGGTGGGTTCACATACACATTGTGTACCCATTTTCCTTTCATAATAACCATTTGACTCTCATATCTCTTTCTTCTGGGCTTTTATTATTTGAACATTAGTATAATATGCTGAATTTAATTCCACATAAAAAGAGATGGTGACTTATTTGGTAGATTATTTTTATGATTTGAGATATTTTAGTTGTGATTTAGGCAATGTGTGATAGTGGAAGTGATTAAAAAGGATCAATATAGGGATCCGAGTATCACCCTCCAACTGGTATGGGAATGTGGACACTCTTAGCTATCTACTACATGGTACCCTCCAATGGAATTAGGTTCAAGGTAATCTACCTACAGTGTGGTTCCCCCTATAGAATTAGAGGGTCGATCTTAAATCTTCTAAGGGTACACCCTATGGAAAAGTGTTTGGTGACATTATCATACTAAGTAGTAACTACTAATGGAATTAGTGTGTGAGTCCCCAATACAGTAAGTGGTAAGACCTATAATATTTTGTCATGGGTTATCTATCCACTAAGTGGTACACCCTAGGAAATTATGGTATCGGTCCTCAATCCACTATGTTCTACACCCCTAACGTACTAGGGTGCAGTTCATATATCGACTATGTGGTCCCCCAATAGAATTTGTGTGTGGGTCCTTTATTTATAAAGTTTTACCCCTATTATATAATTCATGTATCCTCCTAGAGTCGGTATCACCCCCCTTTATAGAAAATGTGTGCTACTTCATTTTTCTTATTATTCCCCCTCGAATGCGCAACCTAGTAGAATGGTTTTCTCCCTCAACATGGTCGCTTCATTGGATTGGACCACGAGATGCTTCGCATAATTAATTGAATCTTAAAACTATTGAACATTATTTTCTAGGATTGGTTGTGAGATAGTGACTTCCAGTCAGTCTCATTTTATTTTAGTTGGTATGAGAATATATATATATATATATAGGTATATATGTCATTGGATTTTGTTGCACTCTTTCATTGGGTTGAGCTTTCTGATATCTACTCCTACTATGTCTCTAACTACTCACCCTTCATATTTTTGGGTACCTCATTAGTTATGTATATGCTCACCCATACAACATAGTTTCCCACACATTTCATGTATTATGAAAATATGGAAAATATCGATAATGACTACATAGGATCTAATAAATACTTGGTTTACTAGATGACATATGTTGGTTGGATCATGATGATCAGGTAGTGGAATCTATCAAAGTTTAGTTTTTCTAGTTTTTTAGGTGGGGAAATATTTTTCATTGGGCATGTATTTTTCCCCATTAATATTTAGTTTTAACTATATTTCTCCTTTTATTACCAAGATTATTCTCTTACATTGTTATTACAATATATGATTCATTTTTTAATCTTATAGAATTTATCATTGAGAAGGATAGGTGTTTCCGTATATAAATACCCAAACCATAAATTCCTAGAATTGGTTCTTTATTCTATAACATTGGTACATAAATAAGAATTTCATATCCCAAATTAATGAATGGTTTGTTTGAATTGGAAACCCAAATACAAAGATAAAATTTTCATTACTTCTTGGAATGAAATAAAATATTTAAATTCCATTATAAATATCCATAACTCTTTTATTATTCCTGTATGACATTCATAATACACATCATTACATCGTGGAAAAAATATAACATAAGAATGGTGTGATCCCAGATTCTCAGTAAGGGTATGGAATACAACATAAGAATTAATATTAATGAATGGATAATAACAAAATGTAAACATTCAATGAAACATAATTTTGAGATTAATATGTTAGGACTAAAAGAGGATTAAATAATGACATAATAATAAAAAACCATGGATATAATACAATTCAAATAATCACATGGTCTATCAATTATTAGTTTCATTATGATGGAATGCATAATGTAGGACTTCATAACCATTTTTTCAAGGCCTCTTTCAAATACAATATATAAATTGGTAAAAAACCATACAGGTTTGTCTCATGAGAACTACCAATGCACTGAGGGGCTATATTACGCCCCACCCACTGTATAATATTTTCAATACGTTCATCGCATGAATGGGGTGAAAAATTTTCAACATTATCATTCAAACTCAAAAAACTAGCATAGGAAATGTAAATAACTTTCCCCATTTAGTAAACATAAACAATAATCATTCAGATTAATATGGTCAATGGTATAACAAATAGGACATATATAGTAAGAATAATCACAATCTATTAAATACAAAATTTTAGGTTATATCCTAAAAAATTAGATTCAATTAAACATAATAATCAACATGAGTGTTGATATACATTAAAATTCTCTTATAAAATCATCGAGTTATTCTTTAGACGAATACTCTTTTATATTGAAAGAAAAGTTCATTCCAGTTTTTTTATAAAATTATATGTGATATAATATAAATTTTCAATAATAATAATATTTATCATAGAGAAAATATTGTGGTTGAAATGATATTTTATATTTACTTGAAAATAGATAATAATTCGAGAAGTTACCTTGAATCATGCTTATTTATCACGATGCTTTTCAGAGTTATCGTTATAAAACATGTATCTCACCATACAATAAATGAGGATTATGGTTTGTACATAAATATATAACATTCCCAAATAATTTATCAGGTTTTTATAAGAATAATTATGATTTTCATTATGGTAGTGAGAGGAATAGAGTACCGTGAATGAAATAGGAGGCTCAGGTAAAATCCCTTACCTTATATCTGAATGTGTTCTTCACATGACATTAATATATTAGATAATAAAAATATATCAATTAATTAATTAAAAAATAAAATTATCTACATAAAATTTAGTCATTTTTTATTTATTATGTTAATTTATTTCCTTATTAATAAGTTATAAGATTAAATTCTATCATTTGGAGTGTTCTTTTCCCTGGTTCATGATCGGTTCAATTGAGTTTGAGTAATGTATTTCATGTAAAATGTTTAGAATTATCTATAATTGGAATTTAATTTTATTAATTAAGAATTTATTTATCTTCTATTATGTATTTATTTATTTACACATACGAAGAAGAATCTTTATATATAATGTTATTGATAATCGTTTATCTTTATTTTGGAACTTTTTTATCACAATGAACATGTTTTTTTCTATTATTTAATATCATGCATATAAATGTTTTTCAAAATCATTAAATTATATATAATACATATTTTATAATCTATTCCAACCATAAAAATCGTATCATGAACATCCTTGGATGACAAGTTATATAATA
The DNA here is from genome assembly GCA_963277665.1 of Viscum album. Lineage (NCBI taxonomy): Eukaryota > Viridiplantae > Streptophyta > Magnoliopsida > Santalales > Viscaceae > Viscum > Viscum album. The sequence goes on along the minus strand of OY728119.1, from coordinate 1,345,069,326 downwards.
AAACATTGTTGTCCCTGAAGGTTGTAAATCAAGACCATCCATATGATGATTTTGTTTTTAAAATAAATTAAATAGAAAGTATAAAGATTGATAAAGGGAGTTACATTAACATGATATAATTCCAATAAATATATGATTTTGAACTTATGATGATCATTTTTATAGAGGAGTGGAAGAGATAATATGAATAGAAAATAAATTTAAATAAAATTAAAAGAGAAAGGAAGAGGGTTTGCCTCTTGAAATGACCTCAATAAGAACCACCCCAATGAATTGGATTTTTGCCTTTTGGAAACATCCAAGAGTTCTTGGATGTGTGGAGAAACTATGTAAAAATATTTTTGTATAAAATTTACAAGCATCAATCTATACAGGAGTGAAGAAAAGAGGGGGTGATGGCGCTTTTAATAGTGGATGAGATGGGTAAATTTTCATTGTTTTTAAATTATTCTATTATTAATCTCAAGAATATAATACTATTGATTATTGTAATTAAATATAGTAATAAGTTAAAGTGATTTCAAAAAAATGGTGATTACATCATCCATTACTCAATGAATTGTGTATTTAGATTATAATGTTTTTTACTATAAATTACCATATTTTACTATTCAATCTAAATACAAGTAGTTCAAAAAAATCACAAAAAATAACCATAACCATTTTCAACATATATAATTAAATAATATACACTATTTTATGAAAATAATTTTCTAAATATGTAAAATATTAAATTTAATAAAATATTTATTTACTTGAAAAATATCGATTTTAAATTTTTAAATAGATTTTATAACACATTCGAATATTTACCGAGGTGTCATAAAATTATCCTAAAACCCTATGAATTTTTTTTATTTATGAATACATTTTTTAAAAAATAATTTTACTTTACATGAATTTATTAATTATAATATTAAATATTTATTATTAACAAAAATATCGACAATTATTTATTAATTTTTAAATGTTCACTTACTTATATCATTATATAGTTATACCATAAATTCATTTACAGGGTGCCTAAATTTTATTTATAATTTCATTAGTGTCATTACTATTCATTAGGTTGCTTTTCTATTTATTTGGGTAATATTACAATTCATAAGGTGAGATTAATATTGAGAACGAGTATATGTTTATCTAATCAAATTCTAAATATCTTACTAATTCCAACCCTGTATGTTTTTTTAAAATTATAATTGCAATAGTGTAAAAGAAATGATTAATGGCAATGAAAAAAAAATAGTTGCTTCACTGATACGGAATGTTACATAAATTACAATCTCTAATAAATTTATTTGTAAAACCTAGGGGTGTTACATTTTATCATTCATCCAAAATTTCATTCAACAAAATTTCTAAAATGTTACCTCATAAAATTATTTGGGTAGGTAGTCATAATATGTTCCTCAGTTTCCCAAGTCCCCTCTTAAATTTTACTATTTTTTTCCAACATACTTTAACTAGTTGAGTCATCTGATTCCTCAACACCTATTCTTTACTGACCAAAATTTTTACATTCTATTCAGATTAAGGTAAATCAAGTTCATGATCTACTACTTCATAAGTGAGTACATATAATGGTTCTATAATGTACATAATGATCTATAAGGCATGGAAAACATTGACTAATTTATAAAGGGGTGGTGTTAATTTCAAATGATAGGCCATATCTCCAACTCTCTCTAGAATTTTAGAAGGGAAAATATACATGAGGATCTATATTTCTTTCCTCCCAATTCATATAAGTCCCATCAATTTAGATACATGAATGAAAAAATGATCTCCCACATCAAATTCAAAATACTTACTTAGAATGTCAGTATAGATCATTCTACTACATTGAGATTCTTTGGTATTTGTTTGAATAATCTTTACCATTACTATTATTCCTCCATGTGATCTGGGCCCACAATCATTCATTCACCAACATGATCCCAACATGTACATGTACAAAATCACTTTCCATACAATTCTACATATGGTTTCATTCATATACTAAAATGGAAAATATAATTGTATGCATACTCCACCAATTTTATATAATGATCCCATGTCCCATGAAAATCAGGTGAGAATGATCTAAAAAAGTCTTTTAATGATAGGATCATACTTTTCAAGACCAGTCAGTTTGAGGTTGACAATATGTACAAAAATGAATCCTAATATCAAAATATTTCTAAATACTTGTCCCAAATATTAATATAACTCATGGGTCAGGATCAGATAAAATTGATGTGGGTTCTCCATGATGTCGTACTAATTCATTAATTTATAGTTATGTATGGAAATCCTATGGTAAATCCTCCCTCACAGTAAGGAAATGTGAAGAGTTGGTATATCAATCAATAATTACCCATATTTCATCATTCTTTATTTTAGTTTAGTGTAATATATTGAAAGAATCCATAGTATTGTCATCCCATTTTCTTTTTGGAATAATAATATGTTGTAAGACTTATCTAGGATGTTTTCATTAATACTCCACCTATTGAAAGCCTAAAAACATGATACAAAATCCACAATTTACTTCCTCATGCTATCCCACTAGAAATGTTGCTTCAAATATTTATACACATTAGTGATACAAGTGTGTGTAAGGAAATTTACACTATCAGCATCATCCAATAACTCCATTTTTAGTTCATGTATAGAGGGAACATAAATCCTCTACCCAAATTCTAGAATTCCATCACCACAAATGATGTAATCCAATATCCCAGCATTCACAACGTCAATTTTATTTTGAAGATTCTCATAATAAAACTAAGAACTGTTAATCCTTTCTAATAATTATGTTTGGGAAACCAATAGAAAAAATAATGATGATTCACCATCATTAAAAATTTCCATGTTCATCATCTCAAGATCCATGTAAATATGATCGCTTTTAATCCTCATTTTTTCAGAACTCCATGGTCCTTCATGGATAATGAATCAGCTACCTTATTTTCCTATCCTTGGATATTTTTATTGACCAATAATAATATGCAAGTAGTTCGACCCATCCCATTTTCCTCATGTTGAGTTATTTTTTTATATGATATATTTCAAGCTATTGTAATCTGTATATATCTAGAATCCTTAACCATAGAGATAATGACTCTATATAATTAGATAAATGATTATATCTGAAAACTCAATATTATTATTTGGATAGTTATTTTCATTAATTTATAGATACCTTAATGCATAATATATGACTATATCATTCTACATAAGGACACATCCCACTCTTTTATTCGATGAATCACTATAAATCAGGAATCCACCATTTCCAGATATTTCAGTCAAGAATGAGGCATTCACTAACCTCTTCTTCAATTACTAAAAACATTTTTCACAGATTTTTAATAAATGAAATTAATCCCTTTATGAGTTCGTTTTGTTAATGTTTATCTAACAAAAATAATTTTTTAACTAAATAATGACAATAACCCAGTAAATATACTAAACTATATACATCGATTATGTTCAGTGGTTTATCCCATTTCAGAAATTCCTTTGTCTTCACAGGATCTACTAGGATTCCATCTTTATAGAATATAAGAAAATGAAAAAAAATTTTTGAATCCATAAATCATACTTGATAAAAATCTCATATTACATGATTTATTTATGTGTCTTCAAAATAACTCACAAGTGATTCTAATGATATTTATAGATTATAGTGTATTCCAATATATCATTTAAATATTAAACAACAAATTCATGATTATTTAATTGAATACTCTACTTATTGGATCCCTGAATACAAAGGGTCCATTAGTCACTTCAAAAGGAATTATTGTAAACTCAAAATTCTCATACATGGTTTCAGGATGTTCTTATTGGAATATATTCCTTCTTCACATGAAACTGATGATATCCAGATCAAAGTTCAATCATCAAAATGTATTGGTCTCTCTAATGTTGATGAAATAAGTTATCAATCTGAGGGTGATTTTACTTTATCTTTATAGTAATAGCATTGATATCCCTATAGTCATTTCACAACCACATATATCAATATTTCTTCATAATTAAATGAATTTGTACACTGCACGGATAAAAACTAGGGAAAATAAACACCTTACTACTCAACTCATCTTGTTGTTTCTTAAACTCCACAAATTTCATTGTATCTATTCTATAAGGAGTCCTTGATATAGGTCTTGCACCGGGAATTAAATAAAAAGAAAACCCAATTTCCATTTCTAGAGAATGATATGGTGAATCCTACAGAAATGCAGCAACATATTCTTGCACAACAGTTAAATCCTCAATTTGAATATTGCATTCTTCACCCATTGGTAATAAGTTCTCTTCCTCCCCATGAACTGAATTTAATAGAGTAATGGGGATTGATCTATACGAGAATCAAATTATGATGTTTATGCTAAAAATATAAGGTACTCTACATTGTTCTCAAAATTTAAAAGTCCTTTTTTATGAATTGTATTATCACATTATATTTTATATACAGTTCATACAGAGTATTATATCAAAATCAATCATGGTTATGAAAACGAGGCCTGCAACTGAATCATATTTAGGTATCATAAAGGGGAAAGATCGACACATCATCGTTTCAATGATACATACCTTAATATATTTTACTGAAAAATCATAAATAAAATCAAACCGGAAATGTATAATTTTCTTTTAAATAATGAAATATATAAATGAATGTGAGGATAAAAAATCAAATAATGTATTCCATATGATTTATGAAATGATATAAGTAAATGAAACCACATAATTAGGTACATCATCATCAGCAATTTTGATCACTTGTTCATGGCCTTCCTCCCTTGGAATTATCTAGGGAATTTTTCCTTAGCGTACAAGACATTCATGTGGAAAATGTCCCATATTTATACAATTTTTCCATTGAACATTAAAAGATTATTTCATTCCATTGCAATTACAGGCTTGGGGGAATTTTTTTCACACATTTAATAAACTCACATTCCATTCACGAAAGTACTAGGGTGTTTCATACAATAGTTATTGCATGACATTATTTCAACCATTTAGTTATTCTCCATTTCCTTGTCTCCTTTTACAATGTTATCGTCATTACATATCTTTATTTTTTTTTTCATTTAAATTCATATAATATTGATAATTCATTTTCCATATGGATTGAACATGAGACTATATCTTGTATGATGAGAAATATTGACAAACTAGTGATCATTAGAGGAATGACATTAAAATATAAAATAATAAATCAATATTACTCCTTGGGGTTTGTTTGTAGTATGCAATATGCTTTTCTAACCCAATGATGATAGGTTCAGACTTTGCAAAATTCTCATATTCTGTTTTTTCTCAAACTCAAAAACTTCCTTTCTATATCTTCTCCCTATTCACAAGGAAATTATTTTTCAATGAAAAGTTAATTAAATTCATTCCATTCCATGTTACTTATTTAATCCTTCTCATTCTTTTTTTGAATCAATGGACACCATTGATATGCATCTCCTAAAAGATAATAATTTTTTATAACAACATTATCCTTTTTTACATCCCAATGTGAGAAATAAATTCTCTGAAGAACTTATCCATTTCACAACTAAAAATGGGGTTTTATCCCCATTTAATGATTGAGGATGTTTTCGTATAAATAGGTCTAAAATTTCTCCTCCATGTTTTGGATCAGGATACATTATACAAGTAAGTATTTTGATATTTTCCTAATTCATCTCTCCTAGTATACTTATATGCTTCTCAGAACCAGTCACAACATCAAAACCAACATCATTCTCTTTCATAAGAGGGAAATCCCTATTGGGGAAACACGCATTCATGCAGCATCCATTCCATCAACTACGATCCATTTCTAAAAATTTATACATTATATTAGGTTATGAATGATAATGTATAACGTAAAAGTAGTAAAATAGTTGACATAAATTTAATTCATATTCATACCAAATCTCATAATCCTAATCATTTTTTCATTAGGGAAATATTTAAAATTAAATCCTTCATAATGGTTTTTAATGAAAAGGTATATTATCCTATGTATATAACCTATGAGTATTAATAATGGTGTGGAGTAAGCCCATTATCGTATATTGGGTTACCCTGAGTCAGGCCAGTAACACCTGGTTGTAGTTGTTACTACTAGGTACATCAGTTCTAGAACCACATCCACATATTGTATCCATAAGATGAATTATCTTCTATAATGATCCACATAATATATTCCATTACAAAATTGTATGATTTTAGTATGTGATTATCCTTAATTTCTATATTAGGGTATGTTACCTAATTTATACATTCTAAATATAGTTTCAATATTTTCTACTAAACTTCTAGAAATTTAAATTGTAAAGAACCCAATCCCAGTTGCCCAAAGTTGGTGCCTTATTCTATTACATTGGTATATAAATAAGGATGTCACATCCTAAAGGAAAAAATATTTTATTAGAATTGGATATATAGATATATACATTATGTTTTCATTAAATCATGAAATGTAATACACCATGTAAATTCCATGATAAACATACATAAATCCATGATTATCCATGCAATTCATTTATAATACAAATATTCACCTCATTGGAAAAAATAAAACATAAGAAAGGGGTTATAAAAAACACTCTGTAAGGTTAATCAATATAGTAGAAACAAAAATATTAAGTCATTGTGAATAACTAAATAAACATATTCCATTAAACAAAATATTTAGAATAATATGGAAGCAATAAAAACTGATTAAATAATATTAAAATAATACATTACAATGGGTATTATAATATTAAAATAATCAAATGGACTATAAATTAATAGTATAATAATGTGGTAATTCATAATGTGAGACATCATAACCATTATGTTAGGCCTCTTGTAAAGACCATACATAAACAGGTGAAAGAAGAAAAATAGTTTGGTGATGATGTATTCAAATGCAACGAGAGGCTATGGCGGGCCCCAACCGAAACTTACAAAGTGAAATTCATTACTCATATTAATGGGGTGAAACATAATTAACATAAAAAATAGTATTACAAAAAATAATACAAAATTTAAATCACTGTCACTAGCTATTAAACATAAATACTAACCATTCTAAGAAAAATGGTCAATGGTATACAAAAATAAAACATCCATAGTCAAACTAATAATTAAAAATAAAATAAAATATTGTACATGATATAAAACTTTATTAATCCCAATTATCCATATGAATCAACAAAGGTGTTGATGTAATTTAAAATAATATTCTCAAATCATCGATTAATTATTTAGAGAATTACTCTTATACATTGAAAGAATAGAAATTTAGAAAAAATATATTAATACAACCAAAAGAGAACTTGGATAGTATTTTCATAATAAAAATAGTAATTTATCAAAAAAATATTATGGCATAAAATAGATTATAGAGTTCACTTGGAAATAGATTATATTTAGACAAGTTCCCCTGAATCTAGATTATTTATCATGAGAAATTTTTGAAAGATCCTATTAAAACATATAAATACCCATAAAATCAAGACAGATCATGATTTGTACACATAAATATAATGTAAAAAATTTAATATTTTTTTTGTAAATTATAATAATTAATAATTTAATTTTGGGTTAATATAGAAATAGGGTTACCTGAAAGAAAATGGGGGATTGGGTTGAAACCCTTACTTTATGTCTAAATATATTCTGCACTTGAAAATAATGTCCAGGATAGTAAAATTAATAAATTAATTAAGTAACTCCTAAACATTTATACATATAACTAATTCATTCTAGTCATATTATCTTTATATATGTCCATATTGATATGTTATATGTTTGAATTCTATTTTTCTAGGGTGTTTTTTCGATGACCTCGTGATCGATTCGCTGGCTTATAAAAAATTTTATTCATGTGAAATTGGAATAATTTTCTAGAATTAGAATATAAAGTCATTAATGAAAAACAAGAGGTGTAATTATTGTTTTGTATTATTTTGTTTCTATATATGAGGATGAATAATTAAATAACATATTGATGCTAAATATTAACTTAATTTTAGCAGTTTTTTGTCACAATGAAATAGTTTAGTTCTATTATTTAATATAATTAATATAAAATTGTTAATAAACACAAATAATATATAATTCATATCATATAATCTGGTTCATCCATAAAAATTATTTCATAACCATAATTTAATTTGAAATTAATAAATTAATGTTTGTCGTACACGAAAGTTTTAAATTAGAACCGTCTAATTAGTGACATTGTTTTTAAAATAAAATTGAGAGAGAGTAAAGAGAATTATAATGGATGACTCATTATCCTAAAATAATTATATTATATAAATGATACCAGATTTATCATGATCATTTTTATGGAGTAAGTGTGGAGATAATATGGAAATAAATATATATTTAAATGAAATTCATAGAAAAAGGAAGAGGCTTTACCTCTAGAACAATCCTCATTGAGAACATCCTTAAGGAAACATGTTTTGGTATTTTGGAAAGAAAAAGAGCTCATGTAAAATGGGAGAGACTAGGGAATATGTTTTATGAATAAACTTTATAGGCTTCCATGCTTATGGGTTGAAGAGAAGAGATGGCGAGGGTGATTTTTTACCAGAGAGGGGAAAATTCTCATTATTTTATCCATTATTTTATTATTTTTCTCAATACAACCATTAGTATTGATTTTTGTGACAAGATATGGTAATTAGATAATACGATTTTGAATAATTGTTTCTTACATCAGCCATGAAATAATGAATAGTGTATTTATCTTATAATATATTCATATTGTAAATTACCATATTATTCTTTTCACTAAAATTTTGCAATTAAAAAAAACTATAAAATTAACTACAAACATTTTTAAGCATCTATAATTGAAAAATGGGTTTCATTTTATCAAAATAAAGTTCTAAAAATTTGAAAATTAATTTCTAAATAAAAACATCATTATGTTGAAAAATATTGGTTCTAAATTTAAAACTAGTTTTATAACACATTCAAAAACTAACTAAGCTCTCATAAAATTATAATAATATCATAATACAACAAAATATATATTTATGACTTCATTTTTTAAAAATAAATCATCCTTTAAATCAATTTATTAATTATAAAAGTAAATATTTATTTTTTATGATGCTACAAACACTTGATTATTAGTTTAATTTCATCACATATATATATCATGATATAATAATTTCGTTCATTCATTTACAAGGTGGATAAAATTTATTTATACTATCATGGATGTCATTAATATAAATTAAGATGATTTACTAATCATAGGTGTCAAATCAAAATTCTTATGGTCATGTTTCTATTAACCAAAAATATAAGTTGATCTTATCGAACTCTAAATATCAAACTGGTCACAACATTTAAAGTATGTTTTTCAAAATTCAAATCATAAAAGAGAAAAAATTATGTACAATGACTATATTATAATAAAAAGTGTTGTTTTATAGAGACTCAATGTTACATGGATTAAATTCAATATTAAAATCATTTTTAAAACATTGTGGTGTTAAAATGTACATGTACATTAGCCAAATGAATTCAATTTTAGTTATTCCTTTAGAAATTTATCACCATCCCTTGGTCTATTGAGGTAGTATTGGAGAAGTTGTAGCTCGATCCCCTTGGGTCAGTTCGTGACCAAATTATTCTAATTTATTTTCATATAATGCAATGAACTACCATATTATATATTTAAATAATCATACTTAATTATTACTTCACAAATATTAACAAAATTATATTCATGAAGAACATGTCTGTGTCTGTAGTATTGTTCATAATATAAGATGATATATTAAGAAAGTGTTTGGAGTATTTAAAGAAACAATTGAGATAGATAATGAAATTATTTTAACTAAATCTTTTTCAATTGTATTATTCCAATCATAAGTGTAATCATTAACAAATTTTCAGTCATACTCCCATGTTAAATGGAGTTTCAAAAATAAAGAAGATTTGTCTGGATGATATGAGAAAAAATATTCTTAATTTCCATAGTCGACACAAATTATTTTTTTATGGAAGAAAATTTTACTTTATGAATATTTACAATATATTATTCCAAATAACTGAATCAAAAATATGATAGTATTAAATACTGTTCAAAAGATATCCCACTATGAACTATATCCATGATTTTGGTAGTCTACAATCCATAATGAACAATACTCAAATGAAGGTAAATTTCATGTAAATTGTATTGAAGGTATTATAATTTAATACTTATCAAATAACATATACGATAGATGGTGTTCATAAAGGCTATAAAAATGGTTTATTTTTCCATTTTATTTTTATTTAAATTCATATAATGTATTGTAAAAAATAAAAAGGATTTTTACTGTTTTTTAGAAATTATATAATTTATTGGTAAAACCAGTTAATAAGAATCTAGAAATAAAAAAATTCATTTTATATTAAATCATGTAATTTTATTTATGATGAATGAATTTCTAATGATAAAATATTTAATCATAAAATATTAGAAAATAATTTAGGATCAGAAAATATAATTGGATGATAGTTGGATTCAGTGAAAACTAGAACATGATTAAAATAATGAGATAAAATACTTTTTGTTTCTTTTTAATATAATGAAGAAATGTGTAACACCCCAAGCTTCCATGATACACTTCTCTTTCAATAATTCAATAGCTTGCATTATACGCAAGTTCGAGATTCTAACACACCGCGACCAATCAAAGTAGCCGTTATGAATAGTAATACCCACCTCTTGAAATTTTATAATTTTTACCTTTCAAAATTGACTTCATTTTTGGTTTCGAAATATTGAAATTAGCTTAGGATGAAATTTTGGTACTTTTCAGATAACTTTTATATTTTGATGAACAGTGAAAATTACTAAATTTTAATAAAAAACAACGTTTTTAATTGAAATAATTAATAGTGATAAATGATAAATTTGAGTTGTTTTAAAGTATATTTAAAATATATTTTTACCATTTTATCCATTGGGGGTCAATATAATTAATTTCTCTTTGAAATTGGACATAAACAATTGTCAATAATTTGATAGATATTGTATCCTAAAAACACGCTATTTGTTTGAACATCAGGAATTAACTATATAATTTATTAATAAAACTTTTATTTTTTGAATTTGGTAAAATGGAAATAATTTTTGAATTTATAATATCAAATAAAGCATCTGGTGTGTTTTGGTATTTTTCGGATAATGTTCTTTTTTTAATGAATAGTGAAAAATTTGGTATTTTAATTCAAAACTGCATTTTCATCCAATTTATATATATAGTTATATTGTCATTGTAATAGATTTTAAAGTATAATTGAATTATATTTTTATCACTTCAATTTTTTTTTCATTGGATGTAATTTCACTTTTCAATTGGATGTAGAAACAAGTCAGTCTTTTGATATATTTTACTTCTTGAAAACCCATATTTTGTTTTCACAACGGGAATTATATTTAAATTAATTAATGCAATTTCTGTGTCGGAAATTTTGTAAAATAGATTCCATATTTGGAATCATAAGGTCCAAATTATGTAATTAAGACTCATTTTTTTTGGACATTATGAATAGTAATGACGATAGTTATCTTTAATTATCATGATTAATTAGTAATCGGGTAGTTAAGGGAAATGAAATAATATCATAATAAAATAAAATGACCCCAACATGTGTCCTAATTCTATTGGTTGTGTCATGGCCAACCATGGGATTCCTTGTCCGAACTTAGGGACCCCATGGAATCACTTTTGTGTGATAGTGATATTTTATCATTTTATTTCTTCAAGAAAAGAAAATATAACAAAACTATGTAACACCTAAGTAAAAAAAAATTAATTTTGTCTATATAAATTATCTATTAGACAATCAATATTCATTAAAAATCTAAAAATATTTCCGACATCGTGGTATTTTTTTATAATTTTTAGACATTAAACAAATAAATTTATTTATCACATCATGACGATGCAGTGATAACCTCATTAATGAACGATTTAAATAAAATGAAAAGATAAGGTAAAATATAAGACTTACACATTTCTAAAGAATATTTTATGGGTGGAGTTAGAACCCTTATCAACTTTTCATCGAAATATATCATTGTAGGACCTTTAAAATCTGAAACACATTTCATAATAAAGTAACATTTCAATCTTTCCAAAAGAGCCCCTCCTCGCCTCTTATAAAAGGCCCCCACCTCTACCACCTTATTCACACCTTCAATTCCATTTGTCTCGGCCAACCTCTTCCCAAATACTCTATAAAAATCCCTATATGACTCCTAGAAGCCTCACTATGGGCAGAAGTCTTCCCGAGGAAGCCTTTGGCTCAAATCAAAAAGAGTTACCTGATTTTAAGGTAGTGTCTTCTTTTATGTTCGTTTGTTTTATTTTGCTTCTCCAACCCCATAAAACCTTTTTATTATATTCATTTGAAAAAAAAATTATATTAAATATACTAGGATGTTTTTATGAGATTTATTTTATTTACACTTACAAAAACCTCCGTCTAATAGTTAAAGAAGATACTGTTTTTGTGGGTCGAAAATTACTGCCTCACGAAATGATGATTGTTCAATATTATTTTAACACCTCTCATGGTGGACATTAAGATTTAACAATATTTATATATGATATATATTATTTTTATGTGTTCTTTATTCTTATTATTTTTCATTTATGGCATTCCATTATGATCTCTATTATGGGTAAATGCGATAATTTCATTTTAGGAAGTGCGGACTACCGCCCCCTCAAAGTGATTTGAATCGTTAATGCCATATGTGGGACTTATAAAGTATGGAGTTAATGATATTATATATTATATTATACTATAATAATAATATAACTTTATATAATTATTATTTCATTCCATTAAATATGAAATAGAAATGAAAGTTGTGTTCATGCGTACGTACGGCTTACCGTCTCCATGAATGGTGCATTTCATTTCTTACCTCTAAATGTGATGTAATATTATATATGCATGTATATAATGGATATATATGATATATATGATATCTAGATCATGAATATAATTATGGATATAATGGATATTTTACCACATGAACAACTTGTAATTATAAGATATTTATTGTTGACTCAAGTACTAAAGATCGACGAAACGACCCTTATTAACTTAAATGACTACATAATGTTCATAACATGGTAATAAGTTATATAAAAAGAATAATGAACTTGAAAAAGGTTCTTAAACAAGTATTTATTAACTCTAGTTTATTATTGATGAGATTAAAGGACGATCGAGTCAAGTCGGACATGAGGTAAGGGTTAATTTTACAACCACTTAATTATTAAAGGTTGTTCGTATGTAATTATCTATTGGGACATATTTATCGTCCAAATCCATGTTTCTTAAAAATGACTTTCAAAACATTTTTAAAATTAATTATAAAATGGGTTATATTAATTTATACCCTTATTTTACCATATACGTTTTTGAATGGAATCTTTCCATCATTTTCCAAACAAGGTAATTTTTGACATTTTTGACAAAATTAAGGTAAGAATGTCCTATTTTATCTTATACAGCGGGTGCGGCTATTTTCCATCGTTATAAAATTATTGAAGCTTCCCTTACAAGATTATAAGAATATTTTCAATGTAAATGTTTTCTTTTACAATTATGTTACTTTTAAATGATTTCAAAAAAGATATTTTTCTCAAATAGTTTTGATTTCATTTATGTAAATATCCTTTGATGAATTTTAAGCTTATTTGAAGTTGATTTATTATGATTCAAAAATTTATTATTGTATTGAAGGTTTTGTGATATGTTTGACTGTGGATGTATTATTTTTATACCATTCATGTTTTATGGAGAAATTATTGACATTTCATATGCTAGTTTTAATATGAATGTTTATGTTATGTTTAAACATGTTCGTCTGAGGAATGCATTGGACTTAATAAGTGACGGGTGGAGCCCGATATAGATCCTCAATGCATCGGTAGTTCTCGTGAGACTAACTAGTGTCTTCACACAAGTCCTTGAAAAAATATTACTTGTAGTCATGGAACGACACCTTGGCTGCATGGTTATAATAGTCTGGCATTATGCATTCCATCATAATGAATGTGGTTATTGATATTGCATGTGATTATTTGACTTGTTGAATATCAATTTGAATAAGTAAATGGAATTATTTAATTTTATTTTTTCCATATTATGTTGATGTTCAAGTTTAAAAGGCTTTTTTAGTTTTACATTTCCTTAAATTTTTATGATTATTTATGAAAGTTTCCGCTATATTGTAATCCTTAATGAGCATCTGAGCTCACCCCATTCTATGTTTCATTTTTCCCAGGATGTGAAGAAATATTTTATGACTGACCTGCAGGGATAGTATGAAGGGGATATGAGTGTGGACTATGGAGAATATGTTATTGTAGTTGTTCACATTATGATGTAATGTAACATTTATGAATGTATCCAGTGTTTCCAAGGCTACTAAACTAATCAGTCTTTCGAGACTTGATCTTTTGTGATCATGCCAATGTTAGGTAATAATGCACTGACTCTGGGTAACTGCAGTTGGAGTTTTACAAAATGTATAATGGATATTGAACTCATATTGTTTATACATGTCATAAATGATGATCTAATTATGTTTTTTCTAATTTTTCATGTCAATATATTCTAAAATTGAAATTGAAAAATATTATCGAGACCATGTTGGTATACAACATTATAGTCAACAATAATATTGATATGTCTAGAAACAATGTAAAATTGTTGTGTAATATATATTATATAGATGATATAATATATTTTCAATGTTTTTGTCTACAACTAAAATCTCAGAGGGTATTTTAATGTTTTTATCTATTGAAATCCATATAAAAATAAATTATATCATATGAATTCTAATAGATCATTCACAAATTGAAATGTATAAGAATTGATTTATTATAAACATTATGTCTTTATAAATTAATGTAATGATAGAATAGTATGTGAATTAAAGAACAAATTATATGGGATAATGTGAACTTATAGAGCATGGTACTAAAAATTTGGAAGATAGAAGGAGAAATTCATATTTTTGAAATAAATATTTTATATTATCTTATTTAAGTGGGATATGAGTAATATTACTAGTTCTAATAGACTATATAGATTAATTATTTTTCACTTATGAAAATAAAAATTCATTTGATTAATTTTGAAAATTATATAAATATATTATTTTAGATGGAAATTTAACGTGGGAAGATAAAATTTTTTAGATTATAAATAAGTAATTGTATTACAATATATTATTTATATATGAAAAATTTTCAATATAATTATTGAAAAAATTTGATGGGATAACTATATGTTAGTGTCAACACCCATAATGTTTGTATGAAGTCAAATATGGTTGATATTTGAAATAATATGAATAAGAGTGTATATAGAAATACCATTCTATGATCACAATATTGTATTGCATTGGGAAATTATATTCCATAGGAAATGAATTCGTGTGCTTGATATTGACATGATCCAAATGAGCCATGCATACAAGCTTAAAAAAAATTCATAGGTAGATTGTAAATTTTTTTACAATGGTTTCTATAATGAAAAACCGAATAAAAAAAAGAAATGGGTTTCAACGATATTGATTAGATATTACATTTAAATGATAAAAATTAGACATCAAGTGGAACATTATTTTTATATTAAATAAGGGTGAGTTGTTATATAAAATTATTTTCCATTATCATTCAATATACATAATGTTGAATATATTTTTATATCACCTCACTGTTTTAAAATATAGTGAATATAAGTGAATATTGAATATGGAAATATAGAAGTTGAGAAGCCATTGGGAATATCATATCACAACTAAAGTTACAATGATCAATCAAATAATCATTTCTATTAATTTTTATATAATAATATTTATATCAAGTATCATTTAATTAAAAAATAATTTATTAACAAGGATAGGAGGTCAGAATATAACTCCATGAATAATTATATTAGTATCATTTTTAAAAAATAAAAATAAAGGGTGAGATTATTATAGATAATTTTGATGAATCATATCTAGCCTTCCCATCCCACTTATGAGTATGTGGACCCCCTAAAAATATTGGATTTTTTGTAGTAATGATATAGATATAAACAACCCTATAAATTTGTAAAATTACTAGGATTATTTTCTTGGTTTTAAGAATGAAATGTTATACATAAATGGTATTTAATTTTACTAATTGAATATATATTCTTTCATTATTTATTTCTTATTTTTCTCCATTTTCTATTCTACATTTATTTATCATTTTTTATTGGGTTCTAATCCACTATAAGTGTGGGTGTATTGGGTTTTCAATTTTTCATATTGAATTTATTAGACATAATTGTCCTATATTTTTAGTTATTTTTTGGTCACTATAAAATTTTAGTTAAAAGCTAAATGTGATTATGTGTTGAATATATGTAAATTGTACACAACTGTAGATCTCACTAAGACATGCACTTCTACTAACAGAATTTTTTAATCAATCAGTGTGGATTCAATACCATTAATTTGAAATAGTTATCACATCTAATTTTTTAGTATGCAATTTACAGCCAAAAAAGTAAAACTTGAGAGATTGATGAACAAATTGACATTTTGAATGGATTTTTTATTTATTTTCAACCATTAATGGGAATAAAATGAATGAATTGAAGATGAATTTTTTGTTTTTAATTATTTATAATTATTTTATGTGGTTATATTATACATGAATGATTTAAATAATAATAATAATAATTTTACATTATAAATTATTCATAGAATCAAAAATAAAAACCAATAGGAATGTAATCATGATATGTAATTGACATCAAGTACTTTTGAATTGAAAATTTTAAAATTCTTTCTGTAAATTATGATTTGTAACAGAAGATATATATATATATATTAAATTAACTCACGAAACGTAACCATGATAAATAATTGAGAAGGCAATAATGTTGTCTTTATGTGTTTGAGAGATTTGATAAAATGTAAGAGTCATTCAACATGTATAGACTGACAATTAGAAATAGAATGAAATGAATAAATATATTATTTCATTGTTTAAATGTATATCTAATTCAATGGATATATCTAATTTTCTTTCTGTGTATATTTGAATTTTTCTTTAATAGACGACTGTAATATTGGATATGTGTTGTAGGCAAACTAAGATATGCATGTTTCATTTATGTCATATGAAAGTATCATTCCAAAATTAATGGAATAGGTGAATTGATATTCACTAGATTATATAAAGGAATGCATAAAAATTTATACATTATGTAAATTAATATAACTATAATGAAATTTTATAATAATTTAATAATACCAGAACTATTTTCATTGAAATATTGGAATGACTAAATGTTAAGTTAATATTTCATGTAATTAAATAACATTTTTTATCTAAATATAATGATTAAAATTTGAAAATTATATTTTGGGGTTCAATGATTACTATTGTTTAGATTTGTAGAATTTTTTTATGCATATAACAAGAATAACTTAATTCTCCATTTATAGATGAATTGAATTGAATTTATGGTGAATAAATCTTGAGAAAATTTTATGAAAATTATGACCAGTTAATATGATATACTGGTTATTTGTGTAATATCATTTTGACTGACTATTTGAAGAAGATATTATTATGATAATATTGGATAATTATTGTGTTATTATTTATTTATGGTATGTTTTTTATTATTTCTCGGTGTTAGTTATTATTGATGAAATTCATGAAATAATTGGTGCATGATTTCATGGAAACATAATAATTATTAATTATTGGTTATTTCACCCAATGTTTTTAAATATATATAATATATACTGATTAATATAGCTATTTATTCTAATAGTATATCTTTTTAATGGGGTATTATATAAATTTTTGGATTAGTTATTCAACATTAAGAATCAAAACAGTGATTCTCTAAAATAGTGATAAAAGAAAAATTTATAAAATAAAAAATCAATCCAAAGGTTATATTTCACGATGATATGAGAATATTATAATTAAAATTATTATGGTGGATTATAGGAATATTATTTCTCTCCTATATAGAGTCATCGATGTTGATAGATATTTCTAATTGTTTTATATAGTTATTTGATATCACAAGTGAGTTAGTATAATTTCCTAGTAACATGTTTCACATAACACCATGTACCATAAACAACCCATTATTATTATTTTACTAAAAACTATATAAAATTCTTACATTTAATTTATCCTTTCAGTTATTATTTTTTTTGTAATTAAAAAAATTATTACATATCAAACGCTTAAAAAAAGTGGACACATTATCTTCAACTCTATTTACCCCCCAATACGAGGACACATATATTTAAATTATTGTTCATTAGAAACATGTCTTCGTCTATTAATATTCTTCTACATAAGGTTATGTAAGATGATTTAATAGATCCATATCACTTTAAGCCCCTCAGAAATGAAATTGAAAACAATGGATAAAGAAAATTTACTTATTAAAGGATACAAAATGAAAGAAAAATGTTAGTCCTTTTTGAATATAATGAAATTACATAAGGTATTTTTCTGTTTTTACATTATAATATCATAGACCATTTTTTTTTATTTGTCATGACATATTCTTCACATAAGATGTAATTTCATAAAAAATATAATCGTAAATTATAAAGGAAACCCCATGGGAATGATAATGTATTTTAAAACAGGAATACTCATTAAAATATGTTATTAAAAAACATTTTTTAACCCTTTAATGCAAAATAAACATCCCTTTAATCATAAGGACTCTAGGTTACCATATAAAATAAAAATATTTCAATGATGAATTGTTCGTATGAATAGAATATTTATGAACGTAACAAATAACATAATATTAATATAAATCATACAATCAAACTTATAATAACTATTACAATTAGTGTAATATAAAAGTTATTTTCATCATATATTCAACATAGATCCAACTAATTACTTGATACATTTGAAATCTATATTGGTATCATGAGTCATAATTAAAAATTTAAAAAGACCATAAGTTATATATAACACATAAATCATTGAAATTAAATTTCAAAATCCCATTATTAATTTCATTTAAAAATATGTAGATGAATTTTAAACATCATGTTAAAATAGATATAAAATTCCAATTTATATAAAAAAATAACAAGAATATTTTTAATTAATGGAAAATATGATTTTAATTTGAATACGATTAAAAATTTATATAAATTATCAGAAATATTAGTATTCATGTTTTAGGGATATTAAAAATATATTTAATATATTAAAAATGATTTGTGGTACACTTTTGTAAGAAATTAAAAACACCCCTCTATAGAAAACATTAAAATGATATATTTTAAAAAAAACTACTACAGAAATAAATTTGAAAAATATATTAATATTAATTAATGTCGATTATTAATAATTTACTATATTTTAATGAACATTGGTATGGAGGGAATGTATAAGAAGAACATCGAGTCTTTTAAGATATGTTTTATATGAAAATTTTATTACCTCAAGTCTTACACGATATATAGGTACATTATATCCAATATAATAACGTTTTATTAATATTTTATAGGATAATTATATTTTTATGTACATTGAAATATTATAATAACTTTTATTTAATTAATTGACATTACTTATATAGTTTACAAATCAATTTTGTCCATGTAAGATGTATTATGGTCATTTAGTTCATATTAAAAAATAAAATTGGCTGGATAAAGGTGATAAAAGGGGTAATTAATCCACTATGTGAAGAATTTTTGTCATAATATATTTATCACATTTTTTTAATTAAATAAAAAATTAACCATCTATGATAGGTGAATAAAAAATATAAATCACACCACTATGTGATGGTGGTAGTTGATGAACATGTATTAACAATGTTATGATAGTCTAACATATGGAAGGGTTTGAAGAAAAATATTAAATTATAATTCCATATTCCTGATTATTTCACTTATATAAATTTTATATTTACTAAATCGAACTTTATAACCATCCTTGTAATGTGTTATTGAAAACTGAAAAAAAATTGTTTTTTAAATGTGGTTGTCTACACGTATGCACAATCTATGTTTTAATTTCATATAGGATTGAAATTCATACAAAAATTGGTTGTCAAAAAACCAAATATTATTGAATTATATATTATTTAATAATTTTTTCTATATCACATTGTTTATTGATGCGGTTATGGAGGTGGAAGATCATAAATTCATGAAAATACATAGTGATGTTTTATACCACTTCTTATGATAGCCATATTTGGATTTCTACTAATGCATTCAATATTTGATTATTGTAGGGAATAAAAACCCTATTCATGAGGATAGTTTTTTGTAAAATAGTTTTGTAGGAAATAATGTAGATGGAATCCTAAAAACTTTTTTGTATTGATGGGATGAAGACCACCATTTATAAGTGGGAGGGTTAAAATCTTGTAGATGCATGAAATATTATTATATAATATAAAACTAACTCATTTATAATTGATCCAATGTTACATATATTCTATGATAATAAGTATTTTGGAAAAGTATAATCTACCAATAATATTTTGGCGTGATTTTTTCCACCCTAAAGAATATTTTTTTGTTTCACACTGTCATTATACATTTCATCTTTAACTAGAGTAACTAAATTCTAAATAACTAATGGTAACTAGAAAAATATTAAACATTAATGTGGAAGATAAATTGGTTGGTTTTGTTATTTTATATAATTTTATAAAAAATGAGATATTATAAGGTTGTTTTATTTAATTAGGTTTTAATTCAAATTCCTAAACATTAAATAACATTTAATTTCATTTTTTTGTGTATTTAAAAAATATGAAAGTAAAAATGTCAAGACAACAATATAAATAAAATATGGACTCTTTTAGACTCCTCATGTATTAATCAAGTTTTAATGGTTACAAATCCTATTTAGTCTATAAACTATGCTGACTCTGTGAAATTTATCTCACATAAAATGTTCAGTACCTTAATAAAACATATCCAATGCTCTTAAGTGCTATTCACTTAGTTTGGATACTATATAATGTCTTTTGATTCACTTTATCAGGATTTCTATAACAAATGATTATGTTAAACCCATTTCATGGATATCACTGCTTTTGTCTACATACAGATATTTTCCTAAGTCTGAGAAACTGTGAAGCAGAAACCGTGACCTTGAGACACCGTGAACTAACACCGTGAACAAGACACCATGAAGCAGCCACTGTGATGCAGACATCGTGAGAATGACACTGTGACATCCAGACTCCATGACATCCAGACATCGTGACATCCAAACACCATGACATCCAGACACCATGACATCCAGAACCCATGCCATCTATACACTGCGACATTCGGACACAATGAAATCAAGACAACATGACCACAAGACACTATGACCAATCCATTCATCATGTGAAGGGGACACCATTTACTGACAAACTGTTACACTGTTTCAGAATTTTTTTTTCGTCTTTTGATTTGATCTCTAACTGTCATATTTTAATTTTTTAATGCACTGACATAATTAATGTTTCTTTTGTAGACATTTCTTTGACAAAATGAGGTACGAGTTGCAGAATACATGCAACTTGTCGGCTAAAACACATGCACTCCAATATAAAAGATTAATGCGGCCTAAAAAAATAGAGGGTATACGCGAGATAAGTTGCACGATACTGAAAATGAAAAAAATATGGTAGGATTTAGAGCGAAAAATGAAAATACTTAGAGAATTGTCTCATGAAACTCGAGTATACTGAAGAAAACACGATTCATACTTGAATCCTAGAATCCAGAGAATACTGTCACACTTTAAAACAACATGAATAACCTAAGATGGATCTGTCCGACTTGTGAAACTCTGTTTCTACTCGAGGACTTGAGTTCTGCATTTTCCTCATCTCAGATGTTCGAAGCTACAAAGACTAACACTCAGAGAACTTCTAAATCTATCTTAATATTTCTACTCTATTATATATTATTTTATTATCTTTGGAGCAGAGTGTGTATCTGAATTACAACACACTCTGTCTCCTTCATTAAACTAAAGGATACATGATATCATTTCTCAAACATTCTAGTACTCGATTGTATACCCACAATAATTGTGGAAGAGGTCCCAATGTTGCATGGTTGTTTGTAAACACGAAAAATAGTGTAAGAGGTCCATGTGTGGCATGGACAGTCTTGTGTACTATTTTTACCCCTGTTCTAGGGGGTGGATCATGTTAATTTATATAAATTTCTTGGTGGAAGGTGATCAATTTGTGGAGTGGATTAGGTCACATATTGATAATGAACCAGTTGTTTCCTATCCAGTGTGCTTATTAATTTATTTTTCTCCATTTTACTGCTTTCGTGTATAATTTAGATATCAATAAATTCTCTTTGACATTTAATCATGGAATGAAGTTATAATTGTCCTATCTTAATAAAATAGCTTCAAAATCTATCTTACTAACTATCATTAATATTACTGATAACTAGTCAATCTTCTAAAAATTTAATTAAAAAGTCAAACCCTTATAAAAAAATATAACTTTGATTAACTGGGATGTATTTAACCTCTTGGGGAAACATTTTAGAACTACTTTTTAATCATAAATTTTTATAGATACTAAATTCACCCCCTCTTGTGTAATCTATTCCGAGAATAATTTCGCATCAGTGGTTGTTTATTAAGACATTGATTAACCCTATTCAACTATGATTTTACTTATACTTTGATGATCTGTAAATATTTGTTAATTCTAAATTACTAGTTCTTTAAATTTATTTCTGTATTATGGATAATAGATTGGATGTTGTTTTAATATACATACCACCATTCGTTAATGAAACCATATATGTTCAATAGACAATAAAAAATCCACTTAGAGAGTATGGGTTATGAAATTTGGTCTTCCCTTATAGATGAATATAAGATTCCTACTACTGATAGAATCACGTTGTATGATCCTATAAAAACCGTCTATAATAACAATTTCAAAGAAATGAATGATTTATACTACTCCTTAAGAGATGAAAAATTCAATATAATTTTTGCTGTAAACCTACCCATTAAATTGGGGATACTCTGTCAGTCTCACATGAAGGAACATCTAGTGTAAAATAATTGAGAGATAATAATTATACTTTTAAATATGATAAAATTAAAATGAAACCTATTGATCTTATCTCTGACTTGTATCTTAGGTTCAATGATATTGTCAACACCATGATTTCTCATGGAAGAGAAGTCAATACCAAGGAAAAAATCATGAGAATTCTCAGATGTATGCATGATAGATGGAGTGGAACCTCTGTCTTTATTAGATAATCATGCGATGTCAGCAAGCTACCTATAAAAGAACTCATTGGGAAACTGATTATCTATGAAGAGGAACTGAATGTCCACAAGGAAGTGGAGGATAAACCAAAGAGAAAATCTTTTTCATTCAAGACCAACACCTTTAAACACAAATACAAAGGTAAATTGGAATCTTCTGTAGAATGTTTCAGTACTTAACAATCATCACCCGACAGTGATGAGGAAATGGATCAATTAGATTGAATATTTAAGAAATTTTACAAGAAGAATGAATTTTTTTTGAAATCCTATCTTCAAGGGAAAATATGACCAAAATGGAAATTGGAAGAAGGACTAGAAAATAAGTGACAAGACTGATGAGATTTTCTGCTATTAATGTAAGTGCAAAAGACATATCAAGGCTAACTTTCCAAAGTTGATGTACAAAAATAGATACAAGGGTAAGGAAAATAATCATAAAAAGGCCATGAAAGCAACATGGACTGCTTCTGAGGATAGTTCAAGTGACTCATGAAACATCACATGGTGAATAAGAAAACATAGCCAATATGTGTTTTTTTGACAAACACATCTGAGGTAACACTAGACTCTGCTGTACAAAATTTATAGTATTCTGAAAATGAGAGTGACTACAAAAATATTACTAATGACGAAATGTTTGAATTCTGTAACATGGTTGATGAAACATTCAATGACTGAAAAGAAAAATTTAAATCATTGAAGTAACATCATTCTCTTACTATGAGTATTAAATCTGAACTCAAAACTGAAAAAGATTATAAAGCTCAACTGATCAAAGAGAACAACAAATTGAAAATGATTAATGAGAAATTAAATAATGACATAGACAATTTTACTAATTGGAATAATAACCTTACTCAAATTCTAGGAAAATAAAATTCCCCTAAATACAACACTATCAGTATTTATCAACCAGGAAAAAAATTCTCAGTAGAACAAATTTAGTTTCAAAATCTGGGACATATAGTTTTATTCCCAATTCTGGACACAAATCAACTAATTCTATTTATGATACATCTTCTATTATTTCATGTTTTTCTAGACCAAATAGAGTTTATTTTTTAAATACATTACACAATTTTTATAGGAAACTTATGATACAAATATGGGTTCCTATATCACTTATTACTTATATTACTAATCCCAAACAAGTATGGGTACGAAAAATCTATTTTTGGTTATTCATTTTGTAGGAATGATGCTTAAAAATATCCTGTTAAATTGTGTGGTACTTGGACAGTGGATATTCAAGACACATGACATGGGACTTCTCATTCTTCAATAATATAATAAAAAAAGATAGGGTACATGTCACATTTTGTGACAATGCCAAGGTATAGATCCTTGGCCTCGATCAAATTGGTAACTCTAACTTAGTTTTACATTAAAAGGTATTGATTGTTGATGGATTAAAATATAATATGCTTAGTATCTCACAATTATGTGATGATGTATTTCATGTTAGATTTGAAAATTATGTTTGCAATGTCTGATATTCTAAAGATGAATTAGTGTTTTCTGCATTAAGAAATGAAAATGTTTACTCTGTTAACATAGATTATTTAGCTTCTCAAAATGCTTCATGTTTATGTGTATTTCATAAAGAGTCTTGGCTCTAGAATAAGAGAATAGTACACTGTAATATTCAATCCCTTTTAATGATAACTAGAAAAATATTAGTTAAAGACTTACCCAAAAATGAGTTTCCAAATAAAAAAGAGTGTAATCCGTATCATAAAGGAAAAACAACACAAAATTTCTCTTCAAACCAAAGAATACAGTATCAACTAAAAAACCTCTTGATCTTTTTCATGTTGATTTATTTAGACCATCTAGTGTTTCTAGTTTATATGGTAGTGAGTTTGAAAATCAAGAGTGTGAATTTTTCATCTAAAAAAATGTTCATAGTCCCAAATTCTCTACCCCTAGAACACCTCAATAAAAAGGAGTTTTAGAAAGAAGAAATAGATCCCTGTAGGATATTGCTAAAAAATGCTTAGTAAATATGAACTACCAATTTATTTTTGGGCAGAAGCTATCAATACAGCATGCTACATAATAAATAGAGTGTTAATCATAACTATTATTAAGAGGACTCCTTATGATTTTTGGAACCATAGAAACCCCAAGGTTAACTACTTTAATGTTTTTGGATAAAATGTCTATATTTTTAATACTATGGAAAATAATGAAAAATTTGCATCAAATAATGATGATGGTACCTTTTTAGGATATTCAATATCTAGTAAAGCCTATAGAGTGTTCAAAAAAAGAACCTAATGTGTGGAAGAATATGTCCATGTCATGTTTGATGAAACAAATCCACATGATCGAAAAACCATTCTAGAGAACCTGGATGATGATGTATCAAATTTAAACATTAATCTAAAATCCTCGAACTATTCTGTGAAAGAATCTGTGAAAAATTCCAGATCTGGAAATTTTATTCACTCAAGACATAATGAACATGAACATGTTGATGAACCTATAATCACTAGTCCTTCAATTTCTAGAGCTGTTATAAATCTAAAAAAGAATCCTTTAGATGCTGTTGTATGAGACATAGAAAGTAGAACTCAAACTAGAGCTTATCTAAAAAATCAGGTTGAACATCAAGTCTTCTTGTCACAACATGAACCCAAAAACAATAACGACGATATCAATGATTCATTTTGTATTATGGTTATACAATAATAACTTAATCAGTTTGAAATGAAAAAAGTTTGGAAACTTGTTGAATGACCTAAAGACACATTCACCATAGGCACTAAATGGGTGTTTAGAAACAAGGTAGATGAGGCTGGTAACATAGTTTGAAACAAGGCTGGATTAGTGGCATTAGGCTATAGTCATGAAGAATGAAATGACTATGAGAATACCTTTTCACTAGTTTCTATACATGAATACATAAGAATCCTTCTTCCTTATGCTGCACATCTGAATGTCAAACTATATCCAATGGATGTTAAGAGTTCTTTCATAAATGGGTATATAGTTGAAGATGTCTTTGTTGAACAACCACTAGTTTTATTAACCCCCTTTTTCGAAATCATATTTTTAAACAATCAAAGAATTTATATGGTTTGAAACAAGCTTCAAGATCTTGGTTTGATTGGTTGAGTACATTTCTTATTTCTGAAGGCTTTACAAAAGGAATTGTTGATCCTTCTCATTTTATAAAACTAATTTCAAATGATGTTTTAGCTGTTAAAATCTATGTAGATGACATCATCTTTGGATCTTCAAGAAATTCTTTATGTGATTATTTTTCTAAAATGATGAAAAATGAATTTTATATGAGTTTAATGGTTGAACAAAAATTCTTCCACATATTTCAAATTTTTTAAAATAACAATGGAATTATTTTAACACAAAGTAAACATACTAGATATCATAAAAAACCTTTTGGATTTTATATCACTAGAATTAGTAACACTACCATGATTACCACTTGTATATTTGATCCTGATGAAGATGGAAAATTTGTTGATCAAAACACTTATAGTTGAATGATTGGAAGTTTCTCTACATAATTTCTATTCGACCTGACATTATGTTTAGTCTTTTTATGTGCACTCTTTTTCAATAATATCCTATGGAATCTCATTTAAATGATCTAAAGAGAATTTAAAAAAACCTCAAGAATACACCAAATCTAATACTTTTCTCTCATAGAGGGAAATAATTTGAATTCATTAGTTATTATGATGCTGATTTCAGTGACAGTAAGTTAGATAGAAAATGAATATCTGGAACATGTCACTTTTTAGGCAAGACACTAGTATCATGGTGAAGTAAGAAAAAAATTTCGGTTGCATTATTTACTACAAAGGCAGAATACATACCAGCTGGTAGCTGTTTTGCACAAATCTTGTGGATGAAACACACATTACTAGATTATGGATGTCAATATAGGCGTGTACCTGTAAATTGTGACAACCCAAGTACTATTAACATTTCTATTTTTTTTCACATTCTAGGAAAAATCATATTGATGTAAGACATAACTTTTTGAGAGATCATTATCAAAAGGGTGATATCATTTTGAAATTCATTGGTACAGAGTATCAGATTGCTGATATATTCACCAAACCACTAAATTATAAATAAATAGACAAAATCATACATGAATTAGGCATGATATATATTAAGTAAATGTCTTACTAGTTATATCATACTTTATTATATTTTATTACCTCACTGTAAAGGTCATTTCTATTGTCTCATAATAAAGTTCATGTTTACTGTCTCACCATAAAGTACATGTTTACTATCTTACCGTGAAGTTCGTTCACTATATCACCAAAACATTCATTCACCATCTCTCTATAAAGCCCCGATATAGTCTCATTGTAATGATTCGTAATATTTTTTATTTACTAATTAAAAATAGTATCGCAGAAAATATTCATTTCACCTCTTTATTTTCCCACATTTTTACTTTTGTGACGTTTGGTATTCATAAATGATAAAATAAACGAAGTATCACTTGTCCTTCACTCGATCTCTCTTCTAATCACTCAATTTGTAACCATTATTAATCCCTTCAACCCTTCTAACTCGAAACATCGGTGAATTCCTAGGATG
Source organism: Viscum album (assembly GCA_963277665.1). Lineage (NCBI taxonomy): Eukaryota > Viridiplantae > Streptophyta > Magnoliopsida > Santalales > Viscaceae > Viscum > Viscum album. The sequence goes on along the minus strand of OY728119.1, from coordinate 1,345,041,385 downwards.
AAACACCCTTCATCATTGACTCATATGAAACATAGCTCAATGAAGAAGAAAATCGCACCCAAGTTAGCACCCGAAGGTCCTCTAAAACCAAATATGGTAAACCGAGTTGTAGTATCTGAGAAAGAGGTTTTTCCCAAATATCTTCTGTCAAGTTGGTCTCTGGTTATGAATGTTTTAATAGAGAAAGGCTAGTTAGATTGGTTTTTGAAGGAAGATAGACCTATCTATCCTAATTTATTTTCTCAGTTTTATCAATATGTCCAGTTCTACTTGGATATTAAAGAATGGTATGTTGTGAAAGGTTGGATTAATGGCCAGAAATACTCATTTTCATCGAGGTTATGGGCTGCATGCTTTAGGATACCTCATGAAGGCATCTGTGAGGACTATCAGAGAGGACCTCCACATTCTAGTGAGTTCTTTGTGTTGAAAGATGCTCTGAAAAGCATAACCGAAAATGACACCAAGAGAAGATACATTTCTGATGAACAAGATGGAGAATCAATACTGCTGTTTATGTTTATACAAAACCTAATTAGCCCTAGAAATGCTGATTTTCCTATTCTAAATTACCATGATGTGTTTTTTATTCATCTTATAAAAATTGGTCATTAGATCAACCTTTGTAAGTATATAATACACCATATGTGTGAACTGATCAAATCCAAATCCATGTCAACCTCCCTATTTTACACTCTTCTTATCTCAGCCATGCTTCATGCCAAAGTTACGGTTGGACCTAATGACGAAGTTACCATGGATTGTGAGTTCTGCCTTTCAAAAGTCGTTATCAAGAGGATTAAAATCAATTAGAATTATTGTAAAAATTCATGGGTGAAAGAAAATGAAAGATTTTATGAAAAATTAAATCCCCTAAAATATCCCTCAAGACCAAGAGAAAATTTTTATCCTGGTTTGGAACAAGATGAGGTTGTTGAGTATTCTAAAGAAGAAGATGAAGAGTTGGTTGTTTTGCCTCCCTGGGGAACTGTTTTTGATAATGAAAACATTACTTTTGTCCCTTATGTAGAAAGAAAAGAATATGTACCTATTTTTAAATATGTTGTTAATCTGGAAGATAATACTAAGGTTAAAATATAATAGATTTTCAATGAAACAAGAAAATAATGTTGTGGAAGAACCTATAGAAGAAGAATTACCAGTTTTGTATGAAGCTAACCTTGAAGAACTCACATTGAAACAATATTTTCTCGAATTCATTCCTTTGGCTAAGGAAAGGCTGGATCTAGATTTTCATCATGATAGGAATGAAATGGGTGAGGAACAAATATTTGAATTTGTGGAATTACATCAAGACCCTAATATTCTCAGTCCTGATAAAGATGCAACTGTTTAGGGGGAGAAACCCCAAAATCTAGAATCTACTAAAGAACAAACCCCATAGTTTCAAGCCATATATCTACTTAGTATAAATTACCGAGTTTTTATAATGTGGATTCCACTCAGAATGTTTCAGTAAAATTCCTTGAACATTCTACAATGTTCCAACTGAAATATGTCTCTAATATTTCCCTTGAGAAAGAAACCCGAGCCTGTATCAGTCTCTATTTTTGAACCTTCATCAGAACAAACATCCTTAGTGTGAAAAGATGATCAGAAATAATTTGGAGAAACCCTTTTGTTCTGGTGTTGAAATGGTCCAAAATTCCCAACATACTCTTGTAACTCATCTAAAATAGAAAGAAGCCTCACTATTGTTTTGAAAAATTTATTTGGAAGATTCATCCTAAAATGATTCATGAGATTCTGGAAGACAGATTTTAAAACAAACTGCTTAGTGATGATGTAAAGACTCTAAGAGGTATGGTTGTAGAAATTTCTAAAGAGATGCATTCGAGATGAGAGCTTTCATCTATTCCTGTAGGACATGTTGTTCCTCAAATCCCATAGAATGTTGTTTTCAAGATTCAAACTCATTTACCTTTCTTAGCTGAATAATTCGCTGAAAGGATCAAACAGATTGTGAAGGAGATGAGAGAGCTTATTTTTAATATTAACAAGATCATTGATGAATATACGGGGTGTCATAAAAAATTGATAAACCAACAAAAATCTCTGACCACAAATGTCAAAGCTTCTAATTCATTCGAGCAATCATCTCAACCATCCCTAGATAGTGACCTGCTTCAAACAGTGGTCAAAGAAAAACATCAGACTATGCTTAGTGGTATCAATAAAGTTTCACTATATGACGTCTTCATGAACAGTGAATGAGTTTATGATCTAGTGTAAATCTATTCAAAAATTTCAAATGATGCTTAGGAAGAAATTTCCATGAAAGAGGATTTATATTTCAAAAGAATCATCTCAAAGACTAACATGGCCAATAACTTTAAATATCTTGTAGATAATATGAGGATTCATTCTGTTACACAAGCTATCAGGATCCAGGTTCAAAAGCTCACAGAGTTCACTCATCTGTTTGATAAGTTTATGGAAGACAAGGATGGCTTTGAGAAGGATATGTACTATGGTGGAGAGACCATTTCATATATTATCAAACTTTGTAAGCCCTATCATGATGTCCAGAGTACATACATTGTTGATCCTACAACTACACCTCTTAGACCTGGTCTTCCTATACTCACCTCTACCCTAGCCTCCACTTATTTGTCTTTCAGTTAGTCACTGAGTCATATTAGGCATGCGATCCTTGATCAACAACTACCTCGGTCTTCTAATGCACCTACTATGGCTGCCTCTATCTTTGAAGGCCTTCCTTTACCTTATCAATCAACCATCTCACTCCCTTATTCTACATCAACTTCTGCTCCTATGGATTACTCTTCTGATACTGCTTTTAAATGAAAAGAGAAGACCAGTCAGTGGAAAAGGACAATGTTTACTCTATTTTGATGGGAATATTGTTTCATTTGTTTTAATTTTTATAATTCCACTATTTTATATAATATATTATGCACATTCCTTGTCTATTTTTTCATATTTATCCCTCCTACATTTTGATAATCCCAAAAGGGGGATTAATATCTGAGAAATGAATATATGATAAAATATGAAAAAATGGAGTAATTATATGATGAAAAATATAGTAGAAGTGAAATCTCACTCTATATATGTTATATGCATTCAATCTATGTTGATAGGATAAATTTAACCTCTAAATCTATATGTGTTTTCATTATAAAAGGGGGATATTGTTGAACTCATCATGTATTAATCATTTCTTAATGATAAAAAAATCATGTTTAGTCTATAATCCATGTTAACTCTATGTAATCAATCTCACATAAAATGTAAAATAGCTTAGTAAAAGCTATCCAAAGCTCTTAAGTGTTATATACTCAGTTTGGATACTATATACTATCTTTTGATTCACATTATCATGATTTCATTGAAAAATCATTATGTTTAACTCATTTCATGAATATCACTGCTTAAGACGGAATACAGATATTTTCTTAAGTTTGAGACACTGAAAAAAAGACACCGTGACCAAGATACCGTGACCATGAGACACAGTGAAGCATACATCGTGAACAAGACACCATGAAGTAGACACCGTGAACAAGAAACCGTGAATCAAACACCGCGAAAAAGACCATGTGACATTCAGACACCGTGACATCCAGACACTATGACATTCAGACACCGTGACATCCAGACACCGTGACCACAAGACACCATGACCAATCCAGGCACCGTGTGAAGGAGACATTGTTTCTAGGACATTCTATGACACCATTTCCTATTATGTTTTTTGTCTTTTTATTTAATCTCTAATGATAATATTTGAAAATTTTAATGCACTGGGATAATTAATGATTGTTTGTAGACATCCTTGACATAACAAGGTACGAGGTGAAGAATAAATGAAACCTATCAGATGAAACACATGAACTCCAAGATAAAAGAGTAATGTGGCCTAGAAACAAAGATAAGATATATACGACAACAATTGCACAATACTGAAAAATAAAACAATCTGGTGGGTGTGAGCGTGACAACAGAATACTCTTTGAGAATTGTCTCATGCAACTCGACTATGCTGAAGAACACACGAAGCATACTAGATTCCTATAATCCATAGAACATCTTCTCACTGTCAAACACCACGAAGAACAAAAGCTTGATCTATCTGACTTGCGAAAATCTATTTTTTATACGAGGACTTGAGTTCTGCATCTGCCTCATCTTAGAAGTCCATAGCTATAAAGACTAACACTCAGAGCACTTCTAAACCTATCCCAATATTTCTGCTCTCTTGTTTATCATTTTATTATATTTTGATTAGAGTGTCAATATGTAATACAACACACACACTATCTCCTGAATTAAACTAAAGGATACATGATAACCTTAGTCAATCATTCTTTTACTCTTGTGAATACCCACAATATCTATGGATGTGGTCCCTTTGTGGCATGGATAGTCATATATACTTTTCTTGACCCTAATCCAGGGTCTGGATCATGTTTATTTATATAAACTACATGGTGGAAGGTGATCACCATATAGAGTGGATTAGGTCTCAGTTTGAGACTAAACCACTTGTTTCATATCTGTTGTGCTGATTAATTTAGTCTTTTGTGTTTTAATGATTTACTATATAATTCAGATATCACTAAATTATCTTTGATAGCTAATCTTGGAAAGAATACATAATTGTCCAGTCTTAATAGAATATCTTTCAAAGAAATATTAATAATTGAAATTAAGTTTACTGAGAACTAAACAATCTTCTAAGAAGTTATTTAAACAGTAAAACCCTTAAAATATTATAACCCTGATTTACATGGCAATATTTAACCTTTTGGGGAGCCCTTTTAGAAATTTATTTTAATCATAAATTTTTATAGATACTCAATTCACCCCCCACCCTCTTGAGTAATCTACTCCAACCAACAGAATCATTCCCTAATAACATATACATATAATTATACAATAGATTTATATCAAATAATAATTTCTCAATAATGTATTTTATTTAATAGTTTTTATATAATTTATTTATTTTTTCAATATCCTACTCAAGCATATAGTTGACATTGTGTAAGCATTCACTATACAATTTTCATCACTAAAAAATTACAATTAAATTACTATAGGAATCATTGTTTATTTTTCATATTTTAATATTCTATATATATTGATATATAATATTTCTCTATATCCATATAATAAAAACATAATATGTGACACATAATGAGATTTTTTATTTACTATAGAGTTAAAATTATATTATATTGGTAATAGAATGAATGTGAATTTTTTTTCAATATTATCAACATTATCGTTGTGACTGTCTAAATAATCAAATATAATGAAATGAAGGTATGTATTGGTTTTTTTAGTCTTATCAATCAGCTGTTTCCCAGAATATCATAGAATACCCTTTAAAATGATGATTAACATTTTTTTTCATGATTACAAATCATTATGACTAAAAAATGAATAGAATATTATTATGTATATCGAAACACCAGATTCATAAAATGATTTTTTTTAAATATATATATATATATATAATATATATAAATTAATTTAATATTTGTTTAAGAAATCTAATGAAAAAATTTGGTTCACAAAAATATCCCTTTTTATGTATGAAAATGAATTTATAGAAATTAATCTATAATATTAATTCCAAAATTAATTTTTTATATTTTTAATTATTTTTAATAATTGTTGGAATTAAATTAATATAAAAACCAAATTTATTAATGAAATAAAATTTGTTATATTTAGTTAAATGTAATTTTTTTCCAAAATCAGCATTTGTCCATTTTCACTTGAAAATCAATGATTTCATTAAAATATAAAAATGATCATATAATGATTTTGAGTTACATATTTTAAAAAATATTCCTATTTATTGATATAAAATTCCTTAAAGTGGAATAAAGTTTTCATAATTGCCCAAAAAATTAGAATAAAACCCATCTGTAATGAAAATGTATTTTTGATGAATGAAAGGAATTTATTATATTTTCATAACTATTTATCATAAAGATATGAATTTAAATCCCTTAAAATTTTATATAGTATTATAAAATAATTTAAAAAATATTAATTTTTTAATATACCAATATAAAAATACATTTTAAAAAAGAATATTTTTTTGAAAAATATTTTTTTACCTTCTAATTATAGTATCATAATTTTTAACAAATTCATCATTAAGGTATCATTTATAAATAATTTTAACTAGAGAAAATCTTCATCAAATACTTTCATAACAGTTTTACAAATATACATTCATTCCAAAAATGTATAGGTCATAAAAAAAATAATCTAATAATAATTCTATAGTTTCTCATCATTTGTTTATGCTCGGTTTAGATAATAAAATTATCTTTCAATCATAGAATTATCTAAAACAAATTAATTATAAATTTTTTTCTGATTTATTGAAACCCATTATTGAAATTTCATTTTCTCATTTTTAATATTTATATTATAGGATGTGCTTAAAATATTTTTATTATTAATTTCATGAATGAAAAAACATTTATTTATATATAATTGGTAATAATTGTATTTTAATTCACAATGATATGTATCCATTTTAAAAAACATAAATTTCCCTGTTAAGACTACAAAACACATCAATTACTAAATATTTCAATAACTATATATTTACCTAGAAGAAATGTATAACTATGAATTTTTGTTTAACAACACACATAAATATCTCAGTGATTAAACCTGATCGACTTATACTCATATTTATTGAGTTGAGGAATTATTTTACCTCCAAGATGTAAAATATGACAAACTATATACATGTGATTTATTTCTATTCCATAAAAAAAATTCAACCTTTGTATGGATTCATACATTTTACACTTTTATCTTATCAGTAATTTTAATAAATATTTATTGAAGATAAATCTTTAATTTTAGAAGAAACAATATTTACATTTAATGGATCAAAAGATATACAATAGGATGAAAAATCATTTGTATTTTATTGAATTATTAACATAACCAAATTTTATTAGGAAATTGCAATATCATATCCATTATAATGTTTTGTTTTTGAATAAAAAAATCAATAATACAAAATCCTCACCAATAACACACAAATTAACCTTTCAATCATTCAAAGAAAATGTAAAATTAGTGATTTCAAAATATTAAAATATAAAATTTGAAACAAAAAAAATCATTGATATTTTATCACATTTTCATTTGATATCAATGTAAATTGTATCATAATAATATTTATCCCCCATTTAGTCACATACCTAAAAACATATATCCACCAATCATATAGTTGTTAATATGTGATAATCTTTCCCATAAATAACCTTAATCACTATAAAAACACAATTAAACCAATTGTTCTTTCAGAAGATATTTCAGTGATTATTGTTGTATTAAAATTATTATTTTCAAAAAATTTAATTGTATAATATTCAAAAACATTAGAACATATTCATAAATTTTAGGAATCACTAAGTCATCAATTCAATTTTTACTCATGTGGTTTTAGTTATGATTATAATAATTAAAATAATAATAATAAGCATATTGATAAGGGTTACCTTGCAACACTTTCCCAATAATATTCCACTCTCACAACCCAATGAAATATATCTTGGAAATCACATATTTTCCATATTTTATATCATGAAATGTATCCCGCATGAAACATAAATTCACATCATATATATCTAGAAGAAAATTGGGATCGAGGCTCCCCTTGAGAATCTGACTTTCACATAACCAGAGTTGTAGGATATTGGGAACATGTTGGAAATCATCCTCATATCCCCCCTACAATGGATAAACCCCAACGAAATCCATCAGATAATCTAAATTGAAAAAAAATATCCCATGACATCACATTTAAACACATCACAATATATAATATATTAACTTCTTTATATTAAATCACATACATGTCATCATTTATGTGAATAGGGAGTTCAGATGAGGGGGTATCTGTCCATGTATTCTCAATACTAGGATTTTAGAAAATTATCACACCCAAAACAATTGGTTGTTGGCATGAAGATATTTAAACGGGGGAGGGGGGGGGATTCAATTTAAAATCCTAAATATATATAAATTATAAAATATCATTACATAAAATCCTTAAATATCCATTTACAATAAGAGTATAATCCTCCTCAAGACATTTCATCACATTGGTTGCCCCTATAATTGAAAATAACAACATAATAAGTTATAAGAGAAAAATCAACCTCTTCCTCAATTAATGAAAATTTATAGAATATATGGTATCACCCCATTTCAATTAAAATATAGTTAATTACACACATTACACTCCTTTTATTTATATTTAATCAACTTCTATTTTAACCAAACATGTTGTTATTTTATACTTTTCCATTATCCAAACCATATAATATCATATATGACTTGATAAAATATTTCACCACAACACACATTAATAAGAAAAACCCAATTACCTAACTTACACATCACTTCCTCTTCCTATCACATCGCAACCACTACTTCATACCCTCTACTCAACCACAAAACAACCACAGTCACAAAACCACATCATATTTATATGGAAACAACTTCCCCTGCACACATCACATCATATCCACCGCACAATTATAAAAAAATACCAAAATACAATACACCACTCCTTCCACAAACAAACTTCATCAAAGACCTCATCAATTATTTTTAATATTTGATATATGGTACATCCTTATATCCCCTTCAATATTTTGGTTTGTTGCCTAATAATATATTTAATCTTTTGGATTCTATTTAATTATACAGTTATAATTAATTAACCAATAATATTTAAATTTTATTCCAATAACTCAAAGAACATGCTTCCACCAAATCAATCATAAATATCTTGAAGGGGACCACAATGAAAATGATTTTCAATGGGTATTTATCCCTTTATATTTCAATTAAAATTCATATCAGAATAGCAAAAATATGCTTGAATTCCCCTTCAACTTATCTAATTAAGGTATCAATTTTTAATCTTGTATGAGATATTTTTAGTATATATTAACATAAGAACACATCCCCTATGATACACTTAAATGTAAATAAAACAACTCACTCCCTAAAAGAAACTGTCATTAAACCAGTTTTCATCATAAATATCAATGGTGCCTACCTAGGTGTAAAACACCTATAGAGAAGTCAATATTTACTATAAAAATAAGGTTATACATCTCTATGGGAATAAAAATTTGGATTATATTTTATAAAGAGAATATATTCAAGATATAATGAATTATTTATAATATTTTTAGAATTCACATGTCCAAAACTAGATGGATTTGATATGGATTTAATTTACCATTAAAGGCAGATCTTATCAAATCAAATCAAATCCATAACGTATAAACTTTTAACTGATCCAATTTTTTAGATAAATAAAAAATAATTATCCTCATTTTAAAAACATAAATTTCAATTAATTAATGATATTAAATTATTTTATATCAAAAATGAAATACTGGAAAATTGATTGAAAAATGGATTCATTTTTGATCATCCACCATTGACTTACTATTTAAATATATTTACAATATGATATACGTATAGTGATATACAAGAAGTGATATAATTCTTATGATGTACTAAAAAAGATCTACCTCACACTATCTATCACTAGAGATATATAATCAGTGATCTCCTACCACTGATCTATCACTAGTGCTCTACAAACAATTATCCACCACCAACAACCTACCACCCGAGATTACCCTATCAATATATACCTCATTATCTCTATCACCAGATGTCTAACAATAAATATATAAAACAATATATCCATATCTAGAGATATTTTACCATATATATAGATACATGATCTATCGCCATCCTCTAAAACATTTTTGTCCCCCTAGCTCCACAAATTTCTTCCCTTCCTCCACAAAACGCCTCTAGAATTTTCTCAGACTCCTTAGTAACCAATATACCAATATTTAATAGATAATGAAATATAGATCATTAAAACAGATATTTCTGAAAAAATTATCACCCTAAAGATTATATACCAAAACACAAGGAAGAAATAGGGTGTCCAAACAACCACCCCATGATATTTCTTACAAGGTTCTCATCTTACTGTGAATTCTAACACCAGTCAAAAATTCCAACTATATAACCCACTAACACCCCACAGAACCATACCACCACACCTAACCCAAAACATGGTAGAGTCATCAGCCATCAACTATAATCCATCACACACCAAACATCTATCTATACATCCATTTAATCCACTAAACCAAATGAATAAAAAACCATTACATCCACCGATCCAAACCACCACAAACATATGCATCATGGAATTCAGTCTTCAATTTCATGGTTATATTCACTCTGTTCATCACTGACCCATGCACATTGTTCTAATTTAATCACAATCAAATTTATCTTGATATTTAATATGGAAAAACCCCTATGATATTTATGAGTGTTATCACATACATATAAAAAATATATCATGAATAAAAAAGATATTACATCACAAAAAATTCCCTATGAGCTCAGATAACATAATTCCCTCTCATATGTCAATATATTACCCTATTTGGATGTCACTATCTCCCATACATAGTTTTAATCATGTCAATTTATAAAAAATTATTAGGGGTCATCATTACCTTCTTAAAATTTTTCATGTCTTTTTTCATGCATAAAAATGCAACATATCATGAAGAACCATGCAACAAGAAAGATGAACGAACATGTGGGCCTAACAAATAGACAATACCATGATCAATATTGTTCTATTATTATGGTGAGGCCTCTAATATGTGAAACAATTAAAATCTATATCATCTACCTATATGTTTATTTAAAACTCCGTTAAGATGTTATGGATTGGTACTCTAATCATGAAAAACATCATGAGTTAAGACGCTTACTACACTATCTCTCCACTATAAACAATAATAATTCTTCACATGCTACTGAAACTTGATTACTAGAAACTAACACTGAAACTATAGAATTCTACCATTCTAAACCTTAGGATTCATTAATAACTATTCATATTTAAGAACAAAACAGTACATGAAAAAAAACTATCAAGTCGCAACAAAGGGGCCAAAAAGAAAACTATTGAGTCTATCTCCCATAACATTAGAAACCTCGAGGTTTTTAGTATCTATAAAATTGCAGTGAAAACTATGATCCACGGGGAACCCTATTGGATCACTAATCATAGTATTCCTAATTTGGGGTTAATATTATTGAAACCCTCTAATTTTATCTAATCCTCATCATACTTTTTTAATGAAAAATTATTTTCTAGATTTTGGATCAAAGTATGCAATGTCTTTCTAGGAACCTCTCTCCGGACTCATCATCTTGGAATAGATTTGGGGAATGGTATAGAAGGTTCATGAACATAATACCAAGATCCCATATACACATACAAAAGTACTCAAGGTTTAGTAAATCATGCCTATTTACATCCCTCATGGTCAATGAATTTATATCTACCAAAAGCTACATCTAGATGTTGAACAATGAAATATTTCATCCTTCCCTTCACCAAGATACAATGTACACCAATGACACGAATCTCTTCAAATATTCCTAATAGCCAAGGGGGACCAGTACTTCACTAGTGAATGGATCACACTGAATATTATCTCTAAATTATAAATCCATCTCTATGCCTCAACATTATATACTCTTCCCATATACATCGCTAAAGCGTATCTTTAAAAATCGTACAATTTACTCTACCACTGATTATATTCCTCAACAAGATCAACCCTTCATAAATCAACTGGGATAGCTAGTTGAACCTGTACAAGATGAGATATATGTTTTTGAATATAATGATCTATTTTTAAAAGAGGATAAAATATTTCCAAGGCCTGTAAGAATGGAATATTATTATGTTGTATTTAATTAATTTTTACTTATAGCTAATTTAGCACTAACAATCCACCCATATTAAGATAATTACACCTGTCATCATTATCCATGTACATCTATGAATTATCTTTTCTAAACATTGTGCCACCTCACTTAGTCATTAAATAAGATCAATGTTTGTGCACATGTTATTGTGGTCCCCATAATCATGTGTCCTAACTGGTCTCCTTGGTCTATGTCATATACCAATGAATATTGGAACTGTTTCCATACCAACCTATTTAGTCCACCCTATACCTAAATCCAAAATCCACACTATCTACTAACCATTATCCTTGGATACTAGGCTATCATGAACCCAATACTCCAATTATTCTAAAATGAGGTGGGAAATATAATGAACCCTATGTCCCACCTCAAAAAGTCACTGGGTTGTAAACAATCACTAAGGTTATAAAACTATCCATTATGGAAGAAATTTACCACTATAATATAAATTGGATTGGGATATAAGATCGACCACCAACAATAATTCATATGACATAATATAAAATAATAACAAAAACTACCCCATAGTGAATGCATAAGTAAGAATGATACAGATATATGTCCCCGCTATAAATACCCAAGTGAAAAGATAATGTAGAAAAATGGTAACTATCCATTGATTAGTGCTATTAATATTTATAAGGGTCCACATAGTCATCCTAAAACCCTAAAAATCAGGTTGTATATGTAGGGAATGAATAATGATAAGTGTCATAGGAAAAAAATGTCTCTTATGAAAATGTGTATGATTCAGACTACTAATGTCCTGAGAAAAAATAAGAACAAAATGAAATAAACACATTTTTACTATCCAAATCCATAATAACCATAGAAAACTCAGAACTTAGTGAATCCAAGTATAATAATCATAAAAAATGAATATTGATAATAGTTACCTCACAAAAATCTCTCTTGGGGATACCAATCTCACTCTGAAATGGCATACATGTTTGGGCTCTAACTATATATGTATAACACATCATTACAAGATCAAAAAGTGTTGTTTTCAATCACATAATATCTCTCCTAAAGACACATTTTACTCAACCCCCCATGGGAACCTAGCTATAACATAGCAGGAGTGGTTAGGTATCATGAACATAAAGGATATAAACCTCATGTACTCCTCCTAAAATGGACAACAGCCACCATAATCCATTTTATCATATTAGTTGAAAATAATTGTACTTTTCATCACATATAAAATCATCTTGATATTTTAACTTTTTTACTTTAGGAAATCATCATAACTGAATGTCATCATAACCTAATATAGGGAGTATAAATGAGTGGGTATCCCTCAATCCATCCTCACCACATGGATGTTAGGAAAAAAACTCCCAAAAAAATTTGTTTGTAGACAATAGGTGTTCGATATCGGTGGGGAGTGTATATAAAGTTTCAATAATTTAAAAATTATATAATATCATAATACATATTCCTATACTAATGGATTAATAATATAGAATCAACCATTTCAGTACATTCCCACATCTATTTCCACCTCTAAATAAAAAAACAAAAAAAAAAATCTAAAATACATACTATCATCCTTTTCATAAAAATATAATTTCTTGATTATTCATTACCAATACATTTTATTTAAAAAAACAAATTCATTAAACAACTTCAAACCCATTAATTTATATTTAATATTATCAAACCACACAACAAATTACCATTTATTCTTCTTTTATCCAATCCATTTTAATTCCAATACTTCTCGAGAAACTATTCCCACCCAACATACAATAGGAAGAAAAACTCAATAACCCAAAAAAACTATATCCACATCCACCATCCATCACATTACAACCAAATTTGATTCTAATTAAAAAATACGACAGACACCACTGCAACCTCAATACATAACAACACAACAAATACTTCACCCACAAAACTAACAATGTTGACATCCTTCATGCATATAAAAAATAAAACCAAGACACAATACACCCCAACATCTATAAAGAAAATACCATATTTTTCTATATACTGTAATTTATTTATTTGGAATGGGGGATTCAATTAGATCCACATCATTGTTAGTGGCCTTCTCACAAAATCCACATAATCACACGGCCAGTTTGTATTAACTGGATAAAAGTAAATAGTAATTTACAATTTAATGTGATTATTAAATTTCACCAAATATGATTCCAAAATATCTTATAGAAAATCCCTAGAAAGGAATATAAACAACTAATATATTTAAAGAGTGTTTATCATATATAAAGATAATCAAAAAACATAATCAATACCATAAAATATCATTTAATCCCCCTTCTACTTATCAAATTAACTAAACCAGTTCATTAATATTTATAAATTTAGTTGAATCCAATTCATAATTTATATAAATAAGTACCACTAAATGCATGAAACACATATTTTAGATATTAATTTTATTCATACATAGAAGAAGAATATTTACACTAATTTGATGCATAAGAATCAAGGTGTGCATGTACTAGAGGACATCACCTATAGGGAAACCAAACTAGAAGCTACAACCAATTTCAATAACTCTATATGAAGAAGTATTCGTATTCCCCTTTCACTATAGAATCTAATCTGAATGATCTAATGAATGGTCATCTACATATAATGAACAAATCCAAAAATAGAATGATCCACTGTGGAATTAATTCACCATTAAAGGAAGATCTTATGAAATCCAATAAATTCCACATAGAATAGTTTTTAAAAGGGTCTATTCATTTTTTTAAAATTATAAATAAATATTGTACATTAAAATAAATTTAATTTAAGTCATTTATATATTTCAAATGATTTTATTTCAACATTGAATTACTATAATCATTCTAGAAGACATTATTATCTATATATCTAACAAAATTGATAGACCATTGCGATCAACATCCAAAATGATCTATTAATATTGATCTACCTCCAATGATCTACCCCAAGTGACCTAACACCATTGATTGAACTCCACATATTTACTCCCAATGATCTACAACCATTGGTCTATATCCAGAGCCCACCGCTATTGATCAACTCGAAATGATCTTACAGTAGGTCTACCACATGGGATATAACCCCGAATACATACCTTGATATATCTACAAACAATGATATGCCAATAGTGATCTACCACATATTATATCCCACTAGTGTCACGACCCCCTCCCACCAAAGATGACCCCCCCCTGAGCTGGAAATGGTGAAAGGGAGATAATGACCCCCCGAGTCCCACCTCCAGTAGGCCCTGGGTTGGCGACTAGAACCAATGGTATAAGGTTTCACAAATATGGGAGGTATTTCCGTTTTTATTAATTAGGATCAGGAAATAGGATGAGTCAACCAACAAAAAAAATGAACAAGTGTATATAAATAAACCCATACCAAACCCACATGCATGTTTAACCAATTTTATAACAATGTATAAGTACAAGAAAGCTCAAACGTACAATACCAAAAGAAAAAAAGAGAACAACAACTGCAAAAACTCCAACTGCCAGACTAGTAGGGTCTTGCACGGCCCTGGTAGTCCTCCTGGAAACCTGAAAGTAGAATTAGGGTGAGCATACAAGTATACTCAGTAGGGAATCCTAAATCTCTCGTGCACAATGGGAGAGACATCCTAATATACCATGAGAACAGAAGAATCCTAACAAGGAAATCTATCCACCCAACCTCACCAGCCACACTCACCAAAACACAATCGCAACAGGTAGTAGTAGTATAAGAACAAGAGTATTGGGTACCCCGCACCATTTCCCATTAGTTAGCTAAATGTCCTGACGCTGTCACACTCTCCCCGCCCGCACACACCTGGGCCTCACAACCACGCATCCCACCCGCACACACCTGGGCCTCACAACCACCCATCCCGCCCGCACACACCTGGGCCTCACCACCACGTATCCCGCCCGCACACACCTGGGCCTCACAACCACAACCACATCCCCGCCCGAAGACACCTGGGCCTCATCGCGAAGATTCTTGGGAACAATAATAGTAACTGAACTCTCGCCCGAAGACACCTGGTCCTGAAATCGAAACCTACCCGAAGAGTCTTAGGTGTAAGGTTGCCTCAAGCCATTATAGCCTATAAGCCTGCCCGAAGAGTCTTGGGCCTAATCACCCCAATCAAAACCTACCCGAAGAGTCTTAGGTGTAAGGCCGCCTCAATCCATCACAACCTAGTAGAGAAGGAGTAGTAAGGAGCTAGTAACTATGGGAAAAAACCATCTCCCAAGAAATGGGAGTGTTCGGCACTAAGTGCTCAACATGGGTGCGGTGCGATAAAACACAAAAGATACATATATATATATATATATATATATATATAGCAACCAAACACACAACCCAACCTATGGCTTCTAAGATGAAAACTGAGCACGTGCATCGGCACTGCTACTACGAAGCATGCATGAAACAAACAATACCAACCCCATTTAGGGTTTCACGTTTTAGTAGAATTAGTTTATTAGTTCCTTAACTACTGGGCATCTATCCACAACTAACCACATTGATCGTTCATAAAGCATATCCATGCCATCCACAAATCATGTTAGGAAAACAAACACAACAACACATCAAGTTCCTTCTTATTAACCAACCAACCCATTGATTTCCATTTCATTAACAAGCCCCACCATTCATTAACTCTTCCACATTTATTATTAAAACATGACCCATAGTCCGTTCACATTTAAAACCATCCCTGCAGCCCCGCTGCCAACCACCATAACCACACCACACGAAAGCCACAAATCCCCATCCCTTTAATACCATTTATTACAGCCCCGCTGCCCATCACCATTAAATATTCACACCTTCCCACGAAAAAGCCAACCGCAGCCCCGCTGCTCACCCAAACCACAACAGCCCACAAAAACACCCCCATCACAAGACACGTAACCACGCCAACTCCCACATGTTCATTATTCCATTTTGGTTTAACCGGGGTGATCACACAAGGGTTCCAGCTTTTCATTTAATCAGCCAACTTTACGTGATTATCCAATTTCCACATTCCACAAGCTTCCATCCATAAAAAAATACAGAAGGAGAGGGAAACATTTAATTGCGTAAGCAAAGGCCCCCAACGATCATGATTTTTAGTAGGTAGAATCCCATTCAATTCACAAAATATAATATCACATGATATAAAAGTAACAGCAATCACAAACTTCCCATCCCCCGTTCTTAAACCAGTTATTATATTTATTTAATAGTTCAACCATTTCTCATGAAAACAAAAGGATACCCACACCTAATGATGCACAAATTAAGGAGATGAAGGTAAAATCCCTACCTCAATAGGTTTTTGATCGCAATGCTCCCTCGGATCAACCTCAGAAGACATTTGTCGGCATCCATCACTTCTGTCAGGTCCTGGAAAAACCTCCTTGGGTGGAAAAAAAGAGCTGAAGGATAGACAACATATCCAAGCTCGGATGTTCCGCCTCGTCGTTACGATCCCGTGGCCGCTGACGGATCGTAAATCGGAGCTTGAACGGAGATGTTATGGAAGAAAGAACCTTTGAGTCTCTTAAGAGAGCTCTGCTCAGAGGAGAGGGGAGGAGAGGTGTGAGTTGAATGGAGGGGACCCCCACCCCCCTTTTATAGGTGTGAAAATCAAAAGTACACGGCATGTATTTATGGTACACGACCTGTACTCGGCCGTTTTGACACGGTCTCCACGCAGACTCCAACACAGTTTGAAGGTAACGCATACGCAGGGAAGGACTACACGGCGTGTAGATTGAACACATGACATGTACCCATTTATTGCACACGGTAGGGACACAACTCCAACGCGGATGATGGACGACGACTAGTCAGCACACGGTAACGCGTACGTGGGGAGGGACTAAATGGCGTGTAGTACTGGACACACGGCGTGTACCCATTTTCTCCACACGGTAAAGACACGACCATCCACACGGGGTATACCTGGCAAGAGGGTACACGACGTGTACTCAAACTATACGACGTGTAGTTTCAAAATTCTGGAAAGTGTGGGAAAAGTCCAGTTTACCCTCTAGAACACTTCGTGGCCTTATTTTTGAAAAAGGAATGGGCCAGAGAGGTCTGGGCCATTACATCACATACCTCTTAAAACATTCTCGTCCCCGATAATTCAAAAAACCAACCCAGGGGACCCCAACAAGATACCTCTTAGGAACCTCGTTATAACAGGAACCCAACCAACAATCCTAATCATGGGTGTTAGGAATTCCTTCTCCTATGACGAGATATTATCCGCTTTAGGCGGCACTAACTCGCCTGCACGGGTTCAATCGCATCCTCATTAATGCTTCTTGATGAAGGATTTGGGTCTTCCCACTTTCATACATTAGGATTTTTCAACTCGCACTATCCCCAACACCACACAACCAACACACTGCCCGAACACGTGGGTTTGGGAAATTCCTTCACCTATGTCGAGATATTATCCTCTTTAGGCGGCACTAACTCACCCGCACGAGTTTAATCGCATCCACATTAATGTGTCTCGATTAAGGGTCAGGTTTTTCCCTTTCCCACACATCCGGACATGTTGAACAAAACCAGGGAACAAGGAAACAAAATTTCCCACAACTGACAAGACAAGCATTCCATATATCAAAGGTACAGAGTACTACATCAACACAAAGCTCATAAGAAAAAGGGAAAACACAAGTCAAAACAACTCTGGGTACTGAGCGTGCATCTGGGTCTCCCGCTCCCAAGTTCTCTTCTTGAGACCGCCAAGCCTACACAACACACGAACCAAGGGAATGGTATGTCCACGGAGAAACTTCACTTTACGATCCTCGATTCTGACTGGTCGTTCCTCGAAGGTCGCGTCATCTCCCATATCCAACTCTCCCCATTCGATAATGTGAGAGTCATCGTGTAAGTACCAATGAAGCTGGGAGACGTGGAAGACGTCATGAACATTCTCCAACTGAGGTGGTAGAGCCAACTGATATGCCACCTCGCCTCAGCATCTCAAAAGGTCCGATGAACCTAGGTGAGAGCTTGATCCCTTTCCCAAACCTCTGCTGCCCCTGTTGAGGAGAATCCTTCAAGAACACATGTTCTCCCACCTCGAACTCCAAGGGCCTCCTTCGACGATCAGCATAAGAATTCTGTCGGTCCTGAGCCACCTTCATCCTCTCACGCACAAGCTGGACTTTCTCCGTGGTGCTCTGCACTACCTCTGGCCCAAGAGCACCTGTCTCACCAACCTCTGCCTAGCAAATGGGTGAACGACATGGCCTTCCATACAAAGCCTCAAATGGTGCCATGCCAATATTAGAGTGGAGCTGTTGTTGTAGGAAAACTCTACTAAAAGAAAGTGTCGTGCCCATGATCCTCTGAAATCCAGAACGCATTCTCGCAGCATGTCCTCTAATGTCTGGATAGTCCGCTCTGTCTGCCCGTCAGTCTGGGGGTGGAAAGTAGTGCTAAGGCGTTGCTGGGTGCCAAATGCATGCTGTAACCCCCTCTAGACTCGTGAGGTAAACCGGGTATCCCGGTCTGAGACAATAGTCCTCGGAACTCCATGAAAATGCACTACCTCGTCTACGTACCTCTGAGCTAAGGTACTCACCGGGCTCGACTCCTTGATTGCTAAGAAGTGAGCTGATTTCGTCAGACGATCCACCACTACCCCGATAGCATCATAACCACCCTGAGCTCTGGGTAGTCCTGTGACTAAGTCCATTGATATGTCATCCCACTTCCACTCGGGGACATCTAAAGGATGAAACAAACCACTGGGAACACGGTGTTCAACCTTCACTTGCTAACACACTAGGAATTTATCCACAAACTCCGCCACTGCCCGTTTCACCTCGGGCCACAAAAAATGTTCCCTTAGGCCTCGGTACATTTTCAAAACTTCTGGATATACCGCTAAGGCTGAGCTATGGAACTCACAGATAACTCCCTCACGCATCGCCTCTGGGACAAAAAACCTTCCAGGGAAAAGCATCTGATGTCGGTAGTCCTCTGACCATCTTTCTGGAGCATTCCCCTAATCGACTCGATCCCGCATCACTTCCACCTCAGAGTCCCCCCACTTAGACTCTTCCACCTACTGCAAAAAGGAGGATTTCACCATCATCTGGAACAAACAGCCTCTAACAACATCTTCCGTTTCATATAAGTGTAGGGAATCCAACTCTCCCATCGCCTTCCAAGAATTAGCAGATTCCCGAACCACTTCCGTATGTGACATCCTGCTCAGGGCATCAGCCACATCATTGCCCTTACCTTCTGTGTAAGAGATCTCGAAGTCATAGTCTTGGAGAAACCTGACCCATCTCCACTGCCGTATGTTCAGGTCACGCTGGGAGAAGATATAACACAAGATCTTGTGATCTGAGAAGACTACAAAGCGCTTCCCAAAGAGATAATGTCGCCACAACTTCAAAGCGAACACTACTGCTACAAGTTCCAGGTCATGGGTGGAATAGTTACGCTTGTGAGGGCTCAACTTCCTAGACCCATAACAAATCACGCCCTTCTTCTGCATCAGCACGCACCCCAGACCAAGGCTAGTAGCATCACAAAACACTTCATACAACAACCCTTCCTCTGGAAACCTGAGCACGAGAGCACTAAGCAACTTCTCCTTCAGGTAGTCAAAAGCTTTCTGGCACTGATCGCTCTATAGGAAGACCTGATTCTTCCTAGTCAAAGCTGTCAATGGAGTAGCAACTCGAGAGAAGTCCGAAATGAACCTCCGATAGTAACCTGCTAACCTCAGGAAACTACGAACTCCTGCCACGCTCTTGGGTGCTGCCCAAGAAACAACTGCCTCCACGTTCGATGGGTCCACCGATACTCCATGATGAGACACCACGTTCCCAAGGAAGTGTACTTCTTGTGTCAAGAACTTACAATTTGACAATTTCCCGTAAAGCTGGTGGTGTCGAACGACTTCCAAGACTGCCCTGAGATGCTCAACGTGCTCCTCCTCTGATCTTGAGTAGATCAGGATGTCATCGATAGACACAACGACGAACCGGTCCAGAAACTCTCGGAAGACAAAGTTCATAAGTCCCATGAACACAGCCGGTGCATTCGTAACTCCAAATGACATCACTACAGACTCGAAGTGCCCATACCTGCACTTGAAAGCTGTCTTCGAGATGTCACTGTCCTTCACCCTCAGCTGATGATATCCTGATCATAGATCAATCTTGGAAAACCAACCTGCTCCCCTCAGTTGGTTGAAAAGATCATCTATCCTTGGAAGGGGGTAATAGTTCTTGACCGTTACCTGGTTCAACCTTCGGTAGTCTATGCATAGCTTGATACCACCATCTGCCTTCTTCATGAAGTAAACTGGAGCACCCCATGGCGACACGCTGGGTCGAACAAAACCCTTCTCCATCAGATCGTCTATCTGAATCCGCAACTCCCGCAACTCCGAAGGCGCCATCCGATAAGGGCCATCGAAATTGGATGGGCACCAGGATGTAAGTCTATCCCGAACTCAACATCTCATCGGGGGGGGGGGGGGGGGGGGGTTGAGTCACAACCTCCTTAGGAAAAACATCGAGGAACTCCCCAACAACTTCCGGGACATCCATCATCTCTATATCAGCTGGAACCAATGATAACCCACCTAACAAAGAAAGGAGAGGATCTATACGACGGATTCCCACCTGATAGATCCTCTCGCCAACAAAAGATACGCGTTACCCATCCACGTCAGAGAACACAACTCTTCTCTGGAAGCAGTCGATAACGGAACTAACAGAAAACAACCAGTCGATGCCTAGGATGACATCGTATGGCTGCATCTGTAACAGAAGAAGGTCGCCACTAGATCGATGTGGTCCCAACGTCAGCCCACATCCCTGGAAAACAAAATATAGGCTAGTCTGGCCTCCAACTAGTGTACGCAGCACCAGTGGTATGGAAATTCTCTCTACATCTAGTCCCAAATCATGGGCTAGACCAGGTGGAACAAAGGAGTGTGAAGCTCCTGAATCGAACAAAGCAGAAACAATAGTGATGTACAAACAAATCGTACCTCGCACCACCTCTGGTCCTACTGGAGCTGCCAACTCTGATGCGTGCAACTATCCACACCCAGCTCCTCTGCCTCTCTGATGTCGTCCACTTCCCCGACAATGCCCTGGTCGAGCTCCCTGAGGAGCACCCTGAGGTCGACCTCCTCCAGCAAAGACTGCCCTCAGAGGAGCATGGTCCTGCTGCTGCTGGAAGGGCCTCGCCGGTAACTGGTGCTACTGTGGTGGGCGCTGAACCTGCCCACCTCCACCGTACAGAACTCGGGTTGGGAACCGACTCTGAACGTGCCCGAAACCTCCACAAGAAAAACATCTCGGTTCTGGGCTCGTTGAAAAGGGACGAGGACCCGAAGATCTGAACTGGAACTGCTGGGGCCTGCTCCCCACTGGCCTGAACATGGAAGGTCCTGTCACAGGAGACCTGCTGCTAACTGCCTTCCCCTTTGACGTACCTGGCTGAAATACCTCACGCGGTGCACCTCCCAGCGAGTGCATCCTCTCTACGACCTCTGCCTTATTCTACACCGCCAATTATGTCGGAAGGGTGAAGGGGGTGACAACATACTGGAGCGAAGGACGAAGCGCCTCCTCCAAATGCATCGCCCAAGACTCCTCATCTGGAATGTGATCTGGAACAAAGCGCAAGAGATCCTTGAACTTGATCCCCATCTCTCGTACCAAGATAGTCCCCTGCGTAAGGGAGAGTAACTCCTGCCGCTTCTCTGCCATGATCATGGAAGAAAGGAATTCCACTCGGAATTCTTTCTCAAAGTCAGCCCATGGAACCTCTACCGCTATCCTCTCTCCGAGGTAGAGCGTCCACCACTGTCGCGCTGCACCTCTCAGCTGACTGACTTCTAGGGGAACCCATTACTCCCTCAGAGCACGGATTAAGGTAAAAGCAATCCCTAGCTCCTCAAGCCATCCCTCCATCTCTGTATCTGAAGTACTACCCTCATACTTCTTGAGGGTCTGCCGCTAGAAGGAATGGAGAGTCTTCTGCCACTGGCTATCTTCCTCTTCTCAGTCAATCCTCAAGTGATCGACCTCCTGAATCTGCTGGTCCTCGTCCATCTGAGCCACCTGGGGACGACGTCCAGGTGCCATAGCTGTACGGTAAACAAGGATCACCTAAGCCCAAGTAGTAAAGAAATATCAAGGTTTTATTTTATCATTTTATTTTAATTTCTTTCCCAGAACACCCAAATCAAGTAAAACACAATCATGATGATGCATGTACCATCCCTAGGGTCTCTACCCTACAGTCAATATAGTCTCACTTGGTCATTCAGTAGGCTCAGAGTCCTTGCATCGGATCACGGGGTACCTAAAAACCCTTGTCCTAGCCGGACTTCCCTGGCCTATGTCACGCACCAAGGTTAACTAACACTGTTACCATACCATCCCATGCAATCCTCACTGTGCCTAACTCCATACTCCATCCTATATCTCAACCATCAGCTCTGATACCATTCTTTCATGACCCCCTCCCACCAAAGATGCCCCCTAAGCTGGCAATGGTGACAAGGAGATAATGACCCCCGAGTCCCTCCTCCAGTAGGCCCCGGGATGGTGACTAGCACCAAGGGTATGAGTTTTCACAAATATGGGAGGCATTACCCTTTTTATTAATTAGGATCGGGAAATAGGATGAGTCAACCACCAAAAAAAATAACAAGTGTGTATAAATAAACCCAAACCAAGCCCACATGCATGTTTAAACAATTTTATAACAAGGTACAAGTACAAGAAAGCTCAAAAGTACAATACCAAAAGAAAATAAGAGAACAACAACTGCAATAACTCCAACTGCCTGACTAGTAGGGTCCCGCACGGCCTTGGTAGTCCTCCTGTAAACCTGAAAGTAAACTTAGGGTGAGCATACAAGTATACTCAGTAGTGAAACCTAAAACTCTCGTGCACAAGTGGGGAGACATCCTAATGTCCCGTGAGAACAACAGAATAAACTTAACAAGTAAATCTATCCACCCAAATTCACCAGCCACACTCACCAAAACACAATCACAACAGGTAGTAGTAGTATAAGAACAAGAGTATTGGGTTCCCTACACGATTTCCCATTAGTTAGCTGAACGTCCTGACGCTGTCACACTCTCCCCGCCCGCACACACCTAGGCATCACAACCACGTATCCCACCCCCACACACCTGGGCCTCACAACCACACATCCCGCCCGCACACACCTGGGCCTCACCACCACGTATTCCACCCGCACACACCTGGGACTCACAACCACAACCACATTCCCGCCCAAAGACACCTGGGCCTCATCCTGAAGATTCTTGAGAATAGTAATAGTAACAGAACTCTCGCCCGAAGACACCTGGGCCTGACATCGATACCTACCTGAATAGTCTTAGGTGTAAGGTCGCCTCAAGCCATTATAGCCTATAAGCCTGCCCAAAGAGTCTTTGGCATAATCAACCCAATCAAAACCTACCCGAAGAGTCTTAGGTGTAAGGTCGCCTCAAGCCATCACAGCCTAGGGGAGAAGGAGAAGGAAGGAGCTAGTAACTATGGGAAAACACCCTCTCCGATGAAATGGGAGTGTTCAACACTAAGTGCTCAACAAGGGTGTGGTGCGATAAAACACCAAAGATATATATATAGCAACCAAACACACACCCCAACCTATGGATTCTAAGTAGAAAACTGAACATGTGCCTCAGCACTGCTACTACGAAACATGCATACAACAAACAATCCCATCCCCATTTAGGTTTTCACGTTTCAGCAGAATTAGTTTATTAGTTCCTTAACTAATGGGAAACTATCCACAACCAACCACATCGACCATTCGTAAAGCATATCCCTGCCATCCACAAATCAAGTTAGGAAAACAAACACAGCGACATAGCAAGTTCCTTCTTATTAACCAACCGACCCATTGTTTTCCATTTCATTACCAAGCCCCACCATTCATTAACTCTTCCACATTTATTATTAAAACACGAACCATAGTCCGTTCACATTTAAACCCATCCCTGCAGCCCCACTACCAACCACCATAACCACACCAAACCGAAGCCACACATCCCCATCCCTTTAATACCATTTATTGCAGCCCTGTTGCCCATCACCATTAAACATTCACACCTTCCCACGACCAAGCCAACCACAGCCCCGCTGCTCACCCAAACCACAACAGCCCACAAAAACACCCCCATCACAAGCCACGTAACCATGCGAACACCCACATGTTCATTATTCAATTTTGGTTCAACCGGGGTGATCACACAAGGGTTCCAGATTTTCATTTAATCGGCCAACTTTACGTGATTATCCAATTTCCACATTCCACAAGCTTCCATCCATAAGAAAATATAGAAGGAGAGGGAAACATTTAATTGAGTAAAAAAAGACCCCCAATGACCGTGATTTTCAGTAGGTATAAGCTCATTCAATTCACAAAATATAATATCACATGATATAAAAGTAACAGAAATCACAAACTTCCCATCCCCCATTCTTAAACCAGTTAATATCTTTATTTAATGTTTCATCCATCTCTCATGAAAACAAAAGGATACCCACCCCACATGATGCAAAAATTAGAGAGACGAAGGTAAAATCCCTACCTCAACAGGTTCTTGATCGCAACGCTCCCCCGGATCAACCTTAGAAGATGTCTGCCGGCGTCCGTCACTTCTGTCAGGATTGAGAAAAACCTCCTCGGGTGGAAAGGAAGAGCCGAAAGAAAGACAACAGATCCAATCTCGGAAGTTCCGCCTCATCGTTACGATCCCTTGGCCGCTAACGGATCGTAAATCGATGCTCGGACGGAGAAGTTATGGAAGAAAGAGCCTTCGAGTCTCTTAAGAGAGCTCTGCTCAGAGGAGAGGGGAGGAGAGGTGTGAGTTGAAAGGAGGGGACCCCCCCCTTTTATAGGCGTGAAAAGAAAAAGTACACGGCGTGTACTTATGGTACACGGCGTGTACTCAGTCGTTTTCACACTGTCTCCACGTGGCCTCCAACACGGTTTGAAGGTAACACATACGTGGGGAAGGACTACACGGCGTGAAGATTGCACACATGGCGTGTACCCATTTATTGCACACAACAGGGACACGGCTCCAATGCGGGACATGGCCAATGACTGGTTAACACACGGTAACGCGTACGCGGGGAGGGACTACACGGCGTGTAGTACTGGACACACGACGTGTACCCATTTTTTCTACACGGCAACGACACGACCATCCACACGACATATACCCAGCAAGAGGGTATACGACATGTACTCAAACTACACGGCGTGTAGTTTCAAAATTCTGGAAAGTGTGGGAAAATTCCAGTTTACCCTCCAAAACACTTCTTGGCCTTCTTTTTGACAAAGGAATGGGCCGGAGAGGTCCGGGCTATTACATCTAGGTATCTAACTCAAGATATCTACCACTAGTGAAATATTACCCGAGATATACATCCATGATCTACCGTCATCCTCCAAAAGAACCCCTGATCCTACAAAAAACCAACAAAATACATAGATCCTCCAAAAAACACCTCTAGAATTTCCCTAAATAACATAGTCACCATATTTACCACAATTTAATGGGATAGAACATCCTAACCACTAGAAAACCTATGTTCCCAAAAATATTAACAACCCTTTTATCAAAATTATTCATAAATTCCTCAACATTAAAGATCTTATTAATCCAAAATTCTATTAACACATCTCAACATTTTCTAAAAAATATGAATGAATTATTCATAAAATAACAGTTTTACTTAATCATAAATTATACATAAGTGTAACATAAACATAAAATATATCAATAAACTCAATAAAAGACTCATCTCACATCAAACGTCAAAACCAATTTATATTAATTTAAAATTATGATCATTTATACACTTATTAACCCCTGATAGAATCTAAAACTATTAAAATACAGTCTTCAAAATCATCATAACATGTAATGTCTTTTTAACTTCTCCACATATAGAAAAAATCATTTACTCTGATGAAAAAAGTCATAATTATAATAACTAGGGCTTAAAATTAATATATTTTGTAGTTAGATTGTTTTATTTTTTTATATTTTTTTGAAAAAATCATTAATATCAATTTTTTATAATATAAAGGGGTTAATTTCAATAAATTTATATTTTCCCACATAACTAAGATATTTAAATATAAGAAATTGTTGTATTCATAAAAGTATAAATTATTTTACATTTAATCACCAATGAGGGGATATATACCATGATATTGTATATACTCATCAATAGGACCTTCCAAAAAACATTTGTAAGTAAGTGATGTGAAAAAATATCACTACGGGAAAAAAGAAGAGGGAATATTATTAGATTATTTTGAAAATCCTAAAATTCCATAAGAAATATTTCCATTTCTTTGTAATAAAATTTATTCTATAGTATTTATTTTAATATTCAAAAAATAAGATTCATTTCCCAAATAATTATGTAAAACATTACATATAAATAATTAATGAATAAATTTTATTAATGATGTTTCCCTGTAAAACAAGTGTTGTCATGAAGTCATTTTCAAAAAAACATATTTTTCACCTATAAAAGAATAAACATTATTCCACTAAACCAAATATCAATATATATCTTATTTAAATTAAATTGAAAACATAAAAATATAGTTACAGGAAAACTACATTCATCTTGGTATATTAGGATATCATCTTCAAATCACAATTTCAATATCTTATATAAGAAATCTTACAAAGGGAATACCCTACTTTGTTAACTAAAAAATATATTAACTAGTGAACAAAATCGTTACAAAATGAATTTGATATCACTATCATGCTACCCTTCAACAAGAAATCATTCCAATGAAAATGTAAGATATAATACAAAAAACCCATTCATTTCATTCATAAAACCCAAAAAAATATTACTTTAAACCCATATTTCGATGATATTTTGATCTCTGGATAAATTAAACCATATAAATAAGTATTTTTAAAAAACATATAAAATGAAATTTTCCCCAAGGATTGGTATAGAATATATTATATGAAAAAAATGATTTTTTATGAAAATTTATATTGAATAAATGTTATGAATGCATATAATTAAATCTAGTTTGTATACAATAAAAAATTTAAGTCATAATTTTGGAAAAATGACAATAATATTCTATTTTGAAAACATTAAAAGTATTATTTGAAAACCATCCAGAATAATATTGAACAAAATGACTTTAAAAATTCATAATATAAATTTAAAAACATATTGATTCATTTTTTATAATTTGGATGTGTATAGAAATTGGAGAAACGAATTAATAATTACAAAATATATTTTATTGAAAAAATATGGCCTTGAGTCTTACTCACCATGTATGTATTTTAGCAATTGCAAAATAAACATAAATTAATTTAGTTGTTTCATTATAATTTTATTATAATTTTATTATTTTAATATTTAATATTTTTATACATCACCACTATTTATTATATAGTTACTAAATGATATAATTTTGTGCATACTTTTTGGGGACATTCTTTTTATATTCCCCAAAATAATCAGTAGTTTGTCCGGTATAAAAGAGTCAATTCTTCCATCCTATAAATAATATTAATAATGAAATATTTATAATTAAAATAATTACAATAAAATTTTAGAACCATAAATTAAAATATCACATGAAAAATGAATTACACTGCTTTGTGGATCTCGTAGTCCACACATATGGACAAATGATATTAACATTATCCAATCGATAAAAGAAATAAGAAGTTACGTAATAGTATATAAATATATAATAATAATTATACAATTAATATGTTATATATTCATTAAATGTAGATATCATCCATACATTTGAGGGATGAATGATAAATTAATCACATCACTTCATAGAAGTGGTATCCCATATATACTCATGAATAATGTTTTCATTTACCATATCTAGAAAAGGAAGATGAAAAAGGTTGTTCCAAAATCATAACAACTTATCATTATATGGAGCATAAATATGTTGTCATATAATCATTGTTATAGATTATTTAATGGACATGGATGAATAAATCATGCATTACATTCCACATTTCAAGAATACACGTTGGGGATCTTTTTAGTTTTAGAGTTTTAGAGAATTAGATCATAAATCATGCATTACATTCCACATTTAAACGAAGTGGTTACATAAAAGATAGTACTCATTTTTCCCATCAACAGAAACATATTTAAAATAAAACATGGATTTTTTCTTGACACTTCCTTGACACTATCGCCACACCATGTACCTTTCCCTTGACCTGTGAAAAACATTTCAAAAACATGGAATGTAATAAGTACTATCATAAGCACATTATAATACATCATGAAATCATAAGATTTATGAATAACTCCTAGAAATCATGATACATAAAGCCAACTGGAGGCATTCATAACACTCTTACGTAGGGAGTAACTCTCATGGTTATATTTGGAATACCCATCACAGTATATTCCCTAAATATCTTCGGAGAAACCATAAATTTTAACCCCATCATGTTACCTAATGCATTGGAGTGGTATATTAGGCTTACCCACCCTAAGTTTATCACAGAACCACCAGTATTCATAACAATTCCCAAGAACCATAACATAATCTTATCACAGAAAACATGCATAAAAGAAATATAACATTTCTATATTTCAATCACAAGATATCAATATAACACATTGATATAATAAAATTATTATGAAAACCATTTTCAATACCAAAATAATAGAAAAGTAAAACATGGTAACTATTTTTCAATTAAAAAAAAGTTATTTCATGAAGAGGAAGGCGAAACTCAAATAATGGTCTCGGCGGCGGAGAAGTCATTGTCGCCGCATACGTACGACAAAAAAACATTTCTTTTGTCATTTAGTAAAAAATTCATATAAAAAAAGATTCCTTTTGAATAGATGTAAAATTCAAAGGGGTTTATACACCGTATAAAATAATGTTGTGTATAAAACAAAATATGCCTCAATGAAAGGAGATTGAGACGAAGTCCCTTACCTTGGGTCCGACTTGACTCGATCGTTCTTTAACCTCCTAAATAATAATCTTGAGTTAATTTCTACTTGCTTGAGAAAATTTTTCAAGATCATTATTTCTTTTATATACCTTATTACCATGTTATGAACACTATGTAATTATTTAAGTTAATAATGGTCATTTTGTCGATCATTGGTACTTGAGTAAAAAATAAGCTCCTTATAATTACATGTTGTTCATGTGGTAAAATATCCATTATATCCAGAATTATATTCATAATGTAGATATCATATATATAATATATATCTAGTATATACATGCATTTATAATATTACATAACATTTAGAGGTAAGAAATGAAATGCACCATTCATGGAGACGGTAAGCCATACGTACACATGAACACTACTTTCATTTCTATTTCTTATTTTGTGGAATGAATTAAAAATGATATAAAAATATATTATAATTCAAGTATAATATCATATATAATATCATTATCTCCATCCATTATACATCCCACATATGGCATTAACGAATCAAATCACTTTGAGGGGGCGGTAGTCCACACATCCTAAAATGAAGATATCACGTTTACCCATAATGGAAGCCATAAAGGTATGTCATAAACTAAAATTAAAGAATTATAAGGAAAACATAAACATAATATATAACATATATAAATAGAGTGACATCTTAATGGCCGCCATTAAAGGAGTTATAATAATATTTAACAATTATCATTTTGTGAGGTAGAAATTCATCATCCACAGAAACAATATGTTCTTTAACCATTAGATGAAGGTGTGTGCAAGTGTAGCTCTAATACTTCTCAAAAAATCATACTAGTTTATTGAAGATACTGGTTTTGTTACAAAATAAAGTAATAAAAAGAGTTTATGGGGTTGGAGAAGCCAAAAAAAAGAACACAAGTGAAGACATTACCTTTAAATCAGGTAACTCGTCTTGGTTTGAACCAAAACGGTTTCTTGAAGAGATTTCTGCTTAAGGTAAGGATTCTATGATAAAGAGAGGGATGTGGAGAGATAAAATATGCAGAGCTTGGCCAAGCCAATGGATTGAGATGTGTAGGTAAGGAGGTAGAGGTGGGGGCCTTTTATATGAGGGAGGAGGGGCACTATTGGAAGGCCAAGAAATGTTACTTTATTTTAAAATGCGTTTTGGATTTAAAAGGTCCCACATAGATATATTTCAAGGATAAGGTGATAATGGTTCAAAATATACTCATACAATATGTTTTTCACATGTGTAAGTCTAATATTTTACATTATTTTTTCATTTTATTTAAATCGTTCATTAATGAGATAATCGCCACATCATCATGATTTCATAAATAAATTAATTTATAAAATGTCTAAAAATTATAATAAAAATAATATGATGTAGGAAATCGTTTTATATTTCAAATGAATATTTATAGTCTAAGATATCATTTAAACAGACAAAACTAAAAATGTTTTACTTGGGTGATACATTATTTAGTGATATTCTCCTTTCTTTTAAAATAAAATGATAAAGTGTCATTTTCACCCAAAAGTGATTCCATGGGTTCTCTAAGTTTGGAACAAGGCATACCATGGTCTATCATGACACAACCCATAGCATTAGGACATATTTTGGGGTAATTGTTTATTATTATGATATTATTTTATTATCCATAACTACCCGATTACTAATTTATCAATATAAGTAAAGATAATTACAGTCGTTACTATTCATAATGTCAAAAAAAAAGAGTCTTAATTACATAATTTGGACCATATGATTCCAAATATGGAATCAATTTTACCAAATTCCAAACATAGAAATTTCAGAAAATAATATAAAAATAATTCCCGTTGTTAAAACAAATAGCGGGTTTTTTTGAAACAATATCTATGAGATTTTTGGCACTTGTTTATGCCCAATTCCAAAGTGAAATTAATTATAATGACCACCACTGGATTAAATGGTAGAAATATATTATAATTAGACTTTAAAACCAAATAAAAATATAATCTAACCATATAATTGAATTAGATGAAAAAGAAGTTTTGATGTAAAATGGAATATTTTTCACTATTCATTAAAAAATTACCATTGTAAGAAAAATAGGAAAATTTTATCCAAAGTAAATTTCAATGTCCCAATCATGAATAATAAGTTTATGTTGAAAAATAGAGCTTATAAAATTGTCAAAAGTATGATTAACAATGGTTTTCCATCAAAAGGCAGAAAAACAATCTTTTAAAAATATTAGTGTATACCATGCTTAAGACTGGATTTATTTTCATTTTAAGCCTCTAAAACATTATCTAAATCATAAATAGACATAGATAAGAAAATATATTATTTATTACTTAATTGGGATGTCACATCCTTCCCCCTTTAGAAAATTGTGTCCTCGTAATTTATTTACATATCAAATATGTGGGGGTATTTATCCCTCATTGCATTTTCAGATTCCCATGTCGCCTCTTCAGTCATATAGTTTTTCCACAAAACCTTTACATGATGAATCACCATATTCAGAAACAATTGCTCCATGTGGTCATGAATCTGGACCGGTTATTCCTCATAAGATAGATTATCTTCTAGCTGAACTAACTCTGGACTCAAAACAAGAGATGGATCTGGCATGTACTTCCTTAACATTGAAAAATGAAAAATATTATGTACCTGAGATAAACTCGGGGGTAAATCCACTCGTTATGCAACTGATCAAACTCTCTCCATAATTTCATATGGTCCAATGATCCTTGGACCCAAATTTCCTTTCTTATAAAATCGCATCACACTTTTCTATGGTGATACTTTGAGAAAAACATGATCACCTACCTCAAAAGAGAGATCCTTCCTCCTGTTGTCCACATAACTTTTCTCCCTACTCCGAGCTATTATCATGTGTTTCTGTATCATCTGAACTTTTTATGCCAACTCTTCTACCAATTCCGGTCCCATCAACTTTCGTTCACCTACTTCATCTGAAAAATCTAGAGTTCGACACCACTTCCCATATAATACCTCAAATGGTTCCATCTATATACTGGAATGAAACCTTTTATTATAAGAAAACTCATCCAAAGAAAGATGTTGGTCCCAAGTTCCCTGATAATCCATCAAACAAGCACGTAGCATATCCTCCAATGCCTGAATTGTTCTTTCTAACTGTGCATCTGATTGAGTATGAAAAGTTGTACTAAAATTTAATCCACTACCCAATAACTTCTGAAGGCCTTTTTAAAAGTTAGAAGTAAACCTAGGATCACAATCAGATACAATGGAGAGGGAAACTCCATGTAACCTAACAATATTATTAAGATACAAACGAGAAAGTTTATCTAGGGAAAATTATCTCGTATAGCGAAAAAATGAGCAGATTTAGTCAAGTGATCAACAATAAACCAAATTGCATTATTACCTCGAGGTGTCTTCGGAAATCCCACAACGATGTCCATGGATATATTTTTTCCATTTCTACTCTGGTACTAATAAAGGCTAAAGCATCCCTTTCGGTAACTGCCGATCTTCTTTAACCTGTTGACAAGTCAAACACATCACAGTAAAATCCGCATTTTCCCTTTTTCATTCCGTCCCACCGGTAGTACTTCTGATGATCTCTATACATATTAGTACTGCCTGGATGAACTAAAAACGGAGAACTATGAGCTTCACATAACAACTCTATCTTTAACTATGAATCAAAAGTCACACACAATCTCTTCCCAAATCTCAAAACACAATCATTATCAATGATGAATTCATGCAACTAACCCTTCTGAACTAGCTCTACCTTTTTCTGCAACTCACTGTCTTGCTTCTGTGCTTTCTTAATTCTGTCTGATAGAGAAGATTTCACTGATACCTGAAACAAACAACAATAACATATTGTACCAACAACTTCTATTCCAAAGTTCATCAAATCCTTAACCAAAGGATCACATTCTAAACATAACATGGTTAATGAAGCATTATTTTTCGAATCAAAGCATCATCCACTTTATTTGCTTTTCCCTAATTGTAATGATTTATACAATCATAATCCTTGATTAATTCTATCCATTTCCTCTATCTCATGTTCAATTCATTCTGAGTAAATATATACTTTAAACATTTGTGATCGGTATATATTTCACACTTTACTCCATACAAATGATGCCTCCAAATTTTTAAAGTGAAATAAACAATAGCTAATTCAAATCATGTCTAGGGTAATTTACCTCATGAGTTTTCAACTGACATGAAGCATAATCAACTACCTGATCATTCTGCATTAGGACGCAACCAAGTCCGTTCAATGAAGCAACACTGTAGATAAAAAACTCCCCATTCCTGGAAGGTAGTGCAAAAACTGGAGCATTCACCAATCTTCTTTTCAGTTCATGAAAACGATCATCACATTCTTTTGTCTAGATAAACTAAACACCCTTTCGAGTTTTCTTAGTCATTGGACTAGATAATTAAGAACAATTTTTAACAATCCTTCGGTAATAGACTACCAAACCAATAAAACTACAAATATCAGTTACATTTGTGGGTCATATCCATTCTTCTACAACCTTTTTTTTGCAGGATCAACAGTTATCCCATCTTTAGAAACAATGTGACCAAGGAAAGAAATTTTAGGCAACCAAAACTCACACTTGCTGAATTTCCCATACAATTTCTTTTCTTTTAATGTTTTCTAAATAACTATTTAATGTCTTTCATGCTCTTATTTACTTTTAGAAAACACTAAAATATCATCAATGAAAACAACCACAAACTTATCCAAGAACACATGGAAAATTATATTCATAAGGTCCATGAATACAGCAGGTGCATTGGTTTTCCAAAAGGCATTACTAAAAATTCATAATGGCCATATATTTTATGAAACATGGTCTTCAAAATATCTGCTTCCTTTACCTTCAACTGATGGTACCCCAATCTCAGGTTAATCTTTGAAAAATACTGAGCTCCCTGGAGCTGATCAAACAAATCATCGATATGAGGCAATGGTTATTTGTTCTTAATAGTGATGTTATTCAAGGCTCTATAATCAATGCAATGTCTCATTGAACCATCTTTCATTTTAACAAATAAAATAGGATCACCCCATGGTTATGTGCTAGGTCGAATGAAACCTTTCACTAAAAAATATTGCAATTACTCCTTCAACTCTAAATGTTCAGTTTGAGCCATTCAAATATGGGGTTTTGAAATTGTCTTAGAATCAGGAACTAAGTCAACAATAAATTCAACATCCCGATCTGGTATTATTGTAGGAAACTCATCAGAAAAAACCTCAGGATACTCATATAAAACTGGAACAACATTAATCTGAACAGTTCCTTTGTTTTCAACAATATGTGCAAGGTAACATTCATTTCCATCTTTTACAAGTTTCTCAGCCTCTTGATATGTTATCAACAGTAAGGGTTCATTATTGTACACAAACTGAAAGTCTTTCTGAAAAGAAACTTCTTTAGCTCTATAATAAATCTTAGCATGGTAAACAGAGAGCCAATCCATACCTAGGATAACATCAAACTCTACTAGAGGTAAGACAATAAGGATTGCAAGTAGGTTCTTTCACGGATAAGGATATGAAGATACTTATAAATTCTTTTTGCCTCAACATTTCCCCCCAGGTGTTTTTACCATAAGTTCAGGAGTCATTTCTTGAGATGGTATTCCCATTTTACTAGAAATGTTTTCAGAGATGAAAGAATGTGTAGACCTTGAATCAAACAACACACTGGCATAATCTGAAAAAACAAACAAAGTATCTGATACCACTTCATTTGATAGCCCACCAGCTGCTGATATAGTTGCAAAGGATTCCACCAACCCTTTCTGCTTGTAGTCTAACTGCTTCCCATCACTCGAGCTATTTTTCAGACACTCGTTTTCATTGTGACCAATCTCATTGCACTTAAAACATTTCACTAACTGTAAATCAAATTTTGTCTTACCATCACCTTGATCTTTTATAGTTAAATCATGAGCCTTATGTATAATATTACCACATTGGTAGCACATTCCAGAATTCAAAAGACATTCCCCAACATGCTTTTTACCACATTTATCAAAAACTGGAAATGTAGTTTTCTTACCATCAGACCTTTTTGAATAATTCTTCCCTTTCTCCTACCACCTCGGTCTCTTCTTCTGTTGGCTATTATAGAACACTTGATCATCGGAAAACTCCATTTCCACCTTCTCATACCATCAAACAATCTTTTCAAAACTTTTGAACTCACGAGAATCTAATGCCCTTCGATATTTGGGCTTTAATCCTAAGTAAAAAATGACTGATTTTACTATCAAGGTCCCAGATAAAATTTGGAGCA
Source organism: Viscum album (assembly GCA_963277665.1). Taxonomy (NCBI): domain Eukaryota; kingdom Viridiplantae; phylum Streptophyta; class Magnoliopsida; order Santalales; family Viscaceae; genus Viscum; species Viscum album. Next base: position 1,345,005,186 of record OY728119.1, on the reverse strand, counting down.
TACCTGGCCAATCGAGTGAACCTTTCTTCATAAGCAGCCATTGAGTCATCGTCTTGCCTCAATTCCAAGAATTGTTTTTCCATCCTAAGTCGAGTAGCCTTAGGAAAATACTTCTCAAGAAACACACCTTTGAATTCATCCCAGTCGAGAGCATCAATCTCATCAGCGTCCCTGATATTTTTAACCATCGACCACCACATATCTGCTTCAACCTCTAATTGGTAAATTGAAGGACTAATATTTTAATTGTCTGAACACCCCATGACATCGAAAATCTTCTCCAGTGATTTAATCCACCCTTCAGGTAGCACAAAGTCAGATGATCCTCTGAATGATGGGGGATGTTGCGTCATGAAATGTTCCACCACTAACATGTTCCTCTACGGTTGATCTGGCTGATCTCGTGCATGGATACCACCACCATTTATCGCTTGAGTCAACTGCATCATTACTGGAACAAACTATTCAGTTCCAATTCTGACCATCTCAGGATGCTGATTCGGAAGGTCATTTCCTTCTATATGCATTCCTAGCACTGCTTCCCCATTTCCGCTGTGGAAAAAAATTCTGAACGAACATGTCCTAGATGAAGCAACATGGTAATCTTCAAATTCTATATCATTTAAATTTGACCATTAAAAATATTATTGGATAATAATTTAATAGAATTCTAACTCTTAAAGCTATCTAAACTGACCTCTGATACCAACTATAAGGCCCTAGCCTTAAACCTTACTTAATCTTGAGATATTTCCAGAATACATGTTGAGGATCGTTTTAGGTTTAGAGTTTTAGAGAATTAGATCATACATCATCCATTACATTCCACATTTAAACAAAGTGGTTACATAAAATATAGTTCTCATTTTTCCCATCAACAGAATCATATTTAAAATAAAACATGGATACTTTCTTTACACTTCCTAGACACTATCATCAAATCATGAACCTTTCGCTTGACCTGTGAAAATAATTTCAAAAACTTGGGATGAGCATAAAAAGCTCAGTAAGGGATATAAAAGTACGGAATGAAAAAATTAGTCCATGTATACATAAAAATTGTTGAAATCATACTTTACTCTTAAAACATAAGAACTTTATCACAATATTTATGAATAAATCATAGAAATCATAAGACATAAAGGTGTCTTGAGGCATTCATAACATTCTTAAATAGGGTGTAACACTCAGGGTTACATTTGGAATACCCATCATAGTATATTCCCTAAATCGCTTTGGTGATACCTTAAAATATAACCCCTTCGCATTACCCAATGCATTGGAGAGCTATATTGGGCTCACCTACCCATACTTTATCACAGAACCACCCGTCTTCATAATAATGCCAATGAACCATAACATAATTGTATCACATAAAACATGCATAAAGGAAACATAACATTTCCACATTTCAATCACAAGATATCATTACAACACCTTGAAATAATAAAAACATTATATAAACCATTTTCAATACCAAAATAAAAGAAATGTAAAACATTGTATTTATTTTTCATTTTAAAAAAATGTTATGGCTTGCAGAGGAAGCCGAAACACAAATAATGGTCACGGTGGTGGAGAAGTCATTGTCACCGCATACGTACGACAAAAAAAACATTCCTTTTTCCATTTAGTAAAAAACTTCATATAAAAAATGATTTATTTTGAATAGAAGTAAAAGTCAAAGGGGTATATAAACCGTATAAAATAATGATGTGTATAAAAAAAATATGCCTCAATGAAAGGAGATTGACACGAAGTTCCTTACCTCGGGTCCGACTTGAATCGATCGTTCTTTAACCTCTTGAATAATAAACATGAGTTAATTTCTACTTGTAGAGATCCTTTTTCAAGTTAATTATTTCGTTTATATCACTTATTACCATGTTATGAACACAATGTAATTATTTAAGTTAATAATAGTCATTTTGTAGATCATTGGTACTTGAGTCAAAAATAAAGTCTTTATAATTACAAGTTGTTCATGTGGTAAAATATATATTATATCCAGATTTATATTCATGATTTAGATATCATATATATCATATATATCCAGTATATACATGCATTTATAATATTACATAACATTTATAGGTAAGAAATGAAATGCACCGTTCATGGAGACGATAAGCCGTACGTACGCATGAACGCTACATTCATTTATATTTCGTATTTTATGGAATGAATTCATAATGATATAAATGTATATTATAATTCTAGTATAATATAATATATAATATCATTAACTCCATCCTTTATACGTCCCACACATGGCATTAACGAATCAAATCACTTTGAGGGGGCGGTAGTCTGCACTTCCTAAAATGAAGATATCGCGTTTACCCATAATGGAAACAATAAAGGTATGCCATAAATGAAATATACATAAGCATAAGGAAAACATAAACATAATATATATCACATATAAATATAGTTACATCTTAATGGCCACAATGAAAGGTGTCAAAAGAAGATTGAACAATCATCTTTTCATGAGGCAGAAATTCGCCATCCACAGAAACAGTATGTTCTTTAACCATTAGACGATGGTGTGTGTATGTGTAGCTTGAATCCATATAATAAAAACATCATAATATACATAATATACTGGTGTTGTTATAAAATAAAGTAATAAAAATATTCTAGGGGGCTGGAGAATAAAAATAAAACAAAATGACACAAGTGAAGACATTACCTTTATATCGGGTAACTCCTCTTGGTTTGAACCAAAAGGGATTCATGAAGAGCTTTCTGCCTAAGGTAAGGCTTATATGATGAAGAGAGGGATGTGGAGAGATAAAATGAGTATATCTTTTCTGGTCCAATGGCTTCAGAGGTGTGGGTAAAAAGGTATAGCTGGAGGCCTTTTATAAGAGGGAGGAGGGGCACTCTTGGAAATCCAAGAAATGTTACTTTATTTTAAATAGAGTTTCGAATTTAAAAGGTCCAATAATGATATATTTACAGTATAAGGTGATAAGGGTTCTAAATATACTCATACAATTGGTTTTTGATATTTTTATGTCTTATATTTGACATTTTATTTTCATTTATTTAAATCATTCATTAATGTGATAATCGCTGCATCATCATGATGTCATAAATAAATTAATTTATATAATGTATAAAAATTATAAAAAACATACTATGATGTATAAAATCTTTTAATATTTCCAATGAATACTTATTGTCTAAGATATAATTTACACAGACAAAACTAAAAATGTTTTACTCAGGTGATACATTCTTTAGTGATATTATCCTTTCTTTAAAAATAAAATGATAAAGTGTCACTTTCACCCAAAATTGATTCCTTGGGGTCCCTATGTTTGGAAAAAGGCATCCCATGGTCGGCCATGAAAAAACCAGCAGCATTAGGACACATGTTTGGGTCATTTGTTATTATTATTATATTATTTTATTATCCTCAACTACCTGATTACTAATTAATCAAGATAATTAAAGATAATTATTGTCGTTACTATTCATAATGTCAAAAAACAAAGGTGTAATAATTACATAATTTAGACCTTATGATTCCAAATATGGAATCCATTTTACCAAATTACAAACATATAAATTTCAATAATTAATTTAAAAATAATTCCCGTTGTCAAAACAAATATAGATTTTTTTTAAAGAATATCTATGAGAAGTTTGGAACTGGTTTATGCCCAATTCCGAAGTGAAATTAATTATAATGATCAACATTGGATTAAATGGTAAAAATATATTCTAATAAAAATTTAAAACAATTAAAAAGATAATCTCACCATATAATTAAATTAGATGAAAAAGCAGTTTTGATATAAAATGCAGTATTTTTCACTCTTCATTAAAAAAATGAACATTGTCAGAAAAATACCAAAAAATTTATCCAAAGTAAATTTTAATGTCCCAAGCATAAATAATATGTCTATTTTGAAAAATATAGCTTATAAAATTGTCAAAATTTTGATTTAGAAATGGTTTTCCATCAAAAGGTAGTAAAACAATCTTTTAAAAATATTAGTGTATTACATGCTTAAGATTGGATTTATTCCCATTTTATGCCTCTAAAACACAATCAAATTCATAAATAGATATAGATAAAAAAAATATTATTCATTACTTACTTGATATGTTGCACGGTTGATCTAATGGGGTTAATAGCATGCTCTATGAAAATAATTTGTGTATTTTTTTAGATTGTAATGTAAATTTCACATATGTAATCAAGTTTTTGAAACATCTAAATTGGATTGTACTTTTGGATTCGAATATTTTATCCATTATAATGTTTGAATTTTAGGAACCCCACTCTGATCTATTATGGTTTGGGTCATGATATATAGTGTATATGATGTTTGGTATAAACAATGAAATCTAAATTAGGGAACATAAAACTAAGATAGAATATAATTATAAGTAGATATGAACATCCATTAAATTTTATTATGATGAATATTTTTTTGGTATTCCTATAAATAAATACATATCTAGATACTATAAGTTGATGTGGTTATATAAAATATTTACCTAGGGATAACAACTCTGAGATGTTATTTTGAGCCTGACTCGACGTTTCCCTTTATAGGACGATGAACATTACTACACAACTGGTTTGACACACCATTGTGATATTATTAGAATAATTTACATTTTAAATACAACCCATATATATATATATATAATTAATAATATACCTAATGAAACCTTGTTTATGATTATAAGATTATCTATTCATAAAATTTTAAATTTATGTTAACTATTATTAGTTAGAAAATTGTGAATAATAATTCATAGCAAAATATAATGAATTCTATTGTTTAGAAATTTCACCAAGCTGAATGATTGGAAACTATATCTACATAGGTAATCCATATAGGTATTATATCATGTGTAAGAGAATGATGTTGGTGTGGGAGAAGCAATTAGTTTTGAGCATCTAATAACTATATTGGGATAGCTGACTCACGTTATGAACAATAACCTTATGAATATGTTAAATTATTTTCAAAAATTTGGGGGAATAATTTTAGACCACATTATGTGAATACTACCTCTAATATTAAATGGGAATATTGTTCCATTTTCAGCTAAACAATTGATACATTCTATAGAGAAGATATTTAGATCTTTGGGAATTGACAAAAAGTATGAAGATTTCATGGATGTTTATCATCTTTTGGGAGATGTGTCTAAATGGTTTTTATTGATCCAAAAAAAAAATATATGGAGGATGGGGAAATAGAAAAAATTTAATGGAAATATTTTAGGTAACTTGTTTTAGTAAAATATTTCCCATCAAGAATCCTAAGCATGTATAGATATAAAATTCTAGAATCTATGGGAAAAAAGGATTAGAATGTTTTTATGTCTGAAGAAAGAATTACATTGTTATCAGGGAATACTACATTAAAACATTGTACCCCAAAAGTATTATTCATATTATCTTTTATGGGTTAATGCTTGTCCTATGAATATATTTTGTCTTCCAAAAATTATCATCATATGTATAGATAGACTCATCTGCTATAATGGGGGATTGATAAATAACTATAAATTATGACATTATGGAAATTAATGTAAAAAATGTAATGGTAGAGAAAAATAAAGATAAATGAAAAACTGGAAGATGTATGTTCACAAATGTGATAATTTTGTAAAGAAATACCCTATTACTTTCTTAAAATTAAAAGGATCTCTGTTGAATTGTGGTGATAAATTCTATAATGCTCATGATTTCAATGGAATGAAATATTCTACAAAATATTCAATGTTATAAATTTTTAGATACATGAAATTATGTTAATTAATTTACAAATAATAAAGATAATATAGCTCAGAAATATAAAATATATCAAGGTAATTCTTATACTGTTATGACAGTGGGAGTGCAATAATTAACATATTTGTGTTTTATAATTCAATATTTATGTTATGATATTATATTATGATAATAATGTGATATATAATGATTATAATGTAGTATATCTCCTTTAATAATTTGGGTAATAAATCTTTTCGTGAAGGTATTAATTTGGTCATGTTAATCTATAATTGTGTATGCGATAAAAATAGAAACATTATTTGTTTAGGAAAATTTGATGTTTTGATTGATTTTTTAAATATAGAGGCATTTATTGAAATTTAATTTAGATATATGTATTTTGGATATGTCTAAAGGATGTACTTGATTAATTAAAATAATATATATTATTGTTTGATGTTAATTTTTTTCTTTAATGTTTAATATATTAGGGTTGATAATGGAATGTTATAATAATATGGTTTTTGAAAAATAGAAATCTATAGTTTGGGTAAAATCCAGTCGCATCTGGTAAGTGTTAGATCTGAATCTATAGATTATACACAAGATGGGGTGAATTGTGTCTTTTGAAATTTTTCGATAACTCTTTTCTTCAATGATTTATTTCCTTTATACTTTATCAGATTTGATCGTGAAGCGGAATAAGTAAAATCAAGAACAAAAAGATGTATAGTGGTTCGGGGAACAGAGGGCCCCTAGTCCACTCCACCAACGCTCAACTCCACGAGCTTGGTGATTTTCACTATCTGGTCCTTTTTTCCACATAATGATTCACAAATTAGTATAGGTAGTTGATACCTTTACAATCCAAGGAAAAACAAAGCCTTCTGGTTCAAACATGAACCTACACAGCTTAGAACGAGAAGCTGGTTACTCAAGGATAAAAATAATTTCAGAAAGAAATTTTCAGTTGATCTTCACAATTGCAACAAAATACAATTGACAATAGATGGTTCGATGTCTGTATAAATATTTATCTTCAAGACGAAGCAGTTCTGAGCTGATCCGTTGCAGTAGATATAGAGATATAGTTCACAACTTCATCAGTAGTAGATCCACAGTAGATATTCGATGTAGAACAGGTGAATCTTCTATCGAGTTCCTTCTTCTTGAACAAACAAGGCTTTGACGCTCCTTTTGAATCAGCAAATCAGTATGAATATTTGCAATCTCTATTTTACACCTTTTTCAATAATATATCTATCACATACTCATGTACCTGGTGTTTCAGGGAGAACATATATAATAAAGCATATCTCTTTCACATATAGATCCATAAAAGTTGCCTTCTGATTCGCGATATTCAAAAATTTGAATTTACAGAGAAGTCATAACATCCATTAAGACTTGGCATAAAAAGATCATTTTAATTCGATCTTAAATCCTTTAATAAAATGGCTTTGAATCAGTCAAAGTCATACTTTAAAAACGACTTTAAATCCGGCATGAAAGCCGCCCAGAAATCAGATTACTGATCGTGGCACATAAATATCGTCTGTCAAAATTTCTGACGCTAAGCATAAGGTTGATGACTTGGCTCCAAACGTAGGGTTAATAAAATAGTCTTCAAACATAAGGTTGAACACAAAAATAGGTTTGATCATCCATACATTTCCAAGAACGTATAGTTGCTTACAAAAGTAAGGGTGATGAACCATACTTTTCAGAAAGAAACGTATCACTTAGAATTTACGTATGGTTCTCCTTCCATACATTGCTGATAACCAAAATGTAAGGTTCCTTCCTAACTTAATGTTCTCCTTCCATACTTTTCTGAAAACGTATGGTTGTTTAACCATAATTTTCTCTTATCTCAAAAAGTATACACGTTTTTCATCCTTACGCTACGTTTATCCACCTAGGGTATGGACAGTGATTCTAGAACGCGCTAAATCAGATTTCGTACAATATTTATCTACTTAATATATGAACAGTGATTCAAGAACGCACTTAAAGAAAATTCCGAATATGTGATAGATTCTAATTATTTCAAGAGTAAAATAAATTAATAAATTCCTGCAAAATACTAAATAAAATCATTAGAAAATAACTAAGGGTATTTGTGAGCATCATAATTATCATAAAGAGACAAAGTATTATTTTCAATAACCACCCCCTTTAAATAACATTAACATGTATTGATGAAAAAAATAATTTTCTCAACAATATCCCCCTTTTTGATGATCACAAAACCCATAATATTATTAAAATTATATAAGCAAAAATTAACTTTCAAAATTAGTTATAATGTTTTAAATAAAAACTTATCCGCCGAAAAGATAATTATAAATCCAAATTTCTTTTCTCCCGCAATAAAATGAATTCTCCCCCTAAATAAACTGTGGAGGTTTTGATGTTGTGTTTATCCAAATTCTCCCCCTTTTTGTGATATAAAAAACAATGAAAAATCATGGATTTTAACACATTTAATATTGCACTGAACTATTAGTAAATGCTATTATGAACTGTTTATCAATAATTAAATCTGGAGTACTGACATATCAAAGATAAAGTCAGTAAAACAAATAAGGAAAGAAAAAAAATAAACAATGAAGAAAATTTTCATTATAAACAGTAGTATATACATGACAATGATATACACAGGAATCAAGGTTTAGGTAAGATAGGCAACACGGTCTATATCCTCTAGATTGCATACTTGATTTCTGTAAACTACTCCCGAAGTCACTTCATCATACCATATCCAAGATTGATAATGAGCTCTCTATTTTCTTGAGTCATATGAATATCTTCAATTAAATTGACTCTGAAAAACTCATGCATCTGTTCCTATTTTCAAAAAATACTGACAACTTCTCTGATAACTGATTTAACAGAATTCTGATCAATGGATCATTAGATGTCAGTTGATCCCCTAAGATCTTATAATTGTCCAACAACACTAACAAAGGAGCACTGTTACATTCATGATCTTGTATCCTGTCATCCATGTTGCTTATCGTAGCTGTGATAGCCTGAAATATTCTGATTAAATCTGGTGAAAGAACTGATCCCCTAACAGCATTATTTCCAATTGATGCAAATTGATTCTCCATAAAAAACTTTAGATCTGATAAATCTTACATCATAACCATTTCAGATTTTAATTGTGCAACATCATTCAACATATCCTCTTTATACATTTCAACTTCTTACCTTGAAACTATACACTCCTTCAGCTTTTGAAACATTAAATGTTCTAAATCTAAAAAATTTCTCAGAGAAACATCCACAGATTCCAACTCAGATACTTTTTTATACAGTTCTTCAACTTCTTCTTTCCTTAAATCAGATGCACCCTATGCTTGATTCACAGCCGCAGGTTGATGTAGCAGTACCAATGACAATGATTCAACATCAGATTTCTCTTTTTCTCTGTCCTGAGAAGGTTTGTCCACATATTGTTTTTTCGAGTTTTCAAACTCCTCCACAGAAAAATCCTCTTGAAGTACCTCTGTGTGAGCTTCAGAAGCATGCTCACCATAAACATCAGTATCTATTCCTTCCATTGGGTTCTCAAGAACAATATCTTCAGTATTTTTCTAAGGTCTGGCCACATCTTCACCAGGCACTACATCCATCTCTTGTTCCTGTTGAAGTGAAACTTCAATATTAACAACAATCTGTTCCTGATTTTCACTTTGAGTTTCTTCTTGAGCTCCTGATTCCTCTACTAGAGCTATTCTCTCAGTAACATCTTCCATGGTCTTATAAACAACAGCTTCTCTCACAAAATAATAAGAAAATAATGCTTCTGTTGTAGTTTCCAAAACAATGGAAGTCAATTCCTCATTTACTGGCCTCTTTCTTTTGGATTAAAGTCCCTCCTGTCATCTATCTTTCTCAACATCTACCACGTCAAAGAGAATCCTTCTTACTACATTGCTGGCTCTAGATTCATCTTGTCCCTCCTTGGACTTAGTAGGTTGATCCTAAGCACTCTCTGAGTTTCCTCGGATCCTACTGGAAAATGTTTTCCTTTAATTAGCTCTAGAAATATCCACCTTTCCTCAAAGTTCCAGCATTAAACTTATTACTGTGATAACAGTAAACACTAGTATCCACTAATCAAACCATGTCTTTCTTAAACAATATTTTAGAAATAAATCTCCCAAAAGCGTAGAAATTCATCCTGGCCTCACTTTAACAGTAGTAACTATGATACCTTATTATATATCTTGGAATGTTTTACTTAACATCGCTTAATAAAAGAAACATTATACACATATCTGGGTACAAAATCTTTTCCATTTCTGCCATCCGTGGAGCTATTCCAGTCTGAATAAATTTGAACAAAATCTTCTGATCATGCTCCAAATCCTTGAAAAAATTTTTCTTTATTGTCTTGGTACCAAAAAGAGAAGATATGATGTCTTCAGATTTATGCGCATAATCTCTTATATTCTTCAAGTCGAAATGAAAAACTCCCTCATGAGGGCAGTTGAGAATCTGACTAATCTCTACTGAAGAGATTGAGAAATCCCTATCCTCTATCTTAGCCATCATACTATCCTCTGTATCTCCCAGACTAAATTGTACAGATATGAAGAAGTATCTAAGTTATACATCTTACAGAAAATCCGTATTTTCACAGTTGAACATCTGTTCAAGATTCTGAAATGACAACGCTTGCTTCAATAACATATTTGTCTAAAATAACCAGTCGAGATCGATTACCATACCTTGTAAAATTTTTCTTCCATCAGTACGTTGTCTCTTGGCATTGCTTGGATCGGCCTCACTGCCCTTTTTAGTCCTTACCATTTCCGCAAGAGTCTCTTAAGGTTTGAAGGTTAGGGTTTCAAAAGTTTGAAGTTTAGCGTTTAGAGGAGGAAGTGTGATTTTCAGATTTCGAAAGGGTTTCGATAGAAGTGAAAGGGTTTAGAAGCAGAAAAGCCTCTAACAGCCTTGATTCCCGTGTAATCACTAATAATTACATATATTTAAAACAAATAAATTTTTCATATGATGAAAGAATGAAAAACCAAAACAGTATTCAACAAAATTTACATAAATAAATAAATGTAAATAAACATTTAAAATTTATTTAATATTAATTAAACCTAGCTCCCCTTAATAAAATCAAACCTTGTAGTGGGAAGTGGTTTAGTAAAAATACCTACTAATTGAATTATAGTATTTATAAATTCTAAAAATATATCTTTTTTAATAAGATGATCTCTTAAAAGGTGATCCCTTATATCAATGTGCTTAGTTCTAGAATGACTAATTGGATTTTTTGAAATATTAATTTCTCTCGTATTATCACATAAAATAGGTGTATTTTTAAAATTCAATCCAAAGTCCATAAGAGTGTTTTTCATCCACAACACTTGTGCACAGAATCCGCCAGCAGAAAGAAATTCGGCCTCCACTGTTGACAGGGCAACTGAATGTTGTTTCTTACTAGTCCATGATTCTATGGACTTTCCTGAAAAGTGACATGTACCTGATGTGCTTTTTCTATCTAACCTACAAATTCCAATGTCAGCATCTGAATATGAAATCAAACTAAAATAAAGAAGTTTTAGGATAAAGAAGAGATTTAGAAATAGTTCCTTTTAAATATCTAAAAATTCTCTTAACAGCAGTTAGATGAGATTCTTTAGGATTTGATTCAAATCTAACACCAAGACATACTGAATTCATTATATCTAGCCTACTAGCAGTAAGATACAACAAACTACCAATCATACCTCTATATAACTTGTTGTCAACTGATCTGCTAGTTTCATCCAAATCAAGTTTTATATTAGTACACATAGGAGTTGTAAATTACATGTTGTTTTCAAGTCCAAATTTCTTAAGAAAATCAGTAATGTATTTGATTTTATTTAAAACATTTCCAAAATCTTTTTGAAAAATTTGAAGACCCAAAAATAAATTTAATTCTCCCATCATACTCATTTAAAATTTTTCTTGCATTAATTTTGAAAATTCATGAAAAAGAGTTTTATTAGTTGATCCAAAGATTACATCATCAATATAAATTTGAACCAATAAAACATTATTTTTCATAGTTTTCTTAAATAGTTTTGATCTTCCATACCAACAGTAAAATATTTTTTCAAATGAAAAGATCATAATATTTCATACCAAGATCTAGCTTCTTGATTAAGGCCATAAATAGATTTAGTATGTTTAAAAACAGAATCAGGTTTTTGAGAGTTTTCAAAACCAGGAGGTTGCTCAACATAAACTTCCTCTATTAAATAACCATTTAAAAAGGAAGATTTAACATCCATCTGAAATAATTTAAAATTCATATAAGATACATAGGCTAAAAGGATTCTAATGGATTCTAACCTAGCTACTGGTGAAAATGTCTCATCATAATCTATTCCTTCTTATTGATTATATCCTTTAGCTACTAATCTTTCTTTATTTCTAGTTATTATGCCTTGGTCATCCTGTTTATTACTAAAGACCTATTTGGTTCCTATTATAGGATAATTTTGCGGTCCTTTCACTAATTGCCAGATATCATTTTTTTAAACCGTTTTAATTCATCTTTCATTGCTATTACCCTGCTTTCATCATCTAAAGCTTCTTCTATAGTCTTGGATTCTTGTTGAGATAGGAAGGAAGAGAATTCCACTAGGTTTTCTATGTTTCTTCTAGTTTGAACACCAGTTTCTAGGTCGCCTATTACAGTTTCTAAAGGATGATTCTTTAGGGTTCTAGACTCTCTAGGTAATATATTTAAAGGTTCTTTAGTATCATGTTCCTCTGAACTAGACTGAATTTTTTTTATATCATTTTCAAAATCATTCTTTAAATTCTCAATTCTCATGTTATCATTAGAGTCAAGTTCATCCATTTGTTCTGTCCTTTTCTCAAAAGATTAGATTCATCAAATTTCACATGAACTGAATCTACAACAATCCTTTATTTCTTATTATAAACTCTATAAGCTTTGGAGGTAGTAGAATATACTAAGAAAATACCTTCATCAGATTTTGGATCGAATGTAGCAAGATTATCCATGGTGTCTAAGATATAAACCTTGCATCCAAAAACATTAAAGTAATTAACTTTAGGTTTTCTGTTATTCCATAGTTCATAGGGTGTCTTTTTCAAAAAAGGTCTAATTAAAACTCTATTAATTATATAACAAGCTGTATTCACAGCTTCTGCATAGAAATATATAGCTAGGCTACATTCATTTAAAATAGTTTTAGCCATTTCTTGAATTGTTCTATTTCTTCTTTCTACAATCCCATTCTGTTGAGGTGTTCTGGGTGCAAAAAATGGATGTTTAATACCCATATTTGAGAAAAATGAGTTAAATTCCAGATTCTAAAATTCTCCTCCATGATCACTTCTCAATTAGACAATATTGAAATCTTTTTCAGTTTGAACATATTTTCATAAACTTTCAAATAAATTAAAATCATCATTTTTAAAATTCAAAAAAAATCCATGTAAATCTTGAATAGTCATCAACTAAAAAATATACATAAAATTTACCAGCTAATCATTCTACTCTTGAAGGTCCAAACAAATCCATATGAATACGTTCTAGAGGTTTAAATGTAGAAACCTTATTAACAGTTTTGAAGGATGATTTGTGTTTCTTGCCAAGTTGACATGCATCACAGAATCTATCACTTTCAAATTTGAGACAAGGTAAATAAATAACATAATGTTTCTTAGATAACTTCTATAAAACATATACATTGCAATAACCAAGTCTCTTATGCCAGATCCAGGATTCACTTACTTTAGCAGTCAAGCAGTTTACTTATTGTTTACACAAGGAATTTAAATCCAAAGTATTGACATTTTCAGTTCTTGGTGCTTTAAATTTAAACAATTTATCTTTAGAAAAATACAACAATTATTAGTAAAATCAACAGTATATCCATCATCATAAAATTGAGAGATACTTATCAGATTGTGTTTTATTCCTTGTATATAAATTAATTTGTTGATTGAGACTGTTTTTGGATCTCTAACAGTTCCAATGCCAATGATTTTTCTTTTAGCATTGTCACCAAATGTGACAAGTCCTCCTTCTTTTTGAGTGATTGAAGAAAAATTCAATGAGTTTCCACTCATATGTCTTGAGGAGCCACTATCCATGTACCATAAATATTTTCTTCTCTGGTGTCCTGCTACTTGCAAAGACATTCGAACAAATTGCTTTGGTACCCATATTTTGTTGGGTCCAGGAGTGTTGGCTAGCAATGATCTAGGTATCTAGATTTTCATTGTTCTTTTAAAATTTTCTGAATCATATAAGTCTTTTGAAACATAGGATTTCTTAATTCCAAAAATTTGAGGTTGTCTTAAGAAATAGTTTTTAGCTATATGTCCATTTGTCCCAAAAAAATTAAAATTAACCTTTTTAAAGCTGGGAACAAAATAATTTTTATATAGCTTTTGTTTTTCTCCATTACTGCTAATTCCAAATCTATATTTTTTAATGACGATTTTTCCAAGAATTTCATTTAATGAATTATATCCTTTTGTAAAAACCAATGCAGTATATTTGTAAGATTCTACTTCATCCTACAGTGTTTTTATTCTTGATTCAAAATTAATATAGTTAGTGTTAATCGAATTGTATTTATATGTTAATTCTTTATGTTGTTTCAGATTTGTATCTCTTTCATCTGAAATGGCTTTGTGTTTATTTTTTAGTGACTTATGTTTCTTAAATAGTGAGTCATATCTTTCTTCAAGCATATTGCAATAGGCTACAAATTTTTTATTTGAGTAGCTTGATTACAAATTTTATTCAGAGGAGTAATATGAGTGTACCTCATCAGTTTCTGCCATGAAACACATATTTGCCTTTAGATTGTCTTTTTCTTTCTCTGAGCTTCATTTAGAAGAGCTACTAGAGTATTCAGATACACTCCAAGTGGATTTCATAGCTTTCTTGTCTTTCTGCTCAAAGTCATTTCTTTTGGAGAATTTCTTCTTCTTTACATCCTTCAATTGTGGGCAATATTTTCTGTTATTCCCCATATTTTTGCATTCATAACATCTTACTTCCATATTATCTCCCTTAAAAGATTTTTTGAAGCTATTTTTCTTGCTGTAGAACATTCTAAATTTCCTGGCTAGTGGATCCAGCTCTTCATCTAAGTTGGATGAGTCAGAGATTTCTAATTTAGATTTGGCTTCTCTGCTCTTCATATTTTTATTCTTTTGTTGTGATGTTACCTTCAAGGAAGTATCTTCTCTTTTGATAAGCACGTAATGTTCATTAGCCTCATTTGGCATTTTAGCTTCATACATCATCAGTGTTCCAATCAGCTCTCTCATAGTTAGATCCTTGACATGTGTTGATTGTCCGATTGCAGTAGAGATACCATTCCATCGAGTAGGAAGTACTCTCAGTACTTTTAATGCTTGATCAGCCTGCTTGATAGGTCCTCCTAGAGCAGTTATGTTATTGACAATTTCTGTCAATCTCCCATTCATTTAGGAAATGCTCTCACCTTCAACAATTCTAAAAGTATCAAATTTCAGTTTTTCAGTTTCATATCTCATTTGCCTCACATTGTCTGTTCCTTTATATGCCACAACTACTGTTTGTCACATATCATATGATGTCGGGCACTGAGATACTCTGTTAAATTCATCTGGTCCTAGACCGCAGATAATTGCATTCATAGCCTTCGAGTTCATATTGTACTCTGCCTCTATAGCAGCACTCCATGTCTCAGGATTTTCAGGAATTTCATAAGGAGTGAGAATATTTGAATAGACTCTATATCCAAGGTTTTTCAGATATATTATCATGCGCGATTTCCAGCAACCATAGTTGTATCCATTAAAATATGGTGCTCTGACCATCGACATCCCTTCTCTTGTATCAGTCATGATGCTCTGTTGTATAATCATTAAGTTGCTTCTAGCTTGCTAGGGATCTATCTGAAGCTCCTCCTCTGCTACCAATTGTTGGATCTGAATCTACAGATTATACACAAGAGGAGGGTGAATTGTGTCCTTTGAAATTTTTCGATAACTCATTTCTTGAACGAGTTATGTCCTTTATACTTTATCAGATTTGATCATGCAACAGAATAAGTTAAATCAAGAACACAAAGATATATAGTGGTTTGGGGAATAGAAGGCCCCTAGTCCACGCCACCAATTCTCAACTTCACGAGCTTGGGGATTTTCACTATCTAGTCCACTTTTCCATAGACCGATTCACAACTGAGTACATGCAGTTGATACCTTTACAATACAAGGGAAAACAAAGCCTTCTGATTCAAACACGAACCTACCCATCATAGAATGAGAAGTTGGTTACTGAAGAATAAAAATAATTTCAGAAAGAAATTTCCAGTTGATCTTTACAATTGCAACAGAATGAAATTCATAGCAGATGGATCAAAGTCTCCAGAAATATTGATCTTCAAGACGAAGCAGTTCTGAGTAGATCCAGTTGCAGTAGATATAGAGATATAGTTCAAAACTTCATCAATATTAGATCCATAGTAGATATTCTATGTAGAACAGGTGAATCTTCTATCAAGTTCCTTCTTCTTGAACAAATAGAGCTTTGACGCTCCTTTTGAATCAGCAGATCAACGTGAATAGTTGCAATCTCTATTTTCTACCTTTTTGAATAATATATCGATCAAATACTCATGTACCTGGTGTTTCAGAGAGAACATATATAATAAATCATATCTCCTGCACATTTAGATCCATAAAATTCACCTTCTGATTCGTGAATTTAAAAAATTTGAATTTACAGAGAAGTCGTAACATCCCTTAAGACTCAGAATAAAATGATCCTTTTAATTCGATCATAAATCCATTAATAAAAAGGCTTTGAATCAGTAAAAGTTGTACTTTAAAAATGACTTTAAATCCGGCTTGAAATCTTCCCAGAAATCAGCTTACTGATCGTTGCACATAAATATCATCTGTCAAAATTTCTGACGCCAAACGTAAGGTTGATGATGTACCCTCCAAACGTAGGGTTAATAACATAGTCTTCAAACGTAAGGTTGAACACAAATGTAGGGTTCATCATCCATACTTTTCCAAGATCGTATGGTTGTTTACAAAAGTATGGTTGATGAACCATACTTTTGAGAAAAAAATGTATCGCATAGAATTTACGTACGGTTATCCTTCCATACTTTGCTGATAACCAAAACATAAGGTTCCTTCCTAATGTAAGGTTCACCTTCCATACTTTGCTGAAAAGGTATGGTTGTTTAACCATACTTTTCTCTTATCTCAAAAAGTATACACGCTTTTCATCGTTACGCTACGTTTATCCATGTAGGGTATGAACATTGATTCCACAATGCACTAAAGCAGATTCTTCCCTATATTTATCTATGTAAGATATTAACAGTGATTCTAGAACGCGCTAAATGCAGATTCTGAATAAGCAATAGATTCTCATTATTTCAAGAGTAAAATAAATTAATAAATTCCTACAAAATACTAAATAAAATCATTAGAAAATACATAAGGGTATTTTTGAGCATCAAAATTATCATAAAGAGACAGAGTATTATTTTCAATAAACTCCCCCTTTAAATAACATTAACATGTATTGTTGAAAACAATACTTTGCTCAACAGTAAGGACCTGAGGGTTGATCATAAAACTGAATGAAAAAATGGTTGTATCACCTACCACTGTCTTACACGATGTGTTAGTAAAAATAAAATTGTTTTATTTATTTAAAATATTCAAAAAATAATGTATAAGATCAATTTTGAAACCCTATAAAATCAATATAAATATAATTTTTTTAATTTTTTTATATTTTTGAGAGAAAGAAAATATAGTTGTAGAAATTTTTTAAAGGATGAAAATATACATTTCCACTATGTATGAATCAAAAAGTTGTTATTCTATAACATAAAAGAATCATTTATCTATAGGGAATAGATCTTAAAACCTAAATTTTTATCCGAATACCTTCTATTTGGATGAATCAAATGGTCCCCTGGATCATCATAGATTTATAATTGTGTGATTGTTAAATTTCTAATGAACAAGTTCTTTATCACTCTCCATCAGAACCTGAGGTTAATATTTCCCTTCCATGTCCATGATTTCCTATATCGAACCCTTGTGTGTGTTCTCTGCCATGAAATTCATACCAACCTTTCTTTATATTGTAGTAGAAATTTTATCAAACCTTCTTCCCATGTGGGATTTCAACCAAAGTATGTTGAATTATCAAGCATTCATTATCAGACCAGAATTTAAATAAGTGTGAGGATTATGTTTATTGGAAGAGGGGATAATACAATACCCCAATATTTTTATGGTACATCTATTTTTTAATTAAATGTATTTGATTTCTAATGTTGCATGAAACATTATGCTTAATCAATATCAAAATATTATTATTTAATTGATACTATTATAACCTAGCCATTAAATTTCTTTTAATGAAAAGTATTAACTAACTAATGAAAATATATAGTTGAATTCATTAGTTATAAATTAATTATATAATATTATAAAAAAATAGAAAATACTGAGGATGTTTTTATAAATACAATTTTTATGCTCAAAATGAAATTTTATAATAATAAAATAAATTAACTACTATTGGATAATTATATTGAGTATATATTTATTTTTTTATATTCTATAACATATTTTTTCATTAAATAATAAGATTTTATTGGCATAATATAATAATAAGCACAATATTATACATAAACGGATATATTTTATCAATGGTAGTTTTAACAAATTTTAATAGGGAATATTTTTAAAATAGAATTTTATAAACTTTTAAATATTATATTTCAAAATTTAAACATCTTATTCAAAGTATTATTAATATTTTTTCTATTATTGAATTATTTTTATTTACAGGATATGATTCATTTTTTGATGAATTTTTATTATTGTAATTTTTAATTGAAAAAAACATTATTCATCAAAATAATTTATAGTGATAAATAATATTTTTGACTGGGTTAAAGGTATGAATATATAAATTTCATATAATTTAATATAATTTTGGTCATTGAAATCAATTTTACTTTGAATTTATATTAAAAATAGTTCTAATATTTTTCATTTTAATCATTTAATACATGTTTCCTCTACCCCACAATGAGAATTATTTTGAAATAATTATTTGAACTTCTACATATTAAATTTTGACAAATGGATTCCATTATTGGAATAAGTTGGTCCAAATTATGTATTTAGGTTTATTATATTTTTGGGCATATGAATATAAACATTAGTATTATTTTTTATTACAATAGTAAAGTGAAAATCATGAAATTAATTGAAAAAATTATATTTTATATATTATAAAATTAACAAAAAATAAAATAAAATAATTTTATTTTTATGAGATATATTAAAACAAAATTTTAAAAAGGTTGATTTTATGGCCATCTGGTGCCTCATTTATTAATTAATTCATTTTATAGTATTTTATTCTACAAAAAGTCTAATATGTAACACTATTGTTTAAATAGGTATTAAATTTTTATATGGCTATTTGGAGTATAAAATCTTCTATAAAATAATAATTTTAAATATAAATTTTATTATATTCTTTATGGTAGTTTATTTATATTTTTTAAGAAAAAATATTTATATTTAATTGTGAAAAAATTAAATTCATTAATTTTCTAATTAATTTAATAATAAAATAAATGATACTAAAAATATATAAAGAAATATAATTTTAAAAAAACTAATTTAAGACATGAAATTTATAGGCTAGTTTGATATATTTAGTATTTTCTAAAATAGTTGGTTTCATGATATCGTGTTTTTTGATATATTTAGAAATCCATGTAATGAATAGTTCCAAAATTTACAGTAATGATATTTTAAAAGAAATAATATTTTATTAAATTATATAATGTTTATAAAAATATCGAATTCTTAGAAATTATTTAGATGAAGTTATATATATCATAAATGATTTAATTATAGATTATTTGTAATTTTATAATAATTATATTAACCCATAATAAAAAAAGTCATGTTGTCACGGTAAGAGTTGAAAGGTTTTGTAACATCCCAAGTAAATAATGAATAATAATTTTTCATAATTATTAATATTTTTGAATTAAATATTAAATTTTACTTCAAAGGGATTTCTAGGTTCATTAGGTTACCCGATACGCAGCAACAAGTTTCTTTTAAATCTTATGTTTTACACAATGCTGAGTCATAATGAAAAATAATAATATAAAATTATTTTAAATAGTAGTTAAAGCCATGGAATTATATTGGAATGAATTAATAGAACAAAATACAATATTATTATACAATTTTGTTAATTTTTTTTACATTTATCCAAAAAATGTAACAGGTTTAAAATGTGAATGAATCTAATTTTAAGCACAAATAGAATAATATTCGTCAAAATGTCAATTTATTACCTTTTAATATAGAACCTTTTCTAAATCACTTTTTGGACATGTTTAAATGTGATATATGACAAAATAAAATTCTTCTTTAGAATCGGGACATAAAAATTTACTTTGGGTAAATTTTTTGGTATTTTTATGATAAAATTCAATTTTTAATGTATAGTGAAAATAATGTATTTTAATTCAAAACTGCCATTTAATCGAATTTATTTATATTTTTAGATTATCTTTTTTATTGGATTTAGTTTTTAATTGGTTTTCATTTTTCAATTTGATCCAATTTTGTTTCTTTGAAGTTATTTCACTTTGAAATTGGAAATAAACAAGTGTTAATCATTTGATATTTATTATTTCTTAAAAATAATATTTTTATTTGGACAATGGTAATTAATTTAAAATTATTTAGTGAACCATATTTGTTTTGAATTTTTTAAAATAGGCATCTTTTATTAATTCGAAAGATCAAATATATCTTAGGCTTAATTTTTTTTTTTTGAAAACCTTCAATTTTTGATGAATTGTGAAAACATTGAGTAGATGTTAAAAACCAAACATTTTCATTTAAATGAAATGTTACATATTATTTGAATTAAATTTAAAAAATCATACATACATGTTAGTCATTATTAAGTAAAATTTGGTTCAATAAGATGAAAATAGTTTTTTTTTTCTGAATAGTAATTTTTAACTTATATTTACCGCAGTTAAAGTTAAATAGGGTAATTCAAGGTAAAACCAATATTATAATAATATAAAATTCTCTTAAAACTTTTCCTAACCTCATTAAATGATTATTGGATGACCAATAAAATCCTTAGGTGAGATTTTTTTTCTTTTGGAAGACATTTGGGTAAGATAATGACATTAATAACTATTTCTGTAATGTAAAAAATATCATAGACATGTATTGTTTTATAAAAAAAATTAATGTGGGGTTATATAATTAATATATCTGACTATAATTATTAATTATAAATCTAAAAATATTTTATACATCACAGTGTTTTATATATAATTTTTAGACATCAAATAAATATTATTATTTATGACACAATAATGATGCAGTATTTACCTCATTAATGAATGATTTAAATAAATAAGATTATAAAAAATAAATCGACATCTATAACCTGTCGAATTATTATTGTATGGTTTTTTTCAAACAACTGTCTTCTTATCTTTGACTTAAATAAGATTTGGATCTATATAAACCGAAATCATTATATAATATAATAATATTTTCCAATATTCCTAAAGAGCCCCTCCTCCCCCTAATAAAAATCCTTCACATGTAACCCAATACTCACACCTCTAAAGCCCTTTAGCTCATCCAACCTCTTCACAAATAATCTCTCATGATCCCTATATTCCCCCTAGAATACATACATTATTCATAAAAAAAATCAAAAAAATATTTTTGTTTAAACCAAAGGGAGTTACATGATTTAAATGTATCATCTTCTCTAATGTTCTTTTATTTTATTTTACATCTACAACACCGTAAAAACTTTTTATTTGATTATTTTATAGAAAAACTAGTATAATAAATATACTAGATTTCTTATATGATAAATATTTTAATTACACTTACAAACACCTTTTTTAATGGGTAATCAATATACTATTTCTGTTGAAGGCGAACTACTGCCACCCGAAACGATGATTATTCAATCTTCTTCTACCACTACTAGTGTTGGCCATTAAGATGAAACTGTATATAGAGGTTAAATCTATTATATTTACATTGTCTCTATACTTCTGTATTTCTCATTTATATCAAACTTTTATGGTTTCCATAATGGGTAAATATGATAATTTTATTTGAGAAGGTGCAGACTACCGCCCCCTCAATGTGATTGGACTCGTTCATGCCATATGTAGAATGTATAAAAGATATAGTTACTGAAATTAGATATGATATTATACTATAATTATAATATACATGGTTATCATTAATTTTTTATTCCACTAAATACGAAATTGAAATGAACGTCGCCTTCATGCATACATACATCTTATCTTCTCCATTAACGGTGCACTTCATTTCTTATCATCAAATGTGATGTACTATTATAAATATTTATATATACAGGATATATATGATATATATTATATATAAATCATGAATATCATTTTGGATATAATAGAATTATGACCACATGAACAACATGTAATTATAAGAAGTTGATTTTTGTCTCAAGTACCAAATATCAACAAAACAACCGTTATTAACATAAATGATTAGATAATGTTTACAACATGGTATTATGTTATATTAAAGGAATAATAAACATATATAAATATTTTTATACAAGTTTAAATTAACATTAGTTTATTATTTAATAGATTAAAGAACGAACTATTCAAGTCGGACATGAGTTAAGAGACATCATCCTAATCCCCTTTCATTGAGGCATATTTTGATTTATACATGGCTTTCTTTTATCTGGTTTATAAAAAACAATTACTTTTCATTTCATTCCAAGGGAATATTTTCCTATGTATAATTTTACTAAACAACAAAAAAAGAATGTTTTTTAACTTATGTTGTGACAATTACCTTTCTGCTGCAACGAGTATTATTTGATCTCTGTCTTCCTTAAAAATTCGTAATTTTTTTAGACGGAAAATTAATACCACATACCCTTTTTATGTATTTTGGTATTGAAAATAGTTTTGAGATATATTTGATTATCTTAATATCTTTAAATGATATATTTAGTTTGAAATGTGAAATTTTATCAATCTTTTATACTTTTTTTATGTGTTATGAATATATTATGGATCTTGGGAATTGTTTATGTATATAGGTTGTTCTAGGATAAACCATAGGTGACTGAGCACAAGATAGATCTCTAATGAATTGTGTAACATGATGATGGTAAATGTTAATGTTTTTCCAAAGAGATTTTTGGAATATAATATGATGGTTATTCCAAATGTGACCCCATATGTAGCTGTGATAGCTAAAATGTAAGTATGATATTGATGCCACAATTTACATTTATGATTTATGATTTCTATGTGTTATTCATAAATCATATGATTTCATGACGTGTGTTAAATAACACATTATTGATATTTATTGATGGACGAATGTTTTCTTTCTTTATTTTAGAACCGTTAATGAGTTTTTTTGTTCTTACCATGTTTTTAAAAAGTTTTTCAAAAGACATTATGATGAATAGGGTCAGGATTTGGATCATGGAAAAGTCATTATTTCTAAAACATGGAACTAGACATGACTCTTTTTTCATGAATTTATATATTATGAAAAAATTGAAACTTAGTATATGTGTGATCTTTTTAATTTTTGAGATGTAATTAAATAGTTATGGCCTAATTATCTAAATCTATAAACCTGAAAAGAACCCCATCAGGATCATCTGACCCTGTGTAAAATAAAGGGTGTATTAAAGAAATTGAAATGATTTTTTAGGTCATGGGGTGTTCAGAACATCAAACCGGTTGTCTCACTATTTACCATTTTGATGTTAATGTTGATCAGCGGTGGTCGATGGTGAAAAATACCAAGGATAGTGAGGAGATAGATGCTCTTGATTAGGTTGAATTCAATGGTATGTTTCTGGGGAAATATTTTCGTAATGTGCTTCTTCTTAGGATGAAAAATAAATTCATGGAATTGAGGTAGGAGGATAACTCAGTGGCTGCTTATGAAGAAAAAGTCTC
Organism: Viscum album; assembly: GCA_963277665.1. Taxonomy (NCBI): domain Eukaryota; kingdom Viridiplantae; phylum Streptophyta; class Magnoliopsida; order Santalales; family Viscaceae; genus Viscum; species Viscum album. The sequence goes on along the minus strand of OY728119.1, from coordinate 1,344,981,330 downwards.
TCGACTTGCAAGGTATGATCCAAATTTCATAAGATATCTTCATAGTAAAATCATCAATTTTACCCAGGAATAAAGTAATAGCATTGAAGGGATTTGGCTTATCGTGAGTTCAAATGTTATGAAAAACTTTTTTGATGTGCAAAAAAGTGGTAATAGAGTTTGTCGATGATGAAGTGGTCTTTGAAAAACAATGGAATAAGAAGTAAAAGTGGAAGAAAAAATGGATAAAATCTTCTAAAAATTCTAATGGTATGAAAATTACATTTATAGTTTGTGAAAATCGTGGTAAAAATCATGTTGGGGAAAGTCTTTTTAATTCTGTTAAGTGACATTGATGTGGTAATATGGGACATAAGGATTATAATTTCACTTAAAATGATTAGGGTAATGGTAAGAAAAAGTATGATTTACAGTTAGTTAAATTTTTTATGTTCAATGAAATGGGTCGTATTGCAAATGAGTGTCCAACAAAGAACTCAATTGAGAGGAAGTAGCCAGACTACAAGAATAAAGGTGTAGTGAAATCCTTTGAAACTACATCAGCAGATGTTGGGCCATCATATGATGTAGAATCAAGTACACTATTTGTTTTTTAAGTTATTCCAATGTGTTTTTTTATTCAGGGTCTACACATTCATTCATTGCTGAGATGTAATTTGGTAAACTTGGAATTCCATTTCATGATATGAATCTGGAAGTTATGGTAAAAAAATAGGGGGAAATATTGTGTCAAAAAGAAATTATAAGAACATTCTTGTCCGTTTGTGATGAAAAGATATAGCTGAAAATCTTATTATTCTTTATCTAGTTGAGTTTGATGTTATTTGGGGTTTGGTTTTTCTTTTTAGTCATCATGATGTGATTGGTTAAAGAGAAAAAGATGTTTCTTTTTAGAATGATTTTTTGTTTGTGTACAAGAATAACCCTTACATTTGATTACATATTTGGATACTGATAAACAAGTAAAATATTGAATTGAATATTACCAATAATATATTACAGAAAACCAAGGAACTGTTCAGATTAATGATATGCCAGTGGTAAATGATTATCATGATGGTTTTCTTGATGAGTCATCTAGTATTAAACCTGATCGGGAAGTTGAATTTATGGTTTAATTTGTTATTGAGGATAATCCATTTACAAGAACCCCCTTATCTTATAGTAGAAATTGAACTTTTTTTATTCAATAAAAAACTACAGGAGTTATTAGATAAAAGATTCATTCGATCTAGTACATCACCATGGTGTTCTCCTACCTTGTTTGATAAAAATAAATATTGTTCAATGAGAAATTGTATTGATTATATAACATTGAATAACATTAATATTAATAACAAGTATCCTTTTCCTCATATCGATAATTTATTTGATATGATCCATGGAGCATAGTAATTTTTTATGTTTAATTTAGGACGGGGTACCATCAGTTGAAATTAAAGGAAGCAGAATTTCCAAACAAATCATTTCATACTAGATATGGCTATTATGAATTTTTTGTTATTCCTTTTGTGTTAACTAATGCATCTGCTATATTCATGGATCATATGAATAGAATATTCAATGAGTTTTTTGATATTATTGTCAATGTGTTTATTGATGATATTTTGGTTTATTTTATAATTAAAGATAAACATGAATGTAATTTAAGGTATATCTTCTAAACCTTAATTAAAAGAAACATTATGGGAAATTCATGAAGTGGGAGTTTTTGTTACAACATATTTCTTACAATGGTCACATTGTTTCAAAAAATGGAATCACTATTCATCTAACTAAAACAAAAGTTTTTGAAGAATGGACAATATCCAAAAATATAACCCTGATTCGTAGTTTTCATGGTTTATCAGGTTATTACCAGAGATTTGTTGAAAACATTTCAAGGTTATCTAGCCCACTGAATAAATTAACTCAAAAAGGTGTTACGTTAATATGGACAAATGAATTTGATGATTTTTTTAGGAATTGAAAATATGATTGGTTATTGATATATGTTTTGAACTGCCTTCCCAAAATGGTGAGTTTGTTTTCTATAGTGATGCTTCATTGAAAGGACATGGATGTGTCCTTATGAATAATGATCAGGTAATTACTTATTATTCGCGTCTGTTGAAACCTGATGAGTTTAATTACCCTACACATGATTTGGAATTATCTACTATTGTTTTTCTTTATAAATTATGAGGCTTCATTTTTATTGAGTTAAATGTGAAATATATGCTGACCAAAAAAAAATAAAGTTTATATTCACTCAGAATGAGTTGAACACGAGACAGAGGAAATGGATGGAATTAACCAAGGATTATGATTGTAAAATTCATTACCATCCTGGAATGGAAAATAAAGTGGCTGATGCTTTGAGTCAAAAAATTAATGCTACATAAACCTTGTTATGTTTGGAACAGGATCCTCTGATTAAAGATTTGTTGAATATGGCATAGAAGTTGTTGGTGCAAGAAATTTATTTGTTTTTTATCAAGTGTCCATGAAGTCATCTCTATTAGAGAGAATTATGCAAGAACAAAAAGAAGACACTGGGTTGTAGAAAAAGGTAGAGTTGTTTCAGAAGTGTAAGTTTCCTGATTTTAACATTGATAATGATCATGTTTTGGGGTTTTATTATAGATTATGTATGCCTTTTGATTCACAGTTGGAGAAGGAGTTATGGTGTGAATACCATAGTTCGCTGTTTTCAGCTCATCCTGGAAGTACTAAGATGTATAGAGATCTTCAAGAGTATTATTGGTGGGATGGACTAAAAAGAGATATTAATGATTTTTAGTGAAGTGTTTGAATTTTCAATAGGTTAATGAAGAGTTGTAGTAACCGAAAGGAATGCTTTAGTCTTTACTTGTTCCAATGTGGAAATAAAAAAAATATATCCATTGTATTAGTTGTGGTATTATCAAAGACATCTCGAGGTAATAATCCAATCTATGTTATTGTAGATTGATTGACTAAATCTACTAATTTCATTACTATTCGAGATAATTTGTCTCTAGATCAACATTCCTGTTTGTATGTTAAAGAGATAGTGGGTTGCATGGAGCTCTCCTATCCATTGAATCTAATTGGGATCTCAGGTTTACTTCTTACTTTTGAAAAGGCCTTCAGAGGTCGTTGGGTATTGAATTAAATTTTAGTACAACATTTCATCCTCAATCAGATGGACAGTCAGATCGAACAATTAATACCTTGGAAGATATGCTATATTCTTGCTCAATGGATTACCAGGAAAGTTTGGAGCAACATATTTCTTTTGTTGAATTTTCATATAATAACATTATTCATTATAGTATATAGATGGCTCCATTTGAGGAACTATATAGGAAGTGTTATTGAACTCTAGCATTTTGGGATGAAGTAGTTGAATGTAATTTTATTGGACAAGAATTAGTATGAGAGATGGCTGAAAAAGTTTTGTTTAATTAGAAGAACATGATAACAGGTCAGAACATGCAGAAAATTTATGCCAATTATCAGAGGAAGGATCTTTCTTTTGAGGTAGGTGATTATGCATTTCTTAATGTTTCTCCATTGAAAAGTGTGATGCATTTTGGTAGGAAGGGAAAGATCAGTCCGAGGTTTATTGGTCCTCATAAAATTTTAAAGAAAGTTGTATCTATATTATAAAGAGTGTCTTTTCCTACATGTTTATCCCAGGTAATTTTTTTTTCATGTTTCAATGTTGAGAAATAATATTCCTGATCCATCTTAGGTTTAGATCCCATAGAAAGTTTAGTTGGAAGAGAATATCTCTTATGAGGAGAAACCAGTGCAGATTCTTGACTGAAGAAAACAAGTGTTGTAGACTAAGGTAATTCATCAGGTAAAGGTTTTGTGAAAGAACCATATGGTTGAATACGAAATGTGGGTATTTTAAAATTATATGAGGGATAAATACCCCCACTTACATAATAAGTGAATAAAAAATTACAAGGTTTCATTTTTCAAATGGGGGGAGGATGTAACATCCCCAGTAAATAAAGAATAATAAATTTTCATATTTATTAATATGTGTGAATTAAATATTAAATTTTACTTTAATGTTGATGCTATGTTCATTGCCATACCTAAAACACAACAATGGGTTTCTTTTAAATATTTTTTTCCACACAATGCTGAGTCATACTGAAAAATAATAATATAATATTATTTTAAATTGTAGTTAATGCCAAGATGTCGTATTGGAGTGAATTAATAGAACTACCTTAAATATGATTATATATGATTGTTAAATGTTTTTACATTTATCAAATAAAATTTAGAGGCTTAAAATGTGAATGAATATAATTTTAATCACAAATGGTCTAATATTTCTTAAAAGGATGATTTACCTCATTTTAATGGAAAACATTTTTTAAATATAGTTTTGGTCACATTTATATGTTCTAATTGAAAAAATAATTCGTCATTAAAATCAAGACATAAATATTTATATTATGAAGTTTTTTTGTATTTTTCTAGTAAAATTCATTTTTAATGAAAAGTGAAAAATACTGTATTATAATTCCAAACTACAATTTAATCTAAATTATTTATATAGGTAGATAATATTTTTAATTTTTTTCATTTTTTAATTAGCTTATATTTTTACCATTTAATCTAACTTTGTTTATTTTAAGTAATTTTACTTTGAAATTAGATATTAACATGTGTCAATCTTTTGATAGTTATTATTTCTTAAAAAACGCATTTTGATTCGGCAACATGAATTAATTTTTTATTAATTAATGAAACATTTATTTTTTGAATTTGGTAAAATAGACATCATTTTTGAATTTAGAATATCAAATATTTCTTAAACTGAATTTTTGGTATTTTTCTGAAAACCTTCAACTTTTGATGAATAGTGAAAACACTGAGTAGTAGTTAAAAAACCACCTTTTTCAATTATATAAAATTTTACCACATCTATGAATTGAATTTAAATTTTTTGACTAACATGGTTGTGATCTTTATGTAAAATGTTGTATAATAAGATGAAAACAATTTTATTAGAAAAGTAACTTCCAACTTTTATTCACCGTAGTTAAAGTTAAATTGGTTAATTAAAGGTAAAAACAATATTATAATCATATTTAATTAATTTAACACTTATCCTGAACATATTTAATGAGTCATGGTCAACCAATACAATTTTGGGTAAAATTTTTGGGCTTTGAAAAGCCGTTTCGGTAAGATAATGATATTAATAACTTTTTATTTAATGTAAAAATAAAAATATCAATAACATGTATTGTTTTGATAAAACAATTTTAATGTGGGGTTATATAATTGACATATTTGATTATAAATATTAATTTTAAAGCTAAAATAATCCTACATTATGTTATTATATTTATAATTATTAGACATCAAAAAAATAATTTTGACACAATATTGATGCAGTGTTCACCTCATTAATGAATGATTTAAAAAATAAGATTATTAAAATTAAAAAAATATCCAAAACCTGTCCATTTCTTATTGTATGGTTATTTTTTTACAAGAGTCATCTTATATTTTACTTTATAGAGCATTGAAACATTAGAAAAAAAATTCATTATATAATAAAATAATATTTTTAAACATTATTAAAGAGCCCATCCTACCCTTATAGAAATCCCTCACCTATAATCCATTCTCACACCTATCAAGCCCCTTGGCTTGTCCAACCTCTACCCAAATAAGCTTAAAAGATTCCTCTCTTCCACCTAGAAGCCTTAACTTATGTTCTTTTTTTATATTAGATCTCCAACCTCTAAAATCTTTTTACTCATTTCTTTTACAACAACACCAGTAACCTCAATATACATGTTTGTATATATGAGAAGGAGTCAAAGTACACATATAGACAGCTCCCTCTAATGGGTAAAAAACATACTAATTCTTTGGACGGTGAACTAATGTCTCACAAAATGATGATTCTTCAATATTCTCCTACCACCTCTTATAGTGCCCATTAATATTGAACTATATTTACATGTGACATATATTAGATTTATATTTCCAATATAGTTCTTTATTTTTAATTTATATCATAACATTATGGTTTCTATAATGTTTATATACATTTATTATATTTGAGGAAGTCTGGACTACCGCCCCCTCAATGCGATATGACTAGTTCATTCCATATGTGGAACATATAAATTATGGTGTTTCAAAAATTATATATGAAATTATAATGGAATTATAATTTATAGATTTATAATTAGTTTTTCATTCCATTAAATAATAAATAGAAATGAAAGTAGCGTTCATGCGTACATACGACTTACAATCTCCATGGACGGTGTATTTCATTTCTTATCTACAAATGTTATATACTATTATAAATTCAAATATATAGTATAGATATATTATATATATGATATCTATATCATGAATATCATTCTGGAGATAATGGAATTTTGACAACAGGAATAACTTGTAATTATAAGTTCATTTTTGACTCAAGTACAAAATATCAAAAAAACTTCTGTTATTGTCATAAATGATTAAATAATGTTTATAACATGGTAATAAGTGATATAAAAGGTATAATAAACTTGAAAAAGGTTCTTATCAAATTAGAAATTATCTATATTTTATTATTTAAGATGTTAAAGAATGAACAAGTCAAGTCGGACACGAGGTAAGGGACTTCATCTCAATCAACTTTCATTGAAGAATATTTTGATTTATAAATGACTTTATTTTATATGGTGTATAATACCCTTTTAAATTTAATATCATTCAAAGGGAATCTTTTTCAACATACAATTTTACTAAACAACAAAAATTGAATGTTTCTTTTTAATGTATGTGGTGGCAATGATCTTTCCACGTCCACATGTATTATTTGATCTTTATATTCCTTAAGAAGTATTAATATTTATAAACGGAAAATAAATACCATATACTCTTTTTATGTATTTTGGTTTTGAAAATGTTTTTGAGAAAGCATTGACTATATAAATATCTTTTAATGATATATTTTTATTGAAATGTGGAAATGTTAACATTTATTTATAATTGTTTAATGTGTTACTAATATTTTATGGTTCTTGGGAATTATATACATATACGGGTGGTTATGTGATAATCCTATGGTAGTTGAGCCTGATAAATCTCTCCAATTCATTGGTTAATGTGACAATAGTAAATGTTAATGTTTCCCTTATGAGATTTAGGGAATATACTATGATGGGTATTCCAAATGTGACTCACTGTGTAGCTGTGATAACTACAGTGTAAGTATGATATAGATGCGACAAGTTAAATTCAATAATTATGATTTCTATGTGTTATTCACAAATAATATGATTTTATGAGGTATGTTAAAGATCTTAAGCTTTTTATGTATTGATGGAGTAATGTTTTCAGCTTTATTTTGTAACCCTTATTGAGATTTTAAAGTTCGTCCCATGTTTTTGAAATGTTTTTCACAGGACTAAAAGATGAATATAGTCAAAGATGTGATCACGGAAAATTCATTCTATCTAAAACAAGGAACTAGACATGATTCTTTTTTTCAAAAGTTTTTATTTTATGAAAAAATGGTAAATAAGTATAAGGATATACATTGTAATTTTTAGATGTAATATAATAGTTATGGAATAATTATCTAAAACTCAAAACCAAAAAAATATCCTCAATGTGGATTATTCATTTAATTATAGATTATATAATGTTTTAAGGTCGGGTCCTTATTTGTTTTACAAATGGTTACTGCCAAAAAATAAGGAGTATAATGTGACTGAAATGTTCCTAAACCATATTATTTGTGTGTTTTATAATTATACTCATATTATATTATAAATAAATCACATTGGATGAATTTTCCAAAAAATAATAATTTATATTAATTTATTATTTTGAGGATTCCAAAACTGACCCTCAAATCAAATATAAGAAGTCACATACCCCCTCACATCCTTATACCTTTCAATAGAGTTTTGATCAACCAATATCATACCAAAAAAATATTCCATCATACCCATATTCATCCTAGAATCCACAAATTGGAAATTAATCAAAAAAGGAAATGTATTTGGAGAAAAAAATTGAGTTGCCCAAATAAGAGGTAACATTTTCCACAAACTCTGTTGAGGTATTTTCATTCCTCTCCACAGAACTATATTTATTCCAGAATTATATAACAACACAACTATCTAGAATATTTAGTTTTGTTACTATCATATGTTTTAGACCTCCACTTACAAACATTTACATATAATGGGTAACGAACATATGGTTTCTGTGTACGATGAACTACCACCTCCTGAAACGACGATTGTTATTTTTTTACATTACCAAATTTTATTGTTGGGAATTTTGATGGACACTATTAAAATAATAATACATAATATTTATTATGTCTTTATTTTTCTGTAATTATTTTATATCACATAACTTTATGCTTTTAATTTTTTTTAATTTAATAACATTATTTGTGGAAGTGTAGACTACTGCCTCCTCAATGTGACCAAATTCATTCACTATATACATGGAATTTATAAAGAATGGATATTAAAAATAGGTATCATATGTTAAATAATAATAAAAATTATTTAATATATATATATATATATTTATTTACATATATGTATATATATATATTATTATAGTAACCATATTTTAATATATGAATGTATAGAAATTAGTATTCAGATCCTTTGGTGGCACAATAGCCTTGGTGAATAGTGTGTTATTAGCCACCATATTTCATGTCCTCTCCTCGGTCAAAGTCCTTAATTGTATTATTAATGTATTTGACATAATTTTTTCTAGTTTTATATGGGGTCCTAAGGGGTAAATTAAAAGACATTGTGTCTCATGGAATAGTATGGCTCGTCCGATCATTAATGGAGGAATTAATGATTGAAGTCATGAAGAGACTATTCACTATATGCATGCTATGTTGGCCTGGTAAGTGATGGAGAAAATATCTTAATGGGGGTGTTCAATTCATTGTAACTATTTGGGGATTATGTTGATATTTATTAGCATGATTCTCCCCTATGTTATGAGATTGGGAATTTTATTGATAGTATGAGGAACCAGTCTCATTGGTTAATTGGGAAATGGGATGTGTTGATCTGGCATCATAATTGGACTAGGGAGGTCCTTACATACCCCATTTTCCCGACTTCTATTTCTTTCAATGAGTATTTCTAATATCCTGAGTTCATCAAAGAAGTCCAAAATAAAAAGTATCAATATCCGTGTAATAGTATTTAAATAACCAATTATCTGGAAAAATGTGTTTTCAACCCTTCCCCATATGACCTTTTCACTAAAAGGGAATATTGTAGGTCATTGAATATAGAGAATCAAGTGGATGCTTGGAAATAATATCTTTGGGTAATGATTTTCCCAACCAAGATTAATTTCTTTGTTTGAAATATTATGTATAATGTTATTCATAAATATGTAAATATAAGGTTTTATGGGGTTTATATTATCTCTAGTTGTGTTTATTCAGCATGCATAAGGAATAAATCTCAAATCATTATTTCATCATATGTGAATGAGTACAAGTGGTGTGGGGTTATTCTTGTGATTTTACTTCTTTGTCTATCTCTAATATGGATGATATTTCTTTCCTTAGTCGATTTTTCCATAGATCAAGGAGAGTAAACATGGAATGAACTGCTTGAAAATTGATTCTTCAATATGGATGTTGGTGCTTGTCGAATGCGATAAATAAATGGATTTTTAAAGGGGTGGTATTAAAGGGTTACTAGATTATTTCAAGGGTTAAATTTATTATATTTTATTTTTCTAATTACATGGTAAGTGGTTTGTAGATCATTCTTTACAGTAGGTTTTGTAGGACTCTGATCTATATTCTCATGGGCATATATGTAATCTGGGCAATTGGGTACATTAGTGTCCTCCTATTGAAGGTCTAAATTCGAATTGTGATGGTTTCTATGTAGCTTGGATTATTCATGGAAGAGGGGTGGTGTGAGTCTAGATAAGTTCAATTTTTTTTTTGGCTTTTTCCATTAGTCTTGGATGGGGGACAACTCTTCTTGTTGAAGAAAAAACAATGCTCAAGGGTCTCATTATTTGTAGAAAAAATGGTTTTTCGATTATGGAGGATGAAAAGGAGTCGATCCTGCTGTATAATGCTATTGAAGTTGTAGGTATGATTCCTTGGACTATTCGTTAAATCATCAAGAAATTTCATTGTATCTTCGGGGAAAACATCATGGTTTCCCATACCAAGAGGTAGGGAAATAATGTCGAGGACTATGTATCCTGGTTGAGTTATTATAATGTTAATAGTGTTGTGTTTCATGACTTTTTTAGTTTGAAGTCGGTGTGGGTAAATTTGATCTGAGGGGATTCCCTCTGTCATCATTTTTTTGACCTCCATAGGTCCAATTGATTTTCTTGTGATCTTCCATTGTAGACATTTCTTTTTTCCTTTTTGTTCTCTCTTAATAAAAATTCGAATTTTTAATGAATGGTTAGGTATGTATTAAAATCTCAATGAATGGTACATTTAATTTCTTATCTTAAATTTGAATGGATTAATAAAAATTTTTATATTATAAATATATATAATACATAAATAATGATTTCAATTATAAGTATGGTGAAATAATTCTTTTATTAATGGTAAGAACAAATAAAAATTCAAAACATACACCATAATCAAGGAAATATAACTCCCAAAATATTGAAAATAATGAATGATTACTAGAAATGGGCAACATCATATTATAAGAGGATAATAAATAATATCATAAATATAAATTGAGTTTTGGAATAAGTTATTAAAATTCATAAAACAATTATACATGGCATTAATGGATTTTTACCACAAAGGAAATGCAATGCATGGGTTAATTTCACAAACTCATATTTAGTTGGGATTGTTTATAAATAAGTATCTATATGGATTATTTATCTCCCATTTACATGTTTTGTAAATATATTATTCAATATATTATAATTATTAACCTAATTTTCCTTGTTATTTTAGAAATGTAATTTTTTTAAATGTGATTTAAAGGAATGCTTTTTTAGTTTCCAAATGAGGTACTTTAGGACTTTTTGAAAAGAATAAAGAATGAATGTTTATTTTTATATTATTTGGAAACATATTATAATTTCTCCTAATGATGCATTGATGTTTTGAACAACATCAATATGATTAAAATTTTAGTTTTAACTAAAATTATTTCTTTTATAAGTTTGTGACTTTTTAATAAAATATTTAAAAGAAAAAAGAATTTTTTTTGAAGATATTTCTAATAATTTTGTTAATTTATTTTCCTTTAGCTATACACTATTTATTAAATATTATGATCTTTTGAGGTTGATATTTTAATATTTCATCTAATATATTTAATTAAATGGTTTATGATTCGTTTGACTATTTATGTTTTCTTTTGATACCAATCATTATATTACTCATAATTGTTTGTGAATATGTTTAATCATTTGGAAATGTTCATTACATTTCTTCTGTATATGTTGTTTCACCCCTTTTATGTGAGGTATTAATTAAACATTGTAATATATGGAAATTCCCCATTATATCCACTCAATGAATCCACATGTTTCTTGAGGAAAACAAGATATGGAATCGGTTGAGGCCTAGCCCATTTGTTATTAAACAAGGAATTTGCTGAGGCCAAAACAAATTATTTTCATATGCCTTTGCTTAGGCCTTGAAGGTTTTCTTTAGACGTCCAATATTAGTCATTAAATCATTATGATTTTATTTATTTATTTCTATTATTATTTTATGAAAATTAGAATATACAAGTTTATGTTTCCAAGCTCATGTGATTATTCAAATGGATTCTATTTTAGGTATTTACCATGAAATATTGTTTATTACAAATTTACTCATTTCGTACATTATATGCTTACCCTTTCTGTGAGTTTGCGCTCACCCATCTCTTATGATTTATTTTCACCCAGAACACAAAGGTGTGTTTTGATTTTGTTATATATGGTTAAACTAATGGTATTATTTTCATGCTCCAAGAATTTTCTTTGTGTATTTTTTATTTTAAATTGTAACGTGAATTCTAGGTATGTAATCTAGTTGCTAATAGAACAAAATTTATTAGTCTATCCAAATTAAAATCATGTATCCATGTAAATTTAAAAAATAAAGGAACCAACTCTAGGCTATTAAGGTTGAGTTAATTACAAACCAAAAATTAATCTTTGTGTTTCATATACCACGTACTAGTGAGAATATAATTATCTAAATACAATTTATTCAAAAATAATATAGAGTCTTATTTTATGTGTTTGGAATCTTTTTAAGGTATGGGATTATACCACCCCGCTACGATTTTAAGAACTGTTGATATTTAAGGAATAATGTATGACTCACACTCAACCTCGATCATATAATGCGAAAAGTCACCGGACTTGGGGGGAAACATTAAAAATAATAATGTGATTATTTTTGGGTTTTTTCATCATATTCCTTGAATTTTGGTTTCATATTTTATATTTATGCTTATGGGACTCTAATAAGTCACAATTCATTATTTTATAGACGATGTTGTAAAAAGATTTCCAACGATACAACACCAACTTTTCAGTGGAATAAAAAATTCTACGGATTATCATTTTATATGAAAAAAATTTATATAATGGGAAATTTAATTTTAATAATTTATATTTTTATATAAAATTTTTTCTTCCTTAAAATTAATACTTGGGTAAAAAATAATTTGTAACTCAAGAACATCTCAAGAAATCACTCTTCACCATATAAAATAGGAAATTTTATTTAATAACAAGATAATCCAATTATAATACCCTTCAAATAAAAAAATTTATTATTTATTGAATTGTTTTAAAAAACAGGAAATGATATAGAATTTTAAGACAATGTGTAATAATTATCAAAGAATTTTTATGTAAAATATGTACATTATTTGATATTAGAATAAGAAAATAAATGAATAAATAGGGAAAATTAAAAATAAAATAAATAATTATAAAAATTGAACAAAATATGAGTAAAGGAGTATTATTTCAGTACATTATTCTGTTAAAAATATTTTTATTCTAAATAATGAACTAATATAAATAATTATTTTAAAAATTAAAATTGATTCATAATTATCACAATATATTTAATATAAAATAAAATTACAAAGACATTTTCCAATGTATCCTGAATTTTTTTGGGAAATATATTAGTAATAAAATTATACTATTTAAGTAATATACTATTATTACATTAATAAAAATGTTTCTATAATTATATATGTCAATAAATACACATTACAATTCCAAAATTTGTATATTACAAAACATAATAATGTTATATTAGAATTTCAATTGTATTACATTTTGATAAATTTTATAATCAATATTTATTTCATAAAATATATATGGTCATATATTATTTTATGAAACAAACATTTATAAAAAAATTATTATGAATTTCTAAATAAAAATAAAAAAATTATTATTTTTACAATATTTAATATTTTTAATCAACCAATTTTAAAATTATTAATAGTAATTATTTTTAAAATAGTTTAGAAATAATAATAATAATATTATAATTTAATTACAAGGTACGATGTTTACATTTTATTAGAATGTTATATCATTCATTGTTTTTTTAAAACAACATAAAATGAATAAAAATTTCTTAGAATATAATTAATTGAGGTAAAATGATTAAAACTTATATTAAAAACAATATGATATATGATTTTATATATTAATAAATTCCACTATTATTATAAAATTAGCTAAATCATATATTTTATTAGTTTTTATGAAATAAATTATTTTACCATTACACATAATTTAGTAACACATCAAAGGGAAATCACTAAATTTATCATGTGGAGGAGAAGTAGTCATATCATTCAAGTTGTTTACATTTAATGGGTGATAACGATTGAATGTGAAGAAGGAGTCAAAGATCATTATACTGACAAAAAGCATCAAATTAAATAATACATTTTTCATAATTAAGTTCATATTATACCCAAAATAAAAAAATTCACTATGTAATCTTATTGACATCTCCCAATTTCATACAAGATAATCATAAAGGATTTAAAAACTATTATTTTCATCCCACTTCATTTTAATATTTAATTTACAATTTACTTTAAAATGTAACAAGGATATATTTAAAACAAAATAAGATGATTATCTATTTTAAATACTTCCTAACCTATAATACACATCATATAACCATGAGCTACATATAAACCTTTTTAACATACTACATGTTCTATCATGTTCTATAAAATTAGTAATTACTCATCCATGCTACCCTCAATACATCCATTTCAGTAATGAATTTAATCAAACACTCTTAGATTTATATGTTTATATATGTTATATATATTACATATTCCCACATTCCACAATGATTTATCAATGAATATTGAAAATCATTATCAGTTCAATATTTCTCTAATTATCATGGAGATATGGAACCATAAAACCAATCCAATATGTCCTAAAAAAAATTTCTTACACACACCCCAATTTTGATATGGTTAAAAAATATCACACCCTTATAATGATGAGAACCATTTTTGGGTGACCCATTATTTTTTTCATGATCTGACACAATCAATTACAAAATTGACGAAATGATATAATATTCCACGGTTTAGAATTTCAAACAGGTCTAAATCACTATACATGATAAAATATAATTCATTAAACATTCCATGTTTTTATTTAAAATATCTCCAAAATTCATATTTAATGAACTAATCCAAAACCTAGGAGGTAGTATTTTGTAGAGATGGTGATTTTTTTCAATACAATTAAAAAATACCAATATTGATATTATAATGAAGTGAAACGTAAAAAAAAGTTATTTTCTATATCCATTCTCATAACATAATAAAAACAAAAAACAAGTAAATCATCTTTTAAAAACATAAATATGTCACAATATTTTTTTTATCCACTAACATATACTTACCCAAAACCCAAATCTAAATTATTTATGAATTGCATTGAAACCTCATTGTTTAAAATTAAAATCATAAACTCAATATATATATCAATGAAGAACCATTCAAAACAAAATTAAAAAAAATCCCAATATGACAAAAAAATATTTAAAAACCACCACACCACCCAATCCCCTCTGCAATGAAGAAAATGAAAGAAAAATATATTCATTTAAAATTAAATAAATAAAAGACTACCAATTTCAATATCCTTAATATTAATTATTTGAAAATGAAATCTTATTTCAATGACTAGTATATAGGTGTAGTGGTTTTTAAAACATTATAAATCACTAATTTTTATATCATTAAAATAGAATGATCATGTAAATAATAATATTATAAATATTCTCATGGTGCATGGGGCTTGATTTATTTAGGGATCATATGATTAGATCATTCTTGAAATTATTATTAGACACCAATACTACAATTGATTATTTATATTATATTTGACATTATTGTATTAAAATATAAGCATACAGAACACCAACATCATTTTTGGGATGAAAAACAATTCTCATGTCTATGACCTATAAAATATAGTTACTAATGTCACTAAAGGAATCAACAATAAAATTATTGAAATCATTTTCAATGGGACCCCTATTGAATCACAACTTGGATACAAAAATTTTATTATATAGAATGTAAAATTTGTATATTATATTTTAAGAAAATAGTTGTTACTTAATGAAAATTTTGAGGGGAGGTGTTAATTAGTGTTTAAACATGTTATGATTCCTTAGGATCTTTACACCACATTTTTAAAAATACATAAAACATATTTATTATAAACATGAATATACAAAAAACATATTTATAAAAGAAAACATAGATTACAACAAATTTTACATGGTCACTACAATGGGATAACCCATGGAGCATATAAAAATGAAATCTCAGTGATAGAAGAACCACTAATATTATCTTGATAACATGGACTAAAAATGTTTGTCCATATCCACATTATGTTATGAATATTTAACTATTACAGTTATTTAGTGAATTTACTACTCCTCCATATTATCATTTCACATTATTCCTACATACTCACTATGTTTGATGAAATATCACTCAATTTAAAATTTTTAATGTATCATACCAATATAAGGTTATGGTGATATCGAATTTCATGTTAAATATTAATCAATTTTTGTCTAAAAAATTCTTTTACATTAGTATAGATGGATATCCCATGTTTATGGATTTTTTTTATTTTTAACTTATACTTACCCAGTATTGTCCCAATGTTTCACATCCCCCATCTCCCCATAATTTAACATTAATACATTCCCCGAGTAGTTTAAATTCCCTAACATTACATCATATATGTAACTAGAATATACAGTGAATAATTTACCCATAGAATACATCAAAGTCTACCCATTATGCTGTGTTATCCTTAATAATATTCCACAATACTATTCCCAATTGACATCATGTTACTCCATTTACTATTATCATTTTTCACATCTATTTCAGGAAGGTGATCCATTAATGGTGGTAGATACTATAAAATATTTCCTAACATTTATTATACCAAACCGAGGTGATTAATAGTTTATTTAATGTAAAAATACACTAAAATCATTCAATGACTATCATGTGACCATAATTATTTATTAAATTAGATAATGACACACTAAGATATGACTTAAATCCAACATGTGTGAGGCATATTCATAGAATAATATTTCATGGATCATATGTCTGGTTAGTTTATTAAACAATTTTAAAAAATAAATCATTGTTCAAAAAATGGCCCAGAAAAATTCCACCATTTACAAAAACCTTCTAGGAATTGTTATTACATAAAAAACATACATGGAATTAAAATTTCTAGATCAACCTATAATGGATGGAAAAAAACTCAACACAAAATATTATATCATTTAATATCACCATGGTTCTAAAATGTTCTCCCATTGTGATTTTTCTAAATACAATGTGAATTTAAATTTTTTGACACATTCTATAATTTATTTCTATTATATTACAAAAATTAAATTTTCTCTCTAATACTATTTGATAAATGGTATGTGTAGATAACTAGAGATCAGGACTAATATCAATCACTTGTGTTATACCATTTGCAAGAACTCCCTGTTACACTCCCTCTATCGTCACTCGCTTTATAATCATACAACAATTATTCTATTTTCAAACTACATTTCCCCATGTATCACATCTCACCCATATATAAAAGTATAAAAAAATGTTTACTTACCCCCTATATTACCACCATTAAAATAATATAAAAATATATGTTTTTCAACATCGATGTTCAACTAATCTTCTCCAAACAGTTATCCATCCAAAGACTTGGAGGTGATTTCTCATGTGTGTAATGTGGTTATAAATTGTTACTATAAAACCATTATTTAATCCATATATTATTTATTAATGTGATATTTTATCTCCTATTTTTTTATTAGATTGATGTTATGTAACACCCCAAGATTTCATAGTATGTTATCTCTTCAATGTATTTCAATAACTTGCAATACATGCAACACTGACTTCGAGCACACCACTATTTACCAGTCGTGCCATTCAAAAAAGGGGTTATGAATAATATTAAACACATTTTGAATTTTATATTTCATATATAATTTTAACATTAATATCTTTTGATTCATATACATAAGATAAGAAAAGTTCAATTTTTAAATAAACAATGTATTTTTTTTTCCAAAAATGAAGTTTTGTGCCTTTTAGTGGTGAACTCCTTAATAATCTAATATTTAAATCTTTTATATATTCAATTTAGTTAAATTACATTTTTCTTTTGGATAGGTAAATAAAAAAATTTTTAGGATAAATTTTGGGTACTTTTCTAATAATTTACATAATTTGAGGAATAGTGAAAAAATACTAAATTTTAATTGAAAAAAACTTTTTTATTAAATAATTTATACCGTTAAAATATAAATTTGAATCGTTTTAAGTATAATTATATTATATTTTTATAATTTAACATAATTAATGTCATTGGATGTAATTTCATATTTTAATTGGACATAATCATGTTTCAATCTTTTAATAGTAATTATTTTTAAAAATATGTTTTTTGTTTTGACAATGGAAATTGATATTAAATTAATTTCTGCCACTTCTATTTTATGAATTTGAAAAAAATGGAGTCTATATAATAATTTATTAGGTCCAAATTTGGTAAATATGTAACTTTTATTTTTATACATTATGAATAATTACTTTGGTGCATATATTATTTACCATGGTTAAATGATATATTCGGTAAATATGGGTAATGAAATAATATTAAAATAATATTTCATTACCCTAACACATGTCCTAACCCTATCGGATGATACATGTTAAACCATGTGCATACTAGGGTCTATTTTAGGACCCCATGGATCCACATGGGAGTGATAATGTCATTTTATATTAATAAATCCAATGTAAAGACAAATATAACAAAAGCATTTATCTTTTAGTAAAAGTTTTTTATACGGGGTGATAAAAATTATCATCTCGACTACAAATATTAATTTGAATGATAAAAATATTTCATACATGATGATATTTTAATTATAATTTTTATACATAAAATAAATATATTTATTTATGACACAATAATGACACAGTATTTTCCTTATTAATAAAATAATCAAATAAATGATATTGTAAATAGTAAAAAAATATAATATATATTTTTGATGCCATACAAGAATTTTATAGGTGAATATGACAAGTTAGTATTGATTCAATATTTTTATTTCAAATTAATCATGTTGTTTTGACCTTAACAAAAACCAAATACTAAATAGTGTCAAAATTGACATAAATGAGTCTTTTAAAACAAAAATTATATTATTAAATTATATATTAGTATTAAAAATCTAAGGTTCTGCCAAATAACATATATAATTGTAGTTAAATCATTAATTAACCTCTTTATGTTTTCTTGTAATTTTATAGTATGTTTATTAACCAATTATTAAAATAATACAAGAATACATGGTAAAAGTTAAACTATTTAACTATGCGATATATCTAAAAGAAAAGGTTAATATGGTGACCCAAACCTGTATAAAACCTATTGGTTGACAGTTTTTCAACCCGTAAATTATTTTTTCTTTTAAATTAATCATTCTGGTTCCATTATAAACCGAAAATGATAATATTATAAAATAATATTTCAATCTCTTACTATGGTGCCCCTCACATCTCTTATAAAAGAGAATATCCCCTTCTCTCAAAATCACACCTCCGAATCCATTTGGATTTACCAAAACCATCTATAATATCCTCCCAATTTCCCTCACTTCAACATATAGGTATTAGTTTGATCAAAAAACCAACCTAGGGAGCCATTTTGATCAACTAAAAAGGAAACACCAAAATAAGAGGTAATAATTTCACCACCCTTTTTCATGTTCTTTTCTTCACTTATTCTTTCATTGTTAATGAAATTATAAAATAATAACTCTAGTATCTTCTATATACTATGATGTTATTATAAAAATGTTTCAACCATATTCATTATTCTATCCATCATATTAATGACAAATTCACCATACGTTCGTACGTATGGCTTGTCGTCTCCATGTCGTGGTGTAGCTGTTTATTCAAATACCTCATTATTTGGATGGGTATAATAATCTTTATAACATATGTGAATAATAAATATGAAATTTTAATGATTCTGTATATATAATATACCTTCCAATTTAATTATTATTTCACCACCGATATAATGATATTACCGCTCGTGCGTACGTACGAATTACTGTCTCCACGAACGCAATGAGATTAATTCCCCATCATAATCATTCAAGAATAAATTTCAATTTAGGATTAAAAATTAGTGTTTATGAACTTAATATAATTATGGATATGAATAAAATACATCATCTCCATAACAAACATGGCTTACATAACCGAGAAAATAAAGGAAAATGGATCAGTTAACACCTAAAACGATGATACTACTGAAATATTATTAATAAAGCATTATTAGAGGATCATATATGACATCATATTTATGTATATAGTTATCGTATAATTTAACAACAAGGATTTAACTATCATACAAGAGGTTAACAAACCATCTACTAAGGAAAAGTACGAGGTAAATTTTAATTTCAAAATTTCATTATTATCCGAGAATGTTTTTACGTTAGGATATACTATGACCTCTTTATCATCCACATCCATGTTTTCTTTAAAATTTATTTCAATTTTTTTAATATTTAATATACTATGTGTTAAAGTAATTTATACCCTTATTTTACAATATGTTTTTTGAAAGGAATATTTTTTTCATTTTCCAAACAATGTATTTTATGACCCTTTTCAACAAAATTAAAGTAAGAATGTCTTTTTTAACTTATAAAGTGGGTGTGGCTATTTTCAAACATTATATAATCGTCGAATCTTTCCATATAAAATTATAATAATATTTTAAAATGAATTTTTTATTTTATAATTATATAACTTTTAAATTAATTCTAAATAGAAAGATATATTTCTCTAAAAAAGTTTTCATTTCATCTATGTCAACATCCTTTGATGGATTTTAAGCTTTCTTTAAGTTGATTTATTATGATACCAAACTTTCATATTGTATTGATGTTTTTGTGATATATTTGACTCTGGATGTGTTATTTTTACACCATACAACATTTTTGGAAAAAGTATTGTCATTTCATATGATATTTTTAATATGGATGATAATGTTATGTTTAAACCTTTTCATATGAGGAATTCATTGGAATTAGTTAGTGACGGGTGGAGCCCGCTATAGCTTCACAATGCATAGGTAGGTTTCATGAGACAAACTAGTGTCTTGGAACGAGTCCTTGACATATTATTATTTTTAGTCTTGGCACCAGTCACTGACCATGTTGTTATGAAGTCTAGAATTATGCATTCCAACATTATGAAATGGGATATTGATATTACATGTGATTATTCGACTAGTATAATATCCATGTGAATAAGTAAATGGAATTATTTGAGTTATAATTTCCATATTATACTAAAGTTTAAGTTTAAAAGTAATTTTTCTTAGTCTTATGCAATTATTTAAATGTTTATGTTTATTTGTGAATGTTTCCTCTATATTGTTATCCTTACTAAGAATATGAACTATCCCCTTTATATGTTTTATTTTTCCTAGGATTCCAAGAAGTGTATTATGATTGAAAATAAAGGTTAAGCTATGAGATTAATTTCCTCCTTAAATTATAATTTATGTTGTGTATTTTATTAATGTGTAATGTAATGTTCATGTATGTAATCTATTTTCCAATACTGGTAAATATATCTATCTATCCGAAATTGATTCATTTTAATCATGCCAATGTATTTAAATAATGCATCGAATCGGAGATTCTGGGGTCGGGGCATTACAGTTGGTATTAAGGGATGTTTATCAACAACCCTGGAAATAGATTTAGAAAAAATCTTATTAGATAACATTACCCTAAGACAGACTTTGAGGATCAGTATAGAAGAGCATCCTAGAATTTTTAAAATGTAGAGATTTTCTTTATTTTACAAGAAATACATCTCTGTATGGATTAATGTAGGTAGATGTGGCTCTGGAATTGATGTTCCATGGTGTGAAAACTCTAACAAGGAGTTTCGAGCATGACTCGGGGTATCCCGATGCACAACAACTGGCCTTGATGCACTCTTGGTTACGAAACTCTCAGGGGATATTCTTTGGATAATTTACATTATCATTACAATCCATTATGATGTTGTTAAGAGTAATACATATCCAATGAAAACATTTTATGATTATAGATTATATGCATAATATTTTCGATTTACATTAGGTATTTTACAAGTTTGGAATTATGTATTGTGATCCATAAACTAACCCAGTGTATAGTATTATTTAGAAATGGTTCCTAGTAGACGGAATGATAATTAGAAAAGTATGGATGATCGAAAGATTAAAATGGGTCATATATTTCATTTTATTAAGGAAACATTTAAAAGGTAAATAGTCTCCCATATATTATAATCATATGGAGAAATAGTATCATGTCTCAATAAGATAAGTAAAAAAATTCCATGATTCATATGGCGTTGATGGTAAGTAATAGAAGAAAAGGATGAAAGAGAGAAAGATAGGAAAATGGAAGAGGGGAAGAAGGATTTTTTCATATGTGATAACTATATAATGTATTACCTGGGTAAATTATTGAAGGGAATGGGAGTTTGTAATATGTGAGGAGAAAACAGACAATAAGTATGTGATTGAATGGGTAAGAAAAAGGTTTTAAATTTACAATGCTTCATATGCAAGTAGTTGGGACACTATGTGAATCAATGTCCAAATCATTAGAGTATACCTCAAATGATGTTATTGGATAATACTCATATAATGATACTACTGAATATGATGATAAATGATTAGAGTTCTTATGTTTTTATTAAATTGTTGTGTCGTTTGAGTATTATATTAATGATGAACATGTTATAATAATTATAGTGTATATAATGATTGTACTACAATACATTTTCATTCAGGACTTGAGATTGTGTGGGAAAATGAAAAATGACTCAATAAAATGTTAATTTTTTATGGAAAATATATAGTTGAGATAAATATAAACCATAATATGGTTCCGATACTGAGGTAGTGATTTGGGAATAATATATGATTAATTTGGATAAATTATATTGGATATTCTAGACTACCTTGAAACTGATTAATGATTTGTATATTATATCATTGTTGGAGTTTACAAAATTATTAGATATAAAGAGTATATCCATTATTCAATAAAGAGTAAGGAAACATAAATGCAATCTATAAAGTTTTATGGTAATTCAAGGTGTTACCGTGTTTTAAAAGAATACATGATGAAGGTATTCACATGTTATTATGTGGAAAAAATAATCTTCATTGTATTTACCTTCCTTATAAATTTTGGACTGTGAATTTGGACAGAAGAATTTTGGGTAAGTATAATGGTTATAATTGATTATGTTTAACATTGGATACTATTATTAATGATAAAAAAAATCCTTAGCATTATTTGTGGATTGTTATAAAAAGGGAAACTCGGAGGTCGGGCGAAAACCCTTCGCGTCCAGCAAGGCCACGAGACATGAACCCACAACCGAAGGGTGACAAGGGTGGATCATCTACGACTGGCATATGTGATGTCCTAGTTTGTATAATGTAGTTTTTATAAAATAGTCTGAGAAATGAATTATAAATTCATTATTTTTGGAACCCTATTCAATTAGGATAAATAGAATTTGTTTTAATTCTATTTTCATTTGGAGTGAATGATGAGTTGTGGTAGAAATTAGTTGAAGGATGAAACTCTACATGTCATGTATATTTTTTTTCATCTTATTCTATGAATAAATAAATTCATAATCTTTAGGGAAGTTATCTTAAAACCAAAAATGTGTTATCCTAATAACTTATGTTTTGTTAAACCAATGATATTTTAAATCATCATATATTGATGTCTTTGAGGCCGTCAATTTTACACATGTTTGTGATTGATTACCTCAATCACCCCTATAAATATTTATGTTTTTTACTCCAATTATGTGTCTCTAATTTCCACCAATTTTCTTCTAATTGTGATCATAATTTGGCAGGGACTTTTTAATTTCCCTTTCCCTCTTTTTGAGATTAAATTTTATTAACCAAATTTCCGATGTGGGTTTTCCACAAAGATATTTTCATATATTAACATTTTATTTTCAAAAAACATTTTCAAATTGAGAAGATTAAATTTATTGTATGAGGGGAGAATTTAACACCCCAAGATTTCATAGTATGTTATCTCTTCAATGTATTTCAATAACATGTGCTACACGCAACACTGAGTTCGATCCCACCACGACTTACCAAACACGCCAATAAAAAAAGGTTATGAATAGATATAACCAAAATTTAAATTTTATATATCCTATATAATTTTAACATTCATCTTTTTTGTTTCTTAGAAATAATATAAAAAATATACAATTTTTAAGATAAAAGCTGTAATTATCAAAAATATTGTTTTACGCCTTTTAAGGGTGAACCCTTTTTAAATCTAATAATTGGAAATTTTATATATTCACATTAGTGAAATTAAATTCATCTTTATAATAGATACATTAAATTTTAGTTTGGATTAAATTTTGGTACATTTATAATACCTTTCATATTTTGATTAATAGTTAAAAAATACTAAATTTAAATTGAAAGCATATTTGTTAATATAAATGATTCTTAGTGTTAAATTTTACATTTTAATAGTTTTTAAGTATCATTGGATTAAATTTTTATCATTTAATTTAATATAGGTCATTGGATGTAATATCACATTTAAATTGGACATAAACAAGTGTCAATCTTTTGATAGTTATTATTTCTTAAAAACAAGCTTTTTGTTTTGACAACGGGAATTAATTTTAAATTAATTCCTGCCACTTTTGTGTTTTGAAAATGGAAAAATGGATTCCATATTTGGACTAAGGAGGTACAAAATGTGTAACTTTGTTACTTTGATTTGTAGAATTTATGAATAATTATTTCGGTAAATATTTTATTTACCATGGTTAAAGGGTAAATCTGATAGGTTTCTGCCTGCTTCCTGAACCTTCTGGCTATATTAAATTACCCTTACACGTTTTATAACCCTATATGATGATATATGTCTGACCATGGGAATCTTTGGGTCTATTTGAGGACCCAATTGAGCCACATTGGTGGGATAATGACATTTTATATTAATTAATCTAATGTAAAGACAAAAATAACAAAAGCATGTATCTTTTAGTAAAAAAATGGTATGAGGTTATATAATTTATATATTTGACTATAAATAATCATTTGAAATTTAATATTATTTCCTAAATTATGATATTTTATTTCTAATTTTTATACATAAAATAAATATATTCATTTATAACACAGTAATAATGCAGTATTTTCCTTATTAACAAAGGAATCAAATACATGATATTATAAATATTAAAATAAATAAAATATGAATATTTTGATTCCATACACTAATTTTTTAGGTTTATATGACACGTTATTATCATTTAAATGTATTTGGTTCTAAGTAATAATGTTTTCATGACACTCACAAAAATCAAATACTAAATAGTGTCAAAATTGATATAAATGAGTTTTTTTATAAAAGTAATATAATATTAAATTATATAATAGTCCAAAAAATCTACGGTTATTCAAAAGAAAATATATAATGATTATTATATCATTAATGAATCACTTGTGGTTCTATTGGAATTTTATAATATGTTTGTTAACCAATTATTATAATAATACAAGAATAAATGGTAAAAGATAAATTATTTAACTGATAGTTAAATCTAAAAGATAATTTTAATATGGTCACTAAAACCTGCCTAAAACCTATTTGTTGCGATTATTTCGACCCATACCCACCTTATCCTCTAAATGAATCATTTTGTAGCCTTTAGAAAACGAAAATTATTATATTATAAAATAATATTTCAAACATTTCCTAAGGTGCCCTTCACCTCTCTTATAAAAGGGAACTTCCCCTTCTCCCAAAATCACACCTCCAAAGCCATTTAGATCGGCCAAACCCTAACCTAATATCCTCCCAATTTCCCTCACATTGACATAGATGTATTATTTTGATCATAAAGAAAACCTAAAGATCCCTTTTGATCATCTTAAAAGGAAACACCAGAAGAAGAGGAAATAATTTCACCACCCTCTTTCATGTTCATTTCCTCATCCACTTCTTCTTTCATAGTTTTATCCATTATAAAATAATATCTCTAGTATATTCTATATACATTGATTTATTATAGAAATTGTATAACCATATTTATTAGCCTATCGATCATATGAATGAGAATGTCAACATACGTGCGTACGCACGGCTTACCGTCTCCACATCGTGGTGTAGTTTGTTATTCAAACACTTCATTATTTTAATGGGTATAATAATGAGTATAATAGATGTTAATAATAAATATAACATTTTAATTATTATTTATATATAATATACCATAAAATTACATATTATTTCCCCATCTATATAATGATATTTTCGGTCGTGCGTACGCACGAATTACCGTCTCCATGAACGTGGTGAGATTCATTTCTCATCATAATCATTCAAGAATAATTTTCATTTTATGATTAAAAATATTTTTTAATAACTAAATATCATTATGGATATGAGTAAAATATATCTTATCTATAACAAACCTTGATTTTTCTTACCGATCATATAAAGGAAAACAGACCAGTTAACACCTGAAACTATGATACTTCTAAAATATTATTATCAAAACAATGTGAGAGGATCATGTATTATATCATATTAAACTATATAGTTATTGTATAATTTATAAAAAATGTTATTACTGTTATACATTACTTTAACATACCATCAACTAAATAAATGTACAAGGTAAGGGTTAATTTCACAATATCATTATTATCCGAGACTATTTTTACGTAAGTATCTACTAGGACGATTTTATCATCCACATACATGTTTTATTAAAAATTCAATTCAAAATATTTTTACTATTTATTGTACTATGGGTTAATGTCATTTATACCCTTATATTTCCTTATATGTTTTTAAATGAATCTTTTTGTCATTTTCAAAACAAGGTACTCCATGACTTTTTCGACAAAACTAAGGTAAGAATTTTTTTTATTATACAGTGGGTGGGGCTATTTTCTGCCATTATATCATCATCGAATCATCTCATACCAGCTAAAATAATATTGTCAAAATAAATGTTATCTTTTTTAATTATATGACTTTTAAATGATTTGAAATTAGAATGATATATTTCTCTAAAAAAGTATTTATTTCAGCTATGTCAACATCCATTGATGGATTTTAAGCTTCATTGAAGTTGATTTAATATTATACCAAACATTCATATTGTATTGAAGGATTTTTGATATATTTGACTATATATGTGTTATTTTTACACCATTCACGGTTTATAGATAATTTATTGACCTATCATATTCTAGTATTAATAAGAATGTTTTTGTTATGTTTAAACCTTTTCGTATAAGGAATTCACTGGACATAGTAAGTAACGGGTGGTTACCTCTATAGCACCTCGATGGATGGGTATGTATCATGAGACAAACTAGTGTCTTATCACAAGGCCTTGAAAAAATATTATGTAATCTTGTCACAAGGCCTTGAATATGTTTTTATGAAGTCTAGAATAATGAAATACATCATTATGAAATTGAAAATTGATATTACATGTGATTATTCGACATGTAAAATGTCCACGTGTGTAATTAAATGGAATTATTTGATTTATCATTTCCATATTATTCTGAAGTTTATGTTTAAAATGCTTTTGATTTAGTGTTATAAATTTCATAAAATGTTTATGTTTATTTTTGAATGTTTATGCTATTTTTTATCCTTACTTAGAATCTGAGATCACCCCTTTCTATGTTTTATTTATCCCAGGATTCCAAGAAGTGCATTATGATTGATAAGAAAGGTTAAGATATGGGATTAATGGAGTTCTCAAAGTATCATTTATGTTGTGATTTATTCTCTAATGTGTAATGTAACGTTCATGTATGTAATATATTTTCCAAGACTACTAAAATGATCTGTCTTTCGGGACCTGATTCCTTGTAATCATGCGAATGTATTAAAATAATGCACTGACTCTTGGCTTTTGGGGTTGGGGCATTACTGTTGGTATCATAGGACGTTTAGAAACAAACATGGAAATATATATAGATAAAATCTAATTAGAAAATATTACCCTAACATAGAATTTTAGGATTATTATAGAATAACTTCATAGAATTTTGGTAATGTAGATATTTTGTTTATTTTAAAATCAATACATCCATGTCTGGAAACGATCAAGTAGAGGCGGCTCTGAAATAGATGTACCTAAGAGTGAAAATTTTGACAAGGAGTTTTAGGCATGACCTGGGGTATCCTGGTACATGACAACCGGCCTTGCTGCACTCTTGGTTACAACACTCTCGGGGGATATGCTTATGATAATTAACATTTTCATTACAATCCATTATGAAGGATTTCAGAGTAATAAATCTTTAAGGAAATTTTTTTATGATTATAGATTATATGAATAATATTTTTGATTTATGTTTTGTATTTTACAAGTTTGGAATTATGCATTGTGATTTGTAAATACACTCAGTGTATGCCATTTTTTAGAAATAGTCCTTAGTAGAAGAAATGATAATTCAAGCAATATGCATGATCAAAAGATTAAGAAGGATCATATCATTCATGGTATCAAGCCCATATTTAAATGGAAATAGTCTCCCACATATTCTCATCATATGAATAAATAGTATCATGTGTTAATAATATAAGTAAAAAAATTATGTTTCAAATGTCGTTGAAGGAAAGAAATAGAAGAAAATGATGGAATAGAGAAATATGGATAAAGGGTAGAGGGGAAGGAAGATTTTCCCATATGTGACAACTGTGGAAAGAATTTACTTGGTAAATGCTTGAAGGGAATGAGTGTTTGTTATAAGTGTTAGAAAAAACACCAAATACGTGATTTCAAAGGTAAGAAAAAGGATTAAACTGTACAATGCTTCATCTTAATGGTGTTGGGATACTATGAGAATCAATGTCCAAATCAATAGAGTATACCCAAAATGACGCTATAGGATAATAATCATGTTATCATACTACTGAAGATGACGATGAAGGATTATAGTTCTTATGTTGTTAGTAAATTATTGTGGAATTTGAGTAGTGTATTAATTATGTACATTATATAAGAATTATTGAGTATATAGGGATTGTACTACAATACTATTTCATTAAAGACATCATATTGTGTGGAACACTGAAAAGTGACTCAATAGCAGGTTAATTTTTTTATGGAAAATATATAGTTGAGAGAAATATAAACCATAATATGGTTCTAATATAGAGGTAGGGATTTTAGAATAATATATTATTAATTTAGATAAATTATATTTTATAATCTTGACTGCCTTGAAACAGATTAATGATTTCTATATTCCATCATCGATGGATTTAAATTTTTTTGGACATATTGAATATATCTAGTATTAAATAAGGAATAATCTAGAATTTATGTTATGAATATGGTTTTATGGTAACTCCAGGTGTTCTCGTATTTTAAAAGAATACACGATGAAGGTATTCACATGTTATTATGTGGCAAAAATAATCATCATCGTGTTTATCTTTAATATAAATTTTGTACTGTGAATTTGGAAAGATGTATTTTGGGTAATTCTAAAGGTCTGAATGGATTATGTTTGACATGGGATACTATTATTATGTGTAAACCTTTTCATAAGATTATTTTTGGATAGTTATAAAAAGGAAAATCCGGAGGTCGGACGGCAACCTGTTGCATCCGGCAAGGCTACGAGACTTGAACCTGCAACTAATGGGCACCAATGGTGGACCACCTACCACTGGAATATGTGATTTCCTAGTTTGTATAATTTAGTTTTTTTTTAAATATTTTGAAAAATGAATTATAAATTCATTATTTGTGAAACCCTATATGATTAGGATAAATAGAATTTTTTTAATTATATTATCTTTTGAAGTAAAAGTTGAGTTTGTGGTAGGAATTTGTTGAATGATGAAGCTCTACATTTTAAGTATATTTTTTTTATATTATTCTATTAATTAATTAATTCATAATCTGTATGGAAGGTATCTTAAAACAAAAAATTTGTTATCCAAACACCATATGTTTTGTTGAACCAGCTATATTTTTATTTATCATAGATAGATGGATTTGAGGCCCTAAATTTTACACTTGTTGGTGATTTTTGACCTCAATCAATCCCTATAAATATTTACATTTTCCTGCAATTATGTGTCTTTATTTTCAGCAAACGTTATTCTAATCAGTATCATTATTTGGTGGTGACTTATTCATTTCCCTTTCGCTCTTATTAAGACTAAATGTTTTTAACCCAATTTTCGATGTGGGTTTTCCACATAGATATTTTTCTATTTTAACATTTTATTTTATAAAAACAATTTCAAATTGCGAGGAATAAATTTATTGAAATAGGGTAGAATGCAACACTCCAATATTTCATAGTATGTTATCTCTTCAATGTATTTCAATAACATGTGCTACACGTAACACCGAGTTCGAGCGCACCAAGTCTTACTAATAAATCCATTAAAAAAAGAGGTTATGAATAGTATTAACAAAATTTTAAATTTTATATGACCTATATAATTTCAAAATTCATCTTTTGTGTTTCGTAGACATAATATAAGAAAAATTCAAATTTAAAGATAAAAGAGGCATTTTTCAAAAAATGTATTTTTATTCCTTTTAATGGAGAAACCTTTTTAAATAAAATATTTGATAGTTTTATATATTCAATTTAGTTAAGTTAAATTCATCTTTCGCAGAGGGACATAAAAATATAGTTTTTATAAATTTTTGGTAGTTTTCTAATAACTTTACTATTTTGATGATTACTGAAAAAATACTAAATTTTAATAAAAAAATATTTTTAATAGAAATAATTTATAGTGATAGGTAATACATATGAATTATTTTTAAGTATAATTTGATTATATTTTCATCATTTAATATAATTTATGTAATTGGATTTAATTTCACATTTAAATTGGACATAATCAAGTGTCAATCTTTTGATAGATATTTTTTCTTAAAAACAAGTTTTTTTGTTTTGACAACCGGAATTAATTTTAAATTAATTTCTGCACTTCTGTGTTTTGAATTTTATCAAATGGATTCTTTATTTGGAATCAGGATTTCCAAATTGTCAAAATAGTTAACATTCATTTTTAGACATTATGAATAATTATTTCTGTAAGTATTTTATTCACCACGCTTAAATGGTAAATCTGATAAATATGGGTAATGAAATAATACTAAAATAAAATTAAATTACCCTAACACATGTCCTAAACCTATTTTCTGATACATGTCCGACCTGTCAATCCTTTGGTCGATTTTAGGACGCCATGGAGCCACATGGTTGTGATAATGACATTTTATATAAATTAATCGAATGTAATGGCAAAAAAATAAAAGCATTTATCTGTTAATAAATCATTTTATATGAGGTTATATAATTGTTCACTTCATCTATAGGTATTAATTTTAAAGATAAAATTATTTCCTAATTGATGATATTTTATTTATAATTTTTAAACATAAAAAATATATATTTATTTTGACACAATAATGATGCAGTATTTTCCATTTTAATAGAAGAATATAATAAATGATTTTGTAATTATTAAAATAAATATAATTTGAAAGTTATGATCTCATAAATGAATATTCTAGGTGAATGTGATATTTTAGTATTGATTCAATGTTTTTGGTTACATGTAATATGGTTGTGATGAATTTCCCAAAAACCAAATCCAAAATAGTGTAAAAATTTACATAAATTATTTTTTAAAACAAATATTATATTATTGACTTATATAATAGTAATAAAAATCTATGTTTCTGAAAAAGAACATATATAAAGATATATATATCATTAATTAACAACTTTTTTTTCTCTTGGCATTTTATGGTATGTTTATAAACCAATTATTATAACAATACAAAAATACATGGTAAAAGTTAAACTATTTAAATAAGAGTTCAGTCTAAAAGATAAGGTTAATATGGTGACCCAAATCATTCTAAAACCAATTAGTTGAAATTTTTTGGACCCATACCCACCTTATAATATAAATAAATAACTTTTTATCCATTATAAACCTAAAATAGTTTTATTATAAAATAATATTTCAATCTTTCCCTAAGGGCCCGACACCTCTCTTATAATAGGGAACTACCCTTATCTAAAAATCACACCTCCAAATCCATTTGGCTAGGCCAACCCCTGCCGAATTATACTTCAAATTTCCCCCACCACAACCTAGTGTTATTATTTTCGTCATAAATCCAACCAAAAATCTCTTTTGATCAACCTAAAAGGAAACACCCAAAGAAAAGGTAATAATTTCACCACCCCATTTAAAGTTCTTTTCTTCTTCCACTTCTTCATTCATTATTGTTTTCATTATAAAATAATAAATACTTTATATAATATATACTGAGATGTTATTATAAAATTGGTATAACCATATTAATTATTCAATCCATCATATGAATGAAAAATTTACCAAATGTGCGTACATACGGCTTACGGTCTCCCCGCCATGTTGTGGTTTGTTATTCAAACACTTCATTATATGGATGGGTATAATAATGAGAATAACTGATGTAAATAATAAAAATAAAATGTTATTGATTCTTTATATATATGATATACCATCCAATTACATACTATTTCACCATCAATATAATGATATTCTCGCACGTGCGTACGTACATGTTACTATCTTCACGAAGGCGATGAGATTCATTCCCCATTGTAATCATTCAAGAATAATTTTAAATTTATGATTAAAAATAATGATTAAGAACTTATTATATTTATATATATGAATAAAATACATCATATCCAAAACATACTTGGATTACGTAACCATGTATATAAATAAAAATAGATCAGTTAACACACGAAACGATGATAGTAGTGAAATATTATTAACAAAGTAATATTATAGGATCATATATGTTATCATATATATGTATATAGTAATTTTATAATTTAATAACAATGTTTTAACAATTATAGTTGAGGTTAACATACCATATACTAAGTAAAGGTACATGGTGGGGATTAATTTCACAATCTCTTTATTATCTGAGGTTGTTTTTACCTAAGTATCTACCGGGACCTCTTTATCATCCACATCTGTGTTTTATTAAAATATTAATTCTATTTTTTTTACTATTTACTATAATATGGGTTAAATTCATTTATACCCTTATTTAACCATATTTGTTTTGAAAGGGATCTTTCCTTTGTTTTCCAAATAAGGAACTTTATGACCTTTTCGACAAAATTATGCTACAGATGTCTTTTTTTAATATATAGGGTAGGTGTGGCTATTTTATGCCATTATATCATAGTAGAATCTTCCAATAAAATCTGAAAATAAAATTTTCATAATAAAATTTTTCTTTTATAATTATATGTCTTTTAAATGATTTCAACATAGAAAGATATACTTCTCTATAAAAGTTTTGATTTCAACTAATTTAATATCCATTGTTGGATTTTATGCTTGTTTGAAGTTGATTTATTATGATACAAAACATTAATATTGTATTGAAGGTTTTGTGATATGATTGACTATGGATGTGTTATTTTTACACAATCCATGGTTTATGGATAAAGTATTTACATTTCATATGCTAGTTCTTTTAAAAATGATTATGTTATGATTCATCCTTTTCATATGAGGAATGCGTTGGACATAGTAAGTTATGTATGGAGCCCGCTACAACTCTGTGATGCATCGGTAGATCTAATTAGAAAAATTAGTTTCTTGAAAAAATGCCTTGAAAAAATCTTATTTGTAGTCTTGGCAGAATTCTTTGACTATGTTGTTATGAAGTCTGGAATTATGCATTCCAACATTAAAAAATTGGATATTTATATTACATGTGATTATTATACTAGTAGAATATCCATGTGAATAAGTAAATGACATTATTTGATTTATCCTTTCTATATTATGATGAATTTTAAGTTTAAATGGATTTTCTTTTAGTCTTATATATTTCCTAAAATGTTTATGTATATTTAAGAATTTTTTACTATATTCCTATCCTTACTAAGCATCTAAGATCACCCATTTAAATATATTAGTTTTTCCAGGATTTCACGAAGTTTATTATGATTGATAAGATGGGTTAAGCTATGGGATTAATGGAATGGTCAAAGGATCATTTACTTTGTGTTTTATTTTCTAATGTTTAATATAACATTCATGTATGTAATCTATTTTCCAAGACTACTTAACTGATCAGTATTTTAGGACAATAATCCTTGTAATCATGCAAATGTATTAAGTTAATGCTGAACCTTGGGCTTTTGGGGTCGGGGTGTTACATGTTATATTTTTTTATGGATGCTCAAAAATTTTTATCACAAATATCAGCATTAGATATTTAACATCATCCCCAATAATATTCATCTTTTTATTTATCCACATAATTTGAGATCGTGACATGATCAATGTGTTATATTCTTTTTATATTATTCTAAATGAAATTTTTTCTTATGTATTACTAAAAAATAGTAAAAAATTTTGTTGATCAAAATGATCATATTCTTCTGGGCATATGGTTCATCACATATCTATCGTAGTCTATATTAATAAATAAAGTAACTCATTATAATATCAATATTAATATAAAATTATAAAATTTTGAGTTTCATGGATGTACAAAAGTAATCCTTTAATATCTATGATACCCTATTTCTTATTACTCTATAATCAAGAATTTATGAATTTAAAAAATAAAATATGTGTTCATGTTTATTAAATTTTTATTTATTAAGATAATATTGATGTACATGGTGGGATCCAATGATTTCTAATATTTATTCTTCAAATTATTTATTGATACCACAAATGGAGTTAACATTGGACTGAAATCATTAATATTTAAATTCATAGGTGTCTCTATTGTATATATTACCCGAGAGATGAAATTTTATTCCATATATTGTATCAATTATAAACCCAAAAAATGATAGTTCACCACTCATAGATATTTGAAATGGTAATTTCATGTGGTTAATAAAATCATCCATAGGTATTTTTATCATTCCTTTAAAAATTATATTATCTTCATACACAATCATTAGTAAATGAGCTTCTATAAATGTCTATACAATGTTATTTTAGTGAAACCAACCCTTGTAATTTATAGATTATTCATAAAAATATATAGTTAATTTTATATAACTCTCATTAGTAAATAAGCTTCTATAAATGTCTATACAATGTTATTTTAGTGAAACCAACCCTTGTAATTTATAGATTATTCATAAAAATATATAGTTAATTTTATATAACTCTCATAGACTAAACTAGTCCAAAATGATCATTCCTCAATGTTTATAACTTTTTTTGATTATTTAATTTTTTTTAACCAAATAGGTTTTCAATGTAAACAAATTATTTAGGAACACAATTTTGGAATTTTTTTTGATATCCATATGATAAAACATATATCACATCTATATGTCCTTATCAAAAAAAAAGAGTTTGATTGATTCTAGTTTGGATAATATTAAAAAAAAATCATCAACATAAATTACTATAAATAATCCATAGCATTTACAAACCATTAGTTCCATGTTTCTAATAACATTATCATGGCCATTATTTTTTCATGATTTTCCACATTATTTTAAACATATTACAATTTTGGTCATTCAAAAAACTCGCAGGTCCTATTTTATTCAATTTTATAATGGTCACCAATCAAGGATTTAAATTATGTTTCATATTTTGTATCTTCTATAAATGTGGTATAATTAAAAAATGATAGTTCGGATGGAAGCACTGCATATCTCATTCTTTTTATATGTGTTTTTGTATATCAACATTAACTTATATTGGATGGATATATCTATGGCCTCTTGTTTCCCTTATGTTTCCAACACATTTGTCCAGGAACACATCTATCCCTTGTAGAGGAGGAAGTGCAGTCGTTACCCTGCATTGTCACTTTCTAATGGCGAGTTGCATCCTTTAGGTTTTCAGGGACATTTTCTTCATGATCGGAAAGGGACGATTGGATGTCGGTCCATCCTTCCATGGATTCATCCTCAGAGCTCATTATCTAGTCTAGGAATCACTAATTGACTATGGTTTTGATCATGAAACTCTTCCCAGTTCATGTCTTCATGGATACTGTTTAATTACGCTACTTCGGTTAGGAAATTCTAAGGGGTCCAGTTAGGGAAGCAACCTTTAGTCGGGAGAGTAGTTACATTGGACATCACTATCGTGTATGGATTCTAGAACATTGGTGCATCAGGATTTAATCCCCTTATGATAGAGCTTCTCGAGGGTTCATAAGCCAGAGGTGTCCCACGTTGAGGGTGGGGAATTATATTCCATGGGAATGTCTCTATGGTTTTTCTCAGTATCCCATGTTTAAGACAGGGTATTCCACAAGTTTAATGTCTAACAGATATGGATCAAACTGATCAGAACACTGACCGGAGTATATCATATGGGTGATACCCTTGGACGGAAGGCTGATGCTGGGGAATACCTATGGATAGCTACCCAATTACAAATAGAACCAGCGAGAACGTGGGGGTCATGATCTTACTAGGATGTGGTGGCCTGGGTAAGAATCAGGATGGATACAGATTATTGAATGTGGATGGGGTGTGAGATAAAGCTGACGCTAGGGTGACAATGATGTTGGGATTTATCCTCGAAGAGACTACCTATATATCCACACTGCAGGGAATCAAAGTCCACGTAGTTAAGTGGGGCGACTGGACACCGGGGGAGGAGGCCCGTGAGAATGGATGCATGGATGGGACCCAGAGGAAGTAGAACCTATGGGTTAATATATGACCTTCTCGGAACTAATTGTCTCAAGAAAAATACCATGATGAGACATGAGTGATGGGCTTGATCCTTAGGGAGGCATCCTACATATCCCTGTGGAGGGGAATCAACGTCCACGTAGTACATCTTACAATATACTACTATTGCGTGGGGATGACAATGCCGTGGAGATGGATGGGATACACAATGACATACTACTAGATGGGGTACACAATGAAATACCACTGATTAGGATTCCAATGGTTTAACATCTATTGTATTTGGACCTCAGGGAGGCTTCCTACATATCCTGCATAAGAGACAAGAACGAAATCCCATGTATTTTGAATTGGTACAGTTTAATGTCATACAAGATAAATTTGGTTGTACAGTTTACCATCATGCATGGTGAATGTGAATTGACATGAAAGGGTCGGAAAAAATAGTTGTTTTGCATGAACTTCAAGGAGGCTTCTTACGTACCTTTACATGGTAAGGATTAATGTCCATGTAGTTTGTCATGGTTTGGTGAACCGACGTGAAGGGGTCAGGATTAGTAGGTGAGGGGCTTGAACCTCATTGAGTCTTCTTATATACATTTCTTTGTAATTGATCAAATTCAATGTTGTTTGGATACTGGATATAGTTTAACATCATGAGAGATTATGTTTAACCTAAATGAAGTGGGTCGAAACAACTCGGTGTTGGTCTTGATCCTCAGGGAGGATTCTTACGAACCATGGCTCAGAGATAGAGATCAATGTCTATGTAGTTCAGAATGGTTTTGTGACCCTACGTGATGGTGGTTGGAACCAATTGTTTTTCATCATGATCCTTAGGGAGACTTCCTATGTACCTTTTCAAGGCATGGTTCAAATTCCCCGTAGTTTAGAATGGTTTATTTTACCGACGTGATGTTGTTGGAACCAATGGTTGTTCAGATTAAACCTCAGGGAGACTTCTTATGTACCTTTCCTTTGAAAGGATCAACTTACATGTAATTTGGAATCATTTGGTGAACATATGTGAAGGTCTGGGAACCAATTGTTATTTGGATTGAACCTCAGAGAGTCTTCCTACGTTCCTAACCTTGGAAGGATTCAAATTTTATGTAGTTCAGAAGGGTGGATTTGGACTAACACTCTAGTGAAGCCCAAAAAAGATGTCCTGGTTGATGCATACTCTAAGCCCACGTGAGTCATACTCAGATTGAGAAACTATTGGCAGCTTAGCCTTGATGATCACATCATGAATAGGGAATCCATGGTAAGTGGAATGGGGCTTACACAAGGTTAGTTTCCAAAAAGAGGAAACAAGAGATTATGGTGGTTGAATGACCGGGAAGATGAAGATTGGTACTTACTCTATGATGAAGGCATGATGGAGACAAATATTAGAGGGAGAGGGATGGTATAATAAAGGTCTATGTGCCCATATCTCCTCTTAGTCATTAGCACTGAATAATAAAGGAGGCGTAGAGTTACTACCTCATGAAAGAACTGATAGGGCCTTACACCCCAGTGGTTTCCCTTCCCCTTAGTAAGGCCCCCTCCCGAAAATAGGATCTCATTCTATGTGAGGACGATCTCACTCCCGTTGGTATGAGTGGGAGTAGAGAATGTCCGAGATGGGGCACCCCATGTATGATGCATGAGGCGAGGCTATAGTTTAATGTCATGTGATGAGGACGATGGTTCATGGAATTTTAACGTCATGTTGTTCAGGTGAGTTGGATTCACTTTTCACCCCTAGGACATACATAACTGATACCTACCTACCATTAGGGAATGGAAGGCGTTAATAATTTCATGATGAGGGGGTGTCGTGGAGTGATCCACCAAGGTTCCCATATTAGCAGGGATAAGAGAAGAATTAATATTCATTAGCGTGCCTATGCGAAGAAGCATGAGGCTAAGAAACAAATCATTAAGAAACACCCAATGGACCATGAAATCACTTCATACGAAACTGGAGGGTCCTATGGGAAAAGGGTTTGCAGTGCAAAGGGGTTCAAAGGAAGGGGCATCGTGATGCTCTACGGCTCCATGTAGTGGAGGGGCATCATGAAGGTGTATGTTTCTCAAAGTGAGGTGGCCTATTCAAGGAATAGGGAATATGTGCATATGGAAGGTTCTTC
The DNA here is from genome assembly GCA_963277665.1 of Viscum album. Classification (NCBI taxonomy): domain Eukaryota; kingdom Viridiplantae; phylum Streptophyta; class Magnoliopsida; order Santalales; family Viscaceae; genus Viscum; species Viscum album. Next base: position 1,344,942,772 of record OY728119.1, on the reverse strand, counting down.
ACAAAGTGGAAAGGCTATATTAGAGAAGGACTTCACAAAAAATGGGTGACCTGCAAAGAGTAGAAATGCGAAGCAATGCGCTTCACGAAGCACATTTACCTTGCCTTAGCATAGGGTGTACATAGTCAAAGTGGGTAAATTGTGATCAATGAGTGATCTATGAAGACAGGAGTCCCCTTATGGATGACCTTCTATTATCATGGCTCGTAGACTCTACAAAGGGCAACCTTATATGAAGAGAGGTTGAATTTATGCCATGGTAAAGGAACTTCGTGATGCTTAAGTACCTTGAAAAGATCATTTTTCACATTGCATAAATTGCTTCATGATATGATAGCTGAGAAGGAGAAAGGCCAGAGGATCCATCCTTCGTGCTCAAGGGGATCCTGGTAATTATAGTCAAGAGGAGCGAAAAATCCGAGATCATTAGACGCAATGCTGCGTGGAACATTTTCGTAACTGCAGAGCCTCCGTACTCTTTGCTCCATGACTGCTTCGCAAAAATCTTTCAAAATCGAGGAGCCCCTTGTCTCATTGATCCACGAAATCTCTTCAAATGTATTTTGATCCCGAATCATCCCACGTCTTTTCTTTGTGGAGGCTTCACAAACGTCCCGTCTCCACGCCAGCTGCGGTGCTACGAGGCTCTATGAACATGCTTCGTGAGGAAGCTTCTCCAGAGATAGTTTCCTCTTTCTATTTTCTTTTCCTCTTCGCATAATTTGGCACCAAAATATTCCACAACTCATAAATCAAGAGGATGAACAAATTAGGTTCTACCTCTAAGGGTTAGTCACCAAAATTTTTAGGCCAATCGCCACACAGTCTCATAAAGAATAGTCCCCATGTAGGGAGGTGAGGCATGGGTGGAGATCATCATGAAGCTCCCAATTGCCGGACATGCCGCAAAACATAAGGAGTTTTCGCTAATAAATATGAGTGTCTGACCTCTTTTTTGCTTTTCTAATATCCTCATCTTGATAAAATTTCCCTCTATTTTTGAAACTCTGCATTCTTTGCAATTGCTCTTCTAAAATCCTATATTTTTGCTTCGCGACACACAATGTGTCCTTGGACTCTGTGTGCGTGCGATATGCAGCTTGCATCTTCAATTTCATTGGCATAACTCCACGAACAGTCTCTGTGATTGTCCTTCATGATTCCGGCTTCGCGATTGAGCATCGCAATCGAGGTTCATGAACTAGAACAAAAAGGTCCAAATAATGAAAAATGAATGTCGCACCTAGATGCTTCTAGGGGGTCCTTAAGGATGATGACCAGAAGGAAAAGATGGAGAATAGATAGGCTATCGGGTAATTCATTTGAAGGCATTCAGATCATGATTTGCTGGTAGAGTTGTTGTTAGAGAGCCAAAAAAACTACCCAATTGGAATAAAAAACTTCCTTTGTATGGATTTAGTCTGAGAGATGAATTTCTCATCCAGAAAGAGATTTGGGATGAACCAACTTACTGGTTAAGAAAATCCCAATGACAGCGCCAATGGTTTACAGTGTCCTATGGCCACAGATGGTTGGATTTTTCACCCTTAATCATGGATTTCCTGTAAAAACACATTAATAAGGTTGACTGGACTGAATTTAAATTAGATAAATATCCCACACTATACCAAAATATTCTGAAGGCGGCCCTGGGGAACCCGGTAAAGGGGCGGACCGACGAGTGGGATCTTGTGCCCCACCGAAAACTTTACGAATGATTGGGATTAGTCTTACTGGGTAGGTTCCACGTTCGAGGAGTTCTGAGCATAGCTGAGGCAAGTGGGCCAGTATGAGGTAGCTTGGGCCTCTCAATTCCATATCTATTAGCTGAAACAACTAATGGAAGAGTTGATGAGACGATGGTTTTCGAGGACCAACACCTTACATTTTTTACCATGGAGAGGTCGACATCAGCCTATGAGACATGAATAAGATTTTGGCGGTCCCAATATGTGGTAAAATGTACTATTACTTTCACCCAATTGAGATTTCATGGGAGGATCAATAGAAGATTCCATCACTGTAGAGGGAATTGATGGACTCGGTGTAGTGGGAGAACAAGCTTTCAGTGAGAGACGTCCATTTCATGTAGTGGTTCAAGCAGTTTATGAACATCCTGGAAGATGGGAGGTTCACTATGAGGTTTCAGTCATGCTAGAAGGGGGCTCAAAGAGGCATTGAGAACTCATACTAGCGGCTCATAGAAGACAACATGTGGAAAAACATGGGATTTCACATCAGTATCGAGCTACAACCTATGGTTATGTTGGTTTCATTCATTGTGGTGCATATATATGGTTGGATCTTGGCGGTGAGGGATATGAAAATGGGCATGCGATTGTGTACATTTATCATGTCATCCATGTTAGGGATAGTGTTACGGGTTAACCTCAGGATCCCGATGCTTGCCAAATTGTATAAGATGTTGTGTCACATCAGTGAGGCGATGAAGCCACATAGGATATCCGGGCCATTATACATTCTATATGGGTGTATAGTGGCACATATTAGTTATCTATGTGAATATATGAACCCCATATCCCCTCTAAGATAAAATTTTCTCCCAACCATTCTGAATGCGGCATGGTACTTTCCGACCAAGCTGACCCTGTAGGCGGTGCTGAACCGGGTCTGGGAGGGAGATGAGTTCAATTTCCAACTGTTTTTGATGCTATATATCATGTTCAATTATGAAGGCTAGGGAATATAAGGGCATAATTCCTACCTCATGGACATTCAGATTAAAGTCCTAGTGGCATGGGAGGACCGTGAGTCCCTATATGAGCCATACACCCCACACTGTTTTGCAAGGCAGTTTCAGTTCATGAAGTGACTGACCCCACATGTCTATTTTTGGGTGCACCACAAATATCACCCACGTGTGATGTGGTAGATGTGTCTCCTATTCACATGGGAAGATCAGAATATGTAGAATGAGCGAACCTTGCCCACGACTGTCTTTGAGCTGGGGAGGGAATATTCCAAGAGATGGGAGGTGGCATACCAGGGAAGATGGTGATGCAGTAGACCATCCAGGCCAGTGACGGGGCACCTCCCAAACCTCAGGGTCGAGTCCGTAATGCGATGAGGATGTCTCATGGAGGCAGGGATGCAGTGGTAGCGAGGCTCTCACAGGTCGAATGGGATGTGGTAGCGACAGAACGAACAGTCCTAGAGGAAAATATTCATATATAGGGGAGGCTGCCTAGGGGGTTCCGCATGATATCCACCCAGTCTCCACGGAATATGATGCACCATATAGACATGCCGGATAAATCTCTCTTCCCAGAGGCATGGGACATCTTGGATGTCAACATAAAATTTTTCAACTCGTCTGAGATTTGGAAACAACTGAACCACCTCAAGATGGAATTTTTTTAGACAAGCCATGTCAGGGCTGACTTTGCAATATCCCCAGCAGTGGCCATGTATTACCTATCCATGTTAGGGTATTTTTTTCACTCTCAAGGTCCCCTACGTCCAATGAAGGATTGGGTAAAGGTGATACCAGATTGAACGACCCCTCTATAGTAGTCAACTACTGAATTGAGGGAACTCTTTCCCCTGCCGGAAGAGTCGGACATGTCATCCTTCAGAGAGGAGTCTCGAGGACAAATCCCTCTAGAGGAGGGTGAGGATGGAAATTAATACCCAAAACATGAAGCGTTTGCAATGGCTCTCGAGGAAAAACCCTAGGAAACTGCCTCAATGCATTCATCTAGGGGATTTTGGACCCCATACTATCATTTGATCTGTGTAAGAGGGAATCATAATTAAAACCCACTCCCACCCAATATTAGATGGAGTTCTGTGAACTTTGGGATCCACACCTGTGGGTACAATAATAATTTTTTATGGCCGGGCCATGACACTCGGGTTGGTCCTCCTGGATATTTTAGACATCACAATAATATATGGAGGGCCATTCCTTGGGGTTATGACTACAACAACTCAAGAGATAGACCAAAAATTTGATATATGTAAGTCTCCTCCAAATAAATCGTAACTGGAATCCATTGATATGGTCAGCTGACATCTGTGCGCTTTCTATATGGAGAGTTCATCAAATAGTGTGGGTAGTGGTGGGAAGGTTGTTTGGAGTTCTTGGAGATGTCTTTCCTGAGGGAATCTCAGTGGTGGAGGAAGCTTACACCCAGACTAATAAAGATACAGTGCTCCCGATCACATGTGGAACCGTTGACTAGGCTGCATCTAAAGTCATTGAGGTGGAATACAATGATGTGGATCAACTGAACGACATAGGTCGGGACCTACCTGATATGACACCAGATAAAGACCCTACTGATGAGTTCCTTCATAAATTCCCTACATATGAGCCAGGTAACCCCAAATACTAGGACGAGACAAACTATGATGAATAGGATAGAATAATAGTCCATCGTTGGTCATGGATTTTGATTAATCGCTTCATCGATCTGACCCATCAAGCATAATGGATAGACCAGATTGAGAGGCTTCAGTCCCAACTGCGTGAGCTATGCAATGGGGGATTGGATACCCAGTTTTCTCACATGGTCATCTGAGATTTCATGGCAGAGAAAATTTGGGAATATGATTGTGGCATGTGCGTTAGTTGGTAGCGAAAAAAGAGGGGAACATCGAGAGGCTCTTGGAGGCTGTACGTGAGATACAACAGTTGTAGGTCCAAGATGATGAACATACCTCTTTCCTCAACATGAAATTAGAGATTATATCACAGTTGATGTTCGATCCGATAGAGGCCAAAGAATGTATGATGAAATCCACCATGGAGATGACTATCATCTATAACGACGAGGAGTGGGCTTGGATTACTACTGGTGAACTACACTACAACACTGCCGAGGAGGATCAGGAACTAAAAAAGTGAGAGTAATTCTAGACTCCACAAGCAAGAGTGTGGCGGATCAATAATACTATTTTGATGTATTCAACCCTTCCATGGTAGTGGTCGATCCCCATGTGCTACAATTCATATAAATTATAAATTTACATTTATGATTTGATTATTTATTCTGGATGGGTACACGTATTACATTATTTTTTTCAGCCTATCACATGTCCAAAAAATTTATTAAATATTCAAAGAACAATCCAAAAGATCACGTGGGTCGGTGAGGATGTGAGAAACAATGGATGACCACCTTTTTATTCCACCTAAATGTGAGAGTTCCAACCAATCATTGTACATCCACACCTTGAATAACCATTCCATATTTCTGGGAAGAAAGAGGGTGGACTGACTGGAGAGAGAAGGTCACAAAACAGTCAAATTTCCGTTTTTCTAATGTGCTCTAGTGCGTGAGAGGGGTAATTCCAGGGATGTTAGAATTAATTCGAACCAAGGGGAGTGGAAAATGTGAATAAAGATACACAAAATTCAGAACACTTTATGCAAAAAATTACAATTAATGATAACTATTGACCGTCTTCTTAACACAGTATCCTTATTGTGTTAACATGAAATGGGGATAACAAATTAGGGTCAATCAGTGACCATGTTCGAACCACAGTTTCGGACTCTAAATGTCATCCAAAAGTCTTTCAGAACGTTACCTCATGATATTAGGGGAGCCATAGACCAAGAATCCATACTGTTAAGGGGATAATTTAGATGTGAAAGGGGACAAGGTTCTGAATAAATGGAATTCAAAGCATGTATGGTGTAGTGATGGGTTGTTCGAATGGATCCCAACACTCTTGAAATTACTCCACCATGATGAAGGAACGTCTAGTGGGAGGACCTTTATAATGAGAGATCAAAAATACATCTAGACAGGACCTCTCTCACGAGGAAGATGACACATCCCATAATTGTCATGGGGCACTGTGAACTTGTTCAGGGTATAGCTGCAGTTACATGGTTACCCAGAATGGGGACATGCGATGTGGTACATATCCCTACATGAATGAGACCCCCAAGAGGCACTCGAAGAACCACATTTTCGTGATGGTGATTGGTCCATGGATCCAAATAATAGAGGGTGAAAAGATATTTGTTTCCTGGGGCTGGACCCGAAGACAAGACGTCTGTACATTCTTACATATATGATGAGGATGGGAATCAAGCCATGCGTAGTTATTGAAATGTTTTATATGTAGATAGGGCGTAGGGAGATCTTAGTTTATGGTCGTAGAGCTTGGACTACAGATGGTAAGGAATGAGGGAGACAAATGGTGAGGTAATTATAATACCTGACGTTAATAAGGACATAGATTCCATATCACCATGTGTTCATTGGGGAGGTCTTTGGTTGAGGTACAAAATATGAAAGTTATGATAGGCCCATGAAAATTTTTGTGGGTGTTCCTATGTTCACCATAAAAATAGGAATCAATACATACATAGTTCTGGATATGGAATGGTAAGGTACCAATTCCAGGGATGATAGGGTTGTAAGGGTCAAGTCCATGCACCAAAAGAAGCTGTAACTGATAGATTTTTTCCCTTTATGATAGATGTGTGTTTTTTTATGAAGCGATAAACTGGGTATAGGGAATCACGGTGTAGATATAGGAATAAATCCATATGTAGGAATCGAAAAATGGTATGATGGTTAACTAATATCCAACATGAGGCCCCCTAGAGTTAGGACATCACAATGCAGTGTCGTTTTTTCTCTGTGCATCCAGGATGATAATATCAAAATTTAGGGTTGTATGATAGGACCAACTAAGAATTTTAACGTCATGAAATAAATACATTGTATTTTAAAGTCATGTGGGACTAGGCATCATTGTTAGAGGTCCTATTTCTTGGACACAAATAGAAGAAATGAGGGTTTGTGGGGGATGCACATGACGTGATAAATCATACCCAATGTGAGTGAGGAAGAGATCCACACAACTCTACATGAAATTATAGTGATGGAACCTTTGTCTGAGGGGAAAAAAATTGTCATAATATATAGTGCTGGACCTGCAGACAAAACAACCAGGTGTTCATACATATCCCATAAGGATAAGAATCATGCCATACATAGATCGTAGGGTGTAGTTTAAAGTCTTGTGGGTTGATCGGAATGACATACTAGATCCTAAAAGAAACTTATGTGGTGTAGCTATTAAAAACTATACGTGATTGAGGATGTAATTCATACGACACACCCCAAAATTATGTGCATTCCTGGGCCCCAAGGCCGAATAGAAGAGGTAATTAGCAGAACCTAAGCTGGACCCGAATACAAGATGTCATGGGTTTCCTATGTATCCCATGAGTGTGTAAATCAAGATATACATAGATCTCGATTTATGATTCGTAGGACTTACGGAAATAAAGTATAATGAATTATTACATTAATGTCTTAGAGCTTGGACCCACGAGAAGTGAAACTATTCTAAGCGACCACATACCTCGATCTAATCCCTAAACCCATGTGAACTAAACATGATGTGGAATTCAATGGAGGAGATGGTCTTTTCAACACATGGAATACACATAAAGGGAAAATCATTGCAGATTCCCGAATGGTGCCTTACTATGGCTTTGTCCTCCCAACATGCAAATGCGTACAAAGGGATAGTACCAAGAGTGTCTAATTTCTACTTGGACATTATGGGGTGGAAAATGATGTGAATCATGCAACTGACATTTATGGCCTGATGTGGTTCTCATGATGATGGAGGATAACTGTTGACCATGTTCGACAGATAATATTGATATTGTGTGACCTGAAATGGGAAAAACAAATGAGCATCAACCACTAACCATGTTTATAATGGCGGAATTGTATCAATTTGTCATTCAAAAATGTCGAGGATGTTGGAATGAAATGGAAAGTGAGCCTTTGGTCCGAACATCCATGCCACTATGGGGAACTTATGGATGTGAAAGATGATGAAATATTAAATGACGGGAACACGAAACCTAATAAATAGGCAAGAGCATGTCTAGGAAGAATCTAACACTCTAGGTCCTGAACCAGAGTACACATGACCACATTGGTGAATCGCAAAATAGGTTTGATGGGGCAAAAATAAGAGCAACCAACTCAAAAATATGAGTGTACGATAGGGGAGAAAACGACTCTTAGGAGAAATCCACATGAGTCGTGATTGTTACAAACAAGACGTAAATGAGGACATAAGCCCATACCACACTTTATACCCCTTTCCTAGAAGAAATCAGGCTAAGTGGCCATGATGATAAGGGTGATTCTATGAGAGGGGGATAGACCCATTGCCTAAATGTTAGGGAGGTCCTATGTATCCCATAAGGATGTGAGTCCATCCACACATAGTTTTGGAGGTTGTTGTGCATTTTTACGTCATGCAGTAATGATGTAGAAAGGGGAAAGTAATCTCAATTGGAGATGTGTACAGAACAACGGGTAAACCAATGTGAATGAGTACATAAGCCCATACTAAATCATACAATCCTAAATGATAATTGGGATAGGGGTCTAACAAGGATGATGGATCTAATATGGGACGTCCCAACCTATTCAAAGTTTAACTTATTACGGTGAGGAATATAATGATCATAGTTTAATGTCATAGGGCTCGGACCATAGATGCCTAATTTAATGTCATATGCATGGTACATGTGTGTGGAGGAGGAGAATCATCATTCTAGTGGAACACCATAAAACAACAACAATTATATTGGATAAATATTGACCATGTTCACAACATAATTTCTATATTTGTGTGACTGGGGTTTGGGGGAAAACAGTTGACTATCGACCGCTGGCCGCATTCGCATCACAATACATTTATCAACATGTTGAATGAAATCCTTGGGGATGTTGTCTTGAAATGATTGGAGATATCTAGGGCATGGCATTCATGTTGTTTAGGGGTCCTTTTGGATTTGGATAATGATGGACTCCCAAATGATGTGATGCACGAAGCAGGGCATGACATGTGCTTGCGAAAGAACATTTGATGAAGGGGGGGGGGGGGTGTTTCAATGGGATATGTCTATTGTGGAAAATATAGTGGGACATGAATGAGGAAATAAGTCCATACCACAATGCAAAATACTATATGAGAACATGGGCCTGGGGACCCAATGGGGGCGAGGGACCTGAGATAGGAAGTCATCGCTGGTTTGTAGTATAACATCATTCCATGAGGATGATTGAGATCTTAGTTTAATATCGTAGAGCTCAAACTATAGACACATGACCCTCCATGCAGTAATTGTCTTCCAAATTTCCTAATCCCACATGTGAAATGCTCGGTGTTAGAAATAAGTAATCAGACTAGGATATCCCTAACATATAAGGGTATGACAATGGGACTCAGAGTACTGCATGAGGCAGACTGACGTTTGAAGAGATAGCGGGAAAAAAATGAGAAAATAGACCCAATATTTGTGACATATGGGTGTAGTGAAAATAATAAAGGATAACTATTGACCATGTTGAAAACACATCCTCCATATCATGTGACCTTAAATGGGAGCGACAAATGAGTATCAACCACTCACCATATTTGCAAAGCGGTACTAGCATCAACTTGTCGTTAGAGATCATCGATGGTGTTGGACCGAAATTGTAGGAGTTCCCTAGGGCATAGAATCCATGATATTTGGGGGTCCTTTTGGATGTGAATGATGATGAAGTCCCACGTATAGGGATTGTGTGATGTGTAAATTTGCCTATGGAATTTAACATCAAGCATGATGATGAAATTCATGGAGATCTCTAGGGAGATGAATGTACAATGCGGTCATGATGAACCCGAAGTAATGGAGGGAAAAAGCCAACACCACATCATATTTTCTAACCCAGGAGAGATCTTAATGTTAGGGTATGAGCCAACAAACAAAAATTATGGGTGTTTCAATGTATCACATAAGGATGGTAATCAAGACATTCATAGTTCATGAAGTCCAAGAAGTTTAGCGTTATGTGGTAAAGACATGGGAGAATAGAATACTGTGGCGGGGAACATGGTGTGATCATCATAATCCTGACATGATTGGGGACAAAGGAGCCTACATGACACCATGCAGGATCCTCCAAGAGAACTATACCTAGTGGGGTAGTCATTGAGGATTCTGGGGGCTGGACTCAAGAAGATGCATCCGAGCGTTCCTATATATCCAACGATCATGGGAATCAATCCATAAGTAGTTCTTGAAATGAAGCATGTTCTTGTAGAGGGATTCCAATTCGGCGTGGCTGATTTTTTATCTAGTGCATTCTTATTATAAATAGTTGTACGTAATGAAATAAACTGAATATCAATGGGAATGTCGACCTATGTTCCGTACACCCGGGAGTACAAGGTCGCATATGTGGAATTATGAGTCGTTGTCCAATAAGCCCAGAGGGTGTTGGGGAGCTTTTCCGGCCAACTCCACTTTTTCTAACATACCATTTTATGTATAATGGTAGAGAGGGTTTTGATAAATGCCTCGATCATCCCATTTTCATTCACGTGATAGAGGTAGGTATAATTAGAACATATGTTGTACTTAATGTAAAATTTATTCATCTTGACTACCCAGATAATGGTTCCATTATCTAAGAGAATAGTATAAGAGTATATCATTAGTTAGATGATTTTGGTTCTCATAAATCCAATGATAGAATAGTCCTTGACAAGATTGAGAAGAACTGCTTCTTCCCACATGTAAATTACATCTATAGTGGTCAGGATGAACCCGCATTGGTCAGCTGTCACTGGTTGATATGGTATCTCACAATTGAGTCCCCATACCACAATGGGCCAAGAGTACATGGTACTATAGATAGGATTCGACATCCAATGAAAAAGGTTGATATTAATTAGAAAATTCTGGCACCTTTTAGAGAAATCGATGCAGTCACAGAACATAGGGGGCCAAAAATACCCCAGTATACGGATCTGGTGAGATAACATTAGCCCAGTCTGATTTTCCCAACAAGATTTGGTATGAACCTCCAGCAAGACATGAAAAATCTAAACTCCATGAATTCAACATAGGAGATCCACATTAAACCCGGTCTTTTAAATGATTTTATCAAGACCAACACCACACTTTAGGGTAAACTGCAGTGCATGAAATCGAATTCTCTTGCGCCCTACTAGATCTACTGGGAGAATACCATTTTGGATGTACATGAAAATATAGGTTATCTAATTGAATTCCACCTCAATCATTATATCATGGGGACCTGGAGGTCATGACATGGAGTCACCAGTGGTAAGTTGGCCCATCTGGAGGCTTTCTTCATCGTTTGTAGTGATGGAGGCCAGGACTCTCCGTTGCACCACGTGGATGATTAGAAAATCATGTTAAGGATTTGCAAGGGATTCAAATGGGATGGAAAAGAAATTAGCTCCACTATTTTGGGATTAAGGTACATGAGTAACATCTGGCCGAGATGGGAACTGGACCATCAGCAGGAGGGTGTGTTCCAACAATAGTACGAGATATGGCTTTCTGATGACATAGTCAGCGTTGATCATATTTAGAAAAAGTTTGGAGTCCCATTTCACATGCATGTAAGGAAAATAAATCTCGAGGGCCTGATCACGACTAGTAATGAGGTCCTAGTACTCCACCTCATTTTTGGTTCAACCCTCTGATATCAAGATTTAATATGCAATTACAACTTCTGCTGGAGTGATGAAGATGACACCGAGGTATACTCTATTGAGACTGGGGCCCTTGATTCTTCTTCCAGAGGTGATCTGGGAAGAACCATCAATCTTCATTTTCTATCCTAGAATTTCTTGGTCTATCAAGAAGTTTGCTTCATCAAGAAAATCAAGGCTAGAGACTGGACTGTGGGATCAGGATGCGGGACAAGAAATTATGCCAAATTTTCCCCTTAATAGCCTTGTGAGGGACAAACATGATGTCAAACTGCTAAAGTATTGCTTCCCACTGAGCTAGATGGCCTATCAGTATGGGGAGAATTAGGATGTACTTCAGTGGATCACCTCGGGACACCAGCTATACCTCATGATGATGTCGGTAATGCCACAATTTTTGTACAATGAATACTAGCGCGAGGCAGATATACTCAATAGGGGAGTGTCTGGTATCTATATCGAGGAGCATGTGGCTGAGAAAGTAGAGACTATTCATGTTCCCTCACTGTTCTTCTAGGCGAGAAGGTCAACAACAGATTGTTCCTAGGTGGTCAAATAAAGGACCAGCCGATTTCTGGAGACATGTGTCATTAAGACCGGAGGTTGGAACATATACTACTTGATTTCCTCAAAATAAGTATGAAATTCATCATCCCACTTATAGAAAATGCCTTAATTAGTGATCCATGAAAAGGGCATATACTTGCTTTGAAAATTCGGGATGAATCAGCATATATAGGCAATGTGGCCTTGGAAGCCTTGAGTCTGTTGAATGTTTCTCGTAGGAGATATCTGAATAATGGCATCAATATTCTCCAGGTTGATATTTATGCCCCTATAACTGAAAATGAATCCAATAATATCCCCAGAGGTGACCCCTGAAGGCACACATCAATGGGTTTATCTTCAAGTGGAAAGAACGGAGGAATCTAAACACTTTATCAAGGTCTTGGTATGGTATTGTGGCAGGAAATATTTGACAACCAGATCATACACGTAGAATTAATCGAAAGCTCTGAGGATCACCTTACATATGTGATGCATAACCAACTGATAGGTGGCAACTGCATTATTTCGATCGAAGTGCATTACCTGGTGGTAGAATGTACCTTGGGTTTCCTTGAAAGTTGTAGAATCTTCCTCCTCATGGGGTATTCGAATATGGTTATACCAAAAGTACCCATCCCTGATAGAGAGGTCCTAGAAGTCAGCTGTAGCATCGATCAACAATTCCATCATATGAAGGGAAAAATCATCCTTCGGGCATTGATGGTTGAGATCCCGGAAGTCGATGCATACTTTGTTCTATTCGTTCTTCTTCTGGATGAGAATAATGTTGTCTAACCATCTGGGGTGCTGGACCACTTTAACAAAATTGTATCTAATGATCTTATCTTATTTATCCTCGACCATGGATATGTAAGAAGGGCACACCATTCTGGGAGGATTCAAAATCCCATGGTGATTTTTTGGGAGACTGAGGTAGTCGATGACTTCCTGGGGATCTATTCGTGTAATTTTGTCATAACTGTAGTAGAATACATCACGATGTTTCTTCATTAAGTCTGTGTACAACTATTTCTCTTTTAAATTCACAGTGTAACTGGTCAATATAGGTTTTAGATCCATCTCTCTACAGAGGTTCAATTGTACCGGTTCATCGACCGTGGTGGAGACGCCCACTTAAACAGAGAAAGGAGCATTCTATAAATCATCTTATTCACTTATAAAGGAGGGATCATTAGAGAGTGGAATTTCCTTTGATCGAAAATATCACGATGGGATATTGTTACCTTCACAAGTGGAGGTAGACATTTCCTCGATGTACTCCGATCCTTCTGAAATAGTGGCAATGAAAGCTGTCAATCTGGTCACATCTAGTCTTCAGCCCAAGGGGACAAGCATGATTATATAAAAGAAATAGTGACATATTGGCTTGAACTAGTTTATTCCATACCAACTGAACATGAAATTATGGTGTATTGTTGTAACCATGGGGTGAACATCCCAGTATCTTATGAGTCTAGGGGGCTCTGGGTTAACCGGAGACTCATACGTATAATAATATGAGGTTATCTACTGGCATCACATAAACATGAGAATGTGCTCCCCCTTCATTCCTGAAATAATGAATCATTGTCCCATATATGTGGTCATAGCCTCCAATTACTGGATTGGAATGATGTAGGCATCATCCAGATCTGTCCTCATGTCGGTCGCATCCATATCATGTTAAGCCTCATTATTATGGAACTGCTTTTCCATGGTCTTGTAACTGTCAACATTGAGACAGCGGGTTTCACATGATGAAAAGGGAGACACCTCACCTTAGAGTATGCCCACTCATTCATTAATGTTGTACATAAGGAATTGGTGATACGATGAAGGGACTGCCACATGTAAGGGGATCCAGGGCCTACACATCAACTCATTGTAGGTAGTGTTTTGGGATACAACCATGATGTCATTGATGGAATCTGGGCCACAAAAATGGGTCATCTAGAGAATATTTCCAACTTTTGTATGTTCCGTCCTATCATAACCTTGGTTTTTCAAGTCATAGAGGATCAGACCATCATCGAACAACCCTATATTTTATAGTATCGGATTCGAGATTAGGTTGATCCCCGTGCCTGTGATGACAAGACATCGTTGAACCTCCATGCAGTTAAAATGACCAGTGACATAAAATGGTAATATTTTCTCCTATATTGGGAGAGCCTTTATATTATCCATATAATTTGATAATGGATTGTCATTCAGCATGCTCGACTTCCTCATCATGGAAAGCATCTGAAGCTGCTAGCTCCGTCTAAATTTGAAGGGGGATTCTTAATCCCTCAATGAGGGATTCACACATATACTAAGATACGAAAAGGGATTCAAGGATAGATAGCCATTCCTAAATTATGGAATGTTGATTTAGGAAATCATACTTCCATTCTAGTTGTGAAATTCTATTTACAGGAGGTTGATCTGTGACTAGAGTTATGGAGGGCCCTGCAGGCTGGACTAGTGGATGATTGGTGTTGGGAATGGACAATTTCTCACTAGTCAAATATTATTGATAGACTAACAAAGGAGGTCTAAATAACTGTGACCGACATGTAATGGAGCATGGATGATCACAGATTGGTCGGGGTGCATCTTCCTAATCTAGTAGCAGAAACGACAGCGAAGGCAGAACTGATGACGTCAGATGAGAAGGTTGTGTGTGTGGTGCTTTGCTCTAGGTATGCTGTCTAGTTCCAGTGTCATGCAAATCATGGATGGAAGTACTGAATGTGGACCTCTGATTACCCATATATCCATGACTTTGTCGACATAGGTGATGACTGGGGACATTTGGAGGATTCTTCTTGTGATCCTCGTCATAAGGAGTCATGTATGGGTTTACCATCTCTCTCATGATAACTAAGGCGTACCCTTGGCTGTCATGTGAAGAATCCTACACCAATGGAAAGATTCGGTGGGGGGGATATCCATCTCTTGGAGAATGAAGTCACTATGAGTAAGGGATGAAAATGGAATTAGTGGGGGCATTGTTTTCCCTTAGGTTGTCGATGCTTACTCTTCTGGGAAATTGCCTATTGAGTCGTTGACGTAGAGGTACTGGCGGTTGATGACATAGTGTCTTCTGAAGGCTTTGGTCGATTCAGACATTAACTGATATTACCATGGGCATGGGTGACTATTTTACAAGCCATCCGGTTGTCATACTTCTGAGACCAGCAGTTGGCTACCAGATGCTACTCACATTCACTATCACTACTGCTGAATAGATTCACAAAGACACATTCCACATGTTCTAGAGTTGGGACTAACCTGAATATACTATAATAAACATGTAATTGAAGCTAGTATTTAAACACATAGAATTATTTGAGACTACATCTCAGGATCTGGTGATAGGCACAATTGTTGGGGTGATTAGTATGATATGCCTCTTTTGGTCTTCTGCATTCAGGAATGATTAGAAGTCCCTCTTCTATGGAACTATAGAAATAACAATGTAATTGAGCCTCGTAGAATGAGTAGGTATGGTTTTTCTTGTCCAGGAAGAGGAATTTGGGATCTGTTTCCTAACGAGGGGATGAAGGATCTTGTTGTGGAGGTGGGACATGGTTATCTCCCATGGGTGATGGCGATGCATTATGAGGGGGGCGCCTGCCGATTATGAGGTGGGTGCTGCAAGTTTAGAAGCTGCGCCTGAGGTGGAGGGTCTTTGTGAGGTTGTGGAGGAAACCTCACTGGAAACAACTCCAATTTCGAGGTGATTCTATTTGGTCCACTACAGAGGGCTCAACCTTAGAATCCATTCCTGAAAGAATTATAGGTGGAAAATTCCATGCCTTCTTGGCCTACTGTGAGACATCCTCTAGAGGTTTCTCTTTATTAAAGAAGTCTCAAAAACTCCTAGGGTAATTATGGGTTAACATAGATGATACCTATTCGATATTGACATTCCCCACACACATCACCATATTTTTCTCCCTTGTCAGTGGTATGTGAAGATTGTATGTGTGCTCTTTTCCAGTGGGCGGAAATGTCCGCAACATGCTCATCAGTCCTCTACTTGGACTTGAATACGTCTGCAATGTTCTTCGTCTGAGTGGAGGAACAAAACTATAAGATAAATTGCCTATGAAGATCTTTCCTTCTGGGTATTGATCTGATGGGTAGCTAGTTGTTCATGTCCAACACATTCCCATCCTATGATTGTAAAAAAATAGAAGTTTTGAGGCATCTTATTGTGCTGGAGTTCCCAATATAGGTCTGCACCTTGAAATGATGTGGAAAGAATGCTACAGTGGGACAACCATCCCATTAAAGATGGAGAATGTGGGATTTTCAAAACCTAGGGGTGCTGGAATATCATCCACCCATATTGGATAAAGATTTTCATCATGTGTGATTATCACCTTTCATGTATCTAAAGCGTCTAGGTGGGCGATGAGTGCCGCTATTGGGTCATTGGGGCGGAGTTTCCTATCGTGATGAGGATCACCGACCACCAGTGCATGAAAGGTTCTTCAACATGATAAGTAGTCTTGAAAGCTCATTGAGTGGCTGGTGGGATGACTTGTGGCGTGGCTGGAAGGAGATGATTAGGGACCCATGGGTCATCACACCACTCGAGGGTATTTTTGGACACACACCACTCCCTATTTCTAAAAGTTCCGGCCTTTTTCTTGACTATGTGAGCATGATGGTCAGGATGACCCTGGGGTAACTCACCATGAGGGAGTTTTTTCCTGCCCCTACTTCCCAGGTCGTGGATCACCATAGTCTGGTCACTGCTCTGCAACTTATTCAATAATGTTTTCATCGACCGTCTTCTTGTGCTCCATGATCATATGATGAAACACAATTATTTCAAGATCATCTACTATATTTTTCACTAAACCAGACAAGTTAGAGGATTTAACGACTATGAGGTGTTATTTTCCCTTATTGGGATTCTGGCTGAGAGCTAATTACTCAGAAGGTATTGTAAGACCCAGTATCTATATTTTCCGATGAGTGATCTTTCCCAACAGATCCAAAAGGTGTGATACTCCATTAGGGGGTATGTCCTGTACAAGGTGCTGTAGCTCATTCTCTTTTCTTGGTAGGTCGGCCATGTAAGCCATGATTCTTCCTTGAGGCATATCCTACATGTTACCTGGAAAATCGGGCTAGAACTGAATAGAACCAAAATGGAGGGCTTCATAATGACCCCAATCACAGTCTTGGATGTGGTGAAAGCCTCCTTGATAATCTTATGGGGCACTTTATATCTAATGATGCATCATTATTGGAGGGTCCTTTGGAAAATTGGTGAATCAGGTTATTGGGTCATGGGGAATGTGGACTGATCAAGCAAACATCATTGTTGACCTATGAATTAGAAGTGTGACTAACTCTTGGGGAATGACACTCACTGATGGTGTAGGCAGATGTGTGTATCCTAATGAGTTTGGAGATAGAACCAAACCTCTTCTTGGGTGAGCGATTCTGGTACCATGATGATTAGTTTTGTGACATGCCAAAACAGCTCTGGGAAATGAAATTATAAAATAATGTCCCTCAAACTATTCAACTCATATGCGGGGAATGGTCCATCGTTTCCCCACTCATCAACTGGAGGCATCAGGGGGAACCGGTAAAATTATTGATGTAGACTACGAAGATTGTAGGATGGCTGGTGGAGAATATGGTGTGTGGGATAACAAGTTGCAACATCATGGGATATCCTTCGAAGAGTGTAATTAGATAGCCACCAAATCATGATAAGACGAGCTGGGGACCATAGTTTCTGGAATAGAAACTACAGCTGTAATAGGTACACTGTGTTATTGCTCCTCCTCTATCGGTCCCCAGAATAACTCTCCACGTTTCATGTTGAAGTTGAGAGTGCTTCTGGCGATGATGGGGGTGATTGGACAACCAAACCCTCGGGGGATTCCAAATCCTCATTCTCTTAGATGTATCGGCTGAGGGAGGTAGAAATATAGTGAACCAGACATTATGGATGAATAAGGATGATGCAACTGGTTCCTTCACCAGTCCTTGACATAGAGGATCAAGGTGAGGGTTCCATTGTTGAGTCACATTTTACCTCAAAATTTGAGAAGTAGATAGTTTTAATCTTGGTCTGAACCTTCCTGACATAATTTTCATAGTGTAAGCGACCCTCCCTCCTGTCCTAGGATTTCTCATCTGGACAAGGTATATTTCTGGTATGAGGAAAACCTACAACCGAACTAGTGCTGAGATGGAGAGGACTTCATCATGGGTGTGTCGGGTTGTGAGGCACACCTTGACAGATATCAAAGGGAACATGGGGAGGACTTTTGTGTCTACTGGATGATGTGTGGAGGGAATATCTGTAGAAAGGGTTGGAGTGGGTTGAACCTCCACTAGAGCTAGTGGGAGCATGTGTAGTCCGTGAATGATTATGTCCCTTGGCAGTGTCGGTATGAGGATGGACCTCATACTAGTCGAGAAAAACCTAGGTAGGACATCCGTACTGGATATTTATGAAGCGAGGAAAACCTCCGCTTCCCTTTGTGCTGGGATGAGGAGGACATTCGATGGGGGCTGTAATGACATGGGGAAGACCCCAAAAATGATGGATGACCTGATGTGTAACATCTTTACATCAACGACCAGTGATAGGAGGAACAAATCCATACCTGATATCGTCAGTGTGAAGGAGGCTCACAAACTGATCGTCACTAAATCCCTGAAGACCTTCATCTGGACTGAAGGTGGAATGGGGAAGACCTCCACACCAAACATGATATAGGTTCAGACATTATATCTCAATTTTTGATGGTAGTAGCAGGACCTATGTACTAGGTATCATTTCCAGGGGTCGGCATGCGGTGGGCACCGCCTGTATCGATGACCAGGAGAGTCAACCCAGCCTATCCATGGGGTAGATGGGGACTCGATCCGGGTTGGGTGTCAGTATTCCACTACCTAGTATATAATGATAACTTCTATTACACGTTAGTGGTGGCACGTTCCATGGAATTCTTTGATGTTGATTCCCCTCGGCAGGCTTCCACATCAACCTGCACCTGACACTTCTATTGGGTTAGTCAGACCGTGCCTAGTGGTGAAGGCATATAGCTTACGTACTCTTCTTCCCATGGTTCCTGGTTGTAGCATTGACACGACCTAGTGGGAGACCTCCATTGGATCTCCTTAAATGGGATCCATATCAGGCTGGCATGAGCATCCCTCACCTAATCGGCATAGCAGTGGGAGACATCAAAGCAATCCAGGGAGAGTCTCCTGAAATGGATATGCGTTAGAGTGGGGAGTGGTGGCTAACAGAACCACCCTTGGGGGTGGCGGTAACGATGAACCGCAAAAGACTCTATGTCTTGATTGGACATATCTGAGGTCGTGATAATCCCTTCCTCCTCGTTTTGTTGAATGTGGTCGTTTATCTCTATCATTGAATGATTTCATAAGGGGAGATAACTCATGGGTTCCCACAAGTTGTGGGTGTGAAGGATGTCTCAGAAGAGATGAGGCCACATAGGATTGTTGCATTGATGCTTCCCCTACCATTATATTGATGGGTGTGAGGTGAACGATTTTCTGTCGTATCAACATGGGTCCTGGAAAGCAGGGAGATTTAACCATTAGTGCAGAAAGAAGGAAAAGAGAAGTTTTGTGCCCCAACTCCATCCCTTATTCCAGGAATGGTAAGAATATTCCATGCTGACAAAATTATAGATGTGGATTCCCTATGTCCAACCACCACACATTCCGATGAGTTTCACAGAAACACAACAATTTTCATTACAGGACCCAGCACCATACACATGGATCCGGTGACACTCTAGTCCACTAATGCCTCGAACACTACTAATCACCATATTGAGGAGAATAATTTCACATCAGGTTTACCATTTCTATTTTTGACACTTTTTTGGGGGAGCACATCCGTCCATTTCGATGGAGGGAACCCAATTGTTTCCCTAAATTCCCACTTTCCATATGTGGGGGGGAGGCATCTTCAACTTATTCAGGAAGGTTTTTTCCTTGATTGAAATAGGATGATGGGATGTCGGTCCCTCCTGTGGATTTCTCCTTAGATCTCATTACATAGTATGTGTCTCCCTCATATACTAAGTCGTTGTTCATGAAACTCTTCCTAGTGCCATGTCATCATGAATGTTGGTTAATTGCATTGCTTCATTCAAGAAATTTTGAGCTTTCTGCTCCAGGTAGTAATCTTCGCTCGGGGGAGTACTTATGCTTGACATCACTAGTGTGTCTGCACAGTGTAAAATCAGTATGTTTTGATTTTTTCTCTTTTTTATAGGGCTTTTCAAGGGCGAGGAAGCCCGAGGCGTCCAACATCGAGTGCAAGAAATTATATGTCATGGGAATTTTTATGAGATTTTCCACAACATACCAGGTTTAACACATTGTATGCCACGAGTTTATCATCTATCAAATATGGGTCAAACTAATCAAAAAACTAATGGGAGTGTATTAGATGGGTTCTACCCATGGAGGGATCGCTGATGCTAGGGATAACACATGGTCAGCTACCTGATTACTACTAAGATCGGAGAGAAAGTTGGTGGCACGATCTCACTGAGATGTGGCAGCTCAGGTAAGAATCAGTATGGATACATATTTTTGAGAGTGGATAGAGAGTGATATGATGCTGAAACAAGGGTGACTGTGATTATGTTCTTAAGCCTCAAAGAGACTTCCTACTTATCCTCATGGAAGGGAATCAATGTCCATGTAGTTCAGTGGGGGGACGAGACAACTGTGAAGGTGGCCCATAATAATGGATGCATGGATGGGATATGGAGGAAGTGGAACCTCTGGGTTGGGATATGAACTTCACATAACACATCGGATCAAGGGATAGTCCAGAGTGGGACATGAGTGGTTGGCTTGATCCCCAGAGAGGCATCGTACATATCCCGGTGGTGGGGAATAAAAGTCCACATATATCATCTTACAATTTATTACTCTCACATATGGCTAAAAACAGCTTATCGCTGGCTGGGATACACATTGGCTTCCCACTGGATGGGGTTCACAATGTCTTACCAATGATTGGGATTCCAACGGCTTACCATTGATTCGGGTTGGACCATAAGGGGCCTTCCTACATACCCTGTCTAGGAGACAATGATCAAATCATACATTGATCAATTGGGTATATTTTAATGTCATGCGGTACAAAAAAGGTTTGTACAGTTTAACATCATGTAGGATGAAGGTGAACCGGTATGAAAGATTCAGGACTAATAGGTGTTGGACATAAACCTCGGGAGGCTTCCTACATACCTTGTCTTGGCACAGATCAAAGTCTATTTAGTGTGGGATGGTTTGGTGAACGAACGTGAAGGGTCTAGACCAACAGGTGATGGGCTTGAACCTCAAGTAGACTTGCTACATACCTTGCTTTTGAAAGGATTAAGGTCCACATTGTTCAAAATGCGGATTCCATTTATTGTCGTGTGGGATGTA
Organism: Viscum album; assembly: GCA_963277665.1. Classification (NCBI taxonomy): domain Eukaryota; kingdom Viridiplantae; phylum Streptophyta; class Magnoliopsida; order Santalales; family Viscaceae; genus Viscum; species Viscum album. The sequence continues at coordinate 1,344,921,241 of OY728119.1, read as the reverse complement.
ATTGAATAGACATGAAGTCGGTCAAAAAAATTGAGTGTTAGGCTTGAACCTCAGGGTGACTACCTACATAACCTCATTAGGATATATTTATCAATGTCGGAGTAGTCCATAATGGTTTGGTGAACCGACGCGGAGGGGGTTAGAACCAATCATATTTTAACTTGAACCTCATGTTGGATTCCTACGTACCGTAGCTTGGCAAAGATCAAAGCCCACATTGTTCAGAATGGTTTTTTGAACCGAAATGAAGGGGTTTAGAACCAATTGTAGTTGGTCTTGAAACTCAGAGTGGGTTCCTACATACCATGTATTGGAAAGATAAATTTCCACATAGTTTAGAATGGTTTGATGAATAGACATGGTGGGGTCAGAACCAACAGTTGTTGGGATTGACCCTTAGGGAGGCATCATACGTACATTTCCATTACAAGGAGCAGAGTCGACTTAGTTTAGAATGGTTAGGTGAACCAACGTGAAGGGTTCAGAACCAATGGTTGTTTGGAATGATCCTCATTGAGGGTTCCTACGTACCTTTCCATGGAAAGGATCAATGTCCACATAGTTCCAAATGGGGTATTATGTATTATGCCCTATGGAGGCCAAAAAAGGATGTCCTGATTGATGCTTACACTAATCACATGTGAGTCATGATTGGTGTGAAAAAAAAGAGGCAACGAAGTCCAACAAATCACGTCATATAATGTCCACCCGTGGGATGTGGGATGAGTTTGACGCGTGGTTAGAGCCCCAATGAGGAATCTTGGGATTACATGAGGTTGAAGGCCCATGGAGATGTAGATTGGGACTTATTCCCGCATTGAGGCCTGAGGGTGACATTTCCCAAAGGGAGAGGGGTAAGATAAAGAATTTTCATGTGCCCATTTATACCCCTAGTCGCAGGCACTGAAGAAGAATGGAAGGGTTGGGGTACTACCTCCTTCAAAAAAGTCTCATAGTTAACACCAAGGTGGTTTCCCTTCCCCACAGGCAGGTGCCAATCCACCAAAAATGATCTCATTCCATGTGAAGAAGATATCTCTATTGTAAATATGAGTTGGAATACATAATTTCTGAGATGGGGAACACCACATATGATGTACGGGGCGAGGCTACAATTCAATATCATGTGCTAAAGAATATGGTTCTTGACAGTTTATTGTTCGGCAGCTCAGACGAGGTGGGTTCACTCTAAACCCCTAGAACATATATAACTAATACCCACCCACCCTTAGGTAGGGGAAGGCATTAGAAATTCCATGATGAGGGGGTGTCGTGGAGTTATCCTCTATGTGTCCCATGTTAGCATGACTATCTGAAGACTAAATAGCCATTAGCAGGCCTATGAGAAGAAGAAAGAGGATAATAAATACAATGTGAAGCACCACCCAAGGGACCATGAAATAACATTGTATGAACCTGTAGGGTCGTTCGAGAAAAGGGTATGCATAGAAATGGGGTTCATATGAAGAGGGCTCGTGAATCTCTGGTGCTCCATGTAGAGGAGTGGCTTCGCAAATGGTTATGCTTCACGAAGTGAGGTGGCCTAGACTAGGCATAGTGAATAGGTGCATACAGATACTGATTCATGACATGTAAATGATTTACCAGAGCATGGATTAACGAAGTGTGGGTGATCTGCAATGAGTAGAACTACGAAGCAATGTGCTTCGCAATGAATAATGATCGTGACAATGCATTGGGCATACGTGTGGATAGAGGGTACTTCATGAAGCATGAGTTATCTATGTAGACCCAAGTCCCCCTTTGATTCCACTTCCTTCATGAAGGCCCATGGGCTCCACAAAGGGTATCCCTCTTTGAATGTGGTTTCAATTAAAGCCATGGGAAAGACACTTCATGTCGCTCAAGTACCTTGAAGGGATCATTTTTCACAGAGTAGGAAATGCGTCACAATTTGAGAGATGAGAAGGTGAAAGGTTAGAGGATCTATACTTTGGGCTCGAGGGGAGCTAGGTATTTGTAGGCAAGAGGCACCACGATGCATGGATCGCTCAATGAAAAGCTACATGGAATGTTTTCATAACCACATAGCCTCCCAAAACAGTGCTCCGTAGCGGCTTTAGAAATGTCTTTCGGATCACAGATCATCCCACCTCTTTGCTCCACAACGGCTTCACAAACATCTTTCAGATCATGTACTCTCATGACATTATGCTTTGTAGTGGCTTAAAAAATTTGGATACTCTATGCTAGACATGGTGTTACAGGGCTCTGTGAACAGGAATCGTGTGGTTGATTTTCCAGAGTTAGTTTCAACTTTGTGTTTGATTTTCCTCTTCACATATTTTTGTTCCAACATCTTATAAGGTAAATATTTTAATTTCTCTATAACACATTCCAATTAAATATTTCCCTCAATTATTTCATCATTCACATATGTGTGTATAATGTATAAAATAATAATAAAATCCATTCCATAATCTTCTACATAATATAAAATTTCCGTGTTTTTGGATCAATAGTTGTTCAAATCATTCTCCATCATTAATTTGGACTCATTAAACACTATAATGTTTCTCATCCTATTATTATATATTTGGTACGATTTACACTTTGTTTACTATATAATAAAAACACCTTCATTTATTTCATATACCATACTTAACAATATATCATTAATTATGAAAAATATTGATCATACTTCAAATGACAATAATTTTTTTCAATTGGGTATTTCTCCAATATTATATTTCCTTGGTAGTTTTCTCTACCTATAGGTAGAGAATTCCTAATTCTTATTATGAACTGATATTTGAACTACCAAATTACAAAAAATGTAATGAATCTAGAGTTTCACGAAGTAACGTTTTTCTATATTTTTCATTATATTACATTTTCATTCAAAAACAAATTATTTAATATTTTCAAAGAAGATGCACTATAATTTATTCCATGTTTCTCATGAATTTTATACAAATTAGCTGAGGAAAAATATATTCAATTTAAAAAAATAATATTTGGATTGTGAACCAAATATAAATATTTAATATTATTAAATTTCAATTCATTCATCCAATGATGTATCTTTTATTCTACATTAACATGGAATATTCTATGATTATATAGTCAACAATGAAAACAATAAAATATCTTTCTCGATATGTTCTTGATGTAAACATCAGAGAAAAAAATTCAACATAAGAATAATCAAGAGGATATGATTCCCATTTTTTCTTTTTTTTGATATGGATTATGGTCCATTACTATATACACATAGTCATCACATGTATTTTCATGTTGTATCATCAAAAAAAAGTCCACTGTGGAGGTTATCATGGATTTTTCCTTGATTTATTTATGTGTGTTACCTAATATATGATGCCAAATGATTTTTTCACAATAAATTACAAGGAGAAATGAATTTTCATGAATATATACCTTGTTTATATTATGGTTACTACTTATGCCAATAATAATAAAATTTTCTCTCAATTATAGATTAGACACCCATAAATGAAAAATGTTACTTAAAGACCAGATTTATAATTTCCACTCATGCTAAGATGTTTTTTTGTAAACAAAAAAAAGGTAATATCAATATTATTTATATCATATATTTATAAATGTTTTTAGGGACATAAAATAGTTTTATGCAGAAACATTATCAGTTTAATCAACTCTACCATTATCATATTACAATTTTTCACAATCCTAGTCAAATTATATTTACCCACTCAATATATAATCTTAGTATAACTGTATTTTATTTCCCTATTCATGATATATTTTCTATTAATTTCTTCTTAATATACATATTTACAGTCATACATATTCATGGTTTAGTTTTGATTCATGAAAACATCTCTATTTCATTCATATAACATGTAGAATATTAAAAATAGTCATCTTATATTACTTTATTTAAAAAAATAAATTACTCAATTAGACATTAACTAGTAACCTAAAATTCCCCTTTTTTAACTTCGATTATATTATTCATCACTTCTTATCTATCTATAATAAATTCCTTTATGTGAAAATTAAGAATATGCAAAAAAATATCCTCATATATTTTTTAAATTACTATAGTATATGCCATAATCATCAATTCCATACTCCCAGAAATATATCCATTAAAATAAATCTATAAATTTTATGTTTAAAAATTATCATTCATCAAATAATATAATTTTCTATTCACAATATGAACTATTTTCTCTTATTCATTAATCCACATGTTTTTATCCTTTCTGAAATAGAACCACTATCATGGGATAACTATCACAAAATGATGAATACTTTTACCAATAATAACATTATATAGGTTCTATATATTTCTATGAAATAATTGATTTAAATTTAAAAATTCAATCCACATATTTTTTTTCTTTTTTCAAGTAATTTTCATTTATTACATTAGTTTTTTCACAATAATTTAAATGAATTTTACCAAAATGCTGTGATATTTTCATTTCCAAAAAATTACTAAACTCTTTAGATGAACACTTGAAACATTCAACTATTTCTCCATATATGAAAATCTCTATGTGCAACTTCTTCTTTGATCATGTAATTTACTTTTTGACAATATTTTTTTAGGAAAAAATGTATTATTCTAGTGATATTACCTCCATCATTCACACTCATTCAAATGCATTAAGATCACTGAATTCTCTATTATGTTCAAAAGTATTTCTTTTGATATCTATAACATATTTCAGAGCATTTAGACTAGAAAATTTATTATATAAATATATTTGTAAAAATTCAATCATTACCCTGATATAATCGACAAATTTATAAGATATTTTCCAATTACCATTAAATTTCAAATGTATAATTATTCTATATCCCCATCATGACACAATAAAAGATAAAATACACACTATTTATTGTTTTCATCATCCAATATAGGTTCTTCCTTTTCATCTACATTCTTAATGGAATAATCATTTATTTATTATAATTCAATATTATATTCCACCAGATAGTCCTCATTATCATGATATTTATTTCATACAAATACAATACTCAGATACTTATTTTAGGATGAGCTCATGGTTTTAGAGTATCTTATAGTAAGTAAGCTTCTTTATGGCCTCTATGTGTACTTTTATTCACACTCTTCATGTGAATACATTCGTGATAACATTTATATTATATAGAAAAAAATAAAATAGAATAAAAATCTAGTAATAACTTATCATTGATTATACACCTTTATATATTCAACATTCATTCCACATGAGAATGATGATAAACATAAACATCTTACTCCCTATTTCATCCTTTAAATATGTCAATTTTCTCTATGGAATTGAATTTTATCTATATATATTTAATATTTTATGACCCTTTTGGAAAAAATAATATTTCATAGAAAAAAATGCATAAATAAACATCTATAGTGAACATATATTAATCCTACTCTCCAAACAATAATACTTTTAGACAATAAAAATATAGAAACTATAAATAATTTTAATTAAAAAAAGTATATCTTGTATATTTTCCATAATAATTTATATTATTTTAAAAATATTAGTTATTTTATTGAATAAGATAATATCATTCCCTTATGGAATCATTTTCCAATCATTTTTGTTATTATTGATGACCAATAATGTGGCCTAATTCACCAAACAATCACCATAATATAAAATACATAAATTCAATAACATTTCATTGACACTCTTTTTCCTAATCACATTCTTATAACATTTAGCAGTTAAAGGTATAGATAAAATATATTGACCATTGGATTCAAAATAAAAAAACAACCTTCTACATTAGTCACATGTTATAGTAACACAACATTTATTTTTATTATGAATACTATAGTAGAAATATCATCTAGAAATAGATATGAATGATTAGATATCATTTTATTCATCCAAATTTGGTAGTTTCTTCCTTAAAATTGGTGAATAATTTTGAATTTATATATATCTTAATTATAAATAGTAATTTCACATAAATTTATGTCATAATACATATTAATTAATACAACTAGTAATAATATTCGCAGTCAAGAAATGGGAGTGGTGAGTTAGGGTGGGGAAATTTTTTTTCAAACATTTTTATTCTCCCACAGTATTATACGATTATTTTAAATCTATTTTATTCAAACACAGAACCAAAATTAATATTTATGTATGATATATATTGTAGAGATTAACAACCTTTACATGTTTAATTATAATATTTTGGCCTATAAATCATATATAGATGATGTTTCATTCATACAAGAATCCACAATTCTACACTAGAATTTGAGGATTAATTTTCTTTCTTGTCCACTCCATTCAAGGAACACATCGTTTATAATGAAATAAAATATATTAAAATACTTTCCTCTTATAAAATCCCTCAACTCCCCCTAAATCACTACCTCAAAAATTTCTTCTTTAGTGTATTGAAATTAATGTCACATCCAAATAAAAAAATTATGTTGATTGAAAATTGTGTATAATATATCTAAGCATAATTCTCCAAAAAATAATGAATATTAATTAAATTGATCATACATATACTGAAATTTTCCAAATTATATCTCACCACAACCCACTTCTACAACCAGGTATAACTTAAGCTAGGTCCCCAGATTCACACCGGTTCTCTTTTCCAATGAGTCCTACTCACATATAATTGGTTTTTACCAAGTGAACATAAACATTGGAATTCAATCAATCATACTCATGAAACTATGTAAACCAAACCCCAACACCAATATAATTCTCCTAAAAGAATTTATATCCTTATTCCCCCATGTCTTCAGAAAATTTTAATTCACATAAGGTCTCATTTCATGGTTGGATATAATCTAATGCATCTACACATTTTTTCTTACCATACATGATGTGATTTCACAATTAATTTTATAATGCATAATATAATATAACATAGACCCACGTAAAGTCATTATACTTTCTTAGGTATCTTGTGTGTGAGATTCTTAGATAATATTACAGCATTACATTCACACAACCATTCTGTGTATTACCATCTTTATACACATGTGTGTGACTCCCTAGTTGAGTCACAATCTTTGAATCGATTTTCCTTCAAATATATTCACATTTTCATTAAAAATAAATATTCAAAATATTTTCGATGTAAAAAAACATAACAAACCTTCAAACCCTAACATGGGTTGATTTGGATCAAATACACACATATAAACCACTTTATTACATGTGGGATAGATATAGTCTTTTAACAACAGTTATAATTTATTCATTATATATTCCATCAAAAATGTACTAAATAATTTTTTATAAAAATACCATATGTTATTTATTTGTAATAAATCCCATAAATTATACAAAATAGATATGTAATTTTTTATTTTTTATATAATATCTTTGAAATAAATATATCAAATAATTTGAAACATTCTCCATGGTTCTTACAATGATAATATATCCACCAGACATTTAATCACTAGAATGTTGTTCATGTGAAGTAAATTGTTTCTTTTGATCAATATAATGAAATTGGGAACATTATTTTTATGGACTATCCAATTCGATAAAATATATTTTCAAGAGATACCATCAATGTCGATTTAAAATGACCCCACTACATTAAATAATTAAACTACTATCAATGTCATTGTAGGGGCATGAATCTATGTGGATGGACCGTTTTGGGTTTCTGAATACCAAGGTACTTAGTGGAGTCTCAGATGATTTCTCGAGGCGATGGTTGTGAATTTCTAGAAATAATTATAATTAACTGGCATTTATGTCTAGTTCATGATGTTTATGTTATCTTTATTAAACAAAACAAAGTTGATATATTTATTTATGAAACTAAACATTGAAGATTATACGATGTGAAAGAGGGCTACATGCTGTGTAATTCCCTGATGCGGTGAAATTTTAAGCTTTTTTATCTTTGAATGTTTTCAATCTGTACAGTTGAAAAAACCAATCATCTCAGTCTTAGTTAACACCATCCCACACATCATATATTTTGAGATCTCTTAAATGGGAATCAATCATCTGGCTTCCATTGTCAATCCATGGTGACCACGGTTGATTATGTTTGTGTTTTCCATCATTTTCTATCATTTTTTAGTATTTTGATCTCCTTTTGTCCTATTATTATTTCCATGTGGTGGTTAATAATATCCATGATTCTAATGAAGTTTTGGTTGGATTATTATTTTAGTTTTTGTGGCTAAACATCCTCAAGTGGATGCAGTTCTTGTAGGGGAGGTGATTTGTTTATGTAGTGTTTGACTATACTCATGAAAAAAATATTGAAACCGTTTTAAGGAATGAGATTTATTTATTCTATATATATATTTACATGAAATCATAGAGATAAAATGATTTATCTATTTTTTTCATAATAAAATTAACCTAATTAATTACGTAATCATGATTAAATAAATTGTATTGATAGCATGGAGATGTTTCTATTTGTACTATGAAAATCGGTATCAACTCAATTTTCTAGATATTTTTATATCTATGTAATGAATTTTTTACCTGGTTTATCATGTGAAATTGATAAATAATTAAAAGATGGAATTAATTGACAATTAGTTTCCAAACAGATTAATGAGGTTTTTTAAGGAATTAATTTTTTGTTTTTGTAATTTGATAATAATAAAAATAATGAAATTATGAATGTTTAATTTAAATATATAACGAACCTAATGAATGAAAATTATTATAGATAAATTAATTAATGGAATTTTACAATAATTTTTTAATTAATTTTTAATAGATTTTGATAGATTGTGTCTTGGATTTCTGGTATTTGGAACTTGTGTCTAGTGAATAAGTGAATTCAAGATGAAATAATAATTGTTTGTATGAGGAAAAATAATGATATTTTGATGTATAGTTTTTCTTCATTATTTTAAATATCAATTATCTATATCATTGGATTTTGAATGATCATTATGTGTGAATGATAAATTCCTTGCTTCAGGGATAAGAGCTCAGGTGATATGTTCATTTCATAGTTTTCAATGTGACTTGAGACATGGATGGATGAGCCAGGAGGTCAGTTGTGGTATGGGAGCAGGGAGGCCTTGTTATTTGTTGCATCTGTTCATGCATGGAGTGGAGACTGACATTGGGATATTCTTTTGGGTGTTAGGGATGACACTTGCGATGAAAAAATGGATTGATGATGGTATTACCAATTGCTATGAATGATGGATTCCAAAACAATCATGCCTCTCCAGCCCTAATAACAACTAAAAACCCCAATTTTAGACATCCTAGGATTATACATCAAAGAAAACCACTCCAAGAGGTTGTTGGTATATGAATTGGATGATTGTGTGAATCTATTATTTGGATGATGGTCATGTGGTTTGTTCACCATCTATTCTATCCCCATTTCTTGAGGGTAGATGGATTTTCATGTTTACATTCCTTGTATTGAATAATATGATATTTTTATAGTCTACCAGGTAATCTGTAAATTAACGCTATTAATTAATGAGTAAATTATTAACCCATGGGGTTGGAGCATGTGGGGACACATTCTTGAGGATCTAATTTTGGGAATCCAAGGAATCAAATTGCTTGTTCTTGGAGGATATGAAAATTTGTTTAAATTATATTTTAATGTAATGTAGAAATGTTTTAATGGTCAATTAATGGTTAAGGTATTGATTAATGTAAAGTCAAATTGATGAAAATGAATAATTTAATTTAATGATGCTCAATAAATAATATTGTGCTTATAAGATATCTTATCATATAAAATTTCTCCTCGAGTCTATTAGAAATTAGCTGCAGTTGAGTCTGAGACTATGTTATTCCCATAGTTTGGTAGTGATGTATTTAATATCATATAATTTTTTTGTTTCTATACACTAATCCACCCCTTTCAGTTTTGGATACAACCACCCATGGGATTCATAGCCGGGGGGGGGGGGGGGGTGTTTTCCCCTACATCTTGGAGGGAGGTGGATTGATAACTACCCCTTTTTTCCCTTATCTATTCACATGGTAGCTTATTATGTTGGAATGAACATTGTTTAGTTTTTTCAATACATTTATGTAGATATTTGTAATGGATTTTGGTTATTTCACATGCATTTAATAAGTATATGGTTTCCAAATGAATTTTATAGGTATAAAAAGTATAGGTTGTGATGGCATGATGATTCGTACATTGTGCATGGTCTATGATGGCATGAGGTATAAGACCTGATGTATGATACAAATTATATGGGTTCTGTTGGATCCTAAAAATTACATAATTACAGTTGGTTATGTTTATTTGGTGGTGTTTTGTATGAGGTTAGTGTTGTAGTACTTCACCCTCGTTTCTAAATGAAATCCATTTCGATGAGTGAATCTCAAGACAAAAAACATTGGATAGGGGTGAAAAACTAGTGGGGAAGAAGTAGCAGGGTAACCTTGATATTATTTATTATAATAAATTCTCTTGTATGAGATCCATGTTGAGAGTAGTCATGGTGAGGTTGCGAACATTTCATACCTTATTAGTAGATTATTTTGTTTCATATTTTTTTCAAAGTGATTTTGAATTCCTTCATTTTATTTTTTGTGAGACGATATAGGGATGATCCAACATTGTATACTATTATTCTCATCTTACATATATATAATTTATTTAGTTAATATGTATAATGATTGAGATATGGAAATTTACTACTAGTTTGGTATTTAGTAAGAGCTTTTGGGGTTTCATGGTCACTCTTGTCTGGGGAATTTTTTTCAAAGATGATGTTTTAACATTCTATTATAGTAGTATTTGAATTTCATTATATATGTTCACATACATTTTATTTTATTCTATTGTCTGATAATGAGTAATTTGGTTTCTTTCTTTACTCTCTCTTTCATAATAGTTCCCTAAAAGGTCAATTCCTCTCATCTATGTGTTTACTATACCCTTGGTTCTTGGAAACAACCCATGACCTACTAGAGGAAGGAATAACATATTACTATCTCTATTATACAATTCATGGCCTATGAAGTGTAACCTTGGGTGGAGGGGGTTGTGACAGAGTAGTATCAAATTCCTAGTTGATGGATTAATGGAGTTTCAATTTATCAATAAGTGAGGTTGTGTGGGTTAGTAGTGAAAAAATTTAATCTAATGACAAACTGAACTGTAAAAAGGGAGACCAGCTTAGACACAGGTATTTTGGTCCCCTGTGATATGATGCTTGCATCATAAAGCTTACAGATTATACTAGACTAGATGATAGTATTTGAAGGGTAGATTCTTAAGAAAGGATCACGAATCATTCTTATTTTCACCAATGTTTAAATGGTTATACCTTGGGATATGTTAAATGAATATGAATAATAGAAAAAATATAAAATTCTTCCATATTCCAGGTTTATGAGCTATAATTTTTTGTTCTTTTCTAGGTATGTCACTCAGTTGGCATTATCATCTGGACCCGGTAGAATATTTTATGTATATTATCCCAACATATTTCCAATGTGTAGTTGTTGACAATGATGAAACAAAGAGGAGGATACTCTGTGAGTTTTTGTGAGAATGTTTATAGAGGAATAAGTGTACTATTTCATATAAAATTGTAGAATACGTGTTGGAAGAGGTTATGATAGACTTTACATTGATCTGTTGTTATAAAAATCATTGGGTTTCATTGGTTGTGATGATTATTCATGGTGCATCTATCTAGTTTTTGTTTTTGTTCTTTGAGGATCCTGAGGAGTCAACGGTCTCATGGGAGGAGTTCTATAACCAATCGAAAGCCATGTTTCATTCTTTCACTATGATGAATTCCAATATCCAGAAGATACTAAACCTAATTCTAGGAATATCTAGTGTTAATGAGTTAAGAATCAGTTTAAGGATCCTTCTATGATATGCTTTAGACAAATCAGTATATTAGAATGAAAGAGAGAGGAATTTCAAAGAGTCTTTTCATATAGATATCTAGCTCTAGGTTACCCATTTTATTATATTGGCATATATTGAGGTGCTGGTGAGAACATATGTAATACATATTATACTATAAAGAATAATATCATCATGATAAGGGATTCATTGGTATTCATCCTAAAGCACCTATGTGGTTTGGCATTCTTAGTTGTTTGGACAGAAGAACATCCAATCTGCCGAGAGTAGGTCCTAAAATTCAATATATCATTCCTCCAAGGGTTTAGCTCTAAATTATTATATTAAGGGATGAGACACATGTTTATCTTCTAGTGGATGAGATCATTAGTTGAAAGAGTGTCCAAACATTTTATTTAGTCAGCGTGCATGAATTTATCCACTTCAGGTTCTTCTACTGAGGTAGTTTCATTCAAGGAAACTACAGAAGTTTTTCTCATTTGTAATTAGCATAGGGTATATAGGGAAGGAAAATGATTTCCCCAAGATTCCCCCAGTCCTTATATTGCATAGAATAGTCATTTAAAAAAACTGTTATTTCATTCAACACATGATATTATATAAAAATTAATTTTTTTTCTAAAAAAAATGAAATAAATAAAAACAAATCAAAAAGAGTTGGAGTTACCATAACCCCCATTTGTGAGAGAAAATTAATTAGTTCATTAACTAAAGGCATTTGTTTCGATTATTTCATAGATAATGAACAATTATCTTTTTTTATCATTGTATTTGAAACATTTTTTATATATTATCATCATAGTGAATCATTTATCCATATTAAAATATTTTCTGAATCCATCTTATATGCCTCATAATCTAATGTTTCTCTGTTAATATGTAGTTTTACAATTTATGGTTATTAATTATTTCACATTTATCGCCATATGAATTATTCCCTCTAATTTTTAGTATAAAAAATATATATTAATCCTAATTATCATGGATAACATAATTACTCTCACTAAGTCTAAATTAACAAGAACCATATACAATCACACTATCATTATACATCAAAACATAATTATTTTATTAATGAAATCCCTAAATATGAAGAATCTCAATTTTTATTATGAAAGGATAAACATATAGCATTATATATTATTCTTTATTTATCTATTAAAAATGTTATCACAATATATAATCCATATCAATAAAACACTAATTAGAGTAAAATTGTATATTAGAGTTGATAATCAAGGAATATTTTAATGATAAATTCATCTATAACACAATAATCTATGTAAACATTAAATCTCAGGGACTTTTTTCCTCCCCAAAACATCATCCACATTAGATTAAATAGTATCAAATGTTATTTCATCCCTAGGTATAATAATCCCAGGTTTTGAAATCTATTGTAAATGAAATCAAATTTTCTAAAATTTCCTTAAAACATATATCCTTTTAAATCAGGTAGAAAAATACTTTTACAACTTTCATGATCGAGATAATGTTTATAATAACATTATTGAATTCATTGAATTTTAAAAAAAATATATCCTTGAAAATTCTATTTATAATATCCATAAATATATTTGGTTCACTTATCCACATAAAATTAAAATCCATAAATGGAAAACATATCAACTAACTATTGTAATTTAAATTTTAATTCCAAATGTTCTAATTAATTCATTCAATAAGTGGTTATTTGGTATTTTTCATATTTTCTAAAACTACGTCAATAGTGAAATCAATAACTTGGCCAATTATAACAACGAATAATCAATTAGGAAATAAATATTGATACTTTTTTAATACAATCATATCATTAATTTTAAATATTTATTTTTGTCAATAATATGGGATAGATAAATTTAACTCTAATATTTGATTAGTTTCTATACATATAGATTTGTAATCCATGGTATTAATTCATTCATATATAAAATTAGAACACATTATAAAAAGTAAATTATTTATCATAGAAAAATATCATTTCATGATAAATTAAAAGAAATATTATACCTAGAATAAAAAAAATATATATATTGGGTATGAAAATAGTGATTTTAGGAAACAAACATTATATATATGATTAGAAGAATATATCTATAAATTTTTAATGTATGTATACTTACTCCATGATTTATAACCAAAATTTTTCAATTTATTTTTTAGATGGTATATCTAATTTTGATTAAAATATTCAAAATATAAAAGATTTTTTATATTTTCAATTAAACAATACACAATCTAATAATGAATAAAAACTTTATATACCTATAACTACATTATTACAGGGTTCACGGTCTTCTATAGTAGATGAAAAATATGATGAAGCAATTTTATATTTAATATGAAGATTTTTTCTTCCTTGAGTAACTATTTTGCACAAGTGTTTTTAGTAATATTGAACTCATTTTAGTTTAATCCTATTCTAATGGATAAAAATATATTTCCACATTTCCAATCTAATCTGATGCGATTTCATTGCTGTCACATGCCAAATATTTAAGGATACCGCACCAATAACATATTTATCATCCTATCAAACATTATTTAAAACATTGAATACAACATTTAAAATATTTATGCATATTAATTCTAACTTTATCATTCGTATTATTTAGTATTTATTTCCACCTAGAACACATATTACTCTCAATTTTTTGAGGTATTTAAGTGTTATAGAAAGATATCCTAACTTTCTCCTCATGTATGAAAATCTCTTGATGATATATAAATTAATGAGAGTTCAATATTTTGTTATACCAAATTATAGACATATGTATAATTTAAAATTTTCAAATTCATGGCTTAAAATGATATTTATTTCAACCTAGACCATATATTACTATTTTTCATTGTAAATGGTCACTAGGTCTTCTATTATTTCTATAAATTCTATAAATTTATTTTATATTATATATTAAATAATATTATGAAATAAAATTCTCATAAAAATGAACTCCAATAAAAATAAACTACATATAATATAAATAATCTTTTTTAAATGGTGTTAATAATTATTGAACAAAGTCTACCATATCACCATAATAATTATAAATGGAAGCTATATCATTTTGATGTTTTATACTTTACAAAAAATGAATTTTTCCCATAACTCACTAATCCATATTTCATCTTCCACCTAGTCTAATTATCCACTGAATTTCAAGTGGTACTATATAGTGAAATTTTACATTGTAAAAATGTTCCATAGTGGGTTATTTTGTCATAATATTTCTTTGGTGACACAAACAATACGAAAAAAATTCTGATTACACTATAGAAATCATCTCTATTTGAATAATACAATGTATATGATTTGATGTATATATATTGTAACATCCCAGATAAATAAAGAATAATACATTTTCATATTTATTAATATTTTCGAATTATATATTAATTTTACTTTAAAGGGGTTGCTATGTTCGATAGCGTACCCGATACACAACAAAGAGTTTCTTTGAAAACGTACGATGCACACTAGTAATAAAATAATATTATTTTAAATGTTAGTTAACACGTAGCCTTTGTACTGGCGGGAATGGATAGAAATAACTAAAATATTATTATATATGTTTTTTAAATGTTTTTACAATTATCTAATAAAGGATAAAGGCTTAAAATATGAAAAGAATTCAATTTTAGGCTTATATACTCTAATTTTCATGAAAGGTCCACTTATCAACATTTGACGGAGAACCGTCATTAAATATAGTTTTGGTCACTCTTATACATTCTATTGGACCAAATAAAACTCTTCTTTAGAATCAGGACATCAATATTTACTTTGTATAATTTTTTGGTATTATTCCGATAAAGTTCATTTTTAATGAATAGTGAAAAATGTTGTATTTTAATTCAAAACCTCTTTTAAAATATAATTTATTAAGATGATTAGATAATCTTTTTAAGAGGTTTTAAAGTGAAATTATAATATATTTTTACCATTTAATCCAACATTGGTCATTTGAATTAATTTCACTTTGAAATTGGGCTTAAACTAGTGTCAATCTTTTGATACTTATTGTTTCATAAAAACACGATATTTTCTCTGACAGCGGGAATTGATTATTATATTAATTAATTCAACTTATATGTTTTGAATTTTTTAAAATCGAAATAAATTTTGAATTCGGAATATCAAATATAGCTTAGGTTGAATTTTCGTTATTTATCTGAAAAACTTCAATTTTTGATGAATAGTGAAACCACTAAGTGGTACTTAAAAAACTGATTTTTCATTTAAAGGAAATTTTACCACCTCTGTGTTTTAAATTTCAAAAATCCGACATAGATGGTCTTCAATAAGAAGTAAAATGTGGTTCGATGGGATTAAAATAATTTTTTGGTGAATAGTAACTTATAAGTTTTTACTCGCGATTAGAGGTAATTTGTGTAATTTAAGATAAAAATAATGTTTTAATATTATAAAATAAACATGAAACATGTCCTACCCTTATTGGATGTGTCATGGACGACCATGAAAATCCATGGGTCAACTTGGGGACCCCATGGAGCCACTTTGGTAGGAAAATGACATAAATAACTTTTTATTTAAAGTTAAAATAAAAATGTCACAAACATGAGTTGTTTTACTAAACAAATTTTTACACGGGGTTATACAAGTCATATTTTTGACTATAAATATTCATTTTAAATCTAAAAAGATTTAAAATATCATAGTATTTTTTTCATAATTTTTATACATTTAATAAATTAAATTATTTACGACACCATGATGATGCAGCGATTAACTCATTGTTTAACGATTAAAATAAAATGGAAAGATAATGTAAAATATAAGACCTAAACATGTCCAAAACCTATTGTATGAGTATATTTCCAACCTTTATCACCTTATCCTCGAAACGAATCAATGTGGGACCATTAAAACCCGAAACACATTCTAAAATAAAGTAACATTTCCTTACCTTCCAAGAGTGCCCCTCCTCTCCTCTAATAAAAGGCCCCCACCTCTACCTCTTTACCCACACCTATCAAGCCTTTGGCTCGGACAACCCCTGACCATTTTGTCTCTATACATCCCTATCTTACTCCTAGAAGCCTCACATTGGGCAGAAGTCTTCCCAAGTAAGTCTTTGAGTTCCAATCAAAAAGAGTTACCCGATTTAAAGGTAGTGTCTTCTCTTGTGTTCTTTTGTTCATTTCTGCTTCTCCAACCCCATAAACTCTTTTTATTAATTTATTTTGTACCAAATACAGTATATTAAATATCCTATGATGTTTTTATAAGAATTATTCGCGCTACACTTACACATACCAACATCTAATGGTTAAAGAACATACTGTTTCTGTGGATGGTGAATTTCTGCCTCACGAAACGATGATTGTTCAACACTCATATAACATCTTCAAAGGTGGCCATTAGGATGTCACTATATTTATATATGATATATAATATGTTTATGTATTTCTTATGTTTCTGTATTTTTCATTTATGGCATACCTTATGGTTTCCATTGTTGGTAAACACGATAATTTTATTTTAGGAAGTGCGGACTACCGCCCTCTCAAAGTGATTTGATTCGTTAATTCCATATGTGGGACGTATAAAGGATGGATTTAAAGTTATTATATATGATGTTATAATGGAATTATAATATACCTTTATATCATTATTATTTTCTTTCCATTAAAGTATGATATAGGAATGAAAGTAGCGTTCATGCGTACGTACGGCTTACCATCTCCATGAACGGTGCATTTCATTTCATACCTCTAAATGATTATGTAATATTATAAATGCATATATATATATTGGATATATATGATATATATGATATATAAATCATGAATATAATTCTTGATATAATGGATATTTTACCACATGAACAACTTGAAATTATAAAGAGTTTATTTTTGACTCAAGTACCAAGGATCAACAAAATGACCATTATTAACTTAAATAATTACATAGTGTTCATAACCTGGTAATAAGTGATATAAAAGGAATAATGAACTCTAAAAGGTTCTTAATAAAGTATAAATTAACTCAAGTTTATTATTCAGGACGTTAAAGAACGATCGAGTCATGTCAGACCCGAGGTAAGGGACTTCGCCTCAATCTCCTTTCATTGAGGCATATTTCGTTTTATACACAACTTTATTTTATACTATGTTTAAACCCCTTTGACTTTTACTTTTATAGAAAATGAATCTTTTTCTACAAAGCGTTTTACTAAACGACAAAAAGGAATGTTTCTTTAACGTACGCGGTGACAACGACCTTTTCCGCCGCGACGAGTATTATTTGTTCTTTGGCTTCCTCAACAATCCATAATGTTTTTTTTAAAATGAAATAAATACCATATACTATTTTATGTATTTTTGGTATTGAAAATGGTTTTTGTAATGGATTTTTTATGTTAATATATTTATGTGATATATTGTGATCGAAATGTGGAAATGTTTTCTTTCCATTATGTTTATTTTATGTCTTATGATTTTATAATGGTACATGGACATTTGACAAGAAGTTACGTGATAAACCATATGGTGGGTGGTGCCACGAATACCAGGACGGGTGGTTACGTTATAACCTCCAATGCATTGGTTATGGAGGTCGGCCGTATGGCTATTCCATTAAGTATGTGTGGAAGTCGGCCGTATGGCTATTCCATTAAGTGATATGTGTGGAAGTAGACCGTATGGTTATTCCACTTAAGTATGTTTATGTCCCAAGTTACCTTTATATGTTATGTGTTATTTATATGGGTTTTATGGTAATATTTGGTTACAAAAGTGTAGGTAATGATATTTTATTCAGTGAAGAGTTTTTACTACTTCATGAAGGTGAATGTATTACTTTGATAAAGTATACATGGTTTACTTGATGTTTGAAAAAACTAATAGTTTTAATTCTTTGTGTATCCCTTACTGAGCTTTTTATTCTCACCCCATGTTTTTTTGAAATGTTTTTCACAGGACTTAATGTGGATTAGGGTCAAGGATGGGATCAAGGGAAAGTCATTCTCTCTGAAACATGAAACTAGACATGTTTCTTTTTAAGAGTTTTCATTTTTTGGAAACTTAGTAGAAGTGTCTACTTTGAAATATTTTGAGATGTAATAGTTATGTCCTAATTCTCTAAAACTCTAAACCTAAATAGATCCTCAATGTGAATTATTCATTTAATTCAATATTAAGTAAGGTTTATGGCTGGGGCCTTATAGTTGATATCATTGGTCGGTTTAGACAACTTTAGGAGTTAAAAAAGTGTTAAATTATAATATTATTTAAATGATTTAGCATTTAAGGATTTCCATGTTGCTTCACCTAAGATATTTCTATGTTCAGAATGGTTTTCCGCAGAGGAAACAAGTCAGCTATGTTGGGAAGACATCACGAGAAAGACAACCTTCCAAATCAGCAACCTGAGATGGTCAGAATTGGAATTGAACAGTTTGTTGCAGTGATGGCATAGTTGAATCAGGCTATAAATGGTGGTGGTATCCACGCACGAGATCAGCCAGATCAACCACAGAGGAACATGTCAGTGGTGGAACATTTCATGAGGAAAAATCCCCCATCATTCAGAGGATCATCTGACCCTATGCTAGCTGAAGGGTGGATTAAAGCACTGGAGAAGATTTTTGATGTCATGGGGTGTTCAGAACATCAAAAGGTTCATCTTGCTGTTTACTTTTTTGAAGAAGAAGCTGAGAAGTGGTGGTCGATGGTGAAAAATATCAGGTATAGTGATGAGATTGATGATCTTCACTATGAAGAATTCAAAGGTACGTTTCTTGAGAAATAATTTCCTAAGGTGGTTCGACTTAGGATGGAAAAACAATTTCTAGAATTGTGGCAGGAGGATGACTCAGTGGCTGCTTATGAAGCAAAGTTCACTCAACTGGCAAGGTATTCTCCAAACATCATACGAGATCTTGATAGTAAAATCAACCATTTTTACTCAGGATTAATGCCAAAGTATCGAAGGGATTTAGCTTCTCGTGAGTTAAGAAGTTATGAAAAACTTGTATGATGTGCAGAAAAGGAGGAAATGGAGTTTTCCGATGATCAGGTGATCTTTGACAAACGACAGAATAAGAGGTCCAGTTGGTAGGCAAAGGGGAAGAATTCATCAAAGAAGCAAGGAGGTAAGAAAACCAAATATCCATCCTGTGAGAAGTGTGGAAAAATGCATCCTGGATAATGTTTATCCAAGCCTGGAAAGTGCTTTCGGTGTGGTAAGTCTGGTCATATTACTCGTAACTGTAAGGAAGATGATCAGGCAGGCAATGAAAAGCCATCGGTAAGATGTTTTAAGTGTAATGAAATGGGTCATTATGAAAATGAGTGTCTAACGAAGAACTCAACTGGGGGAAAGCAACCATACTAAAAGTAGAAAGGGGTGGTGAAATCCTTTGAAACTACTTCAGCTGATGTTGGGCCATCGAATGATGTAGTATCAGGTACACTGTTTGTTTGTTCAGATTATTCCAATGTGTTATTTGATTCAAGGTCTACATATTCTTTCATTTTTGAGAAGTTTTCTAGTAAATTGGGAATTCCATCACAAGATAAGAATCCTGAACTTATGGTAAAAACACCCACGGGGAACATTGAGACAAAAAGAAATTATAAGATCCTTCCTATCCTTGTGTGTGGAAAGAATCTACCTGAAAACATTATTGTTTTGCCTCTAGTAGAGTTTGATGTTATATTGGGCATGGATTGGATTTCTATTTATCATGCTAATATTGACTGCAGATCTAAAATGGTTTCTTTTCGGAATGATTTTTAGTTTGTGTACAAGAATAAACCCTTGATTTTGATAACATATCAGGAAGTTGAGAAACTAGTAAAAGATGGAAATGAATGTTATCTTACACATGTCTTTGAAAACAAGGGATCTGTTCAGATTAATGATGTTCCAGTGGTAAATGAGTATCTTGATGTTTTTCCTGATGAGTTGCCTGGTATTATTCATGATCGGGAAGTTGAATTTACTGTTGACTTAGTTCCTGATTCTAAGACAATTTCAAAACCCCCTTATCAAATGGCTCAAGTTGAACTTTTATAGTTAAAGAAGCAATTGAAGAAGTTATTAGATAAAGGTTTCATTAGACCTAGCACATCACCATGGGGTGCTCCTATCTTGTTTGTTAAAAAGAAAGATGGTTCAATGAGACTTTGCATTGATTATAGAGCCTTGAATAATATCATTATTAAGAACAATTATCCTTTTGCTCATATTGATGATTTGTTTGATCAACTCCCGGGAGCTCAGTATTTTTTGAAGATTGACTTGAGGTCCGGGTACCTTCAGTTGAAAGTAAAAGAAGCAGACGTTCCGAAGACTATGTTCCGTACTAGATATGGCCATTATGAATTTGTAGTTATGACTTTTTGGTTAACCAATGCACCCGCTGTATTCATGGACCTTATGAATATAATTTTCCACGAGTTCTTGGATAATTTTGTGGTTGTTTTCATTGATGATATTTTGGTGTTTTCTAAAAGTAAGGAGGAGCATGAAAGTCAATTAAGGGTTATCTTGCAAACCTTAAAAGAAAAGAAACTGTATGGAAAATTCATCAAGTGTGAGTTTTGGTTACAAAAAATTTCTTTCGTTGGTCACATTGTTTCAAAAAATGGCACAACTGTTGATCCTGCTAAAACAAAAGTTGTTGAAGAATGGCCAAGACCCACAAATATAACTGAGATCCGTAGTTTCCTTGGTTTGGCAGGTTACTACCGAAGGTTTGTTGAAAAATTTTCACGGTTATCTAGTCCAATGACTAAGCTAACTCGGAAGGGTGTTAAGTTTATCTGGACAAAAGAATGTCATGATTTCTTTCAGGAGTTGAAAAGAAGATTGGTGAATTCTCCATTTTTGGCACTTCCTTCCAGGAATGGTGAGGTTGTTATATACAGTTATGCTTCATTGAAGAGACTTGGCTGTGTCCTTATGCAGAATGATCAGGTAATTTCATATGCTTCACATCAGTTGAAAACTCATGAGGTAATTTACCCCACACATGATTTGGAATTAGCTGCTATTGTTTTTGCTCTAAAAATTTAGAGGCATCATTAGTATGGAGTAAAGTGTGAAATATATACTGATCACGAAAGTTTATAGTATATATTCACTCAGAAATTTTTTTACATGAGACAGAGGAGATGGCTAGAATTAATCAAGGATTATGATTGTACAATTCATTACCATCTGGGAAAAGAAAATAAAGTGGCCGATTCTTTGAGTCGAAAAAGTAATGCTTCATTAACCATGCTACGTTTCGAACGAGATCCTTTGTTTTTTGATTTGATGAACTTTGGCATAGAGGTTGTTGGTGTAGCAAGTACTTCTATTTTATTTCAGGTATTAGTGAGATCATCCCTATCAGACAGAATTAAGAAAGCACAGAAGCATGACAATGAGTTGCAGAAAAAGGTAGAGCTGGTTCAGAAGGGTAAGTTTCCTGAATTCAACATTGATAATGATTGTGTTTTGAGGGTTGGGAATATATTGTGTGTGCCTTGTGATTCATAGTTGAAGAATGAGTTGTTATTTGAGGCTCATAGTTCCCCGTTTTTGGTTCATCTTGGCAGTACTAAGATGTACAGAGATCTGCGGGAGTATTACTGGTGGGATGGAATGAAAAGGGATATTGCTGATTTTACTGTGAAGTGTTTGACTTGTCAGCAGGTTAAAGCAGAGCAGAAGTTACCGAAAGGGATGCTTCAGCCTTTACCAGTTCCAGAGTGGAAATGGGAAAATATATCCATGGACTTTGTTGTGGGATTGCCGAAGACACCTCGAGGTAATAATGCAATCTGGGTTATTGTTGATCTCTTGACTAAATCTGCTCATTTACTTCCTATTCGAGATACATTCTCTCTAGATCAACATTCTCGTTTGTATCTTAAAGAGATATTCAGGTTACATGGATTTCCTCTCTCCATTGTATCTGATCGTAATCCAAGGTTTACTTCTAACTTTTGGAAAGGCCTTCAGAAGTTGTTAGGTACTGAATTAAGTTTTAGTACAGCTTTTCATCCTCAGTCAGATGGGCAGTCAGAACAAACAATTCAGCCCTTGGAGGATATGCTACGTGCCTGCTCTATGGATTATCAGGGAAGTTGGGACCAACATCTTTATTTGGTTGAGTTTTCATATAAAAACAGTTTTCATTCCAGTATACAGATGGAACCATATGAGGCGTTATATGGTAAACGGTGTCGAACTCCAACTTTTTCGGATGAAGTGGGTGAAAGGAAGCTGATGGGACCAAAATTGGTAGAAGAGATGGCACAAAAAGTTCAGTTGATTCAGGAACACACGAAAACAGCTCAGAGCAGACAGAAGAGTTATGCGGACAACCGGAGGAAGGATCTATCTTTCGAGGTAGGTGATCATGTTTTTCTCAAAGTCTCACCATGGAAAAGTGTGACGCGATTTGATAAGAAAGGAAAACTGAGTCCAAGGTTCATTTGACCATATGAAATTCTAGAGAAAGTTGGATTAGTTGCTTACAGTGTGGCTTTACCTTCGAGTTTATCTCAGGTACACAATTTTTTTCATGTTTCGATGTTGAGAAAGTATATGCCAGATCCATCTCATTTTTTGAGCCCAGAGGTAGTTCAGTTGAAGGAGAATCTCTCTTATGAAGAACAACCAGTCCAGATTTTTGACCGAAGAGACCAAGTGTTACGAAATAAGGTAATTCACCAGGTAAAGGTTTTGTGAAAAAACCATATGGTTGATGAGGCAACGTGGGAATCTAAAAATGTTATGAGGGATAAATACCCCCACTTATTTTGATAAGTGAATAAAATTTCAAGGATGCAATTCCCAAAAGGGGGGAAGGATGTAACATCCTAGATAAATAAAGAATAATATATTTTCATATTTATTAATATTTGCGAGTTAAATATTAATTTTACTTTAAAGTGGTTGCTATGTTCGACAGCGTACCCGATACGCAACAAAGAGTTTCTTTAAAATCGTACGTTACACACTAGTAATAAAATAATATTATTTTAATTGTTAGTTAACACGTAGCCGTTGTACTGGTGGGAATGGATTGAAATAACCAAAATATTATTATATATGTTTTTTAAATGTTTTTACATTTATCTAATAAAGGATAAAGGCTTAAAATATGAAAAGAATTCAATTTTAGGCTTATATACTCTAATTTTCACGAAAGGTCAACATATCAACATTTGAGGGAGAACCGTCATTAAATATAGTTTTGGTCACTCTTATACATTATCTTGGACCAAATAAAACTCTTCTTTAGAATCGGGACATCAAAATTTACTTTGTTTAATTTTTTGGTATTTTTCCGATAAAGTTCATATTGAATGAATAGTGAAAAATGTTGTTTTTTAATTCAAAACCCTTTTTAATCTAATTTATTAAGAGGATTAGATAATATTTTTAAGTGGTTTTAAAGTTAAATTAGAATATATTTTTACAATTTTATCCAATAGTGGTCGTTGGAATTAATTTCACATTGAAATTGGACTTAAACTAGTGTCAATCTTTTGATACTTATTGTTTCATAAAAACACGCTATTTGCTCTGACAACAGGAATTGATTATTAAATTAATTAATTCAACTTATATGTTTTGAATTTTGTAAAACATACATCATTTTTTAATTTGGAATATCAAATATAGCTTAGGGTGAATTTCCGGTATTTTTCTTAAAGACTTCAATTTTTGATGAATAGTGAAACCACTAAGTGGTACTTAAAAAACTGATTTTTCATTTAAATGAAATTTTACCACATATGTATTTTTAATTTAAAAAATCTGACATACATGGTTGTCAATAAGAAGTAAAATGTGGTTCAATGGGATTAAAATATTTTTTGGTGAATAGTAACTTTTAGGTTTTTAATCCCGATTAGAGGTAATTAGTGTAATTTAAGATAAAAATAATGTTTTAATAATATGAAATGAATTTGACACATGTCCTACCCTTATTGGATATGTCATGGCCGACCAAGACAATCCATGGGTCAACTTGGGGACCCCATAGAGCAACTTTGGTAGGAAAATGACATAAATATCTTTTTATTTAATGTTAAAATAAAAATGTCACAAACATGAGTTGTTTTACTAAAACAATTTTTACATGGGGTTATACAAGTCAGATTTTTGACTATAAATATTCATTGGAAAGTTAAAAAGAGTTCCTATATCATAGTAGTTTTTTTCATAAGTTTTAGACATTAACTAAATTAAATTATTTATGACCTCATGATAATGCAGCGATTACCTCATTATTTAACGATTTAAATAAAATGGAAAGATAATGTAAAATCTAAGACCTACACATGTCCAAAACCTATTGGATGGGTGTATTTCAAACCTTTATCACCATATCCTCGAAACACATCAATGTGGGACCATTAAAACCTAAAACTCATTCTAAAATAAATTAACATTTCCTTACCTTCCAAGAGTGCCCCTCTTCTTCTCTTATAAAAGGCCCCCACCACTACCTCCATACCCACACCTCTAAAGCCTTTGTCTCGGCCAAACCCTGCTAATTATGTCTCTACACATCCCTCTCTTACTCCTAGAATCCTCACTTTGGGCAGAAGTCTTCCCAAGGAATCCTTGGAGCTCAAATGAAAAAGAGTTACCCGATTTAAAGGTAGTGTCTTCTCTTGTGTTCTTTTGTTATATTCTGCTTATCCAACCCCATAAACTCTTTTTATTCATTTCTATTGTAACAAATACAGTATCTTAAATATACTAGGATGTTTTTATAATAATTATTCGAGCTACACTTACACACACCTACATCGAATGGTTAAAGAACATACTGTTTCTGTGGATGCCGAATTTCTGCCTCACGAAACGATGATTGTTCAACACTCATATAACACCTTCAAAGGTGTCCATTAGGATGTCACTATATTTATATATGATATATAATATGTTTTTTTACTTAATTTTATATATTTTTCATTTATGGCATACCTTATGTTTTCCATTGTGGGTAAATACGATAATTTCATTTTAGGAAGTGCGGACTACCGCCCCCTCAAAGTGATTTGATTCGTTAATGCCATATGTGGGACGTATAAAGGATGGATTTAAAGTTATTATATATCATGTTATACTGGAATTATAATATACCTTTATATCATTATTATTTTGTTTCCATTAAAGTATGAGATAGGAATGAAAGTAGCATTCATGCGTACGTACGGCTTACCGTCTCCATGAACGGTACATTTCATTTCTTACCTCTAAATGATTATGTAATATTATAAATGCATGTATATATACTGGATATATATGATATATATGATATATACATCATGAATATAAATCTTCATATAATGGATATTTACCATTTGAACAACTTGTAATTATAAAGAGTTTAATTTGGACTCAAGTACCAAGGATCGACAAAATGACCATTATTAACTTAAATAATTACACAGTGTTAAGAACCTGGCAATAAGTGATATAAAAGGAATAATGAACTTGAAAAAGGTTCTTAAGAAATTATAAATTAACTCAAGTTTATTATTCAGGACGTTAAAGAACAGTCGAGTCATGTCGGACCCGAGGTAAGGGACTTCGTCTCAATCTCCTTTCATTGAGGCATATTTCGTTTTATACACAACTTTCTTTTATACGGTGTATAAACCCCTTTGACATTTACTTTTATACAAAAGGAATCTGTTTCTACAAAGCGTTTTACTAAATGACAAAAAGGAATGTTTTTTTAACGTATGCGGTGACAACGACCTTTTCCGCCGCCGCGAGTATTATTTGGTCTTTGGCCTCCTCAACAAGCCGTAATGTTTTTTTTAAAATGAAATAAATACCATATAGTCTTTTATGTATTTTTTGTATGGAAAATGGTTTTTATAATGGATTTGTTATGTCAATATATTTATGTGATATATTGTGATCAGAATATGGAAATTATTTCATTCCATTATGTTTATTTTTTGTCTTATGATTTTATAATGGTACTTGGACATTTGACGGGTGGTTACGTGATAAACCATATGACGGGTGGTGCCGTGAATACCAGGACGGGTGGTTACGTTATAACCTCCAATGCATTGGGTATGGAAGTTGGCTGTATGGAAATTCTATTATGTATGTGTGGAAGTCGGCCGTATGGCTATTCCATTAAGTGATATGTGTGGAAGTCGACCGTATGGTTATTCCACTTAAGTATGTTTATGTCCCAAGTTACCTTTATATGTTATATGTTCATTATATGGGTTTTATGGTAATCATTGGTTACAAAAAGGGTATGTAATGATATTTTATTCAGTGACGAGTTTTTACTACTACATGAAGGTGAAGGTATTACATTGATAAAGTATACATGGTTTACTTGATGTTTGAAAAAACCAACAGTTTTCATTATTTGTGTATCCCTTTCTGAGCATTTTATGCTCACCCCAAGTTTCTTTGAAATGTTTTTCACAGGGCTTAATGTGGATTATGGTCAAGGGTGGGATCAAGGGAAAGTCATACTATCTAAAACATAGAACTAGACATGTTTCTTTTTAAGAGTTTTCAATTTGTGGAAACTTAGTAGAAGTGTCTACTTTGAAATCTTTTGAGATGTAATAGTTATGTCCTAATTCTCTAAAACTCTTAACCTGAAAAGATCCTCAATGTGAATTATTCTTTTAATTCAATATTAAGTAAGGTTTAAGGCCGGGGCCTTATATATATAATTTTTATTCTATCCAACATTAGTTTTCTAGATTATTCAATATAAATAAAATATTTATAAACCATGGTTATATGATTCCATATTAAAATACTAAAAAAATTAAAAACAAACCTATATAATGGTTCTTTCTACTTTTTTCAAAAAATAATATGTATATAAAATGTATATCTAATACTATATATAATATATCATTATCTTAACTAGCTATAAATATGGGTTTATAAGAAAGTATATATCACTTCCCAAATTTAATATTATTTTTGTACTAATCATTTCTTGAATTGATGAAACCATTACAAGAGAAAGTTGATACATCCACTAAGAGAATATATTCATAAAAAATAAATATATTTATGGATACAACACAATTTCATTCATAAAACATTATCCGCATTTCTAACGAGTCTCTATTGAGGAAATATCAACCAATGAAAAATTTTAACTCATTTATATATCTTATGAAAATCATTTCAAATGGTATTGTGGGAGATTATAATATAATGAAGGGGTATAAAAATAATTTTATTTCGTTAGTGTATTAAAAAACATGAAAAAACATGAATAAATTTATGTATATCACAGAATAGAATTTAGCACATAAGAAATATGTTTCCACTTGTGAAAAATAATAATTTGTAAAACAAATATTTCAAAATCATTTACATTTGAAGAGACCCCATTTTGTAATCTTCACTGATGAGTGATCTCATGAAATCCATTCTAAAAAATTAAATATCTCATCATTAAATGTTCACATTCAATTTTTTCTACATGAAATAAGAATATTTCTATTAAATAATTATTTTAAAATATAAATATGATTATCCAAGATTATCATGTTCCTAATATATGGTAAATTGTGTTTAATATATTTTGGAATAACAAATTATTGAATAATTCTATAAGACTAACCAACCCGGTTATCTCCCTCATTTCCCTTTAAAATAGTATATCATTATCCAATGAACTGGATAGCTATATTAGTCTCACACATCATCATTTAAAAATAACATCTAATATATCAAAAATATTTAATCCTTCTCATCTTCATCATCAATGCCTTAAAAAAATCATTTTATGCTAGAACAGATAACCTTTAATATAATCATTAATATGTATAATATCCATTTATTTTTTGGGTACATAAAAATGAAAATTCCTAGAATATAGGGAATCTTATATTCATAAATAACCAATTATCCATTTTGAAAAATCATGATAATGAAAGGAACATATGATACTGAAATAATTCACAAAAGCTGTGTATCATGACTAGACTAATTATTCACTAATGTAAAATTTTTAAAATATATATATATAATAAGTTTAAAATATTTTTATTTAATACATTTTTAATAATGTAAAAAATAGACAAAAGTAACATTAAAAACTATTGTGTGATAAATTTTATATTTATTCAATCATTATTTGAACATTTATATGAATAAAATGAATTCACTAAAAATTATGAAAAATATCATACTTGAAATCCCATCTAGTAGTTTACATTATCTAAATCCTGAATAAAAAAATTACATTATTGATTTATATACATAAAAACAATTTTTACGTCCATTACATTATCTTAATTCATTTATATTTCAAATATTATAATGATTTATTTTCTCACTAATGTAGATAATTTCACATTGGATATTTTTGTATAATTTGGTTTATTACCTCAAAATAACATCATTGTTGTGGTAGTGGTCATGTTGTGGTGTTTTAATTACCTCTAAAATATTAAATGAAATAATTACTATATTTATAATGGAAATGTTATATTAAATACTATTTAAATAAATGAGAAATGTATCATGTCACTTCAGGGATATGGTTATACATATGTATGAAGGAATCTAATTTTCATTTTTTTATTGGATAGATAATATGTGAATTTAATAATGTTATACCATTATTGATTCATATTTATATTATATGTATCATATAAATTCATTAAATTCATTATTTTTATTTCAAGTGTGTGGTGAAAATAATAACAGAATCACATCAATTTGTAAATGTGTACTCCATAAATATGTGCGATCAAAATTATTATATTCCACTGGGTGAATGGGAAAGAAGGTATAAAATACCATATTTTTCAAGAATTTTAATCGTATCATATGTTATATATATAATTGATATCCAACAAAGTACCTAATAATAATAGGTTATGATGAAAAATGAAACGTATCACTTTATGGATGTTGTAGTTTACCGAAAGACTGGAACGTGTATTCCATTTACCAAAGGATGGAGAAGGATAAAGACATGTATTGTACCAAAATAATAAAAATATTTCATTATGTTTATGTAACTATTATATTTTATAATAATTTTTATCTTAGTATTTAAGGTGGTTTGAGAATTAATAAACTCAAAAGAACACGTTTAGTTGATATATGTATTATTTTAGAAAACCTCATTTGGGTTAAACAATATGGCATCTTATGATTTTTATTCTCATATACTAGGACATCTATGAAAAAGATATTTCAATATTAAAATTATTTAAACCCAAATTGTTTTATCTATATTTCTCCTTGTTTATGAATTAGTGTGAATAAGAAGTACCCATTTAAGATTGAGTGGAGTAGAAAAGCTATAATAATGTTTATCATTTGAATATATTAAATGACTTCCTCATGGTGTTGTTGTATAAAATCAATGAAATTTATAATACAAGTAGGTAATTGTGTAATTAATATCCACAAATAATAAATAAGAAATTATATTCCTACCTTATCATCAACTGTTAACCTTAATAAGCAGTATACAATATTTTCCTTGGTAATTTTTTTTTCAAAACTCACTATTAATGACAATGAAAATTCTAATTGACCACACTCTATATATAAACTTGTTGATTCCAAATTTGAAGAAAAATATATTAATATGAAATTTTTTAGGTTGATGAATATATTTTTACATGAGAAAACAATTCATAATTATTTTTTGTTAAATAATCGTCCCTAATGTGATTTTATATGGAGATAAATTATAATGCCAGTTCATATAGATTTACTTTCATTCTGTTTTCTAAAGTGGAAAATTGAAACTTTTTTTAAATTTTTAAAAATATTTTAACTTTCTCAATTAAATAAATGAAATGATAAATTCTATAATAATAATTATATCCCATTATTCGACAAAAAAATTAGTATTCATGAAATAAGCATAAATTAACCCTATTTTAAATTTTATATGATCCATGAAAAAATGAACTCATTATTTTCACAAAAAAGTTATAAAATTTAGTTAATTATCTTATAGATAAAATAATATTAAAAATGAAAAGATTGTTTAAATAAAAAATTTCTATTTCAATTATAAATTATTCGAAATTATACTTAATCCTATTATGAAAATGGATCCACATAAGTGATTATTTATTGATTTTTAGCTTAAATCACTGCAATGATTACCTATTTTGTCTAACTATATATATTTATTTTTAAATAATTATGCCCTTATAGCATTGAATCCAAAGGTAACATCACAAATAGTTTTGTTAAGAATATTTAACCTAATAAATCTGCACATGGTAGGAAAAATCATATCATACCATCCTTATTAATTGAAACAAGAAAAAAATATACAATGATATAGATTATTGATTATAATTTTGGAATTAAAAAAATTATGGGTGGGAGACATTACTCCAAACCATCATGGTGATTGTGAAGTACCCACTCCATGTGACAACTGATTATTCTTGAGGCCAACCTCATATAGTTACAATGTCATGATATCCTCAAAGTGATTCAATTTTGGAAAAAAATATAAATGTCACCATCCATTAATCAATAATCATTATAATAATTTAATACCTAATTGTATTAGTCTTTGTTATCTGATAAATTTCTATTCCTCATAATGATATTTGGTCCTCATGTTCTAAAATTTATATGAAAAAATAGGGGTTTTAATAGTTTGTTGAATTTAGTGCATTTTCCAAATATTTTGTATATATTATTTGTTGAAAATTTTTATTGAGTCATTGAGTGTTCAATGAAATATAATTTGTTTATTTTTCCTTAAGATATAAGTTTTCTTAATGATATTTCCATTTTATAAAATATTACATGTATTGATGTTATCATTTTATCACCTGGATATATATGTAATTACATCAGGTTTCATTATGTTTTTCAAGTATTTTTCAATCATGTGGAGAATGTATTAATTCTATAATTTTTCCCTTTTCTCTAGAAATAATTAAATTTACATCTTCCTCATATATTTTGTGGATATTTCAGTAAATATTTCATCCTTCATACATGATAAAAAATATTATACATTGGTTGAAATTCTAATCCCCGTAATGTGGGTAAAATGTATAAAACAAAACAATTAGTCTAAATAGAATATATTATGGCCATTAAATTTGTAGATAGGAACATTCAATTTAACCATGTTATTGCCTCCAATTTTAGTAATATCACATTAAAGTATCACTAATCCATAAATTTTCATGAATATATATCCATATTCATGAATTTAATGCTATATATTAATTTATTTAATTTTTGTTAATTTAAAAAACAAAAAGATAAAAATCTATCTATTTTTTTTAAAACAATATTCTTATTCTTATTAATTTCTAGAAGGTATAAATTTTATTATTTTATATATAATTTCTTAACACTATCTACCGGCAAGTTCTTGCACGAGAAGCCTAGCCAGATGGCCATGAAAAGGTGGAGAGTTACTATCATGATGCAGATGCTGGGGATGGGCAGTCCCTTGTAGATAGGGTGGTTGAATTCCATAAGACTTTCGGGTCATGTAATCTCATAAGCCTACAGGCCTTATAATATATGAATCTACGGGCCTTGTAAGGGTTCCAACTCATTCCTTGAAAGGGGGATTATCAAAAATCAATAAAAATGAAGGTCTTTGTGCCATTCGGGCTCGGGCTCACATAATCTATTAAATATGCAAAACATTATTAACTTATTCACTAGCTTGATGAAACCTAAAAATAAAATATATTCCCAATTGTTTCTCACCATGTCATAATCCACTATATTCATGTTAATAAATAAATATATATATATGTATGTCTATATATATAATATTCACAGGAATTAATTATCTATTAGAAATGAATTGATGGAATTATATTCCACTCCCTTTTTAGTATTTTTAATGTTCGTAAAACTATGTCATTTAGATGAAACAAATGGCTAGTTATTTATTTATGTTATAACCATAATATAAACTAATCTGGGGATGATAATAATGTTTCTTAGTTTATGTCTATTAATTTTATCTTAACTTCATTGAAATCAATGTTCCTTCTTTTGTGTGGTAAATTATTCTAGAAAATTAACATTGATGGACCTTTTTATAAAATAATGTTGAGCACTTACATCATCATCGTGATAATGTTAATTCAAAATTATATAATCATAAATAGTTTGTTATCGATGCCGATTAATCTCTTTAACTTTTAATTATTTCATATATTAAAACTACATATCATCATTTTGAGATTCATATCCTTTTCAATATTTTATTATTTTTTTATCAATTCAATGGTGTCTTCTACAATATATTTGATGGGTTGACCATATATACAGCCTACATAGTCAAAAATTAATTATACATTTATCTCCAATTCTCTATTATATCATTTGACGTTTTCCATATTATATAATTAGTCAATGAAAATACAAAAAAATTCTTAGTCATGTTTTATATAATCATTAATCTATTTTGTTTTTCATTTCATTGAATTATATTCTTATAAAAAAATTAAATAAGTTTTATTTAACTATCAATATTTATCTTCATTCCATTCATATATTGAGTGGAATCAATAAATATTGTTCAATTATCATTATCCAATAGATTTAAAAAAAATTACAAACCCGCAATGTGCATAAAAATATCACATAAAAAGAATGTTAATAGAATATATTAATTAAATTATCCTTCATCTATTTCATATTCATTATTCTTACAAAAATTATCTTGTCAAATTCATTAAACAATATGAAATTCCAAAATATCATGATTCTTCATCACATTGATCACAATATACATATACCCTTCATATTATATGAGGTTATCTAAAAAATCATTCATTTAATACAATATAGTATAAACATATATGGCAATATATCATTAAAAAATAAGACCATAAAATATGGAATACAAATAATTAAATTTATATAATCAAAATATTTAAATATTCACTTTTTTTCCAAGTCTACACATTTAGTAAAAAATCATATTCACCAAAAATATTATCAATGAATTTCTTTGGTTGAATTTTTATATTCATTTATTTGCTATAATGTAACTATAATATTCCTTTAATAATTTTTTTTCATTATTAATTATATTTAAAAAATATAGTGAAAAAATGGAATGACTCAGAATACAATGTTATAAATATTATTTTGAAATGTATAAAATGAAATAATTGAGTACTTCAGCATTGGTATCCTGCTATTTGAAGTTTTATTCCATGAGATCTAAAACATCCATGTTTACTTTTTTTGCATGTATTAAACAAATTTATATATAATTATTAGTTGATTATAAATAAATAATTTATTTATTTATACATATATTAATGTAATTTCTATCAATGCTAAAAATTCAATTGTTTTTGTTATTTACTCTCACATCCGTTGATATTTTAGAAGAACATTGGAAATTTAACCACTATACACAATTACCCATTTGATTCCTATCATTTTCAATGATATCATTTTTTGTTCCAATTTTTGACGATACCTCGATGCAATATTTAATTATAGAATTTTAATTTTTAAATTTCATACTATAATGACATTTTACTAAATTTTTTAAAACAAACCACTCTACAAAATCCAATAATAACA
The DNA here is from genome assembly GCA_963277665.1 of Viscum album. Classification (NCBI taxonomy): domain Eukaryota; kingdom Viridiplantae; phylum Streptophyta; class Magnoliopsida; order Santalales; family Viscaceae; genus Viscum; species Viscum album. The sequence continues at coordinate 1,344,886,887 of OY728119.1, read as the reverse complement.
AAATAAATTAAAGAAACCATAAAAATTTTACATTCATATATTTATGGATTATAAAAATATAATGTATTGATATACAAATATAATCTATGGGGTTGAAATTCATAAATTCAAATCCAACCCATTGTTTCTTCTAATAGTTATCCACTATAAATTTTGAATCATTACTAAATTGTTCTATAAGTATAAATCACTTTAAAACTAGTAGAACAATTTATCATTCATTATAAACATTTATGTATACATTCATGGAATATTAAATAAGATATATATTTTCAATATATATGATCTCCTCATATATTTCATTATTAAAAAACATAAATTTGATTCTTTGAGTTATTTGTTAATTATGAAAAATTTTTTTCACACCATACCACATTATCCTTTTACAAAATAACCTGATATATTATCAGAAACCATGTTCTTTATATGTTTTTTTAAATAACTTAACCATAAAAAAAATATTTGATTATTTAATAATAAAAATAAAATAATTGGGTTAATATTGAATCACTATACCATCTCTCATAATGTATCAATTTAATGGTTTTTTATTTCTTTGTAATCTATCCATTTAAAATATTTTAAGATATAAATGTATTCAATATTATTAAATTTCATTAAAATAACTATTCAAACAAAACCAATTAGATATTCTGAATCATATCTGATTTTTTTTTCAAATATATATATATATATATATATATATATATACACGATAAATCGAATACAATGTGAGAAAATTAAATATGGTCTTATTTCCATTCATCTCCATGATTAAATACATCAATAAGGATATGATTATCCTAACCATTAAGAAAATCCATTCACTCAATTATTAATTAATATTATCATAAAAATATTATTTCTCTAATATTTTGTGGATTTAAAACACATAGTCTATAATGTTACATGATTAATTCATAAAAAATTAATCATTATGAGTCAACATAAAAATTTACATATAATTGATAAATAGTTTTATTTATTTATAGTATTTTTCTAAAAATAATTAATATAAACCATATGTTGAGTTTCTTAATATGAAATAATATATTAGAATAATCAAGATGAAATGATCTGTCTTTTATAGGATCATTTCAATATATATATTTAAACATGTTAATGTCACTGAAAACATTATGATTGATAGTAATAAAATTTAACTAATAATTAAAATCTTGTAAATGAATGCCATAATATATTTTAAAAAAATTCAAAAAAAGTTACATTGATATTTTATATCAAATTAATTAATAATAAATAAAATATGATTTATCAAAACCTGAATCCCATTATAATATGTTATATTAAATTTTGAAATTTATATTTACATTTTATTATTCTAAAAATATTTATACTAAATATACCATTTTCAGTTTTTTCATCATTAATAATAATTAAATTATGTTATTCTATTATTAAATTATTATATTATATTGATTTTACTTACTATTAAAAAAAATTCAAATATTCTATGTACATTATAAAATTAATAAATTGCACAATACAATTTCCAAAAAAATCTTTTTAAATGTACATATTACTCATTTTTTTAATTAGTATTCTAGTTAAAATATTATTCAAATTCACTATTGTAATTAAATAATATATATTTCATGGTTTTGATAGACATGAAAAATAATTAACATTTGGATTTGGATATCAATTTTTTTCAATGATATTGGCCATTCACTTATATTTCACATAGATTTATAACATAATATTTGAAAATTTTATAATAAATATTTATATTTTCTCAACATCAATAATATGTAATGATGATGCCTTATTTTGTGACAATTATTTTTCTTCCAATGTTGGGCACACAATAATTATTTTTAATTAAATGGCTTATAATATATTTATTAATACACATTGTATTTATAGGTTTTAATTTTTTATAGAAAAAATTTATTTTTCATAATTTTTTATTGAGTGGTTTTATGTGATGAAAAATCCAATCACCTAGTGTTGTAGAGAATAAAAAAACATATTTTTGGGATAAGCCCCAAAAATTTTAAGGTACCTATTTTTAAAAACAAAATTAATGTAGATTAATATATAATAGTTTCAATGATGTATGAAATTGATGGTGTAGTATATTTATGAAATTATTCTAAATATAAAACAACCCTAGTAGAGGGAAATGTATATTCTATATTATTGAATGGTTTTCATAAGATTTGATTCATATGGATTTATTAGAAAACTAATTCAAGAGAAAGACATTTAGGAAGATCTATTTAAAGTTAAGGAATTCAAGAATTTGGGAGAAATTATAATTATAGAACATATAGATCTATAGGATTATTTGTAAACTTTTTTTTTGAAAATGTAATGCGTTAATGTATAATTAATATTAAATTGATTCCATATTGTTGATATAATTTCAATTCTAATGATTTAAATTATTAACCACCAACGAGTATAAACTCTAGTCTCATCATTAACCGAGCCATGTCGGCTAAAAAATTTCACAAAAACATCCTGAATTAATATATAGTAATGCTGAGACATCATATTCAAAACATTTTTATAGCAACCTTTTGGTTTGTATTTAATGTCGTTTGATAAATTTAAATACACTCTGTGATGATGTCAATATATTGTCTTCAATGTGTTCCCATACGTTTTAATTTTATATTATATACTATATTAAAATAAAAAAATTATCATTTCGTATTTTTTAAAATGAGTAATAATCAAAATTCATCATTGATTGAATATGATCCTCTTGAAGTGACTTAAAATAATCAATTTTAATGGAAATGTGATTTTTTTAAACAATAATGTGTAATATATCATGTATATTAGAAAATACTCATTTAATATATAAAAGGATAATTTTCAATGAATGTTTGTTTAAAATGAGTTTTTAATCCAAAAGATCATACACTCATAAAAATATACAATCTGGTGAAATATATAGAAGGTGAAAATATTAACCGCAATATAGATGATAATAATGGATTGAAAATAAATTTATTCAAATTGAATGAATATTAGAATGCATCCAAAAAAATTAAAAAACAACTATAATCATTCATATAGGTATATTAACTAATAATAGGTTACAAATAACAAAATAATTGAATTTGGGACGAAAGTGGAAGTTTCATGTGGTGGTGAATTGAGGTAAAAAAACATATTAAAATTTATACCACTCATATTAAAAATAGATTTGAATGTTATTTGTTCCAAAAATATTAAATTAATTTGTTTGGAAACACCATGAATATATAGTAAAAAAGGTTATATAAATTTTCATGTAAAAAATGTAAATATAATAATAAAATTTCATAATAAAATAATGAAATGGAATTTTGAATGAAAATTCATGAAATTTTTTAAGTGATGTGGTTAATGGATATAATGGTTCAACACAATTGTACACATTACTTTATATCTAATTTATTATGAGGATCAATAATTTTTCTCGTGATAAAATTTTTCGAATCTGAATCCCGCTTTTAAATAAAATTTCACAATAAAAGAAATTAAATTATTATACTTCCTTTAGAAATATTTGAAAAAATTTGCAATATTCTGGTACTCCACTATGATTTCATGATTCAAATATGTTATGTTATTATTTCCAAGGACATATGTGAACATGTTATTCGAAAATATAATTCCATATATCTAGAAAATTTCAATCACATTATGTACATAACCAATTAATTACAGTTATATTCTTAGATATTTTTTAAAATCCCACTGAAGAATAAATATATAATATCAAACTATAAAAAGGAATAAGATTCCCCCCAATAAATGACATAATGGTACTCACTTATGTTATCATTCTATCATAAGACAATTTTTATCCATTAAGTCCATATCCACTTATTTATACAATTTTATTATACCAAAATCACAATTAAAAACTTTGATAACATCAATTATAATAATGGATTAAAAAACATAGTTGATCTTACTTAATCAACTATCAGTTTAAAATTTCAAGATCATTCGTAAAAATAATGTTATTTATTATTTCCCATTTTTTCACTCAGAACCTTCTATTTGGATATGTATAGTAGGATAAAATAAAAGAAACAAATATAAAATAATTAAATATAATACAATTAGTGTGTTGTGATTCATCCACTAAATGAAATAAAAGAAGTATATTTTAAAATATCACCCAATAGTTGCATGATTTTTTATAGAATTAATACATGAATATTTTTTTAAAAAAAATTAATTACTGGAATGAATAAATAAATTTCCATATATATGACAAACTCTATTATTGAAAAAACTTGATATATGATTATTTCCCAATTGCTGAAATAAAAAAAACAAAGGCCCCTAACAAATGTATTTCTTATGAAAAATCACCTATCAAACCCATTCCAATAAACTAAGATTCACTTAATTTTTTGATATACTATAGTTTCTATTTTCATACAATTAATTACATATAATATTTCCCCATCAAGAAATAACATAATTATACCCCCTGATGAAAAAAATTTAAGTACACCATTTCAATTCCATTTATATAATAAAATGTAATAATTATTTATCTATTTTAATTTATATAATATTTTAATAAAACCTCACTAGTGTAATAGAAACCCCATAATATAATCCAGATTAATTATGTTTTATGTATGGAGAAACTTATAAAATCATACAAAAAACATATTTATAAATAAAAAACAATAACATATTAAAATAAAATTAAACATGATTTATCATGTGGTATGTAATGTAAACTCAAATATCAAGAATATAATTTTCATGGGAATTAATACCATGGAATATAATCATATATCATAAAATATAAGGGTCACAAAATAATTACATGTAATTAAATATGTATATATATGTTCAAATCAAATATATAAAAAATATATGAATCTTATTATAATGGACTAAAATTAAAGTTCTTATATAAAATTGTGTCTTTAAACATGAACCCCTCTAGGGGGTCTTCAAGTGTTTCTATATAGAGAAATAATTAAAAAAATACACTCTAAATGGTAATATCTAACATTTATATCATGTACCATGATTCTATATATTTTAGTTTATGATGATGTATTAGATTCATAATTAACATCCAATTTGAATCTTATAGAATATTAATTTCGGTTGTGTATTATTTTTTATCATAAAAAATAAATTTTATTCCATATTAATAATTAGTTTTCTTATTATATAATATTTAAATAATAGAAAATAATATATGTGAACATAACATTAATCGTACAAAAAATCATCATGTTAAATTTTAATCATTCACAGTAATTATTATTTTCAATATATAAGTAATATAATTCTCAATACAGTTAAATTTAACATCAATATCTATTTAAGTAGTGTTAATATAAATTTATTGGTGTTTTATATCAATTTTATTTCATAGTGTGATTTATCATATTCTTTGTAAAATACATAATATAGGTATTATCATAAAAAATTAACAATTTAATGTAAATAAATATAAAATTTGTGATTATGTGATGTACAAAAAAAATTGGATAGGAAAAAAAGTATTTACTTCTATTTCTGCTTCAGTTTGTTAAATAGGTATTGAATGTCACTTCTTATTAGACTAAAAACCCTTAATTATCTAATAGAATGAAAATATCTAAAAGTTTTGTTCTAATCCAATAGAAAAAATAAGAATAAAAATATTTATATATTTTTATAATGGAAAATGAATTATTCTAATAAAATATATCTATGTTTTCATGTTCCATTATTTATGAATTACTTATATGATTATCCTAGGATTTGGAAAATTTTAATTTTTAGGAAGGTCACACAAAATATCAAACATTTAAAAAAAATATCAGTATGGTATAATTTAATGTAGATTATTAATCATCAAACTATATTGTAGTTTATGTATATGTTTCTTATATTTATCATGATTATTATTACAAGGGATAATGATAATATTTTTAATATTGGAATAGTTATTTACAAAAATAATTTTATATGAATATATGATGTATATTTGTTTGGTTATGGTAGTAATCCTTAGGTTTTTAGTTATTAAACACGAGACAACTAAATTAACATCCCACATCATACTCATCTTAAATCATAAATTTTTAATTATTGTAAAAATTTATGTTTTCATTCAGTAGAATCAAATAAATATCATCGAAATAGATTTTTTTATAATAGTTTTTTTAACTTCTATAATGATAAAAACGAAAAATATACCTATACAATTAAAAATTAATTTTTATTTTTGAATTTGGTTGATCAATCATACCATTTTATCGAGGAATGTTAATTTTCATATGGTTTTTTAGAATCTATCAAAACATGGTCTGAAAATCCAATATCATCAAAATAAGATGTTTGATCATTATAAATATCATATAGAACATAACCATTATCGAAGGATCAATTTACAACCATTTAATATTTACTTTGATATAGGTTAAAAAACATTTAATATAAAATAAATATGGAATTAAATCTATTTACCAGTGAAAAAATGTTATTGTTGTGTCCTCATTTAGTATATTATATATCTAAATAATCTATGAAATTTATTAAAATATGGTTTAATTTCATTCATAAATATTCTGGAAGAACAATTTCACTCTTATAAAAATAAGAATATATTTTTAGTAATCAACTATCAAATACATTTCTTTTTGAAAATTAAAAATCTATTCCAAAATTATAATTATAAAAATATAACTACAAAGGGAAACATCTATGATTTTATCTTCAAATTTTGTTATGAGTGATAGTTGATAGCATTCATTTCATTAGAATTTATTTTGTGCTAATGGTTGGATCTATTTCATCAATTATATTAACACATGTTTGATAGCCTGATATACTCTAATTTAAAAAGAAAAAAAAACACATGTTATATTATAAACAAAAGTTGTTTATTATACATAGGGATATCTTATAGAATAATAATTGATGATTCATGTGGTTCAATGAATGTAAAAAAATGTGTTTAAAAAATCCATATTATTTATCTAATTTATATTTTATGGATTCGTTTATAGAGTAACATCTTGAGTCACTACATGTTTCATTTATTCAATATTTTGCGTTCATATATTGAAAAATCAATAAGCCATAATTATGTTTTAGTATGAATGAAATATTAATTCATCATCATTAAGAATATATTTATGAATATTATCTATATGTTTAAAATTTAATACCATACATATGAGTAATATAATGTGAATATATTTTTTATAACATGAATTTAAAATTTTATAATATTCTCTATTTAATATTTACTAAATATGAACTCAAATTATAGTGAAAATTGAATAAAAACATATCTATATGAAAAAACATTGTCAAAGAGTTTTAAATAATCATTTATCATAATTTCTCATGAATTTAGTTATCCCTTAATTTAATTGTAGTGTTTAACTTTGATTTTTAAGTGTCAAAAGGATACATAAAATGAATTTTTAATTAAAAACTATTTTAATATCGGTATTTCAAAATATTATATTTTGATCATTAAGGATTGTTGTAATAAAATGATTTTTTTCATTAGTAAATCATGAAAAATATGATTCTAATTTTTTTCTATTTAAGATCATTAGTGTTAACACATATAATTTTTTTGTGAAATTCATAATAAATAATTAATCATACTATTTTAATTAATTTCCAACAATTTATATTGACCATCAAGATTCATGTAATCTAAATATAAATAATTATTAGTTAAGACATCATATGTTTTTTAAATAATGGTATAAATTACTTATCATATTTTATGGGGTCTAACACTATTAAACTCTTGATCATTTGATTGGGAAGATCCCTTGAATGTCCATTCTTGTAATAATTACCTAATTTTTTACAACAAATTTGTCTTCATATTCTATTACATATACAAGACTTATTTTCAAAAGTTATGATATAAGCATTCTTTCAACATGTAGGGAACTTTATTATAATTGTGTAATCATTATCTTGACTATTGAGATATTTTATTTTTATCACCCATAGGAATAATAACATATTATAATAGTGAAATTCATGAATATTAAATTTTCCAGTTACTAAAAAAATTATATAATAATACCATAGTTGAATTATAAATTTTATCCCAAAAAAATATGGATGTATAGTTCGACAATTTATAGAATAATTATTATAATTATGTTATATATTAATGAATAAAAAAATGAAATATAAACTATTTAAAAACATACTAAATTAGTTAGTTTTTTAAACAAATATTAATGAGATGAATTATGAAATTGTAATGCAATTTGAGGGATTGTTTTTAGTAAATGGGAATAATTCATCATCACTTGTGAGATTAATTATATAAATTAGTTATAAGAGTCAAAAGGTTGTTGAACATACATGGACAATCTATATTAATGCATCCTTAATACATCAATAGGATAAGTAAACAACAATCAATCCTATTTAATTTAATTAGAAAGAATAATAAAAGTAAATAAACTATAAATATGAATCTCACAATAAAAAAACTCTCATGCACAATGGGTTTGATCCATTAAATGCTTTTATATTCACATATGAACCAAAAAAAATATATTTCTTAAGCTCAAGGTGAAACTAATTATTTTTTGAAATTAATGATATAATATGAATTTATATAATTTAATATATATGTATATATATTATATTTTAGGAAACCAATAACCTTTAATGCTCATAAATCAAGAGTAATCAACGATTTGTTAATCAGACATCCTGATTGGGATAATTGAATCTAACAAATTAAATAAACAAAATACCATTAATGTGATACGTACTTGAATCAATGAAGAAAATTACAAACATTAATTCCTTCATTACATAATGAAAAATTAATGAAAAATAATTTCTAACTGACCGTCTTTGTGTGGTTAATTTGATTTTGATAGTATATTAGGTTATCCCCTAGAAATTGATCACATATTAATCATGATTCTGTTTAATATATCAAATGATTAATGTATCTTTTATAAATATTGAAAATAAATTTTCTAATATGTTCCATAATTATATACTATTTATATGGTCATTAATTTCTCATCCATTGGCCATAGAAAATTACCAAATTAATCTCACATTACATCCTATAATTTCAGTACTAATAAATAAATATAAATTAATGGAATCATGGAATAAAAGATATAATTATAAAGTGTCTATTTAAAAAAATTAATTAACTAATTCATTATAAACTCATTATACACTAATGACCAAGTAAAAAATAGATAAATAACTATTTATCATATTATATATTTCTATTTAAAATTAATAGAAAATATGCATTATACATAGTTATAATTCGTATTTCTTTTTCTAACATAACTGGTGTGGTGTGGAATTTCTTCCTAGTAGAAGATCATTATTTAGTGAAAGAACATTCTTAATAAATTTAGTAGTATCAGAAAATGTGTGTAATGATATCACGGTGAGTCACTAATCACAATTCTTCTTTATTTTCACAAAGTAGGCAAAAATCATCTGACCTGTCATAAATGAACATCATCACAGCTTGATAATCATTAATTCAAACAAGAATGCGACTCATAAAATAGTTTTTATATTCATTAGAATAAAAAAAATACCAAATTATATCATCATAGTCATAATAATTGATATTTTATTTTGATCATATCAGAAACATCCCTCAGAGCTCGTTCAAATCCCAACTATTTAGGGTCACATGAATCCAAAGTAACGAGTTATGACCCATCTAAATTCTCCATTAATTATAATTATTTTTATGATATTCCAAATAAATTATTATTATTCTCATATAATCTTTATCCTCATCTGATAATGTCTTGAACATAATCTAATAAATATAATGTGTTTTAATATTTAATCCCAAATAGTGTGGACTTAAAGATGTTAACACTATGTGGCCTTGAAATTCCAATGATTCTCTTTTCACTACATTTATATCAAAGGGTCTCTGTCACGACCCCCTCCCGAAAATGTGTACCCCTTCCTGGACTTGAAACTTGAAAAGATAGATAAGGACCCCCAAAGACCCTCATCGAGTAGGCCCTCGGTTGGCGACTAGCACTGAGGGTATATTAAACATACAAACTTGAGGCATTACCCTCTAAGAGTACACATTAGAAAGAGAGAGATAAGACAGACAAAAACCCACTCCATGTTAAACCAAAATATAAATGAAATAATAAGTTCACATATGTAATGTCATTAAAAACTACTGAAACTGATAGGTAAAAACTGTAAGTACCCAACATAATGTAAAAAAACATAGACCAACATGCCCGAACATCTCTTGTAACATGAAGCTCAGAAAATCCATCCTGACCTCTAACATGCTCCAAGTGACCTGAAATAAAATATTTAATATATTCATTATGTTATTATAATAGTATACTCAATAGAATCCTCCCTAGAGAATCTCGTTCAAAAGTAATGAAAACATGTTAAGAAAAGTGAACAACAAGTGAAACTAAATCACCACCTAAATAGGTATAATATGTTCCCATATTCACTATAGATACTCTTACCATGTATCACATTAAGGAGTATAAAATATAATAAATAATATCAAGGGTACCCCTCTAGTACATACACATTGGTTTTCTATTTTTCTCCAACAACACACCTCCTAAGACATCTCTCTCCAAAAAGGCTTTCCCGCAGACATATTGGTGAAGCATGAAAACATGCCCCTTGTGCCACAAAACCACCATATCCAAATAAGAAAAGTAAACATGTAGCTTTCGAGAGCCACCACAACTCCTATAACTTTTATCATATGTCGGGCATTTTTCGTCAAACAATGATAGACCATACACCTTGTAAGGATCCTCATGCCATCACAACATATACACATTACACCTGTAGTAGTCCATAGTATACTATATCCAGAATATATGTGTGTGAATAACCACAAGGCATTACAGTCCCTTACACACATATATGAGGAAAACTAACTGTTGTGTCTACCAGCACAATTAACTACCAATAGAAGAGACCGGGGTCAAATGGGATAGTCAGACATTTATCCTTCCACCATAATGTTAAAGAAAACACCCACGAGGCTCAGAATCCCCAATCTGTTAGTTTCCCTAATGGATAGTGTAGACTAGCATATAGAAACAACTAAATTAAAAAATATAATATAGCTCACAACCACACCATTTAAATAACATAGTATTATACTCAACTAAATCTACCATCTATCATACTCCCAACATCCACATCTAAGACTAGGTATTCTATATCCATACAAATATTTAAAGAGATTTATTACATTAATTCCTTCCCTTTTATCAGTTACATTTTAAATTAAATAATTATTAAAACATTAATTAACCATTAACAATTTCCACATTATATTTCATTAGCATCACAACCAAATTCCTTTGTTCCTTTAAAATTACATCATCAGCATTGCATCCCAGAAATATCCAACCCCATGGATTAAAATCATTCATTCAATCATTTATTAACAATATTATTACTTCCCCAAATTCCCTGTCGTTCTAGAAAAACATTCAAATCTACTAAACATAAGGGTTATAAACACGGTGATTAGATGAACTACCCTTCGAGTCATTGCCACCTCTAGAGAGTGCACATACTCATCCTCCCCCCTGAAGCTAAACACGGAAATCATATGGCATACCCCACACTACATCGCCCATTTTGGAAGGTTCATAAAAAAATCTAGAAGCCTTGACTAGTGGGGAATGTAAAGGATATACACAACCAACATGAGTCATAAAGAATCCATACATGCACATCCAACCCATTTCATCATACCAAGTGTCCTCCTAAACACCCATTTGCATAAACTAATGCATCACACCACTCTATGCATCATATACTACCACAAACAATGGGAATCACTAACCTCACATATCACAACAGCCGTCTAGGAACACATTACAACAAAAGAAGTAGGAAAAAACATTGTATCAACTGGGCACTTATCCCTTAAACAAGAAAGAGGCTAACTCATAACATTCTTAGTAATTTTCTTATATCATGAAACCGGTTTTTTAATCCACATTGAATTAAGAGATTTATTATTTACAGGTTCTAAATATGAGAAATCTAAATATAAATCAATCAAAAATTTATTAAAAATGCTTACTACATCAGTTAGATTAACATTTAATTACAAAATTGTCACGCAAATTCATTTATATGCTTATTTATCTTATATGAACAATTATCAATTAATTCTATCTTTACTTTCATTTTTAATTACCATTAAGACATAATAGATAAAAAATGAAGGAATAGATATCAAACTATCTATAAAAATAAGATTCAATGGCATCTAATCAATATCAATTTATTAATTCGGTTCAAATATTTAATATGTCAATTCCATTTTGATCCAGTAGGAAAAAACATGATAAAACTACATTTTTATGTAAATTAAAAGAGAAGAAATGATGGTAATGTTTACATCGGCCTCACCGATGGTAATGTTCACATCGGCCTCACTGATGGTAGTGTTCACCTCGGCCTCACCGATTGTATTGTTCACATCAGACTCAATGATGAAACTCTTCACATTAGCCTCATCGATTTAATTTTTCACAACAACCTCACCAATGGAACCGTTCATATCAACCTCACCGATGGAACTATTTCAATGGGCCTCACCGACTGAACTGTTCATATTAGCCTCACCGATGGTACTATTTACATTAGCTCAATGATGTAACTGTTCACATTGGCCTCACTGATGGAACTTTTCACATCACCCTCACTGATGGAAGTGTTTACATCGACCTCACCATTTCCACTGTTCACATAATTGAAAATATTGAAAAGTGTCGGGGGTAAGTCACCTTATCCTCTGAGTAAAACTCAAACAACATATTTGATAAATGGAATGTAAGATAGAGGTTCAGGCGATTATATCAGTTACCTCTCAAATCATTGTTTTCCCCAAGAATTCAAAACCATCCTAGAAGAAAAGAGTTGTTTGATAAACCACCATGTATGATAGATCTTAATGAAAATCCACCCTGATTTTTTCAATAGAAGGAACAAAACCTCGACGTATGAGAATAAGGGAACAAACATACCATATCTAAACAAGTCAAGAATAACATCACATCAAAAGTACAGAAATAATTGTATTAAAGAAAATCTCAACACAAAAACATAAAAGAGCTTTAGATACAGGACACACATCTGGGACTCCAGCTCCCATGTACTCTCCTCGACACTAACATATCTCCAAAATAGATGAACTAAGGGGATAGGAAACCCACAAAACTCTTTATCTTTGAATTCTTGGATCTATTTTAACCACTCCTCAAAGGTCTCAACATTGACCACATCGATCTCACTCTAATAGATGACATCTGGGTCATCATTAAGATAACTACAGAGATGTGATATATGGAAAACATCATTTAACCGTATTATATATGGGTTAAGTGTTATATGATACTCCATGGCTCTAACACAAGAAAAAACCTTGAAAGGAAATAAAATCTGGGGAGAAATCTTACACTTGCGACCAAACCTTTGCTGCCAAGGATAAGGAGTCACCTTAAAAAACATATGATGCCCAACATCAAACAATAAGGGTCTCACTCTTGGATTATCATATGGTTTATGTAAATCTTGCATGGATTTCATCCTCTAACGAATTACCTAAAACATCTCTGTAGTTTTCTGCACATGATCCAGTCTGAGAAATGATGAATATCCAACCCCAGTCCAACACAACGTAGAATTTCAAGGGAGGCCAAACAAGGCATCATATGGATCCATACCGATGGTGGAGTGAAAACTGTTTTTGTAAGAGAACTCCATCATGGGTAAGTTCCTCATCTAGGAACATCCAAAATTATGGCCACAATATCCCATCATGTCTTCAATAGTATGGATAGTTCATTTTGTCTGTCCATCCTCTTGTGGATAAAAATTAGTGCTAAGGAATAGCTATGAACTGAAAGCATAATGGAGTCCTCTCTACACCATGGATGTAAAACAAGGATCTCAATCTAAAATGATGGTCCTTGGGACTCCATGATGTCTCAACACCTCCTCCATATATTTCCCAATATTTGATTCATTGAGCTTGACTCCTTGATTTCTATGAAGTGGTCTTAATTTGTTAAACGATCTACTACCAAAAAAATAGTATCATGTCTTCCATGGGATAGAGTTAAAAGTGTAATAAAGTCTATTGATATGTCCTCCCACTTCCATTGAGGAACATCTAACGGCGGGAGCCTACCACCAAGAACATGGTGTTCAACCTTCCCCTTCTGGATAACCAAACATCTAGACACAAACTCTGCAACCAAACGCTTCAGCCTTGACCACAAAAAATGACTCTTCAAGGCTCTATCCATCTTTGTCATTCCTGGATGCACTACTAAAGGATAATTATGGAACTCTTTGAGTGTTGTCTCATGCATCACTGAGGAACAAATTTCCATCTAGGATAGAATAATCGGTGAAGTTCATCCTCAAACCAACCATCAGGGGCCTCGCCACTAACAACTCTGCCTCTCCAGACCTCCACCTGATGATACCCCAAATTCCACTCTTCCACCTAATGAGTATATATGACTACACCTTCATTTAAAAAAAATCACCTCTTCCCACACCATCTTCAATATCGATATTTAATGTTGTATGTTCTTCCATGACTTTCTAGGAATCACCAAATTCATGCATTACATCACTATGTGACTTTATGCTTAGTACATCAGCTATGACATTACAGATTCTAGGGGTATACGATATTTAAAATTCATATTCCTATAATAACAGCATACACCGACACTTTTGTAAGTTCAATTCATGTTAGGAGAAAAAATACCTTAGACTATTATGATTGGTGAAAACCACAAAGCACTCACAAATGAGGAAATGAATCCACAACATCAGAGAAAACAACATTGTTACCAACTCAAGATCATGGGTGGAATAGTTTTGATCTTGGGGATGAAATATACGAGACCCATAAGAAAAAACTGTTCTCTGCTGAATCAGAATATAGCCTAACACTATATGTGATGCATCATAGAAAACATCAAACTGAACCCACTCTACTAGAATGCAAAGAACTGGAGCACTTACGAACATCTCCTTTAGATATGTTAATGTGTCCTCACACTGATCTTTCCACATGGATGCCTGATCCTTAGGCCTATGATTTCATAGGAGTCGCATCCCATAAGAAAATGTCCACAAACATCCTGTAGTAGATTAAAAGTCCAAGGAAACGTCTCACCTCTTCAATAATCTTGGGGGATTCCCCAGACACAACTTCTTCTATCATCAATGGATCCATAGCTACACGCTCCTGGGACACAACATTTTCCATGAAACATACTTATCAATCCCAAAACTCACACTTCAAAGACATCCCAAACAACTGCAATTGATGATGAAATCCCAAAACGGTGTGTAGATGCTCTGCATGCTCCTCCTCAAACATAGAGTACACAAGGAATTCATAAATAAAAATCCACCATGAACTTATCCAGGAACTCATGAAACACAACATTAATCAAACCCATGAATTCAAATGGAGTATTCATCACACGAAAAACATTTCAATGAACTCATAATGCTCATGACAACAACAAAAAGCTATCTTCAAGATATCATCATCCTTCACAAGCATCTGATGATATCCTAACCACAAGTCGATCTTTGATAACAAATATTTACCTTTTATTTTATGAAATAAATCATCAACCCATGATAGAGGATATAAATTCATCATTGTCACTTTTTTTAAGAGACGATAGTCGATACACAACCACAAACTCTTATCATCCTTCTTCACGAACAATATCGGTGGACCCCTAGGGGACACACTCTGCCGAACAAAACCGTAATGTAACAGACCATAATAATATATATTTATTTCTTGTAACATATAATGGACAATAATATATGGAGTCATATATATTAGAGACACTCATAGTTGTAGCTCGAACCCAAACGTGATCTCTCCTCGAGGGGGTAATTCTACAACCTCTTCTGGAACGACATCAGAATAGTCTTCAATGCCCTTAGGAAATGCCAACTATTGAATATCTATATTACTCAGCATTAGCTCGGCCATAAAGGATGATCAGGACATAACATGCCTCCAACCCATCCAAGGGTCTCACTTGAAAACAAACACCACTGGCTCTCCATCCTCATCGGAGAACACTACCAGCCTCTTGAAAATATCCACTATTTCCCACACCGAATACAACCAATCTATATCGAGGATAAAATCATATTTTTTATCCATAAACATATGAAATCTCCCCAACAGCGGTGGTGCTCCAACAATAGCTCACAATCTATATATATACATCAAACAAGTCAGCATGAACTCCAATTGGCGTAATCAATGCCCAGGGCATTGCATGCCTCTCTAACTCTTGCCCTAAATCATGGACAAGGGTTGTGGATATGAAGGATTGTTTTTCTCCTGAATCAATCATGGAAAAAAATAATGTATAAAACAATAAAAAAGGGTTCCTGGAACAATGTCTAGATCACCTAGCACTGGAAACACAAAAATATAATGATGACCATGACCACTTCCACAGCCTCTTTGACCCTGATGACGCCCAGAAAAATGGTCGCACTCTACTATGTGAGGATGGGGACGATCATGGGGTTGTCATATTCCTTCCCCATATAACATCTGCTGATCCAAAACTGGTGAAACCTATTGCGGCTATCTAGATTGGAACTGCCTCAATGGAGGAAACATGAGCAGAACACTTAGTGCACAATTACATCCCTGAAAGGTTGGGCACTCTCGCTACTATGAACTATACCACCCTAAAAAAACAAGAGCATGATTACTTGGAATATATGCCTGAGAGCCACTGCTCCCAGAGAAATGAGATGCTGCGGGATAGGACCTTCCCCTGTCCAAATGAAAAATCTTCTACCCTGAAAACCAGGAACCCTGGACCACATCTCCACTTCCTGAGGAATCATGATGACTCCACTCCTTTGATGATCCAGCTCTGGGAAATATCCTCTCAACAACCTCTACCCTTACCGGAACTTCAATATATATCTTTAACATAAATGGGGTGTCTTGGTGCTTGATCTCTACATGCAATGCCACCTCGAAATTTGTAGCCATAGAGCCCTCATTTGGAAATAGGTCTGATGCATATTGTAAAAGGTTATTGAATCGGATTCCAAAATTTCTCATACTAGATCTCCCCTATTGATAGATAAGAATATCCATGAAACTAGACACATTCGTGGTCAAAGAAAGAAACTCAACTGTAAACTTATCTTGGAACTCCTCCCATGAGATTGTCGACTACACGCGATCCTCGAGGAACAAGAACCACCACTACCTTGCTGCTCCACGCAGCATCATCACAACCAAGGAAACCCAATGCTCCATTAGAGAACAGATTAAACTAAAACCTCTCTTGACCTCCTCTAACCAGTCATATATGACTACATCTAAAATAGAGCTCTTGTTTTTCTTGTTGAATCTGGTTCTGGAACTCTCAGATTTTCCTCTTCCATGTGTCGTCATCGTCATCCTCTACCTTGTGGTGGTATATTGGCACTTCCTACTGAACATCTTCTGCATGACCCTGACGAGGACATTGTCTTGAAACCATACCTACAAAATAACAAACATTTATAACTATTAAACATCGAATATGGAAGACTCAACATTAATTAATTTATTATTTTCATTTATTCATTTTTGTTTAACCTATAACATAGTATACCCACTCAGTCACATGCACAAAGAAGAATAATCCACAATATACTCCTAGCTATTTTCCCGAAAAATAGTATCACATCTGTTTGAAGCCATTGTAAACATAAAGGTCCATGCATCAGATCATAGGGGGCCCTAATCCCCTATTTCTTACCCGGTCTCAAATGTTTACATCACCTTCTAAACTTGACTGACATTAGTTCTCTACCAACTTAGGAAACCTCACATGTTCCTAACTCCAATATCCATCTAATCCCTTGTATAAACCTTTAATACCACTCTATCATGACCAGCTCCCCAAAAGGTCTACCCCCCATGGACCGAAAATGTGAGAAGTGAGATAGTGACCCAAGAGTTGTGCCTCAAGTAGGCATTGGGTTGGCGACTAGCACTGAGGGTATAGTAAACCCAGAAATGGGAGGAATTATCCTCTAAGAGAACACACGTAAAATAGAGAGATAAGACAGACACCAAACAACTATATTTCAGATAAAAAAATAAAATAAAGCCCATTTACACATATGTAATGTCTTGAAAAAGTAATACAACTGAATAGAGAAAATTGCAAGTAACCAAAAGAAAATATAAATAGAAGCAACCACAATGATTGAACTGATCCTGCTACTCCAATCTTGGAGTAAGCAACCCGATATCCAAACTACTCCAAGTGAAATGAAAAATGATAGTTAATATACACATAGGGTGAGTATAAAATTATACTCGGTTGAATAATACTTATAGCCTCTCATTAAAAAGTAAATAAATCATGCTAAATCATATTGAACAACAAGTGAAACTAACTCATCACTTAAATAGGTATACTAAGTTCTCTACCTCTCCATGACTACACACACCAAGTATCACAAAAAAGAGTATATAATATTATAAATAATATTATGGGTAGCCCAATTTTACTTCCCCACAATTTTTCCTCTTTTCCCTAATGTCGCACATCCTATTCCATCTCTCTCAAAAAAGGCCTTCTTGTAGACACCTGGGAGAAGCACCACAAAATGAACCTTTTTCATCAAAACCACAATGCCCACATATGAAAAGAATCTATTTAGTTTCTGGTATGCACCACAACTTTCATATAATGTATGTTACATCCATAATTATACCTCAAGACATTACATCTCATACACCCTGTAAGGATCCTCATTCCATCAAATCCTATACATGTTACGCCTATGGATGTCCATAGGAAACTATATCCAGAATATATGTTTTGGGATAACCACAATCCATTACAGCCCTCTACACACATATATGGGAAAAACTAACTGTTCTTCCTACTAGCAAGAAAAACTACCAAGAGATGAGTGCGGGGACAAAGGGTGTAGTTAGCCATCCATCCTCCCACTAGAATGTTAGAAAAAACACCCCTAGTCTCAGAATCCTCAGGGTGTTAGTTGTCCTAACTGACTGGGTGGAGTAGCATATAGAAACACAAAAAATACATAATATACTATATATCACAACCAAAATATGGGAATAAGATAGTATTATACTGAACTACAGCTAACATCTCTCGGACTCCTGAAAACTAATTCTAAGACTATGTGTCATATAAGAATACAACCATTTAAAGAGAATTATTACATCACTTCATTACCTTTTTTCAGTTTCATGTTATGTTAATTAATTATTTAAACATTAATTAACCATTAAGTATTTCCACATTATATTTCATTAGAATTACACCCAATGTCCACCGTTACCTTAAAATTAAATCCTCATCATTGTTTCCCAGCAAGCTCCAACCCCATGGGTTTAAAAAATTTATTCAATCATTTATTTACACCATTATTAATCTTTCATATTCACAAGAATTTTAGAAAAAAATTATAAGATACTAAATAGAAGGGGGATAAATACATTGATTTCATGAACCACCCATCGAGTCCTTCCAACATATCGATAGAGTGTAGACCCATCCACCCACATGAAGCTAAACCTAGAAAGCAGATGGAAAAACCCACGTGTCTTCGCCCATTTTGGAAGGAGGGTAATCAAACCAACTACCTTGAGAACTGGGGAATGTAAAGATTCTACACAACCAATATGAATCAGAAATCATCCAAACATTCACATCCAACCCGTTTTGTCATACCTGGTGTCCCCCGGATTCCCACACTGATAAACCGATGCATCTCTCCACTCTAGGCATCAACTTCTTCCACAACCAATGGGCCTCTTTTCTACTGCATATCACAAAAACCATCTAGGTTCACATTATAACACAAGCATCAAGAAAACAAACATCATATCAACTGGGCTCTTGGCCCTTAAACAAGTAAGATGGCAACTCATAACCCTACAAAAATTTATATTTTATCATACAACCAGTCCTTTAAAATATCTTGAATTTAACAATTTATAATTTACAGGTTCCAACTATGGTAAACCAAAAAAAATGATATCACAAATTGATTAAACATGCTATTGCCTCATATTTATTAACATTGAATTAATAAAACAACATCGATATACATTTACATTGCTCTTTATCATTAGAATAAAAATTATCAATTAATTCTAGCTTTAAGTTCATTACTAGTTTCCATCAAGAATGAAAAAATAAAAAAAGACCATATATATCAAACTATCTTGAAAAATAAGATGCAATAACATATGATCAATATCAATTTATTTATCCTATTCAAATATTTGATATGATAATTCGATTGTGATCTAGTGGGATAAACTATTCTAACTCTACATTTTCATGTAAAATAAAAGATAACCAACGAATCACATACGTAAAATGGTTATTAACATTCTTTATACGAGAAAAATCCAGAAAATGTATTATGATCTCTTCTCCTGTGACAATTGTATCCACCTGGGGATGCAGAGGCACCACCACATCGATCATCACCCAAGAAAAGTCCATTGGGAACCAGGAGATAGAATTTCATAAAAAATGTAAACGTGAAACAGAAGGAGATGAACCCAAAATAACGATGATAGATCACAACTTATATATATATTGATCAATACTACTTGGTTTCACCAAAAACATTGTGTGCACTTGCAACAAGAACAAAATTCAAGGGGAACAAATCCAAAGAGGAATGTTGGATCGCACAACTCCTATGGGAAGGAAAGAACGGTTTGAGCATCTCACAACCAAGAAAAAAGATAATGAACAAGGGAGGAAGATATATCATTTATTTAGAATATTTAACAGAGAAGTAGTTTATGATATGCAAGATTTTCAATTAAAGGATGATCAGATTAAACCACGCGGTTTGACCATGTAAAAGAATCCCAAGCCTTAGGAAAATTAATATATTAGTTTGGGCCATTAAATTGTACTTATTATTCATAAATTGTGGTGGTAAATGCATTTTATGTCAAAGGAAACATCATTGGGGAAAAACGGTAGGAAGCTTGAAACACTATACCCCAATCTAGAAATTTGTAAAATGAAATAGAGGCTTTTGTTGGAACCTCACCATTCATGAAACATTGTTCAATGAATATCTCACCAATGGAATATTTCACATCTGCCTCACCGATGGAACTATTCACATCATCCTCACTGATGGAAATTTTCACATCGGCCTCCCCCATGGACCTACCAACATTGGCCTCACTGATGGAACTATTCAAATCAGACACACCGATGGAACTGTTCAGATCGACCTCACCGATGGAGCTGTTCACATCCACCTCACCGATTCTACTTTTCACATCGGCCTCACCAATGGAATAGTTCAAATCTTCCTCACCAATGGTATGGTTCACATCATCCTCACCAATGGAACTGTTCACATCGGACTCACCGATTGTACGGTTCACATCAGTGTCACCGATAGAACTATACAAATAATAATCACCAATGATACTCTTTAGATAGGCCCCTCCAACTGTACTATCCACATTGGCCTCACGGATGGTACTATTCACATTGTCCTCACATATGGAAATGTTCACATCAGCCTCCCCGATTGAACTTTTCAAATCAGCCTCACTGATGGTACAGTTCACATCATCTTCACCGATGGTACTATTCACATAGGGATCAATGATGTAACTATTCATTTCGGCCTCACCGATGGAAATGTTCACATTGACCTCACGGATGGACCTTTTCACAAAGGCCTCAGTAGTGAAACTATTCACATCAGCTTTGCCGATGGAACTATTCACATGGGCCTCCTCGATGGAACTATTCACATCGGCCTGACCGATGGAACTATTCAATGAATTGAAAATTTGGAAAAGTGGTGGGGGTAAGTCACCTTGACCTCCTTGAACACCTTAAACACCATATTTGAGCAATGGAATGGGCTAGAGAGTTCTGGTCCAATACAATCTCCCGTAATTAGTTCTCACGTTTCATCCCTATTACCTTAGATAACATTTGAAAATATATTTTATCTTTATAATAGATTTAGTGGTTGACTGAAACTGAGGTGAGAAAAGAAAACTCTTATCTATCACTCTATTCTTATGGATACAAAGGCACTCATGCATCAATGGTATGTATTTTTCAACTTTTTTATACCATACATTGAGTATAATTTCACTTTATATTTTAATCAATTTCTATGACATATTTCTAATTTTCAAATAAATAAATTGAAAAAACAACTTAACCAATAATAATAATTATTATATAGAATTATATTAAATAATTCCAAAAATTATGAATATATATTATTAATATTTAGTTATCTTATCCCACATCATATAAAATTTTTCATTCTCCCGTAATAAACCATCATATCAAATAAAAAAGTATCCACAATTTGAAAATAATTACATTTAATTAACCAACTCATCATTATAACACTATAAATGAGAATTTAAAATTCACATAACATATTCAATTCAGTTATTATCAATTATTCTACATTTATAATTTAAAATAAACAATACTTCTATTTATTATCCATATTATTCTTAATATCATCAAAATTTATAAAACAAATGATATACCTCACTAGTAAATTAATTTACTCATATATCAGGAATAGTTGATTTCCTTTAGGATAAATATATTATGAAATAATTCTATATATAGGAATCCATTTCATCTAAATATTTACATGGAAATTATACCAAAATAAAGAGAATGGGTTTTCATTAGGGTTCTAATGAAACTATTTATAAAGGGCTCATAGTTATTTGTGTAATAATTGATTTTTTTTCAGAAAAAATGAGGGTGAATTGTGAATTATAATTCAAGATATTATATTATTTTCAATGAATAATAATTATCCATTTTCATATTTAAATGATATGAACTTCCACATTTTGTATAGCCTTTTTCATAGTGATGATATTGAACAATGAATAAATTTATGATCGTGCCTATTTTAAATGTTTGTTTCTCAGTAAATTTTTAAATGAAATATTTTCAAGGAATAAATTACAACCCAGTAGAATAAAAACATAAAATATCATTGACTTCCATCATATATATCTTAAAAAAACTAGTACTCATTATCCAACAAAGGGGAATTGTGGATAGAAATGCGTCATTCTGATGAATCAAATATATTAATTTCTACACACATTTAATACATAATGGGGAGAAATAAATGAATTCGGATCACCTATCAATAGGTGAAATTTATTGTTAATCGTCATGATAAGAAGTCTACATTCACCAATGTTGTAAATTATGTCATTATATCTAGGAAATTACCAATTTTTAATTTTATTCATATTTAAAATAATTAATTTCTACATGAGAAATATGTAGTTGGATAAATAAGTGTTATTGTGGCTTCTTATAGTAAATTAATTTCAATTATTTCTTATCAAAATAATATATGTATAGTATTTCATGACAACCTTTGGGAATAAAATACATTAATGATTTCCCTTCATAACATAAAAATAAAAAAAATCATAATTCTTAAATAAGATAAAAAATAATATTCTAGTAGTCAACCATTTCCATAAAATCTCTTGTTAAATATGTTTTGAGAAAATATATATCACAAAGTAATAGGTTCTCTCATAAAAATGTGAATCAAACTATTTTCCAATAATGTCATGTTATAAAAAATCATATCATTAAACTGAATAAAAATTTGAAAATATTCAAATAATTCATAAGAATCTTGTTCGATATAATTTTAGAACTACTTAAAATAATAAAAAACATTTATGTTTTATCCATATTCAGAATTTTCCTTAATATTTATATCCTTGAAAATTCTATATTTAATAACATTCCAAAATATAATGATTAAAATATATTTTTTTATAATAGTCATTGGAAAAAAATCAACTCATGTCCATGTATCACTCCATCAAAATTATATTGAAATTTATATATAATTTTTACCAATTTGAGATGGATATGAAAAATAAGTTCAAAATTATAGAATATGAATTGATTGGTAAAAATATAATGAAATATAATTCATCTCTTGTTGTATCATAAATTTTTTGGCAATACATGTTGTGAATTGGTTTTATTTAAATAAATACATGATGGAAGATTATTTTTTGTTTGTTTATATTGTTATAGTATCCTTATTCTTAATGTTCTATAAAGTAAAACATTAAAAAGATATAAATAAACTCAATTCAATTAAATTTAATAATATAATGTATTTTATGTTAACTAGTATGTGATATCTTATTAATAATTTATATTAAACTAATGTATATTCTTATGGTCTCCTCTCATAAGTCAATAATTTAAAATTTTTAACCAATATATTTCATCATTTTTCATGTATTGGATGAATTTAAACAAGTTACTAGTAACACATTTGATCATTGATTCTAGTCATCTGGAGTGATCATTCTCCATCAATTCATTAATAAAAAATTGACACATACTTGGGAGATATATAAATAATTGGATAGCCTAATAGAATAAAAAAAATTCATAAACTAACTACACCTTATCATACTCTATTTTCACTGCTATTTCTTGTTTTAAATCATATAATTATTTAGTATACCTTTTTAAAGGTATATATATTCCATGTTCTTCTCTATTATTTGTGTCCAGTTTTTCATTTATATATACCTATTATTAAAATACCACTTGTTTATAATATATTCCGTCATAGATAATATCACAAACAAAGTTCTATCCTTAATATAATTAAACTCATACTTGAACTTTTTATCACCATGTTTCTCTCTTACATTACAAAATTGAAATTAGAATCATCCTCAGGGAATTATTTCAATTCAAATGAATCATATTTTCACATTTTCTATTGTTCTATAACTTTAATGAATTTTTTTCTTGTACATGTGGAATTATTATTCAATTTTTTTGTTATATAGAGATAAACAAATATTGTGTGATTATATTCCCAAGAATAATATTGGTTTTAACATGTTTTTATCCATTCATTGAAAATTTAGTGCCTATTAAAATTATAATTAAATGGGTTCCATATATAAAATCTATAACAATTATATATAAACACCCATGTGTGTAAAATTGAATATAAAAAATTCAACTAAATTTAAAAACTAAAATGGTGCAATATTCAAATATCAGTTAATCAATTAGTTTAGCGGAATTTACTATTATTCATGTTCCCACAAATGGTTACAAAATCAGGACTATACACACAATAATAACTTCTCGTAGTGTAAAAGGTGTGTAATTTATGTTTTCTCAAACTAACAACACAAAAAACATGGTATAGAGTCAGTATAATTTTAATACCACTAAAGGAATAAAATACCAATCATTAAAATTATAGATTAATTATTAGAGTACAACAATATTTTATATTATGATATTTATCATCTAAAATAAACTATATTACACAAAAATTTATTATTTAATAAAATAATTGTTTTTAGTAGAATGATTAAAGGGTGATCAAAATACTATGATTGGATTTATTAATTAGAAATGATTAAAATTTATTCATGTTATTAATAAGATTAAATATTGGTTTGATAATAAAAATAATTAACATTACATGGTAATTATACGTTAATACTACTTGAATATCTAAATTCATAATGGTAAACATATCAATACAAATAATTCGTTTCATTTTTAATGAATAAAAGAAAAATAACTATATTGATTAACCTATCAATACTATGCTTAAATAATATTTGGTTGTTTTTCCAATTTTCAATTATGTATATTCAATGATATAAGTAATGAATAATGGATTATGTTAAATTGGATATTAATTATTACTAAAAAATTGGTGAAGTTGAAATATGACATTTAAAAAAAATGATTATCATAAATCCAACTGCATCTATGAAATTATAAATTCATGGTCTAATAAGAATACTCTACGAGTTAACTAAAAATTATGGATGGGAGAATATAACCAATATACATAAATTAAAATTTATTTGAAAATAAAATTAATTTAATTGATAAAATAAATCAAATTCACAAATTCCATGATTACATAATAAAAAAATGAACAAAATATTATCCATGAAAATCTCTTTAGTCGATTCTTATTTTTCAAACACTATGTCTATCACTCTATAGTATATATGATAGTATCTTGGAAAAAATATCCAACTTTTAAAAAATATTTTATCTTCAATATTACTTACTACAATATTTTGAGTGATATATCATCATTATTCCTATCTAAAATGATTATGAATTTATTTATTATATATCTACCGAAATTTATTAACAACATAGAGTAATTCTCACTAATTAGATCCTATGATATCAAAAAATTATCATTATACTAAAAACATGAAAATAATAGAATCAATGAAATATTCCTATAACAAACACCTGGTGATAATCCAATATTAATTTTCAATAGTGTGTAAAACTTAGTATTTATTGAAACTATATAGAACCATTGATCATAAATACTTATAAATGATTGTTATCACAATTATTAAATCTCATAGAAAATTTAAAAAAACAATTCCTTGGTTTTAAATGATTTTTCATTCTACATAACGTCTTATGAGGTTATTGTTCTATGGTACAAATAATTATTCATCAATAATCAAAACACCTATTATTTCCACGAATATTTTATCATGGTGAAAGATATTTTGGGGAACTATTATTGATATCACTTCCATCATCTCGCATTATATCACAACATCCTAAATAACTATATAAATGAATAATAGTGCATATAAATAAACATTCTTTTATATAAGAATAATACATTCCTCATGGTGACTATTTACATCATGATTATGAATCTTGCCTATAATAATCCTCATCATCGCCAAAATTGTGAAATAAATTTTATCATGGTTCAAAATTTTCAAAATTTATTAACATAGTCCCACTTATATTGAAAATCAAAATTAAATGGTTTAATGTTTTAACAAAACATGATTCTCTTAAAGTTATACATGGAATACAAATACATGAATTATTCATTATTCAATGGTGATCTTTGTCATAATTTAATGTAAACTCGTGTATGCATTAATTAATGTCATGTAGCACTAAAAATAATATTACATAACATGGACCCTATTAAATTAATCATTCATGAATATTTAAATCTTATACATCAACATACCTTGTTTTGAAATAATATGGTTTCTCATTTTGTGAGACTTTGATACATTACTTCATGACCATGATTGAATCATTGTGGAAAATTAAAAAATCATTTATATAATTTAGAAATTATATAAATCAGTGCATGAATGAGTTAAACCAAAATAAAATATATTACGTACCACTACATTATAAATTATGCACCATTTCCATTATTTTTTATAAATTTCCCACAAAATCTATTAAAATAAAAATAAATTAATTGTTATCATATAATAATAGAAAACATTAAAAATTTACCAAAATAACTATCTAAATCAATGTAAAAACACAATTATATATATAAATTATTGTTAGATGATTTTTATGCCATCAAAATATGTGATAGGATATTTTCAATCATAATGTTCATAGAGTATTCATCATCAAGTAATTGGATCAAATGAATATAAGCTTGTTTGAATGCTAGATAATAAGTAAATTTATAAACTAATTTCTCCAGATTAAATGATTCATCAACGATTCATATGATTTAGAAATACAAAATATCTAAAATATTTACATATCTACCACTCACTTTTTTATGATCAGAAACTTATACATACTTTATGTAATCTCCAGACAACATTATTAATTCATACATAATTTTATACTACTACTGATAATCATAAATCCATCCTTTTATTAATAGAGTTTATATATGGGTTAATAATCTTTTATTGTTCTATTAAAATGTGAAAATAAACCATTTGAAACCCGCATCCATAAAAAAAATTGATGTCAAATGACTATATGATCAATAAGAATAAATTATATACAATTTTTTAATACAATAACTAATTTGGATAAATAATTTATTTTAATGTGACCTACACATTTATTATAAAAAGTCATTATAAAAATACTCTTAGAAATACATTGTCTAAAGATGTTACTTTTGATAATATGTATAACTATCAATTATTGATATCTTGGATGGTTTCAACTATCATATATGTTCATATTTATATTTATTTCATAATCTTATATTGTAATGTTACTTCTTAAAAGTTAAAAATAAAAATTATGTTGATCATTAAATGTTGAGATATAGATAAATTTTACATTCAACTCATTAGAATGTTTACTAATAGTAATAATATTAAATAAAATAACTATATTATCATGATTGATACCTTTATTAACTTTATATATCATCTTCTTCTGCATGTCACATATTATATGATATCCTCAAAAGATGGAGTATCATCATCATCATTTTAAAAATAACAATAAAACATTAAATACACCTTAGAAATATCCTATATAGTTTCCTTAACTATAACATATAATTAATTACAAATTCTATTAGTATTGAATAATGTAATATTAATAAAACCATCACTATCTATATACATATTTTTAGACTAGGAGACATTTATAATCATCTTATCAACCACCTTAAAAAATTAATTCCATTAAAAATTATAGTTCATCGAGAATCACTATATTCCCTATTCTGCATTATAAATTATTGTCAAATATTTATAGGATTATAAAATATTATAAAATAATAATAAAATATTTTTATATATTCTTCTAATATTATATTTTATTTTTTATAGATAAAATTCTATCATTTTTCTTCTAAACTGTATTCATATATTTTTAATTCCTATAAAATTATCCCCTACAAGAATTCTCATGTGTACCATCATTAAAATTCATAATTTTATTATTCAATGTATATTTCATAGTTTTTTTCTATACAGGTTATAAATATAATTATTATAATAAAAACAAATTGTTTATATATATTATTCTTCTTATATTATTCTTTAAAAAACTTCTTTTTTATTCACTTTTCTATCATCACATTTAAGGATATTAATAATATCCATGAATCGTTTATCTAATTGATAAATTGATTAGAAAGGTATAAATTAATTTTTTTTCTTATTTTATATAAAATATCCACTCTAGTATCACTAACCATATATTCATGAACTTAGTATTCCCAAGCATTATGAAAATTTCATTATCCATCTCACAATATGATATATTGTTTTGAAAAGTATAATTCATTGAACAAAGGTATTTATTCTTTATATATTATTAATATAGATACTTTCTCATTTATTTATATGTAATGGTAAAAATTTATATGAAAAAAATAATTTACTTTTCAACCATCATTTGATTATTATCAAAATTTTCCTTATTAAAAAATTCTTATACCATGACCAACCAGAAATCATTGTCGACACCATCCATGATATTAAGTTCAATATGATTTAATATATATAATTTATGTTATGTAACTCTTACTCCCTTAAAATAAAATCTTTTCTCTATAATATGTTACTACATTCTAAACACACATGACACCATATGTTTTTTCTCATTAAATAAATTGGGAGTAAAATTAATATCAATAACTTTTGGAAAAAGTAAACATCAAGTGGTGGATAAATTAATATTTTATGAAACATATCAATATCCATTAAATAATGTAATAAGAGGCCTAAAAATTTAATATTTAATAATATTCAGTTAAAAACATTATTTTTTAAAACCCATGAGATTTTGTAAATATATTTTCAAATAAATTTAAATTAATTAGTTTAAAATTAAAATTGATTTAAATATGTTTTACACATAACAAAAAGATAAATGTAATTTATTCTCAAAACAAAGACAAATTTTTATTCAATGAAACAATTTGAACACTTTTTGTACATTCAACCATAGGTTATCTTGCATAAAACAATATACTATGCTTTCACAAAAAATACATATTATTACTATATCTAAACATGGACATTATATACCAGATATAAAAATTATCAAGAAAAATATGAGTAAATAATTTTTAAATATTATTTATTATGTATAAATATAAAGAAACATATTGATAAAATAATAAATATTTTTTAGAAAAGTCATTATATGTTTCAAAAATTATAATTTCAAAAAATAAATTTTTTTAATTGACAATAATAAAATTAGTTTTCATCAATAATTTATAAAATCAATTTTATAAAAAAAATAATTTTTTATATTAGAATATCACAATTTTAAAAGGGTTAATTTTTTTAATTTTTTTGAATTATTCCATTTTTGGATTAATATTTGAAAATATTTCATTTTCATTCCATACTGTCTTCACGGCTATATATTTTATTATGTTAAATATATTCAATATTAGTTTAATGTTAAATTGTGAAAAAAATAATTTAATAAAATTTATGTCATTGTAATGGTATTCTGATTGAAAATATGTATAAAAAGTTGTAAACATTTGATCATTTTCCCATTAAAACACCACGTTCTTACCATGTTTGCAGGATTAGTTTTAAATTAAAATTTTTACATAATTTGAATTGAAGACGAAAAAAGAGATTCCAAATTTTTAATTGGAATTATATAAAATTTATAATAATGTAAATATTTTTTTTACAAAAACGAACATTAAAATCTGTAATAATTATTCATCACAGGTTAGGAATAACACTGTATGCCGAGGGATAAACTAGGATTATAAGAGTGAAGTGACATGAAATATTGTATTCACTATATTGAATGACTTTATTTCAACCTTGTAAATATCATTCACATCAATATTGAAATTACTTGCCATATTACTTTAAATATGACCTATATAATAAGATTAGTATTAAAAAGATAAAAAATTTACATTTCCAACTTTTAATATATATATATTTTTTGGGATAGGGACAAAAACAAAAATGGTTCAGTTATAAATAAAATTATTAATATTAATGAGTTATATTTCTCCTAATAATTTATCTTTTATTTTTAGAGATTAATTATTTGCATGATTGTTTATTAAACTTCAATACACTATTTATTTAGTACAAATAATATAATTAGTTCTAGTAAAAAAAGTAAAATAAATTTAATGAGTTGTTGTTGTTTATTATTTTATTAAATTAATATATCCTAGTATGACGGTTTGAAAATAATATATTTAAATTCTATCATTTTCATTATATATTTGTAATTCAAATTATATGAATATTGGAAATCTAAAAATATTACAATTTTATAATACTTTATATTTTTTTTACATTTACAAAATCATATATTCCACCAAATTATTTATTATGTTTTATTAAATAAACAATATGGTCCATTAATTTAATAATTTTTTATTCTAACGACTATGCTTACCATTAAATATTAAATACCTGATTAACGCGGTTAAGGTTCATGCGGGGTTTTTGCTCATTACATGTAGTTGTGTTATATAAATACCTAAGACACATTTTATTTATATTTTTTTAATTTGGATATCATAATAATAGACCTTGGTTCCAATAATATAATAATTCTTACATTAATTTGTTTTTAAGGATAAATTACCATGGTTTGAAAACTAGTTAATGTAGAAAAAACAAAAATGATAAAAAAGGAAATCTAAGATGTTAAGAAATGAAATGATCAAAGAATGAAAATAATTTTTTGAGGTGTTTATTTAATATATAATCACTATAGATATTTAATTATATTTTTCGATCAACTTTATGTCATATTAACCTCTTAATGGTGAATAATTTTAGTATTTAATCTTATCCTCAACCATAAAAGGACAGTCACTCTCTTCCCCTCTTCACACATCTGATATTATTTGGATCGACCATGATATACTAAATAACTTCTGAAATGGAATAATATTATCCCATAAGGCATATATTGGATAGATTTCTGTCTATTGAAGGCTGTAGTAAAAACCTAAGGGGGGTACATGAAGAAGGGGTAATGTTATTCAACAAGTTTCTTCAATTATTTCTTTCTCCACCTCCATAAATTATTATTATACCGTGATTACTGAATAAACCCATTATCATCCATATACTGATATGTTTTTATATTTTTGTTATGAACTACAACCACAGAAACTTCAAACAAATGGGTTACAAATATTCATTCTCGTGTAATGCATATTGAATCCTTGCAAACAAATGTCGTTCGTTTTTCCATTACTACCTATCAGGGGTCATATTAATGATGAAAATACCACAGATATATATTATTATATATTATTATATTTTATGATTTTTTAATTATTATATCACAAAAACCATTATTCTTTCCATTTTGTGGGAATACAATAACGTCGCTCTTGTGTGTGATGAACATAAACCTTATGAAGCAATGTAATTATTTCATGCTTTATATGTAATGTATTAATGATTTATTCAATAAAAATATGTGATATATATGATACTAAAATGATACTACAATGATAATACAAATATATAACATTTATTTTTCGTTCATTCAATATGACAACAATATGGAAACATCATTTATACGGACGTACGTCCTACTATCTCTATGAATGATGTATTTCATTTTCTCTCAATATATATTATGGATCAGTCCAAAAAATATATATTGAATAAATATTATATTTACATAATGGTTTACATTATGAAAATAGTAAAATTATTTTCTATGTAAAGGGTCCAAAAAATATAACAATTAGAATCACGTATGAAAAACCAAGCAGTTATTACATGAAATATAACTTTAATATAAAATTATTAAAGAAATGGAAATATTATGACATAATAATGTCATATATGGTATGATATATTTGAATATTTTTATATGATAGATTTATAAAATATTAATATTTATAATACATGAGTATTGAATGAGTATAATTGAATTCAAGACTTGCGGTTAAGAGATTTATAATTAACAATATTTAATAAGTTACTTCCTACATACTCACCAATAATTTTTTTGATGGTTTATATAATGACCTATGTAATGATTATATCCTGAATCAAAATAATTTAATGAAAATTAATGATTTCATTGATTATATTATTTGACAGGGATTACAATTCAAATGTTACTGAATTAATAATAAAATTTTCTCAATTTTATTAATTATAGATGTACATTACATTATCCACCTATACTAATTTAATAGGTCTATATACATACCTTTTACATGTAATATTTGGAAAATATTTATACTCATTATATCTTACGATCAATTTTTTTATTCATTCATTAGGCTTATGAAACAATATACCCAAAAGGTAATGATTATATGATACAATAACATCATTTATCATGATTGTTTATGATTATATTTATAATGATGGAATCTTATGATTTATATCTCAATAATTATCAATAATTTTATTCTTCTATATTTATTTATGATATAATTATTTAATAATACAACTTTACAATTCATTGTATTTTATAATTTTTATGAAATTTTTTTCTATGAAAATAAGACAATATATATCCATTTAGATAGAAATTAGTATCCATAGAAAACATATATTTTATTAAAATGATAGAATTTTTTTAAAAAAATCATAAGTAGAATATAAAAATCTATTTTTTCCTAAATAATTCAAATACCATTTATTTAATTTTCCAATCAATTCTTATTTCTATATTAATTAAAATATGGAAAGAATATTTTTTTTAGTATTCATGTCATGAAAACTATTTCCCACTATCATAAACCATCAATGTCTGTAACTCTACCTCTAATGTTATAAAAATTATTTTAATGTTTGCATGTATAATTTCAATTAAATATAATTTATTTATTTTGTTTTAAAAAATTATATTTTAAAAAAAGATTTTTTACCCTTAAGAAATATTTCAGCTAATCGATCAAAACTAGTTTCCATCATATATTACATCTCTTGACATTAAATTTTCATTATTGGGGATGCGATACAAGGATAACATTCTTATTATTTCATTTAATGTTTTATGTTTTGACAAAATTATTTTTATGAAATATGATTCTCATTCACATGATATACATGAAAATTTTATTATGAAACCTGATTCATTTCATTGGTTATTCAATGATGGAATTATTTTCAAACTTTTATATTTAGATAGATTATGGTATAATGAATTTTTTTGATACATATTTAAATTCATGGGTTATGATATGATATATGTGTATGACTTAATATCACACTTAAATATAGTTTTTATTATGTGATTGGTGGGGCTTATATCTCTATACAATGTGTTGGGTAAGGATTGATAACTCATGATTAAATATATTTTTTGAAAACATGATTTCCTGATCACAATGCTATTCATGAACCTTGTTTCATGTTCACAATGTCATGTGATAATGTAATTTCTTTTTCAATTTGTTTTTTCAAGAACCTAATTACACATTTATAATATTATGTGTGAACATGATTATAGGTTCAAAATATGTTGTGTGCACCTTGTTGAATGTGCATAAGTTTATTAAAAGGATTTATTTCATGTTGTTTACTTGATTAGTTCACATATTTCTATTTACCCATGTTCACAATGTTATAAGCTGATTTTTTTTGGAAAAAATAATTGTGTTAATAAAATGATATTCTATCATGGATAATTTTCATTGATTACCGTATGATTAATGTCTTATAAAATTCCAATAATTTTACAAGAATCAGGATTATAATCATTTATATTAAAGTTACAGTTTTGAAATCCTATTATCATCTTCATATACCCTTATTCTCAGGATGTACATAAATATTTCTATTTTTTACCCTTACTAGGAATATTAGATCACCATTTCATATTTTTTATTACCTTATGTTATGAAGAAAGGTTTTAATGTAGGAGTACAAAACGGGAAGTACATTATGGGATACATTTATTATCATCAACTAATTGAGAATGTTGTTTTCTATGATTTAAAAGAAACTAAACTATTATATTCATCCAGACTTTGTTTTTTTATTGAAATATATTTTCATCTAAATAGATGTAAATCCATGTCTGATATGTCTCTATAACTATCTTTTTTCTTAGAATAATTTTTGGGACAACATTTTTGAACTAGGATATGAAATAAATAATTAGAGACACAAGGATATTTCTAAGGATATGTATAGTGATTTCTATATGGTTAAGACTAAGGATGAGATAATGAATTGGAAAATGTGTTATAAGTCTTGTAATGGATATAGTGGGTGGTTTATATGAAATTATATACATGTCCATATTCTATAAATTGATGTGTCTCTTGAATATATGTACATAATGGGAATCTTCCCCAATAACACTATATTGATCTAGAATTCACCGAGAACTAGTGAATGATAATGTGACTTTCTTCACTAATTTTTTACCTTCATAGGGGATATGGTTATGAAATTAAAAAACTCCTTGTGACCCATTATAAGGCCCCAGCCTTAAACCTTACATAATATTGAATTAAATGAATAATTCACATTGAGGATCTTTTCAGGTTTAGAGTTTTAGAGAATTAGAACATAACTATTACATCTCAAAAGATTACAAAGTAGTCACTTCTACTAGGTTTCCATAAAATAAAAACTTTTAAAAAGAAAGATGTCTAGATTCCATGTTTTATATAGCATGACATTCCCTTTATCCCATCCTTGACCTTATTCCACTTTAAGTCATGTGAAAAACATTTCAAAAAAACATGGGGTGAGCATAAAAAGCTCAGTAAGGGATACAGAAAGAATGAAAACTGTTAGTTTTTCAAACATCAAATAAACCATATATACTCTATCAAAGTAATACCTTCACCTTCATGAAGTAGTAAAAACTCTTTACTGAATAAAGTATCATTACTTACCTTTTTGTAAATAAAGGATTGCCATAAAATCCATAAAAAGAACACATAACATTTATAAAGGTAACTTGGGACATAAACATACTTAAGTGGAATAACCATACGGTTGACTTCCACACATATCACTTAATGTAATAGCCATACGGCCAATTTCCATATATACTTAATGGAATAGCCATACGGCCGACTTCCATACCCAATGCATTGGAGGTTATAACGTAACCACCCGTCCTGGTATTCACGGCACCACCCGTCATATGGTTTATAATGTAACCACCCGTTAAAATGTCCAAGTACCAGTATAAAATCATAAAACATAAAACCAATATAATGGAATGATAACATTTACACATTTAAATCAAAATATATCATAAATATATTGACATAATAGAATCCTTTTTCAAAACCATTTTCAATACCAAAATACATAAAAGAGTATATGGTATTTATTTTATTCTAAAAACATTACGGCTTGTTGAGAAAGCCAAAGATCAAATAATACTCGCGGCGGTGGAAAAGGTTGTTGTCACCGCGTACATTAAAAAAACATTCCTTTTTGTCGTTTAGTAAAACGCTTCGTAGAAAAATATTCCTTTTGTATAAAAGTAAAAGTCAAATGAGTTTATACACCGTATAAAAGAAAGTTTTGTATAAAACGAAATATGCCTCAATGAAAGGAGATTGAGACGAAGTCCCTTACCTTGGGTCTGACTTGACTCGATCGTTCTTTAACGTCCTGAATAATAAACTTGAGTTAATTTATAATTGATTGAGAACCTTTTTAAAGTTCATTATTCTTTTTATATCACTTATTTTTATGTTATAAACATTATGTAACAATTTAAGTTAATAATGTTTGTTTTGTCAATATTTGGTTCTTAAGTCGAAAGTTGACTTCCTACAATTACATGTTATTCATGTGGTCAAAGTTTCTTTATATCCAGAATGAAATTACCGATTTGGATATAATATTTATCATATATATCCAGCATATACATGTATTTATAATATTACATAATCATTTAGAGGTAAGAAATGAAATGCACCGTTCATGGAGACGGTAAGCCGTACGTACGCATGAACACTACTTTCATTTCATTGTCATATTAGTGGAATTATAACTAAATGAGAGGTATGTATATTTTAATTCCAGAATTATATTCATCATTTAGATATATCATTAATTATATATATACATTATATACATGTAATTTTAATACTACATTACATTTGGGGATAAGAAATGAAATGCACCGTTCATGGAGAAGGTAAGCCGTACGTACGCATGAACGCTACTTTCATTTCTATCTCATACTTTAATGGAAAGAAATAATAATGATATAGAGGTATATTATAATTACAGTATAACATCATATATAATAACTTTAAATCCATCCTTTACACGTCCCACATATGGTATTAACGAATCACATCACTTTGAGGGGGCGGTAGTCCGCACTTCCTTAAATGAAGATATCGTGTTTACCCATAATGGAAACCATAAAGGTATGCCAAATATGAAAAATACAGAAGCTTAAATAAAACATAAACATATTATATATCAAATATAAAAATAGTGACATCATAATGGCCACCTTTGAAGGTGTTAAATGAGTATTGAACAATCATCGTTTCGGGAGGCAGAATTTCGCCATCCACGGAAACCGGATGTTCTTTAACCATTTGATATAGTTGTGTGAGAGTGTAGCTCAAATAAATATTATAACAACATCCTAGTATATTGAAGATTCTGGTGTTGTTACAAAAGAAGTAAATAAAAAGTGTTTAGAGGGTTGGAGAAGAAAAATAAAACAAATGAACAAGAGAGAATGAATTACCTTTAAAAGTGTAACTCCTTTTTGATTTGAGCCTAAAGGCTTCTTTTGAAAGGATTCTTCCCAAAGGCAATCCTCTAGGATGAGGAGAGGGATGTGGAGAGAGTAATTGGGCAGGGGTTGGCTGAGCCAAAGGCTTGAGAAGTGTGTGAAATGGGGTAGAGGTGGGGGCCTTTTATAAGAGGAGAGGAGGGGCACTTTTAGAAAGTAAAGAAATATTACTTTATTTGAAAATGTGTTTCGGTTTTAAAATGTCCCAAATTGATATAATTCGTGGATAAGGTGACAAGGGTTCGAAATCCACTCATCCAAATCGGTTTTGGACATGTGTAGTTCATAGATTTTACATTATCTTTCCATTTTATTTAAATCGTCAAATAATGATGTCATCGCTGCATCATTATTATGTCATATATAATTTAATTTATATAATGTCTAAAAATTATAAAACAAAAACTATGATGTAGGAAATATTTTTAGCTTTCCAATTACTATTTATAAACAAAATTTGGACTTGTATAACCACACTCAAAAATTATTTTAGTAAAACAATTTATGTTAGTGTCATTTTCACTTTAACATTAAATAAAAATATATTAATGTCATTTTCCAACTAAAGTGGCTCCATGGGGTCCCCAAGTTGGCCCATGGCTTGTCTTGGTCGGACATGGCTCACCCAATAGGTTTATGACAAGTGTCATGGTGTTTTCACATTCTTATAATACCATTTTTACCTTAAACTACACTAATTACCTCTAATCGCGACTAATGAAAAAAAGTTACTATTCACCAAAAAATTATTTTAATCTCATTGAACCACATTTTACTTCTTAATGACAACCATGTATGTCGGATTTTCAAAATTCAATACACATTAGTGGTACACTTTCATTTAACTGAAAAATCAGTTTGCTTGATTACCACTTAGTGGTTTCACTATTCATCAAAAATTGAAGTTTTTCAGAAAATTACCAAAAATTCACCCTAAGCTATATTTGATATTCCGAATTCAAAAATGATGTCCATTTTACAAAATTCAAAACATATAAGTCAAATTAATTAATTTAATAATTAATTCCCGCTGTCATGACAAATAGCGTGTTTTTGTGAAACAATAAGTATCAAAAGATTGACACCAGTTTAAGTCCAATTTCAAAGTGAAATTGATTCCAATGACCACCATTGGATTAACTGGTAATTTTTTTTTCTAATTTCACTTTAAAACCAATTAAAATAATAATCCAATCATATAAATAATTTAGATTAAAAAGAGGTTTTGAATTAAAATACAACATTTTACACTATTCATAAAAAAATGAACTTTATCAGAAAGGTACCAAAAATTTACACAAAGTAAATTTTGATATCCCGATTCTAAAGAAGAGTTATATTTGGTCCAAAATAAAGTATAAGAGTGATCAAAAATATATTTAATGACGATTCACCATTAAAAGGTGATAAGTGAACCTTTAGTGAAAATTAGAGTATATATGCCCGTAAAATTGAACTCTTTCCTTATTTTAAGCTTTTATCTTTTATTGGGTAAATGTATAAACATTTAAAAACACATCTAATCATATTTTAGTTATTTCTATCCATTCCCGCCAGTACAACTGCTACTTGTTAACTAACATTTAAAATAATATTATTTTATTACTAGTTTGCTACGTAAGTTTCAAAGAAACTCATCGTTGCGTCTCGGGTACGCTATCGAACATAGCAACCCCTTTAAAATAAAATTAATATTTAATTCGTAAATATTAATAAATATGAAAATTCTTTATTCTTTATTTACCTGGGATGTTACATCCTTCCCCCCTTTTGGGAATTGCGTCCTCGCAATTTTATTCACTTATCAAAATAAGTGGGGGTATTTATCCCTCATAGCATTTTAAGATTCCCACGTTGCCTCTTCAATCACATGGTTTTTCCAAAAAACCTTTACCTGATGAATCACCTTATTCCGTAACACTTGCTCCCTGTGGTCAAGAATCTGGACCGGTTGTTCCTCATAAGATAGGTTCTCTTCCAGCTGAACTACCTCTGGGCTCAAAACATGAGATGGATCTGGCATATAATTTCTCAACATCAAAACGTGAAAAACATTGTGTACCTGAGATAAACTCGGAGGTAAAGCCACTCGGTATGCAACTGATCCAACTCTTTCCAGAATTTCGTATGGTCCAACGAACCTTGGACTCAACCTTCCTTTCTCACCAAATCTCATCACACTTTTCCAAGGAGAAACCTTGAGAAAAGCATGATCACCTACCTCAAAAGTTAGATCCTTCCTCTGGTTATCCGCATAACTCTTCTGCCTGCTCTGAGCTATTCTCATGTGTTTCTGAATCAGCTGAACTTTTTCTGCCATCTCTTTTACCAATTCTGGTCCCATCAGCTTCCTTTCACCCACTTCATCCCAAAATGCTGGAGTTCGACATCGCCTCCCATATAATGCCTCAAATGGCGCCATCTGTATACTGGAATGAAAACTGTTATTATAAGAAAATTCAACCAAAGAATGATGTTGGTCCCAACTTCCCTGATAATCCATCGAACAAGCACGTAGCATATCCTCCAATGTCAGGATTGTTCGTTCTGACTGCCCATCTGATTGAGGATGAAAAGCTGTACTAAAATTTAATTCAGTACCCAACGACTTCTGAAGGCCTTTCCAAAAGTTAGAAGTAAACCTGGGATCACGATACGATATAATGGAGAGAGTAAATCCATGTAACCTGACTATCTCTTTAAGATACAGACGGGAAAGTTGATCAAGAGAGAAAGTATCTCGTATAGCAAGGAAATGAGCAGATTTGGTCAAGCGATCAACAA
The DNA here is from genome assembly GCA_963277665.1 of Viscum album. Classification (NCBI taxonomy): domain Eukaryota; kingdom Viridiplantae; phylum Streptophyta; class Magnoliopsida; order Santalales; family Viscaceae; genus Viscum; species Viscum album. Next base: position 1,344,846,469 of record OY728119.1, on the reverse strand, counting down.
TAACCGAGATTGCATTATTACCTCGAGATGTCTTCGGTAATCCAACAACAAAGTCCATGGATATGTTTTCCCATTTCCACTCTGGCACTGGTAAAGGCTGAAGCATCCCATTCGGTAACTACTGCTCTGCTTTAACCTATTGACATGTCAAACACTTCACAGTAAAATCAGTAATGTCTCTTTTCATTCCATCCCACCAGTAATACTCCCGCAGATCTCTGTACATCTTAGTACTGCCAGGATGAACTGAAAACAGGGAACTATGAGCCTCACATAACAACTCATTCTTCAACTATGAATCACAAGGCAGACATAACCTCTTCACAAACCTCAAAACACAAAGACAAACTTATCCAAGAACTCATGGAAAATTTTATTCATAAGGTCCATGAATACAGCAGGTGCATTGGTTAACCCAAAAGGCATAACTACAAATTCATAATGGCCATATCTAGTACGGAACGAAGTCTTCGGAATGTCTGCTTCTTTTACTTTCAACTGATGGTACCTCGACCTCAAGTCAATCTTCGAAAAATACTGAGCTCCCTGGAGCTGATACCACTTCATTCGATGGCCCAACATCTGCTGAAGTTGTTGAAAAAGATTTTACCACCCCTTTCTGCTTGTAGTCTAACTGCTTCCCATCACTCAAGCTCCTTGTTGGACACTCGTCTGCATAATGACCCATTTCATTACACTTAAAACATCTTACCATTGGCTTTTCATTTCCTGCTTGATCATCTTCCTTACAGTTACGAGCAATATGACCAGACTTACCACACCGAAAGAACTTACCAGACTTGGATAAACATTCTCCAGGATGCATTTTACCACACTTCTCACAGGATGGATATTTTGTTTTCTTACCTCATTGCTTATTTGATGAATTCTTCCCCTTTCCCTGCCAACTAGACCTCTTATTCTGTTGTTTTTCATAAAACACCTGATCATTGACAAACTCAATTTCCACCTTCTCCGTACATCGAACAAGTTTTTCATATCTTTTGAAATCACGAGAAGCTAAAGCCCTTCGATACTTTGGATTTAACCCTGAGTAAAAACGGTTTATTTTACTATCAAGATCTCGTATGAAGTTTGGAGCATACCTTGCCAATCGAGTGAACTTTTCTTCATAAGTAGCCACTGAATCATCCTCTTGCCTCAATTCTAGGAACTGTTTTTCCATCCTAAGACGAACCACCTTAGGAAAATATTTCTCAAGAAACATACCCTTTGAATTCGTCCCAGTGAAGATCCTCAATCTCATCACTATCCCTTATATTTTTCACCATCGACCACCACTGATCAGCTTCACCTTCAAAATGGTAAACAGTAAGACTAAACTTTTGATGTTCTAAACACCCCATGACATCAAAAATCTTCTCCAGTGCTTTAATCCACCCTTCAACTTGCACAGGGTCAGATGATCCTCTGAATGATGGGGGATGTTGCCTCATGAAATGTTCCACCCCTGACATGTTCCTCTGCGGTTGATCTGGCTGATCTCGTGCATGGATACCACCACCATTTATAGCCTGAGTGAACTGTGCCATCACTTCCACAAACTGTTCAGTTCTGATTCCGACCATCTCAGGTTGCTGATTTGGATGGTTATCTTCCTCCTGATGTCTTCCCAACATAGCTGCTTTGTTTCCTCTGTGGAAAACCATTCTGAACACAGAAATATCTTAGGCGAAGCAACATGGTAATCCTTAAATGCTATATCATTTCAATCATATTATAATTTAACACTTTTCTAACTCCTAAAGTTGTCTAAACCGACCTTTGATACCAACTATAAGGCCCCAGCCTTAAACCTCACTTAATATTGAATTAACTGAATAATTCAAATTGAGGATCTTTTCACGTTTAGAGTTTTAGAGAATTAGAACAAAACTATTACATCTCAAAAGATTACAAAGTAGTCACTTCTACTAGGTTTCCATAAAATAAAAACTTTTAAAAAGAAAGATGTCTAGATTCTATGTTTTATATAGCATGACATTCCCTTGATCCCATCCTTGACCTTATTCCACTTTAAGTCCTGTGAAAAGCATTTCGAAAAAACTTTGGGTGAGCATAAAAAGATCAGCAAGGGATACAGAAAGAATGAAAACTGTTAGTTTTTCAAACATCAAATAAACCATATATACTCTATCAAAGTAATACCTTCACCTTCATGAAGTAGTAAAAACACTTTACTGAATAAAGTATCATTACTTACCTTTTTGTAACCAAAGTATTACCATAAAATCCATAAAAAGAACACATGCCATTTATAATGGTTACTTGGGACATAAACATACTTAAGTGGAATAACCATACGGTTGACTTCCACACATATCACTTAATGGAATAGCCATATGGCCAATTTCCATACATACTTAATGGAATAGCCATACGGACGACTTCCATACCCAATGCATTGGAGGTTATAACGTAACCACCCGTCCTGGTATTCACGACACCACCCGTCATATGGTTTATAACGTAACCACCCGTTAAAATGTCCAAGTACCAATATAAAATCATATAACATAAAACCAATATAAAGGAATGATAACATTTACACATTTCAATCACAATATATCATAAATATATTGACATAATAGAATCCTTTTTCAAACCCATTTTCAATACCAAAATACATAAAAGAGTATATGGTATTTATTTTATTCTAAAAACATTACGGCTTGTTGAGAAAGCCAAAGATCAAATAGTACTCACGGCGGTGGAAAAGGTCATTGTCACCGCGTACGTTAAAAAAAACATTCCTTTTTGTCGTTTAGTAAAATGCTTCGTAGAAAAAGATTCCTTTTGTATAAAAGTAAAATTCAAATGAGTTTATACACCGTATAAAAGAAAGTTGTGTATACAACGAAATATGCCTCAATGAAAGTAGATTGAGACGAAGTCCCTTACCTTGGGTCCGACTTGACTCGATCGTTCTTTAATGTCCTGAATAATAAACTTGAGTTTATTTATACTTGACTGAGAACCTTTTTAAGGTTAATTATTCTTTTTATATCACTTATTGCCATGTTATAAACATTATGTAACCATTTAAGTTAATAATGTTTGTTTTGTCAATATTTGGTTCTTATGTCGAAAGTTGTCTTCTTACAATTACATGTTGTTCATGTGGTCAAAGGTTATTTATATCCAGAATGAAATTCCCGATTTGGATATAATATGTATCATATATATCCAGAATATACATGTATTTATAATATTACATAATCATTTAGAGGTAAGAAATGAAATGCACCGTTCATGGAGACGGTAAGCCGTACGTACGCATGAACGCTACTTTCATTTCCCTGTCATATTAGTGGAATTAAAACTAAATGAGAGGTATGTATATTTTAATTCCAGAATTATATTCATCATTTAGATATATCATTAATTATATATATACATTATATACATGTAATTTTAATAGTACATTACATTTGGGGATAAGAAATGAAATGCACCGTTCATGGAGACGGTAAGCCGTACGTACGCATGAACGCTACTTTCATTTCTATCTCATACTTTAATGGAAATAAATAATAATGATATAGAGGTATATTATAATTACAGTATAACATCATATATAATAACTTTAAATCCATCCTTTACACGTCCCACATATGGTATTAACGAATCACATCACTTTGAGGGGGCAGTAGTCCGCACTTCCTTAAATGAAGATATCGTGTTAACCCATAATGGAAACCATAAAGGTATGACAAAAATGAAAAATACAGAAGTTTAAAGAAAACATAAACATATTATATATCATATATAAAAATAGTGACATCATAATGGCCACCTTTGAAGGTGTTAAATGAGTATTGAACAATCATCGTTTCGGGAGGCAGAATTTCGCCATCCACGGAAACCGTATGTTCTTTAACCATTTGATGTAGTTGTGTGAGAGTGTAGCTCAAATAAATATTATAACAAAATCCTAGTATATTGAATATACTGATGTTGTTACAAAAGAAGTAAATAAGAAGAGTTTAGAGGGTTGGAGATGCAAAATAAAACAAATGAACAAGAGAGAATGAATTACCTTTAAAAGTGTAACTCCCTCTTGATTTGAGCCTAAAGGCTTTCTTTGAAAGGATTATGCCCAAAGGTAATCCTCTAGGATGAGGAGATGGATGTGGAGAGAGTAATTGCGCAGGGTTTGGCTGAGCCAAAGGCTTGAGAATTGTGTGAAATGGGGTAGAGGTGGGGGCCTTCTATAAGAGGAGAGGAGGGGCACTTTTGGAAAGTATAGAAATATTACTTTATTTGAAAATGTGTTTCGGTTTTAAAAGGTCCCATGATGATATAATTCGTGGATAAGGTGATAAGGGTTAGAAATACACTCATAAAATTGGTTTTGGACATGTGTAGTTTATAGATTTTACATTATCTTTCCATTTTATTTAAATCGTCAAATAATGATGTCATCACTGCATCATTATTATGTCATATATAATTTAATTTATTTAATGTCTAAAAATTATAAAAAAAATACTATGATGTAGGAAATCTATTTATATTTCCAATGACTATTTATAATAAAAATGTGGACTTTTATAACCCCACTCAAAAATTATTTTAGTAAAACAATTTATGTTAGTGTCATTTTCACTATAACATTAAATAAAAATATATCAATGTCATTTTCCAACTAAAGTGGATCCATGGGGTCCCCAAGTTGGCCCATGAATTGTCTTGGTCGGAAATGACTCACCCAATAGGTGTAGTACAAGTGTAATGGTGTTTTCACATTCTTATAATACCATTTTTACCTTAAACTACACTAATTACCTCTAATCGCGATTAATGAAAAAAAGTTACTATTCACCAAAAAATTATTTTAATCTCATTGAACCACATTTTTCTTCTTAATGACAACCATGTATGTCGGATTTTCAAAATTCAATACACATTAGTGGTAAACTTTCATTTAACTGAAAAATCAGTTTGCTTGATTACCACTTAGTGGTTTCACTATTCATCAAAAATTGAAGTTTTTCAGAAAATTACCAAAAATTCACCCTAAGATATATTTGATATTCCGAATTCAAAAATGAAGTCCATTTTACAAAATTCAAAACATATAAGTCAAATTAATTAATTTAATAATTAATTCCCGCTGTCATGACAAATCGTGTGTTTTTGTGAAACAATAAGTATCAAAAGATTGACACCAGTTTAAGTCCAATTTCAAAGTGAAATTGATTCAATGACCACCATTGGATTAAGTGGTAATTTTTTTTTCTAATTTCACTTTAAAACCAATTAAAATAATAATCTAATCATATAAATAATTTAGATTAAAAAGAGGTTTTGAATTAAAATACAACATTTTACACTATTCATAAAAAAATGAACTTTATCAGAAAGGTACCAAAAATTTACACAAAGTAAATTTTGATGTCCCGATTCTAAAGAAGAGTTATATTTGGTCCAAAATAAAGTATAAGAGTGATCAAAACTATATTTAATGACATTTCACCATTAAAAGGTGATAAGTGAACCTTTAGTGAAAATTAGAGTATATATGCCCGTAAAATTGAACTCTTTCCGTATTTTAAGCTTTTATATTTTATTGGGTAAATGTATAAACATTTAAAAACATATCTAATCATATTTTAGTTATTTCTATCCATTCCCGCCAGTACAACAGCTACTTGTTAACTAACATTTAAAATAATATTATTTTATTACTAGTGTGCTACGTAAGTTTCAAAGAAACTCATCGTTGCGTATCGGGTACGCTATCGAACATCGCAACCCCTTTAAAATAAAATTAATATTTAATTCGTAAATATTAATAAATATGAAAATTATTTATTCTTTATTTACCTGGGATGTTACACCCATCATGGTGTATTTAATTTTATGATGATATGAATGTCCTAAAAAGCTTAATATGTCATAGATTAAAAATATTTTGTCATGATTCATACATCCAAACTGGTATTTTGATTATTATTTTGATTCATAATATAACTATCGTTTCTATCACTGTGTTTTTGGGGGTTATATAGTTGAATGAACCATATGAAAATCTGTTAACATATAATTTCATGGGAATGTTTCTATTGAGAATCCATATTAGTTAATCACTGGAGTGAAGGAAATTTTTATTGAGAGTTCACATTTTTTATAGAACCAGATTAACAAAAGGTATCCTAAGATAATATCATAATTACCAATTAATATAAGGTGAATGTTCACTATGAGATATGGTAATACATAACACAGAGGAAATAGTAATCAGTTTTCATTATGTAAAGAATGCTGTAATATACACTCATGTTAATATATTAGAAGAAGAAGATAATATTATTACAATCAAAAATAAAAAAATAAATAAAGTAAATTCAATGTGAAATTGAACTATTTGTTTAACTTATAGGATGATAATCATGGTCTTCCAAATATATCATTTAATTTTATATGATTTAGATGTGGAATTTATAAAAATTATGAAAATTATTGTCCAAAGGGAAAATATAGGGAATAGAAATAAAAAAGTGTTATGAGTAATGGTTATCTTTCAAACGATGATAAAACTATGAATTAAATATAAAATAATATATATAATTAAGGAATAAATTGAAGAATTACAGTTACTAGATTAAGGATAATGTTGAATAATCATAGTGCTTATGTAATTTGATTCAAAAATTATTCTACATGGATTCCAAAATATATAAGTTTTATTCACTATATCTTTTTATTTATGGATTTTCATGAATATGTATAATTTTATTATGACTATGAAAAATGATATAATGTCGATGTAATATTTTAAAAATTATGACACATGATTATGGTTTTATATCACTTAATATTTTTTGAATGTTGAAAAATGTTATTCTATAAAAAGATGATTGTTATGGGTAAATTAAATTTGATAGTACTGAATACATTATAACTAATTAAGGATTTGGTGAAAACATTGTTTATTCTATCCTGGATGGAATTCAAAGATTGTTGGTATTTGGAGAATATATCCAATAATATGTGTTATATGTATAGGATGAAGATTAATATATTTTTTCGATATAATTTTATGGTAATTAAGGTTATTAAAATGTTCAATGTGAATACATGATAAAGGAATGCATGTGTTTGGTATGTTACAATCAAGAGACACATTATTATATGTGGGGTATTATTTTCATGTTATGAAATTTGTTGACCTCAATTATAACAACTGAATTATGGACGTTTCCAAATGATAACCATATATGGAATGGTTTAAGTTGAATATTTGGATGATGTTTTAGATATTACTTATCTATATGAACATAAGTATTATTTATAATAAGTCAGTGACTAGTTTTCTTTTAGACTAATATAGTGGGAGATGACATAACTCACCTTGCGAAATGATTCTAAAGTAAAATTTTTGTCATGTTATCATTACTTTTGATGATATCAATGGATATTTTCATGATTAATTTTTTATGAATTTTTGGTCATTAACATTCTCTGGATCACTGATCATCATTTTATAATTGTTCGACATCTCACTCAACCAATAGTTGGATTTTATATATCTCTTCATTGTCTATGATATCACATTCTGCCTATGTTCTATAATGAGGAAACCTTGTTATAAGTTACTTTGGATAACTATTATTTTTCCAAAATATCATTACAATGGGATGTTTTATTATAAATATTGAAGAGCTGAATTTATATGAGGTTATTTTTAAATGTTAATCCATTGATGATAATTAATAATTTTTAGACAACAAATAGTTTTATGTAGGGTGTAATGTAACAATAGGATATTTTATTAAATATCATTTTTCTTAAATTTAATATTTTATTTCACTCAATGAAATATTTTATTAATAATAAATTAAACACAACACAAAAATAAAAATTAATTATAAAAAAAATACAATCTTGTGATACAGAAAACAATACAATAGATTTTGTTATATGAAACATTGGGTTATTGTGTGTCAGAAACACAATATTGAGTTTTAAGAAAAACACGATATATTATTAATATTAATAAAACATAATTATGATAACCTAGTCATTAAACATAGAAATATGGATACTTAAATATCTATATTTTTTAAACATATTTATGTAATTTAGTTTTACAAAAACAAAATATATTGATAAATATAATCTTAATTTTTTGAAATTTCATCACATGTTACAAAAATATTATTTTCTAAAAAATGATTCTTATTTCTTTTTTTTTGGAAAAATAACTAAAGTATTGATTTAGTTATTTTAAGAAATTAATTTTTTAAAATAATAATATTTATGGATATCATAATATTCAAATGATCATATGAATTTTTTTTGGTATTTTAGAAAATATTTCATTTGTTTAAAAAAAGTGATAAAAACTAAATTTTTACCAATTTTTTTTTAATAAATAGTTTATAAGGTTAAATTATTTTTTAATTTCATTTAAATTTAAATTATTTAAGTATATTATAAGTTCATAATATTTATTTAATTTTAATAAATTTTATATTGATATTAGTTATAAAAATAGTCTACACTTTTGAATATTTTGAAGTTAATAAAATTCTTTCTTAACACGTATTAACGTCTATTTTTAAATAAAAGTTTTAAAAATATGTAAATTTAATGACAAAAAATGTATTCCATATTATGAATCAAAATAATTTCTAATATATAATTTTGTAAATATATTTTTCTGACAAATATGAATAAATAATGTAAACAAAGTCTACAATTATGGTTAAAATGATTTACTTGGGGTTAAACAAGAATGATTAGAGAGGAAATAAATTAAAAATTATCTTTTATTTATTGAATGAATGTATCTCGAACATTGAAATAAACTTTTATATAATATAGAATCTCATCTACACATTATATTGAATATGACCTTGATAATAAGATATGAAAAAATGAAAATGAAATACATTTATAAATTTTAACATTTATAATTTTTTTATAGGGAGAATAAAAAATTTGTTAAGATTTAAATATTAGTTTAAAATAAATATATATTCCTATCATTATAATAATTTATTGTTAATTTTTTTTCAGTTATTTAGTTACATAAAATTACTAAGAAATTCGATTTTAATAAATATTTAGTTAATAAAATATAATGTATTTTACACTAAAAACAATAAAATTAATGTAAATAAAATTAATTATTATCTTTATTTCTTTTTTTAACATATTTATATCATGGTATATATGTGAGAATGAAATATATAACAATTATATCATTGAATTAATATTTTTTTACATTCAAATAAAATAAAAAATAAAAAATTGAAATTAATGTTATTTTATAATAAATGAGATCATATTAACTTATTTACAATCAGTAAATATCATTTCATCCTATAAACTATTTTTAATGGTTTAAAATTAATATATATAAAAATTAATTACCATTTGATTTATTATAAGGTGTATATTAACTATTAAATAGTAACATCTCGATTATTTTGGTTAAATTTAAGGGGGTGTAAGTGTTTGTTACTAGGGATTGTTGTAAAATTAATTTCCAGAACACATATTATTTATATTAAATAAAATAAAAATAGTATTTAGAATCAGTGTGTCAAATTTATCTAGTAACACTCAATTGAATTTTTACAAAATGGATAAATTAGAAAGGATAATATACTAGATACCGTAATGAAAAATGAAAATGGTAGTTATAGGGAATCATAGTTTTTTATGAATGTTTTGTTTAATAAATGGTTATAAATTTTTGGGGAGGTTTTTATTGACATCATCACCCCACAATAGCATTAATTATCAGGTTTTTAGACATTATCTAATATTTACGTCCCAATAGTGAATATTTTTAGGTATTTACAATAATTACACTCCCCATGAACTATAAATGGGAACACCCTATCATACCTTCTTCACACCTCAAAATAAATTAGAGTCAACAAATATGTAAAAAAAATCCCTACGAAAATTCCTTCATCTCATACATTATGCCTTATTTTTTTGTAGAAATCAATCCACTGATGGATTTAGTGTGGACCAATGGGTGATACTTGAAGAAATGGTAATTTTATTTAATGATCGGGTTAATTATATTAATTTTTCAAAAAAAATTAATTTTTATTTCACTATGATGATATTAAATCCTTTATATATTACATATAATTTTAATTTTTATGATAAGTTCTTGACATCGAACCACACACACCTCAATAAAATGTGATTTGAAATCATCATTCAGGACTATGAAGGATTATCACCTCATGAACTGATGTCGTTTGTTTTTTCATTTCTACCTCTGATGGATAGAAATAATTATTGAAATAATAAATTTATATTATATTTTCGATAATTATTATGGTTTTTTAATTTTTTTAATTTTTATATCGAACATACCTTTATGATATCCATTTTGTTGAAATGCGATAATATTGCCTGTCTGTAGGGTAGACTACTGAATTACAAAGAGATTTTATTTATTCATTATTTACATTAAATGTATTATGAATGGTTAAAATAAAAATATATTATATATATGACATAAAAATTAAACATGAATTATGAAGAAAATATATATTATTTAAATTATTTTATTTCAATATGATATGAATATGGGAGCAACATGCATGTGTATGTAGGTTATAATATCTATATGAACAGAGTATTTCATTTCCAATCAATAAATATAATGGATCACTATAAAATTTATATGTAAAATAAATTTGATATTGATATCATGGATTAAATTATGGATATTATAAATTATGACCATTGTAAAATAACCAAACAAATAATAAATCAATTCACAGAAAAAATCAATATGTTAGTAACTTAAAAAAAACCTTAACAATAAATTTCTTATAAATGGGTACTACAAAGGGATAATGAAAAAGTATATTGTATGATATATATATGTATACGGTTTTGTAAAATATTTATAATAAACTTATATTTTCACCCATGAGATTTGAACTTGTATTAGGGAAGCAAAGACCAAAGGTAAGGGGATATACAGACTCACTTTTATGTTTGAGTGAAATATGTCATATTCACCACTCATTAATTTTTTGTGGATAATATAATACTATATGAAATGATGATATAATTCTTATAAATCATTTCATGATAATTATTTTTTCTACCGATGTTATTCTTTCGTTGTTATTCCATTATAAATCTTACTCAAGTAGAAAGGGATATTGGTCTCAATTTTCCTTCAATGAGAAATATTTTATGTTATAAACTATATAACCTTAATAGGTTTATATATATATCTTTTAAATGTAATATCATGAAATTGTTTAATCTTCATTATATTTAAATATCCATATAACATTATTAACTCTTGGGTCTTGAATCTGATGTTACCCATGATTTAATTCATTAATGTTACAATATCATCATTAATTAGAATTTTTTATAATTCGCATCAAATGATAATACATGTTTTATATATATGAAGAACTAAAATTAATTTTACTCTCATATATTTATTTAATATATCATCATCTAATGGTACCATTTTTCCATTAATTGGTACATAAATTACCAATAACATTCTTTAAAAAAAATTTGAATTTCGTTCTCCCTTCAGTAAGAAATATATGTTCCTCTAAAACCATATTTTAAAAAATTGATTTCATATTTTTTTATCATATTAAATAGGATTAAATAAATTAGTTTTATCAAAAAAAATGAATGGAATTTAAATTTCATTTTTAATATACTTTTATATTAGATTTTATGTGAAATATAAAAAAAATTGTTTTTAACATGAATATCAAGAATAATATTTCCAAATATTAAGATCAATCAAGGTTCTCAATAATCAATTAGATAGTTATAATATTCTTTTTGAATAGAAAATTCAATCATATATTGGAAATTTTTATATTTAAAATGTATTATTTCAAAAGAAATATATTTTTAAAAGATTATATATGTATAAATTATTTTTTTATAAAAAGAATATTTTACTTATTAAATTTTGTAAAATATTTTTAAGGCTTCAGTTATAAATTTTCAATTTTATTTCAAACTAATATTATTTCCTAAATTATTTATTTTTTAAAAAGGTATTTTCGAAATAGGGTTTTTTTCATTAATAAATTTTCCAAATGACCAATGAAAATAATATTCTATATATGGTTACATTTTTTGATGTCACCCATGACCTGTTAGGAAAATTATCCGATGATACCATTCATACAATTTATCAGAATAATCTAGGTTTTCATAGAATTATGTTTATGAAACATGTTTCTATTTCCTGTTTTATACCATGGTAAAATTCATATGAAACAATGTTTTTAAAATGGGTATGTCTAAAATGAAATGGTTATGAAACTTGTCAATTTTTTTAAATTATTATATGATTGAATGTTTTTATACCCATTTCATTTCATGTGATATGATATAATGAATGGTAATTATAGTTTTTAATATATAAATATGGCTTTCATTATGTGTTGGGTGGGTCCTATATATCCCTCCAATGCATTGGGTAATGATGGATAACATATGATTAAAAATGTTATGTTTGAACCACATTATATATTCAAAATGTTATTCATGAAATGGATTATATATTCAAAATTTTAAACATGAACCAAATTACATGTTCAAGGAATTATATGTGAGCGTGATTTCATGTTCAATATGTTTTTATTAAACCTGATTACTTATTGACAATGTTATGTGTGAACATGATTACATATTCACTATATTATTTATAAAATTGATTTCATGTTCAAAATGTTATGCATAGACCTTCTTTCATGTCTATAAGTTTATGTGAGGTCCTTCTTTCATGTCCATAACATAATAACTCAACAATTTTTTTTTAATTGTTATTATTATTATATAATATTATATGTGTGACACATATTAATTTCTTCTTACGATGTTATAATCTAATTACTCATTTCATTTGATTTTGTTATGATTAATTTATTATGAACTTATAATCTCAATTCCATGACTCATGATTTTGATCTTTGATATATAGTGTATGGTTTTTAGTGACATTTCATTTTTTAATACACTTATTATCATGTTATTATTAGGCGTCTCCCTTTTCTACAATTAATGATAATTTTATCCCACCCATTCTTCTATTTACATTTATATAGTTATATATAAATGTAACTATGTAGTAATAAGATGGGTAATATCATTATGGGATTCATTGAAAATATAGTGTTAATTAAGAACATTATGTTACAAGATTATAAATAAAAAAAATATTATGGACCCCTTGTTTGTGTTCTTGTAATGTATTTATATTCATTTTAAAAGTTGTAATATCCATGTGTTCAAAGACTAGGTCACTATATAACTAACATAATGTAATTACGTAACTCATAAAATATTAACCATACAAGGTAAAAAATCAAAATAAGTTAAATACATAATGGGAAAATATAATATATTTATAGATGATAGACTATAATATATTTTTGATTTAATTGTGTATGTATATAGTATTCATAGTTCATAGAACTGTATGAAATTAATCCAATATTTTTTCATGATAGATACCTATATCTATATGACACAATTGTTCTAAAAATAAAAGACAAGTTTAATGAGAATATTTCTTACATTATGAATTATCAACAAACAATTAATATGTACATCGACTTTATAAATATCATTACCCAAGACCCTATTCACTCACTTGATCAAAATCTTCCATCATATAATACCTAATGTGTTCTTTATAAATAAATAAGATGTAGTAGTTCTTATCTTTAGTAGTCTTGGATGATATTCTAAAAAAATGTATCATTTAGAATTAGAAACATCATTCACTTACTTGAAATATCAAAAAGACATATACAATCTATTAACAGGCAAAAAAATTAATCGATTTATGGATATTAATTAACAGATGTTATGATCACTCTCCAAAATTATCCCATGAATCTGGAAATACTAATTCAATGAATATTAAGATACAAATTTATAGATAAGTGGTTTTTCCAACCCATTGATATAATATCATTGATATTCAAGTACACTATTTTTATTTAAAGAAACAAATAAATTCTAACTGAATCATCGATTTTTCTAAAATAATAATATAAATTAGATTTTTCTAAAATATCGTTAAAAATAATTTTGTCATCTATAATATGTTTTTTGGTCTTATAAACTGAACAAAGATATAAACAAATAGAATCAAGTATATAAAATTAGTAAATTTATTATTTCTATATTCATCAATACAATATATACGGAATAATATATTTGATAAAAATCATTCAAATATAAAACATTTCAAAACTCTTTGGGAACACCACGCTATAACATTAATATTTTTATTATATATAATGGACCCTGATCAATATTTTCATCATGTATTGAAGTGATTCTGAGAAACATAACATGGAATAAAAAATTATTTTGAATATTTTATCTATATATATTTGGTGAAGTTTGATTAGAAGACTAAAATATATGACGATACAATAATGATTTTAAAAATAAACTTTATATAATCATGAACATAAATTTAAGAAAATATATACAATACTTCTGGATACATTACTCTGTATAAAAGTAACTTGTATAAACAACCTTGAGAAAATGTATCTGAAAATGAATCTTAAATTTAGGAAAAAGTTGTATGATTCCAAACAATGGAATTTAAAACTAACAATGAATGATGTTATAAAAATAATTAAAAAGAGAAGAAAAAATGAAAATTTATAGGAACTAATAAGAGTCTTAAATAATGAAATACACTCTTTAGAAACATATATGGAAGATATAATATAGTTGAAACCACATATTTACCTTCTTTTATTATAAGAGAAGACAATTTATTGAATGATAAATGATAAATATTATACATTCTTAAAAACATTTGGTGTTATTCAAAATTTTATAAAAATTAAAATATATTTCTCAATTTAAATTTTACTCATACTTTTGTTGATATTTTGGAAACTACTACGTTTTTGATAACATTATAATAATAGTGTTTTGAAATCGAAATGTGGTCATTAATAATTTTTAATTTATTAATTAATATTTTTAACTATGTATAAATAATTATCTTGATTTTTTAATATATGAAATTAAATATAAATTTTCTAAATTAGTAATTTTAGTGATTCAATTAATTCATAAATCAATTATGAAAATATGAATATGATTTTGTATCTTATAAAAAATAAATAATTCAAATTAAATGATTTAGATGTGGTCCATATGGTATATACAATTTTTTACCCATAAATAAAATTTATGAGATCATACATAATATTAACATCAAATATGATCCTATATGAGAAAAAATAAATGGGAAAATTGTTCATATGGACAATAATGATATGAAAGAGTTTCCCCACACAGCAATGAAAAAAATATATAGTTTATTGTAAAAGGAATTAATAGGACATAAGTAATATATTTAAATTTAATATTTACATTTAATAGAAAATATAGGTAATATTGGGTTATTTATTGAAATATAAGGTTATTGAAATTACTGAGGATGATAAGAGAGTTTGAATGATATTTAAAATGATGAATAAGAATTATAAACACTTAATTAACAGATACAATTTTGTAATTTCCCAGTGAAGACCAATACAAATCCAACATAGGTATTAAAAATAAGAATTTACTAAAACATATTGGTGATCGATCTGTCCTATCAAATTACATTATTTTTTGTAAAAAATAAAGATAATCAACATAATTAATCTATTAATATTTCATCCATAAATAATCATAAACTTAGATTATGGGTTATGGTAAAGTAATTAATCACCAATGAATATATTAGATGAATGAAGATACCATGTAATAATTCCACTTTTGGGTAGTATCATATGAAGCAATAAAAATATAAGGGTGTGAGACACATCACATTTATGACGAGAATGATGATTCCTAATTTCCATCAAATACATTTCTAATTATAACACTGAAAGGATTATATACAACATTTCATTATCTTATATATATATATATATATTCTTTATATATTAAATTTCATCATAATATTAATATAATTAGTTGTGATTCATTGTTTTGTCATGTATTACTCATTACTTCCCCTACATTGATTCGTATGATTTCTTATATGGTGAAAGGATATCATTGATATCGTCACCATGATTAAAAATATTGATTATGGTGGTCATGAACTTCGATAATAAACTCCTTATATTACATTAATACATTAGGTTATTGAGGATAATATGTGGGTGATATTACCTCATAATTATCTTCCCTCAATCGTAATATAAATATTAAAATTTGGAATCACACCCACTACCAATCCAACCTTTATATATTGGATTTATTTGTTTTATAGGTATGTAAATTATTGTTTATGATCACCTATGATGTTGGTTTGATGATAAAATAGGGTAATTATAAATATTTATTTAAATTTACATCATAGATAAAATAAAATTGTGTATAACTGGATAAACACACATAGTGGTTAGACACCAAAACCAAGGGAAAATGATTAATAATAATATTTAAGGTATAATTATGTTGTATCAACCTTATTTTATACAAAAAATTTTGTCATTTTCATTATAGTTTTATTTAATGCTATATTTTTCATCACAACAAACTTTTCTTCTTCCACCATGCCTTTAAAAAAATATACGATTTTTAAAAAATGTTTTGTTTCCATCAACACTTTATGAGATAACCCTAGCTAGTGCCAATAAATTTCATTCTACGATTTACATGTAAATTTTATATTTATGTGTATATTCTATGTCTCGCATCATTGGGAAAAAATTTTTGGTGCAAGAATAAAATATTTTTATTTTAAGAAAAATCATTTATTTGTTTCTTCTATTCATTTTTCATAATATTCCCTATTTATTTAATTCTATCAGTATTTGTTTCCTATTATACATGTAAGTAATTAATATTTGATCTTTACTCAATTATATATCAAAAAGTATAATGAATGATTTTGGATATTATTAAAAACACCTGCTATGGTTAGTGAATCCCACTAATCCATAATATTTTAAACTTATCCATTTCTATTAAAACTAGAGCATGATGAAAATTTACTACCCTAAACCACGTGAACCCTATAGACCATAAGAACATTATGTATAATTTAATATAATATAATAGTAATATTATCCAATACTCATATAATATACCCCACCACTAAGATAATAGTTATGAAAGAACTGCATTGGATTTAATGATTAACTAATTAGTGAATTAGTTATTGACAAACAAGAAAAGAAAAAAAAATTCAAATATTATAACTCCTTGAAATTTTTATTATGATTTCCAAAAATACTTTTGAATTAACATCAAATAGGAAAAGAAGCTGGTAATTCATGGGGATGTAGTGATTAATATAATCAATTGGTTGAAGAAAAAAATTTAAATACTCACTCCCACAAATTTATAGATTCTATCAGAGTGAATACGTGGTGAATAAGGTACAACTGATAATATATTTCATTGATATTAGCTAAATCTTGATTTCCATTTTTTTAAAAAATTTGGAAAATACATATGAAGACATACCATTAATGTTTTTTCATTTTAAATTCTTCACATTTAGATTAAAACATATATTAAGTGGAATAAAAGTAGATTTTTGGATTTAAAAAAATAATTAATTCACCACTATTTTATACTATATAGACCCCTATATAGGAATTTTTATAGTGAATGAACACATGGATGAACCACTCAATGAAATAAAAATTATATTTTAATCATTTTTTGATAGTCATTGTGTCATGATATTCATTATGTCTTCCTTTATACTGAAATAATATATTGGTTAAAGTTTCACCAAATCCCAAATATTTTAAAGGAACAACTAACAAACACCCATTAACAGAAAATGATGATACAATTACATGGAAATGTGTATCATATCATTGAAAAACATGTGATAGGGCTGCTGAAAAAAATGAAGCGTATCAATTATTACTGAATTTAAGATTTTTAACATTTTCAAATAGATTTATTTAATTATTTATTACATTTTATTACAACATAATTGTAACATATATATATTAAATTAATGCGAGTATGAAATAATTCTTATAGTGGATCTAGATTATAACAACTTGTTCTGGGATTCCCTCCACAAAAATCTGATCTAGGATGTGACATATCTTGGAAGGAAATCATATTCCCAACTAAGAGTAATCTAGTGAATGGGAATCAGGAACCACTTTTTAGAAACATTATACCGAGGTAAGTATGACTAATCCATGTAAAAAATTAAAATTCATCAAGACCTCCATATATAATATATTATAAAAATTAAATTACCATATATTCAAGTTATCAATTTAACAATTAATGTCAGAGACAAAGAAACCTAAAAGGGTAGGGGATAAATAGGATGAAAGAAAGAGAGACTGGAATATTAGAATAGTTTATTGAATGAACATGGATTTTAAAAATTATAATAATCTAGAGATCCATATGGAATTGCATAATGGTTTTACAGAAAGTGCACCAACCATGTGCCAATTTTATCAAAGGGAAGTGGTAGGCCACTCAATTTTCAATGAGAGGTTCACTATTATTAATATAACTGTATAGCCTGGAAAATTCCACTATCTAGGTAGTGTGGTCTGAGTGCATAGAGAACATGGTTACCTCTGGATTTTTATCATCCATGCACCAGGTTCTGTCGAACAAAAATTCTATACTATTCATGAAAAGTACCAAATTATGATATAGAATAAAATTTAATTTTATAAATAAAATAATAAGTACAAAAAAAGTACACCATGAATGTGATAACAATGTTGAATATCTTCTATCACCACTTATGTTCCCAATACAACCCTTACATGAAAAAGAATACCATGTGGAAGGATAGAAAAATAATGGGTCACACATTAAAATCAATTCCTCTACCTATTGAATAACATATTATTTTTAATATTGTTGACATCATTTTTTACATTTCTATTACAACTCCCTATATCCCATTCCCAAATTTTTACATTAAGGAAACAATAATTTGTTTCTTTAATGAAAATAAAACCCTTACATGATATGATTGTGTATTATTCTTGTAAACATCAATGAATATGTTGGATAATGAAGTAGAACACTCTTTTTTAATTTTATATGGTTATCTCCCCCCTCTTTTAAAAGTTTCAATATTTTTTAAAAAAAATGTTGACATTATTATTTATATTTTTTAGGATGACCTGATTGACCATAACTAAAGTCATATCATAATATTTCAATTTTTTGAATAAACTAGGAAATATTCTTCCTTAAAAATAGTATACTCAAATAAAATATTGTCAGCATTTTTATTTGATTTATTAGTAACTTTATAAAAAATGTATGGGTATATAAATTTATTTAGTACCAATTATAGGATTCATTTTTATGAAATACTATAATTTTAATTAATTGTTTTTTTGGTATATTTTGAGATTAAAATATTGATATCAATTATTATCATAAATTATAAAACCCAATTTTAATTTTTTCATATTTTTTGGGTTTTAATTTTATTATATTAAATAATTAATAATGTGATTTTTTGAAATTCATTTAATAAAATATAATTTTTTGGCATGAAATTAATTTCAATGAAATGAAATAATTTTCTAATTATTTATAATCTATAGTATAAGTAGTATAAAAATATAATTTTGATATGTTAATCTATCTAATTTCTTTTTTAGTGTATTAGTTCATGTATTAATATAGAGAATTCATTGATTATTTTGGAATTTATGTTATTCAAATGTGATATTAATTATATATACCATCATTTTACTTAGAAATCACTTTTAAAATTTCATTTTATCCATTATTAGATTTTGATCTTCATTAAGTCTTATATACCAAGAACCATGAGTTTGATCATCCACAATACATGATATATTACTTTCAATAGCATTTTTGAGAGTGTATTTTATTAGTAAAATCTATGTAATAAGTCCTATGATTTAATTTACATGTTTATGGTACATTAAATGTTAATTAGGCAGAGACCTTGCAAGATAAATTTCATCATTTTATTTCTCATTCCCCCATTATCTACTATATAAAATTATATTAAAAAAAGATATTCAACACATAAAAATGATTTATAATAATATATTAACTATAAATTCAATGAAAATGATGTTTTAGGTTCTTTATAAATTTATATATAATATCCTCGATAAAACATTAACATCCTCATCATAAATTTTAAGTAAATTCATTAATTCATGCTGTATTCATTTGGTTTCAAATGTCTTGGGGATTTTTTATACTCATTTGATTCCCTAATGTATTTATTTTAAAGATAATACAACATGTAAATTAAATAATTTATAAGTAAATTATAACAATTTCATATATCTTGGTGTTTTCATATATTTAATGAACATCGACCCACATATAGGGGTATTGCTTAATGGAATCAGAAAATGACATCATTTTGGTAAGGGTTAGTCAAACACATCATATTGGTAGTGTAAAAATATTTTATACTATGTAAGGGTTTTAAATGTATTATGTACTATTATTTAAACATATACCTTGGATAAATAACAATATACATTAGTTTGTCTTTTGGTATAGTGATTTTTAATTGAGTTTCCTAAGTGCACTGCATGTATAATATATGGATTTTTCCTGAGGCATAAGGGAAACCCAAGGTTTTTAATGGATTAGTATGGGATACACATGCACCATGTAAGGGAAAACCACACAATGATTTAGTGACCCACCTTTTTCAAATAATGTTTATGGGTTCGACATGTTCTTTTTATTGGTATAAAAAATAGTGTATGGGTAGGCCATAGTATTTGAAGGATTCGTAAGGATATTCGTCCACTGTGTATATTTACAAATTATTGGGAGACTTATGAATGGTAAAAACCCTTTATCCAATCATGAATGTAATGATATACATAATGGTCATACACATTACCATTGCACAATTCCCTTCATGTAAAAATACAAGATATGAAAACCAGATTTATGTTCCCCCATTGTAAAATTTACCTGTAAATCAATTTTAATGATTTTAAATATATGAAATCATCGATATTGAGTATTTATCCTATTAATTATGTTAAATAATAAATTATATTATTTTAATACTTATGAGTTAAATATCTAGTTATATATTGATAAATTAAATGATATTTTATTTTCATAGTTTATTCTACCAATCATAATGCCAATAGTTTTTTACATACTCGATTATATGCTACATATATTTTCATGATAATCATTAATAAGTATTTAAACATCCAAAAAATTGGGTGATCAATATCATATTGTTCAACCATTTCATTGATCATAAGTCAAGGTCATTCTACTGTTTCTTCTTGATGATCCCTCATTAATGTTATACAGAAATGTTATTAAGATTTGTGATTTCCTATGGAAATTAATATTCCAATAAACTATTAATTAATGAAAAAACTAAACAATATTTCCAATTTAATATCAATGATTTTTTATAAAAAATAATAAATAATTTTAAATTTTTATGGTGTGTGTGATGAAGTTCCATTTGAAAAGGATTTTGATATAATATTTAATTTTTCTAAAATGTTCTCTATATGAAATGATTAATTTAAAGCATGGTTCTATTTAAATAATATCACATGAAATGAATTTTGATTTTATTTCAGATTTATTGACTTATAATGCATCATATTTTTTAAAACCCCATCTTTTATTGTTATTTGAGATGTATGGAATTATTTTTTAATATAATACTTTGGTGTTAACTTTTTAAATGAATGATTATATATTTTTACAATAACTATTATATGGGGTACCCTTTCATCCCTTTAATGGGGAGTTATCAATATAAATAAAAAAATAAGGCCTTCGGGCCATTCGGGCTAAAAAAATTATTCATTTTTTAGAAATGTAATGGAATGTTTTAAAAAAATAATTTGGGAGGATTTGACATGAATGAATTAATGATTTTTCAAAAATATATAGACTGTTTGAAATAATTTATATCATTATAAATTATTTATTTTCCAACAAGAATATCGTGGACATTGTAGTTAGTTCGGAAGAACACATGTTGTCCATTGATATTCTATTCCTAAAATAGAGATCTAACATCTGTATATTCTAATATTAAAACGTATGGGTGATCATAATTCATAAAAGTGATTATTCCTTAGGAATCTTCTCATTTTCCATAGTCGTAGTCTTCTTTATTTAATAACTGGTCATGGAAAATGTGTACACCATGATCCATACATTGCTAAATTTATAAAAAATACTTATATAACACATGGATTTGTTAAACATGGTGGTATGACTAATTTATTTATTATTGATAATGAATTTTGAGACCAGTGTTATGAAATGTTATATTAATTCATATTTAGATCATACAATATATTCTTACACATATTGATTAAATGTTATATTCATCCTATCATTGATGTAAAATAATATATGAAACATATTTTTTATTTTCGTATGACATTTTCCTCATTATAGTATTAATATGAACTATGTAACTAATTTTGTGATATTTTTTGTATAAAAATAAGTATGAAAAGTTTATTTTATATTAATTTCTATGTGAAATTATTGGTGAAATCCTACTTGGATTTTTTTTGTCACGCCCATCCTTTTCCTTTATCCATTTGTTGATAATCTTCAGATAGATCTAGTTAAGGTATAGAATATTATTTGAGGTTGTGGGTGTTCTTTATAGAGGGACCATTGGAGTTGGTGATTAAAGGTTGAGTTTTTTCCCCATACTACAAAGAGATCATGTTGTAACATTATTTTTGAAATGAGTTAATTTTTCATGTTTTTATATGTATTTTTGTTTCACTTTGGATATTTGTAATGGAATAATAAATGATTAGGTATTTGTACCAATTATTATTATTTTTTTTGGCTATAATAGTTGAGAAATATCCCACCAATATTGGTGTTTCTATATTCATAGGAAATATTTTCTAGCCCATGGAGATCTAGAATGCCCTTTATGTAGTTTCATAATGGTTTTTTGCACCATTTAAATAAGTTTTATTGACAGATTCATGTAAAATTGTCATAAATAGTGATTGAGCCACTAATTTGATATCTCTATGATGTTTGAGATGTATTTTTAGATAGTAGATAAGATGTTTGGGACCTAAATGTGTATGTTATGACTGAGTTCATAGACTTTTATCATCATAATGATACTTATTTTTCCATGGTATATTTTTAAAATCATTATTTAAAAATATTTGATGGAATTGTTGTATTCATTTCCCAATAGTTGATCTATATTTTTTGTATCCTTATCGAATTATTATTGATATATTTATTGATGTCACATCTCATGAATGAATTTTTATCTGTTGATATTAAATAGGACCATGCCCCCAAAGAGTTCATTTAAATAGACATTACACAGGGGATACCATTGATCTACAGCATGTAAAACCTCTAGTAGATCAAATCATTTAGATATCGTTGGAATGTGGTCCATGAACTATGAATGTTAGCTTAACCCTCTCATGCTTAGGATGTATATTTTATAACTGAAAGGGGTCATAGAAGACAATATTCCCCAAAAATTCATCCATTTTATCCCCCATATTTCTAGTTTACAAATCAACCTCAATAGTTTTATTATAGGTTGAAAAATGATGGGAAAATAAATTATTTCGTGGATATGGATGACTATTTTAAGATTAAATGTTTTTCCTTTATGATTGATATTTCTAGTGGTTGGGGTTGGGAATCCATATTTGTGATGGGAATGAAATCAGTCTCATAGTGGAAAGATATAAATAATATTTCTAAATGTGAGTTCTATCCATAATCATTATTTCTGGATAAATAAATATTGTTCCTTACACAGTAGAAATGAAATCAATTTGTGACTCATTATTCACACAAAATTACCAAGACAGTTAACCTCCCACCAGAGGAGGTATAAAATGTGAAGTAGAAATATCATTGATTTGTAATCTATATTGAACTCATTAATTGAATAGATGTTATGTGATTAGGGCTTTAAATACATTTTAATGTTCTACATATATCCTCAATATTATAAGATTACTTGTATAGAAATGTAGGATTTATAATAGTTATCTTACTCCATGTGTAATTTTTAGTGTAAAATTTAAATGGATTCTTATTTGGGATGTGTTATGTGGCATAAAAATATACTAATTTCAGTCTGCTCTCTAGAAAAAATCATTCAACCAGAATATACTGTGGGATTATTGGACATATGAATCTTTGATTCACTGAGGAATTAAATATATAGATCAGTTTTAGTAGAAATGGCAACTTACATAGGTTTATTCACATATTAACTTCTCCATGTATTAACGAGGTATCATAATGACAAGAGTATATATGATAAAGTAATGTTATTAAAAAACTAATGGGTTCATGGAATATTTATCTGGAATTAAAATTATTTATGTAGTAGACGAGTCTCCAGTGGAATATTATGTGGTTTATGTGATGTTTATAGTTTCAATTATTATTGATTAATATATTTTTATCACATTATTTGATACTAGTGACTATAATAATTCCTTATATATTCATATTGTGTAATTGATGAATATTAAAATGGAGATCATGAAATATCTATTAGATATTTATACACATTTTTCAAAGAAGATAGTGGAGGAAATTATATGACCATTGTGTACATTCTCTTTATTTGAGGTTGATATATATTAGTAAATTTTATTTATGGATACAAATAATCATGATTTCATTATTTTGGTGGATTATATAACCACTCATAAATCTTGTATCAACTACTATCTATAATGGACTACATGTACTAGCCTCAATGGTGTAACATCCCTCATTTTTAGAGAGGCATGTAAACTAATGTGAATTTTCAAAAAAATATCGTTCTCTATTTTTAATGTTACCTAGAATACATATATTTATTTAATAGAGTATAAGATTCATTCATCGTTGGGAGATCCATATTTTAGAGATAATTGTGAAGGGACACTATTAGTGCTCAATTAATTCTAAACATGAGACTCAAATGTTCTAGGAACTCAATGCACTTCAGGATGATTCACTGTTAGACTGAATCGTGTGAGGAGGGTGAAAATACCATCTAATTTATCACATTAAATTGATAAATACATTATAAATGGCTTGTGTCTGGTAATTAAAACTATGTTTTTAGACCATGTGAGGGGGATCATTTGGTAGTTCTTATTGCACAATATGAAAATGGTTTTGAAAACCATAAGGCCAAAACATGTAACTACAAAATTAAATGGTAAATAAATATTTTCCCCCTGATGTTTTAATTAATAGCTAACTCTTCTTCTATCATGATTTTTCCAGTACCTAATCGAATGATGATCCTCTTAAATAGATCATATTCTTTTTGATATCTCCCCCATCTGATTTCTATTTTCATCACCATAAAATGATTTGGAAATATATTGGAAGGATCTCTAATCACCTTCGGTTTCCTATTTATTTATCTTCCCCTATCCTCCCCTATTTTGGAGAAATATCATATGATCTATTTTAAGTATTTTTTTCCATTAATTTTATTTCACACTTTCTAGATTCATTCATGGGATGAACCTGAATGGGAAGAGTAAGATGGGACTAAAGTAGATATTATATCTCCTTTACCTAAAGCCTCATTGAATTTTTATCAAAGGTTGTTTTATGCATTATGGTTTCTTCAGTATCAACTCAACAATTTTTAATAAATTTAATTACTATTTTTTTTCATGGATAATGGGTCCCTATATAATTGAATAAAAATGTCATTTAATTTTTTCCTCGACACTGATCATCTATGTGGGTGTGAAATCACTTAATATATTAAGAACATTATGCTTGGTAAATATTTTCATTATTAAAAATTAGGTGTCTGAATCATAATTTATTAAATGAAATGGATTAAGAACACCATAAGAGAAATATTAGCCCAAGTGAGTTACCCCCTTATACATTATTCCTGAGTTCAAATTTCATGAATTAAATGATTTTGGGAACATGATTAATATGTTTAATGTGGTTAATTTCAAGGTAGATTGAGTTAATTATTTATACATCATGCCTTGCATTCATAGACATATGAACATGATATAAGGGTCTTTATTTAATAAATACCTAGATGGGATTATCATGATTTGTAATTGGGACAAGCTATGGATTTTGGATTCACTTGGAGTGATATTTTGTATGCATTGGACATGCTCATTGGGATGAATAATTATTACCCCATGAGTGATAACAGCTCCATAGGGGGAGTCCATATGGATGAAATTGATGAAAACATGGTTTTACAATGCCCTGAGTGATTATCAATCCTATTATTAAGATTCCATGGGTGGGCATAGAGGGTCATTCTTATATAATTCGAATACTGATGTGAGGGATTATTTTTACTATTTTACATGGATGGAATCCACAGTGTTGGGATTTTATAGAGCTCATGTAGCGACGTATGTGATTCCTTTATGGACCCCCATATATACAATCACAAGTATATCTTTTAATTATAAGGATTGATTTTTTTAATTCAAATAATTATAAATTATAATATCAGGGACATTTAATTTATTCCAAATCACATGTTTAGGGTTGATCCTCTTTTGATGCTTGATTTATGTTGGCTAATAATAACCCTAACATAGTTCTTTAAAAGTTTCACCTAGGTTCACACATTTATCTCATGCCAATGCAGGTAGTTTCTGTTGGGTATCCATGTATAACTAGTACCAACACATTTTATTTATTTATCATTTAGTATTTATTAGGTATATATTCAGTTCTAATTTCATATTAACAAAGCTTATTTTTGCAGAAACTGTTTTTGGTAGCCTATAGAGTATATGCCACACCCTGCTCTAAATAACATGGGTACTATAGTAGAATTCTTGATTGTGGGTGTAGATAATGGGAAACATCCTTCATTCGATGTTTGATTCTGAGTACTGGTACGATATATGATATGAGAGGATTGAGCCTATGTGTAAGATACTTGTAGTGATAGGTTTCACTCATAAATTTTCACAAATAATGTGGTATATTTCTATTTTCCCATTATATTCTCTACAATATTATGGTTTAGATACATGTATAATTTATAGCTATTATATATTCATCTTCAACCTATTCGGTAATATTAAATGATTTGTTATTGTTCCACTATTATTTATTTATTACAAATTTTGTTTCGTAATATTATTTATATCCCTATGTTATACATTAAAATGAGAGGGAATAGTCTCCCAAAAGATTCAACCTTGGACCTTACAGCTTTTGGGCATCCTTTGGCAGATGTGGAGGAACAAATGAAGTCTTGTGTCCAACTATCTCAGGGATCTACTTATGGATGGTAGGATGGGAAGATAAATAGTGTATCAATTTATGTTTTTTATTTATATCTTACTAGTTAGTTATAAGATAGTTAAATGTTATGTAATTGAATTTTGTAATTATCCTATGTCTGGTAATTTCTATCCAACGTATAGATGGAAAAGAAATTACTTGTGAATAAATATTGTGGCTTCTTGTTTCACCTATTCTAGATGAATATATTTTACATTTGGGATACCCACATGTTTTGTGATGTTATTACACATGATATTTTTATGATATAATTTATTTATGTATGATTTATGAGACAAGTTAGTATCTTGATATTATTCATACTAGGTAGTTGAGAATTCACAAGTCAAGCATTACTCCATTCCATATTTACATTAATACATGCTTTTCATTTATTTCAAGTGATTTTTGTGAGTGGTTTGATTATTTATGATGATATTTTCTAATGTTTATTTCATAGATAAAATAATTCAATTAATTATGGTTACAAAAACAATATAAATAGTTTTTACAACATAGATTGATTATTCCTCTGTAATTGATTAATTATATAAGTTTTATGCATAAATCAATGGCCCTATAGACTATAACATTTGAAAATGAAATTTATGAAAGAAAATTTAAATTTATCAATCATGTAATTCAATAAATTATGAATTTTTATTAAATTAATGAAATAATTTATAAAATATATTATATCTTGATCCAGGCGGTAAAGGACACATCATAGTTACATGAAGTACCAATTGGTATTAATAATTAGCATGGGCACATGAAAATTTGTAACGGAGAATAATTTAACTGGACTAAGATACACACACATATATATATAACTATAAAATCAAAATAATTGAAAAATTTAAAATAAATTGGTTACTTATAAATAGTGATGGATTTTTTATTCAAAGGGTGTCTTACTCTACGCCATAAAATTAACAATTCATATACTAGAAAAGTTTCTATTATATATGAGTCCACAACCCTTACCCAACATTATTAGTGGTGAACTATGTAGAATTTACTATGAAATCACTTAAAATTATTATCATTATAGCCTTTATATAGGATCATACACAGCGATATGGGCATAGTTTTTAGTAATTCATTGTAGTTGTCCTTTCCTACTATCAAAATTTCTATCTGTTTCTAAATCATATGTTTGGCATTCCACTTGAAATATTAAAGATACACCATTATGAAATCCTCATTTATTAAATCATGAGGGGTTTTTATGACCATTTTCCAGAATTGGTGGTTCCCAATCCACCACTATTAACCCCATTAGCGACACATGAGGATCTTCTCTTAGATATTCCAATGAGAGATGATTCTTCATTCCAATATAGCATATTCTTTATCATGTATTCTGACCATAGAGCTTTGAACTATCCCATACAATAGAGGAGTTGTAATGGGAAATAAAAAAATAAAATTCTAAAATCAATGGTTGATAGAGGACCTCTTGATATTGATTCACAACTTGTGGCAATGGTATCAATATTTAATCATTTCAAGAAGCTTCCAGCTGGGAGGTTAAATCTTGTCAACATTACTAATTTTTTCTCCACGAGGATTTATTAGGACTTCTTCCCTACGTTGAATCTTCATCAGGGTATGGTCATGGTGTAAATCCATACATACTTATATAATAAATTATTTCTGCCAACTATAAGAGAATACTAGTCTATAGAGTAGAAGAATTCTCATCAGGGTTCCATGTCAATGCTGGAGTATTCTGATCAATTTGCTGAGCTTCATGGATTTTCACCATCACTGAGTGGTTAAGAAATTTTTACTACAAGATTATTTGATGATAGAATAATGTAGTGAATATGACATTATTTGATATTATTCATTATTGACTAATATTTTATATATCATGATGAAACCTTCATCATATAATAGAACCAAAAGGAATATATAAATATTAGTAAATATAATTCATCATTTAGGTTGAGAGAATATTTTTCTAGCGACCAAAGATGTAATATCAACGATCCATACATGGTTAGTTACATACATATTTCATGAACTAAATTCAATTATGTATGTAAGAACTTTGTTACGACAAGCCATGAAAAACCCTAGTACTTGTGGAACCCCATTGTGGGTCTATCTTACGATATGATGGGTCACCATCATCACTTCTGTTATTTAATCCCTTTTCAAGAACAAGACTAGATACCTTAGTATCCTAATTAAAAATTTATTCTTTACATATCTAGAATAGAGTTACTGATCCCCATAGCTAGGATACAAGAACCTTTCATCAATTAATAAGAAAGAGGAACAATATTTCCACAAACATAATAAAATAAAGAGATTCAATTCAGTATGCATAAAAAATACTCCATAGGTTGAAATGTAACAGATTTCATATAAGTATAAACAAACCAATTTACATCATCCATGTACTAGAAAATAATATAACATCTCAATTCCCTAATGAAAAATCAGCACAGATACCAAAGATCAACAACAACTGCTACCTTCAAGTGGTGCATTCCAATTTATTAAACATGGCATAATGAAATATAAACAAACCCAAAGGAATTTTTATGGTGTGATCTAAAATCCATGTATGGTTTAATGATGGATTCCACAATATGATGGATGATTTTATTAACTAAAAAATTATTTCCATATTAATTAAAAGGAATTGAATTATATACAAAAATTTAAAAGAAACCATGTATTATATTTCAAATGAAGTAATTTTGTTTCAAACACTGGATTAATTATAATTTTATATAAATAGTGTTTATAAATTCCTCATAAATGTTCAAAAAATACTAAAAATATTGGAATATATTTCATATAGGTAGAAATGGGAATTATGAATATTTACCAATATGTACGATAGTTTCATTCTATTGGATCATTACACACATAAATGGGAATCAGAAAAAATTTCAATAACATGTCCCTTGGACCCTTTTCAAAGATTAATCATCATCATCCCAATGGGGATGCGACCTACTGCACTAGGTTTTCATTCATTACAAAATAATTAAAAGATTTATATCCTAATAACTCACTAAGTACATTATATTTCATGTTCTCTAACAATAAACAATATTAGGAAATTTATTTCCAAACTATTTAAAATATAATCCATCCCATTTTTCATTTCCAAATTCCAATTTCACTTTAAAAAAAAATTCAATGAAATATTAAAGGAGGGTTCTAGAAAAATATTAATATATTAAAAGGATATTACAACCAACCAACCATAGTAAATTTCTGTCCCTATACTTTATTTCTAGAGACTTTCATTTCAAAAACTGGGGTTAACTAATCTCGCATTAATGCCTACATATCCTTGTTAACATGAGTGTAAGAACCATGCATACATAGACCACAATATGAAGTAATATTTCTCCAATATATAACCTTGGATTCAGAATCTACTATTAATACTATATTCATAGTTACAAATTAGTAATGTTCATCTTACATATCACTTCATTTCATAACATGAGATGAATCAGGTAGATACTCATGGAGCTATGATACATGGAACGTGTTATGTATCAATGTCAACTGCGGTGGAAGTTAAAAATGGTATGAAAAGTTTCCTTATAGATACACAACTTCAAAAGGTACCAAAATTGAGATGAATGATTCTATTTCCTCCCATGCTGTTGATAAAATAAATGGGGTGTGTCCATTTAGAACACATAGACTCTGGCTAAAAATTCTAAAGACCTAAGAATTTGAAAATTATATGACTTATAAAATCTCAATTCCAGCAAATTTATATAAAAAATCAAATGAATATTTTATTTCATCTCTTGAAACATGATTTTTCCATCCATGTAATTTTAACTACTATATGTCCAACACAATAGAGATAGAGAAGGATGACTATACAATGTCAGAAAAGGAACTATTCTGATCAAGGATTGGTTACTATTGTAATAAAAAAAACTCAACCAATACGATGTTATTATCCAAATCTCTACCAAAGTCATGAATGGGGGGACAAATAATATTCTTAATGATATATATAGATCAATATATCTATAAATATGTGTGTGGATGGTATTCCTTGCTAAAATAGATCTATGATCACAGTGCCTCATGATGGCCTCTCCAAAAACAAGATGTAAACTAAGGATCTCTATCAAATGATATATTCGATGAAACACAATGAAAAAAAATTATATCATTCACAAAAAGATTTCCTATCTCCATGACATTGAATATATCATTAATTATTATGAAATCATAAATCATGGTATGAATTTATTTGAAAACCCATATCAATTTATTCTTCCTATAGGTATGTGATAACCCAACAACAATGCATATAGATATCTCATTCTACATCAATGTCGAGATTGTATATGGACGATGAAAACCAAAACATTTATGGAGATCATCTATGAACCATTTGAATGAATAACAATAAGTAATAAAATTATTAATTCTTTCTATCATAATTTGAAACTAGAATTTTTATCCTATTATATATAACATCTTCATGGTTCCTACGTCCACAACCTACTTGGAATTATCGAAATAAACCAACACATATTTTATTACTACTAATTGATGAATAAAATTATTATAATTTTACATAATTCCCTTTGTGTGTAATGAATATTCTAGTGCGCCCTCCCTACCACAATGAAATTATCTAATTTTTCCGAACACATCATCATGATAATGCTCCTGATAAATAATTTTGAGAAGAGCAGAGGTCAACTATAAATCGGTCAAGGAATCTCTGCTACAGTTTTGCACACTCCATTATGAAACTATGAGAATATAGAACTCATGTTCGAAAATTCTGATGACTCATGCATTATCTAGGTTAGAATATTTATGATCAATGAATATGATATGAAATTATAATTCCCAGTTGTATTTTCAATACAGAAATTAAAATACCTTCGGTATTCCACCTAATTCCCATGGAAGACATCCAGATTATTTTAAGATAAGATATAACACAAGATCTTGTGGTTAGAATATATATTATTCCATTCTTAGAAAATGTAATGATACCATCACTTATGAGCATGCATCATATATCCATGTTCAAGGTCACAGTTTTGGTAATTATTATCTTGCATTCTGAGATGACGATATATGTAAAAAATGACATGATCGCAATGCAAAAGAATACATTTCAATCATGAACTATAAACACCAAAGAAGACCAAATATCGCTTTTAAGCCTATAGAAAAGTCAACACCAGTGTATTATTAAAAATATTTTCATCTGGACAAAATAATTATGACATTTCTTAACCATGAAAACCATTACTCCCTTCCAACATAGATCATTCACTGGATAATCCATCATAGAGAATTTCATTACAAACTATCAACAATAACTATATAATACCACGAATATACAAAACATTAATATTTTTTAGTTATTCTCCTATGTTAAAATAGCTTTCTCCTTCTCACTTTCAATTGATATACCATCTTCCCATAGAATTTATCCCAATAAAATTACATCTTGAATGCATAAATCTTATTTTGATCACATGTGATTATTTCAATTATTATCGATTTTTCCATAAGTGATCATAGATTATAGACATGATCCTCCTCAAATTTATGGTAAAAAATGATTTCATCCAAAAATAAAGCCATGATGGTATCAATATACACATTAACAATCAAATTCCTTAAATAATAATAATAATAAAAGAAGAATGGTTAGTATAAATTTTATGAAAATTTTATCATAATGTACATACATATAATGAAAGGTGGGTTTTTTAATGTTAAATCCTTTTACCCTCAAATGATGGTAACCAGTTCAAAGTTCCGTCTTTGAGAACAACATCTAACACTTCAAATGGTCAATCAAATCATCAATCCATTATAATAAATACTTGTTCATTGTTGTTAATTGATATCATTTCTAGTAGTCAATGAAAAGGTGATATTACCCATCAAATTTCATAGAATATAGAACTTTAACCACCCTTGGTGAAACACACATGCATAAAAACATATTCTCTAAAATTTTATCTAATGTATTATGTAGTTCATTCATCTCGACATGTTCCATGCCAAATGTGGGGATTAATACTAGTTCAGTACAATTAAATAAATATATAGAAGAATATACATCAATTATTGGTGGAAAACCACATATTAAAAAATTACAATCTTATGTAAACTCAATGAAAACTGGAGGGATATCACTGATCATTATTCTATATCCTGATCAAATGAAAAAATTGATATTATTTTTCTAAAAAAGGGATATATAGGCCCCTTTATCACTTATTTTTGAGGATTTTAGTAATATAAATAGCATAAGAATAAATATTCACAATTATATTTATCATATTAACAATATATGATGAAATAAATGAACGAGGTGAAAATTTATCAAATAGATAAGTTTATAATGATGATGTTTTTGGATCCAAAGATGTTCTTTGTTGAAAATGTAGTATGATGTGTGTTTTTTCTAAATACTATCATGGAGATTTGACAGATTTCATGGAATTGAATCATATAGTTCAGGTCATAAGCAGGTTTGATGGTGATTTTGTTTCCTAGTGTTTACCAAAATATTGGGCTCTATTTTTTGCTGCATGAAGAAAAGTGTGAAAACTATTTTTATTGATGGTCTCATTAAAATATAGAAATGGAATGAGTTTTGAAGAGATGGGATTCATGAAGTGTGTTTTAAAATTTCATGTATATTCTGATGGTGTGCTATGAGATTATGAGAATCATAGATACAAGATAGATGTACTTATGAAATCAATTTATCATTAAAATGGAAAATGAAAAGATTTAGTTACGTTTGTCTTTAGGTTTTTTAAAGAACTCATTCTTCATTATTTGAGATGATATTTATTTTTATTTACTAAAAGTATCATGAATAGTGAATGAATTGATCTTTTCAAGTGGTTCTTTTCAGTGGTTATTTGCTGCGGTGTGAATAGTTTTGCCGGAGATCTCTGCAGATTACGACTATCATTGAAAAGGGGGATTATTCATAGATATTTGGAAAGAGATAGATGAACCATGAAGATGATTTTGGCTGATACAATTTCATTCTTGATGAAATTGAGCTCACCATTTGACCATTTGTATAAATAAGATACCACCCCTCTTCATTATAAATGTTTAGTTGAGAGAAATCTAGGATCACTTTAACTTCCTAAAGCAAGTGGTTCTCTGTGAAACAGGTTGTTCTATGTGATCTTAAGCTTCATGAAGAGTCGTATAATTACTCGAATAATGTGAATTCTTGTATGTCATGTGTGATTAATGATGATGGGGCGTTCTAAATTGTCTAAATGATCTTCTTGAAGTATCTTTCTATGCAAGGCAGTGAGCTTCGCGAATTGTTGTACTTTGCGAGGAAGTGAGCATTGTAAAAGGATGTGCTCTTAGAGGTAGTTACCTCCACAAAGGTTTGTGCAATATAAAGGTGTATATTTTCTAAATGGTGTGGTTTGCGAATGATTGAGCTTTTCAAAGGGTATTTGTGAAGGTATATATTGAGTATCAGTGTTGAGTGGTCAGGGATTTCAGTGAGCATTTACCTATACCATTGATTCAAGTAATGTCTCATGCTGGACAGAGACAAATAATTCAATGATAATATATTAAAGCAACCTTTAATTCGATAATCTGAGTTAGACTTCTCTCAAAGCAGTAATATAGTGGGAGTCGACGAATGTGATCCATGTGAACCAGTGAGCTCTCCCTAAAAAAAGTGTAAAGGTAGTCACCATGAATATAGTGACTGTGACTGAACTATTGGATTCCACATGTAGTAAAGATAAGTGGGTTTTTGTATAAATGTCAAATTTCCAGCATATGATCCTTAGATGTACCCCTTTGTGGTAAATCATGTAAAACAATTGTGTCTACACTTTGCATGCATTTTTATGAAAATACTAACTGGTTATTACATATGTGGGAGGACGATCCAATAGTTTACGATAGAAAGTTTACACCTAGATGCACCACTCCCCTTTTAGGGTGTTACAGGTTTCATCAGATTCTATAATGATGGTTCCTCTCTTGAATATTGGACTTGTATCAACTCCCTTTAAATATCGTTCCACAACATGAAGTAGATTTGTCTCGAATTATTGTGGTAGGAAGTAATTTAATGTTAATAATCTTATTTAACCATAGTTTTAACAAGAACTAGTGATCATGTTCCTATAAATATAGTAGTGAAGACATAAAATATCATATAATCCTAACATGAACATTCATAATATCCACATATCTTGTCTACCTCACTATAATCCAGTATAGAATACCCAAAATTTCTATCGTAGTATAAAATCAAATGTTTTCTTCCCTACACTATAGGATACCCTTGAAAAAAATATTATTGATAACCACTATGAAGATAATCATACATACTCTTTCTATTAATGTAATTTAGACTTCCACTAGGAGAAAAAGTAACTTTCATCAACCCTAGATAACTAGCCATTTCCATTTGAACCATTAATAATATATCCATTACATCATTATAAGAAGCATGGTTTAGTATGAATCCTTGAGAATGAATATTAACTCTATGTCCTACCTCGAGGCATCGAGCCTTTATGTTTTCATCAGAAAAAATTTTATGTGAAAACATAAAATAACAAAGAAAAATAGTTTACAAATTATTTCAATGTCCTACTATCCCGCTCAATTTTGAAAAATTATATATACATGGAAAAAATAATTGAATAATTATAGAACTAGATGGTGAAAACAGATTTGATCTATTTCTAGTCTAATCCCTTATTCTTCCATCTCATTATCATCATGTCCATATACCTACTAATTTGTTATAGTTTCACTTAGGGGTTTCACAACACCTTGATTTCAGTGGGTGTATTTGTGAACTCAAAATAAGATAAGTCATTCTCACACATTCATCATCCTCCAAAAGATCCGTGGATCTTTTGAATTCTAGTGGATTCTAATGAAATAACTACAAATATAGGTTTCAAAAAACATCCATACGAGGTTTCATAGATTGTGTCTAAACAAGAACATGAAATGGATAATATCATAGATATAGTGAATTACCCAAAAAGAATTCAACTAGAATATGATATCTAATAGTATTCTTAAGATGATGTTCATCAGCTGCTTCCTATTGTATCTAATTCAAACAACTTCTCAAAGGAATGATGGTACAAAACAACAATAGACATAATTGAATTAATCAGATTGACACTGATACAAAAAAACATTGGAAATTTCTACCAATATATAGATAAAAAATATTGGAATTTTATCTACATAAATAAGAATTATAGAAAATACGTGAACTATTCCTCAATATTTCCTTCCAAAAATAACCCTGGTAACATAATCCTTATTATGGTAATAGGTGGCGAGATATTAAATCATTAAGATATATTTTTTCCTGAAATGATTACACAAATGAATTTTGTCATTATAGAAAGATATATAACCAAATACATTGCTAAAAGTTAATCATGATCTAGCCTAGATACATTCATAACAAAATAACTGGGATGGTCCAAACTTAGATCGATGTCATTCTTGATCTCAACGGGTAGGTGACAAGAACCTGTAATCAAAAAATATGAAAGTGGAAATGAATTTTCCAAAATGAAAATGGATGAAACAGATATAATTATGTATAAATTCTATAAAAAATCATATTAAGAACAATAATAATGTCAAACAAGTATACACAACCTAATGTAAATCAACCATGTTCTATAGAAGGAGATAAAACCATATGTCCCAATGTACACAATAACACAAAACTGATATATCAATAGAAACTACCACCTCCAAGTGGATATTTCACCTTTCCTGATCATGGAATGATGAAAATTAAATATTCCCAAAGGCATAAGAAGGGTGTGATAAAAATTCCCAATAGGGTATCACTATGGATTCCAAAAAATTATTCCACATTAATTTTACCAAATAATGCATTCAATTTTAAATAATCTGGAATGGAATTTGAAATGAATATTTAAAAAATAATGATTTTCATTTCAAATGATTAAATCATTTTAAATAATGTATTAATAAACAGAAAATATAAAATACTATATATATATTCTCTAAAATTTTGAAAAATGATTTTAAAAAAATGAAATATATATTATACAATAATAAATAAGGTACATGGAGATGTTATAAGAGGTTCGATAGTTCTACAATAAGGATCCTCACAAACATGAAGATCAATAATGAAAATATTTATATAGAAACATCCATACAAAACATCTCAAAGAAGACTCTTATCTATCCCCATAATTATGTGACATACTCCACTAGGTTTTGTTCGATTTATAAAGAGTCAAAATGGTTCTATCCCAATACCTCACATAAAACCAAGGCTTTCATGTTCTTTAAAATATATCAAATTCATTTCAAAATTGTTCCAAAGAAATAAACCCATTTTTGATTTTAATAAGACAATTTATCTTTAGGAATTAATAGACACGACATTAATCAAATCAACCCTTTTAAAAAAAAGAAACACGAGGTTTAAATCCCAACCATTTAAAAAAAATTGAAAAATATAATATCAAATCTTTTTATTCAAAATCATTTTCACAATTTATATTGAACAATTAAAATTTCAAAATATTCCATCAATCTCATCAAATAAAAATTACACCCCAAGTTATGGGAATTGATAGTGGGTTCCCCAATTAAATTCTCAAGAAAATTTAAATCGAAAATGAAAACACCACCATTATATTCCCAATAATAGCTTAGTTGAATGAAAATAATATAATTGAGAAATTATATGTCATATTAAATATCCAAACATAAATGAAATCACATACTCGAGTTCATGGATTCATGATAAAAAGGATATGTTCAAGAAACTCCAATGAATAAAATTTTCAATGATGAATGTATAATTAACCTATATTCCATATTCTATATAAAGGGGACTGTATCCTCAATAACATGAAGAACTATTTAACCCCATGGAGGAAAGAAGATAAATCATGATACAGATAAAAAGAAGAGGATACTAACTAAGACGATATTGAAATTCATTCACCTATCAAGCATTCACTTCACCATTGGTGCAGAGAAGGAAATATAACCTATTGAGAGTATACAAGGAAGAAAAAATCACACAATGTTTGAATAGTCCCATCATTCACTTAATCCTTCGCATCCATGACTTAAAGAATAATTTTCCAATTAATTAAATCTTTTACGCACAGTTAGCTAGGCATGGACTCATAATTAGACTTTTTGTCCACCCCGTGTTGTAGTATTGAACAATTTATCCTTGGTATGTGTATGATTTTTCAATCCATGTGACAACTATGAAAACCAAAAATATATTTTATACATGGTTATCACTAGTAGGGTGCATAATTTTGGAAAAAAATTCCCAGACCAAGTATATCCCCAACAACATATAATATTTTACAAATTTTCATATAAAACATCCCAAAATGAATCCCAACTGAGGCATCATTAAGGGATAGGTTTAAATATACATTTAAATACTAATTTTTTGTTACAAAATACTTTTTCTAATTAGAGGGTATCTATATTGAAACTACATTCTTCTATGTAATCAGTAACTCCACACCATTCATGGAGCTGGCCTTCTGTTGACTGATCTAGATGGGAAGGTGGTAATAGAAAAGGTACTCAAATATCAGAGATATAGATCATAAAATAAGACCTTATCGAGGTAGTAATGTTTATTAATGTTGATGTATATTTTTCTATGTATATATAGTGAAATTGGCTATTGATGAGAAGATTATGTGTCCTTCTATAGTTAGAGGTAGTATTCTTGTATCTTCTATATATTTTTCTTACCTATTTCATAAAAATAAATCATCATCATTCGTATCTATTGAAATCATTGAATAAAGGGGATAGAAAATTAAGTAATTATATGGTTTGATTACTATTGAAATTCTACTTGGTGTCCAATCAGGGAGTATACACTATTTTAAGGTGTTCTCCTTGAGATCGGTGGGCATCATTTGGTGTTGAACTTATTTTTCCAAGACAATATGGGTCTATACATCATCATTATAATTTATTTGAAAGAGACTTATCATTCCAATGTTTATTTTAATCTCAAAGTGGTTTATTTTACATCCACCAATGTTTGTACATATGTTCATAATGGAAATTATGATATCCAGGTGAGCGGAGGTGGATCCAATAATCATGGGATGGGCTACGTCACAGACCAAATTGTTAGTATCAATTGTAGATATTAGTTAACATAACATATATAATCTCATATTATTGTGAATTATTTTAAGAATATAATCCCTAATTACCTCACTTATTTACCTCTTATGTGAGTGGTGGATTTCAACATTAAGTTTGTTCTAGGAGTAGTAGATATGTATATTCCTCATTATATGATGGCACCTATTGAACTCCAAGAATTAGGAAGATTATAGAAGACATTTAAGAAATGGGGTTTATAAAACATAATATTTCAATGTGGGTTTCACGATTCCTTCTCTCCAATAATGATGAGGTTATATTGTTCGTGGACTATAAATGATTTAAGAAGACCGCCATAATGAACCAGTATATACTACCACATATAGATGAACTCATTGGCATGCTTTGATGATTAAAATTTTAATCTATGATAAATTTGAGGCTGATATAAAATTATGTTTCTGGGATATCATTATGCATTACATATAAAGTGTTCCAGAGTAGATACTACTTTTAAGAGTATATTATTATGATTTATGACCATATGAATTTACTATCAACCTTTATATATCTATTGAATCTGGATTACCACTCATTTTTTGATTCATATTTTGGTTTATTTGGGAATGAAATGTGGTTGTATTCATGTACCAAACACTATGATGCCAAAAACATTGAGATCATTTTGAATAAACATGCTTAATACAATAAGATAAAATCTAATATATGATAATCATTCCAAATACCAATGTTGGATTAATAAGATTATCTTATTATGGCATATCATTATAGACGAAATCTTATATATTTTCTCAGATATTGTGAGCACTATGATTTGCTGGGATCATCCTATAAATGACCCCATCATTAAATATTTCTTTGTGATAACTAGTTATTACAGGTCTTTCATAATAGACCCCTCACACATATAATTTTCAATAATGGGATTGACTAAAAGTGGTGTGATGTTACTATAGTTCAAATCATGTGATATAATATTACGGTGTTTTAAATTAATATTGAATTTATCATATTTATTGGTTCTTCCATAGCTAGGAAAAAACTATACAGTTTATTATAATGCTAAATGAATCCGGCTATGATTAGCTATAATGTAGGGAGATGGGGTTATATCTTATCAGTCCCTCCATCTACGACCTCACAAGAGTAGATAGACTATAAAACCCCATGATATACATGTAATGGTTCATTATTTCTATTTTTTGGAGAAAATATCTACTGAGATAATGATTAAAAAATTTCATAGACAATAAATATAATATGTTTATTACCACATGTAGATATTTGAATCCCTAGAAGTCCATGTGGGTTAAATATATTCTGTTTTTGGATATTATGATCTCTAATAGACCCATAAATGAAAATTTCAGTTTTTATCACCAGACTCTCCACATGCCAGTAGGTGAAGGCTGAGAACCAATGGACTACTAGACTTTTAAAGTATATGATTATTCCTGAGTTGAAATGGGATGACATCACTATAGATTGTCTAATTGATTTCTTTATATCCACTAAAGGTATGGATTCTATATGGGTATTCATTGATAGGTTTAGCATGGTATGAATCTCCATACTTATTTAAGATACCTTCTTAATTGATGGTCATGGGGGATTTAAATTCGATAAAAATTTCCCCATAAATTTATCCCTTATAATATCTTAGAAATCCATGATTCCAAGTTTACATTATATATATATAAGGGGTTTCATAATGCATTGGGTTCTTGGGTTCTACTATGTACATCATATCACCATCAGACCATTTGGTATTCTCAGCAGATGATACAAGTTCTAGAGGACCTGATCTGGTAATATTTCCTTTATTATGCATGTTTATGGTAGGAAATTATATATCTTGTTGAGTTTTCCTACTATAACTGCTATCGGGAAATGAATCATATGTATATTTTTATGGGTCATTATGGTTGGAAGTTTCGTTCACCTACATGATCGTTAAAGGAAGGTGAGGCAACACTATTGTTTCCTCACCTCATTTAAGTGACTTCAATGAATGTGCAGCAGATTCATAAATGTATAGATGTATCTCTTTATAGGAAGTTGTATTATACATGTTGTTAAGAAAACCCAATGTGTTTTTAGGTGGTACATTTGGTATTTCTTGGATTCATACCAATATTGATTCGTAGATGGATTCAAATATAGGGATAGCTAGTTCCTTATTATGTAGGTACTTTTAGGACCATCAAGACGGTTGAGATGGTAGCCTATTAGTTTCACTAACCATATATGTAGTATACCTTGAATACTGTATTCTAATTTGCAATGGATCCTTATAACCATTCTAATTAATTTAATTGATTTTATCATGAAGATATTGAGCCATATGTGAATGTGTTCTATGAATAGAATTTGACATGTATCATTTATTATAGGAAAATGTCCCTATGAGAAAATTCTGTTCAACCAGGTCAGGTGATATTGCAACAAAAACATATTTAAGAATAGATTAGGGAGTGAGAGGAAAATGTACATATTCAATTGCTAGAACATTTCCTAGATGATTCTTTACCACCATCATAATGGAAACATAAGGATGAGTTATTTAAAAGATGGAGGTCTTTAAAGTCATGGATTTTCTGTGTTGTATGAAATTTTCTGTTACTTTTTAAACCCTCCCATTTTTGGCTGTTAATGCTAACTAAACACTAAGGAGTTGTTCAACGGAGTTCAATCCTCATTCGATGCCCAAATCAATGCTTTTTTTGGAGATTGGGTACACCTCATGATTAGTTCATGGTCTTGGATAATCGTGTGACTCAATCATGTAGGTAATTTATTACAAAGTAGGATGCCACATGGTTTGTATGAACTTGTTGTGTTGAGATAGAAGTTTGTGTTTTTATATTCAGACAATTTACAAAAAAAATTTGTATGTATTGAAAATGGTTAGTCAAATTTTTTTCCTACATCATGTGTGGGTGATCCTTGGAAAAATGTTTGCCCAGTATTAGTGCATATTTTTTCCAACCATGCCGCTAGAAAACAAGACCCCAAATATAATGGGAAAATTAATTTATTACAATTATTTCTTTAAAATCATTACCCCTATTCATCCTATTCTTTACTACATTAGTATTCAAAATGGTTCTACAACTCCTACCATAAATTTTTTTATGATATCTCATATATTTGATCTCTATTTCCATAACCATCAGATATGTTGGAATGATAATGGTAAGGTCAATAATCATCTTACTAGATTACATTATTTATATTGACTTATCATAGGATATTTTGTTGTGATATCATATTCGTTATTTACATAAAATATTATCATTATATTTATTTCTCCAATTCATGAACAATTACATGGATTATACATGATGCAGATAGTTCCAAGGAAAACATGTAGGTGGTATATCTATTTTCCCAAATGTGTCATTTCATTTTTATCATGTACAACGTTTCATAGATTTTACATTACAGTGTCACCTCTGTAAAGTTTAAATTATTTAATGTTTTTTATCATACTTAATGGGTACCTATCTATATATTCAACCATGTCATTGGGTGATTTACATGATACTGGGTTACTATATTTTTTTTGGATTCCCATAATTTCATATAAAATGTAATCATGGTAATGAGATTTAATATTTTTAATTGGGTTGTGTGAATCCTTCTATAACAATGAAATGGAATGAGTATGACATTTGATAAATGGTAATTCATTTATGTTAGACCCCTATTCGTTATACCTAAGTTTTAATTGCCTTAATTTAAAGAATTAGAAAAAACATGATTAAAATTATAAATGTGATTACATTCTAAATTGTAGAAGGTTTCTAATTATAAATCATGTCCATCATTCATGGAATGGTGAGGGTGATAAATGGGACCTAATTTGGGGAATACTATAACTACATCATCATTCTTTACAACTGAGACTTATTGAAAATAATGGATATTTTGAAGATATACATTGTAATCCTTGGACTAACCAATTTTTCAGACTAAGTATCTTTGAATGATTGACACTAGTTACCTAGGGGATTCTCAGTGGACGAGATCATTGTAATGATTTTCATATGATCTAAAAAGTGATACTTCGTCCCCTGTATAAGACACATGGGACACGACTAATGTGTAATGCTTAAACAATAATGAGATTGATATGTGTTATTTCATTTACAAATTAGAATATAATGGCTCAATGTTGATGGTATTTATAGATATATAGTAGTGACACATGGGATTCATTTTTTGGATCTCTTTGGATGTACCAAGAATTCGAGTTATTTATTTTAAGGATTCATTTTTATTATATTTAAAAATGATTAATTATT
This sequence comes from Viscum album, assembly GCA_963277665.1. Lineage (NCBI taxonomy): Eukaryota > Viridiplantae > Streptophyta > Magnoliopsida > Santalales > Viscaceae > Viscum > Viscum album. Next base: position 1,344,802,682 of record OY728119.1, on the reverse strand, counting down.
TTCCTAGGGATTTGACTACTAAATAAAATCACATTATTATTGTTGGTCTACATTTTATTCTTATTTTCAGATGACATGTTGTTATAACCAAATTTTTCTTATACAGTTTCACCATAGTTCGGTTATCGTGTTTAGTACTAGAAGATAGGGTTTGTTTGGTTTCCATGTGAAACTATGACTGATAATTTTATATTTATTACTTTTAATTTTGAATTTACATTCATTGTTTTCACTTTATTTTACCATAATTTACAACTCTAGATATTTTTTCAGTGGAATAATAAGTATATCTCCCACCCTAATCAGGATGGGCATGGTACTAGGGAACACATCATGATTTTTTTTGTTTTAAAAAAGGTATGTTTCCAACATGTGATGTTTGATTCTGTACCCTATGATACTGCAAAGGAGTAGAGGATTGACCCTATGATTCTTACAATAGTAGTGTAATATTTTTCCCATTTTTAATAGAATGTGGTATATGAATGTATCCCTGGTACACCATGTACCTTATTGTTTTTATAAATACTTAACATTATCCTATAATTTTGAAGCATTTATTTATTTAGCTTCTACCAATGACTACTCATCGATGATAAATTATAATTCCTACATTTCTCATTAGTTATTCATTCTTATACTTAAATTTATTTATATCATTGTGGTATTATCTAAATATAAGTTCATAGTCTCCCCAGAGCCATGAAATAGGTCCTGAGTATTAGTTAGTAGCATCGGGCATGTGGGGAGGCATGCTTGAGGTCTCGTGGATAACTATATAAGGGAATATCATAGTGGAATCTATATAGGTATGCTATAGAAGGGATATTTAATTCCATTGTGAGACGATACAAGATATTGAGTTAATCCAGACCTCCACCTATAGAATTAGGTCGGATTATATCCATTTTTATGTCAATTTAGAATATTAATCATAGAGTAGTAAATTTTTTTCTAAAAGATACCTAGTTTTTATGTGTTTTGATAACACCATGATTTGTTTGACATATTTATTTTTTCATAAATTTAATTTTTTGGATATCATTTATTATACATAACATTAAATTTAAACAAACTATGATCAAATAATAGTATATTATTTATATGTGACTGCTATAACCTATCATTAATAATTTTTGGGTCTGAATAGTTCTATCTAAATCAATAAAATAATTGTTTTTATAAATTTATAAAAGGATTTAATTATCCATCAAATTATTCGAAATATATATAAAATTAATTTCATAGAAAAAATTATTTTTTTTCTAAAATACTGTTTTTATATGAGTAATATTTTATTAACATATAAAATAAATTTATTATTATTTTTGAATGATTTAAATTTATTTTTATCATGTATTAATTTATATGTTTAATAATTAAAAATTTATTATTTATTATAAGTGGTAGAAGAATAAATCCATCTTTATTGTTTAATCTATATTTGTCTTAAAAGCTATTTTCTTCCTATTATGTATACATATATTAAAATTAATTTCATCAACTTCAAGAGATTGAATTATTAAATAATGATAATAGATATTGTTATTAGTCTCATATTTTGTAAATATTCCCCATTAATTATTATCTTTTTGAACAGTAACTATAGTAATCATTAACACATCGATAATTGATAAATCTCATTAAACTAGTTTAAAATATTTATTACTGTAACTATTTTATTTATAATTATTATCGTTTTAATTTAATTAAAAAAATTATATCTTACGCTCCAAATCTAGTTATTTAAGGGACACAAGTCCATAAAATAACTCATATAATATTTAATTCAAGGAAAAATACAAAATTCAACACCCTTACTTTCAGATATGAATATTGTTTAATGAATTGGATACAAGAATTTTGTGAATGAATATTAATTTATATTTTTTGAATAATGATATTACATTCATGATAATAATTTATTTATAATAATTATTCAATTTATATTTAATAAAAATAACTACGTAATGACTTTATAGTATTTACATAATTAATAGAAAACTGAATTATCTGATTTTAGAAATATTTAAAATATTATAATTATAGTGGTTTACAGTATTCCACCAATTTTATAGAAGAATATAAAATATTTTTGATCTGTTAAATGATTATATACCAATTATATATTTTTTTCATGATGTATTTCATGTCAAATTGTAAAAATAGTGTGAAGAATGGTATTATTGACATTTTATTGCATTAATAATCTATTAAATCATTTAAATGTAACATATCATTGAATATGATACAAAGAATAATATACGGCCGATAATATCAAAACGTGGAAATTTATAAGGCATATTATTATCTTATTTGTTATGTTATAGCTCTTTCATATTTAAAATCTTATTATAATGGTTAATATTTAAATTAGTTAAGAAAGTGGTTAAAAGATAAGATAACGATTAAAATGAAAGGACAATCAAAATAAATTAAATTTTACTGCGATATGTAAACCTTATCTACTTTTTTAGTGACTCTATTTCTATTTTGGGAAACATTCCTAGGGAATTTCATATATTGAGGTTAATGTTTTTAGTAATTTCAAGTGTCTCCTTTCAATCCCTTATAAAAGTATACCCTTTCCCTCACTTTAATACAACCCATTGAGAAACATCCTCAAATATTTACTAATATTTTTCTTATAATATTCCAAAACCAATGTCAATTTTTATTAGAAATCCCATATTATTAACTCTATTTTCTTTATTAAAGGATATAAGTTGGGTTTTATGAAGTGGTGACAGTTTTCTTACTCGACCTCTTTCATTTTATATCATATTATAACATTTATAAGTATTTTTTTATAAATAAGAAAATAAAAACGTCTGTATCCATAATATAATAAAAAGTTATTAGATTTATGATACAATAATTATAAACCCTTTTTTAAATCAATTTTAATATAAAAAATATCAAATTAGTTTATATACAGCTTATCGTCTCCACATAGCTATTCAATTAATTTTTCATCACCATATGGTATTGGTGAGTATTATGATGGGTTTAATCTATATATATATTTTATTTATTAAATAAATATTATTCATTAATTACTGTATCATATTAACCTTATTACCTTACAATCCATTAGAAAATGATAATGTTTCTCATCATTTTGTGTATACTACCACCTCCATGATGCGATTTGATTTTTTTTCAATTATAATATAAATGATTTGTAAAATAGATGGATTAAATGAATATATAAGGAATATTTGATCTAATAATTATTATGTAAATATGAATTTTTATTTCCCGTTATTTGTATCCATCTTGATGAAATTTAAAATATCAATTATTTATATGTACAACCTAATATGTCAATGAATAATATAATTAGTTTTTCAGTATCCTCAATTTATCAATGAATATAAATAAATATATAATGTATATATCTCATATTTATATCATTATTAATATTTTCGATATCATGGAACCATGATCAAATAGTAATTACCAAATCCATAGATCTAAGTGAAGCCAAAAACCAAGATGTTATCACCCAAAACAACGATTTCAATAATGAATGGACTATAATTGGGTGATAAAATAATATAAGTAAATCATATATGGTGTGATATATTGCAAAACAAAAATATAATAGTTTAATAATAAATTTAAAATTTTTATATAGGTATTTCAAACAAATATGAATTATGGAATACCCGAAGTTAGGGTTTCTTTTATATTCTCATTATTTATCGGGATTGTTTATGCTTATTCATGTATTAGAGAAATTAATTAATATTTATTTAATAAGATAATATTTTATTTTATTATAGTAAATTCTGGTTTTTATACATTTTAATTTTATTTCACACTCCAAAAGTAGTCAAGAAACCAAAATAGTTTGTTAGGAAATCCCAAAAACAATTCTACTCGGTAATGAAAATTACACTCACATGTCCTTATTTTCCATGAAATTTTATAAATAATAATTCTACTATTTTAAAAAAATTATTAAATATATTTTCACCAATTTTCTATATTTTTTAAAAAAATAATAAAAGTAGTATATCTGCGGTTTTTCAAATGAGGCTCCTTACAAAAAAAATAGGAAAATGTTGATGGAATATTTGATTGAGAATATACAAAATTAATAAAATATACATAATTAATAATGGATAAATTAATTGAATATTGATTTGAATATTTAAATGCTTCATTTCAGGAAAATGTTTTTTCTTCATATTAATGGAATTTTTATTTTAGTGAATCCAAAGTACAAAAGAACATTTTCCTCTATAAATTTAATTATTATCCTTATATATTACATTTTTCTATGTCAAGATAATTTATTGAATCATATTATTTAATGAGGATATACTCAATGGATACCATCCACAATATTTTTAATATTAGTTGTGGTCATTTTTATATTAGAATTTATTAACATTACTTATGTCAGTTCATTAAATATCGATGAAAATTTATTTTTTTAATAATATTTTCAATTATTTATTTATTATTCATTTGATAAATAAATTAGACATATAATGGGATGGTTGGGGCTCTTACATAGATAGAAACTTATGTATTAGTTTGTGTCATGTATAAAATATATTGTTTATTTGGCTGGGGCCTTACCCTTTATATTAGATTTCATGGTACAAGTAATTGGGGGAATTTATGAATAAAATGGAAGGAAAAACTAGTGGTATGTTTTACATATCAAAAAAATTTCAATCCTTCATTATAATTTACATTAATGACTTTAATCTGATTATTTTAATAGTAATGATAAAAATAGATAAGTTTAAAACAATTATGATTGATTATATCGAATTCAGGGATCAGAATTTATTCCTACCATATTTTTAATTCATTATTTAGATTCCTTTTTTATACATTCCCTTACTTAGAGTATGATCTCACCACTTTTTTATGTTCCCATTTCCCAAAATTCATGGCCATTTATATATAGTTTTATTCAGTGATATTATAAATGGAATAATCATGTTCTGAAAGATAAATAATTTTATTTGTTTCATATTTTAATTTCATTTTCATTTATATTTTTAGTTATACATGAAAACTAAAATATTTAGTCTATTTGGATAAATTTGATTCTATAAATTACCAATAATTGATGTAAACACCAGTTTGGGCCAATGGAGTTTCGTCCATTACAGTTCATATCAATTAATGTTTACAGAAACATTTGGTACTAGACTTATGAAAACATATTTTTAGAAACAAAAACCTATAAATAAAGTTGATGATTGTTCAATATATTAGATGACATATTTTTTTAATAAGGTATATATTATTAGGTTTTAACATAATTACATATATTTTTAGATACTACATCTGGATGTGGTTTTGATATTGATTAATCTAGGTGTAATAACATGAAAATAGATGGTCATCTATATCTTTCCCACTCTTCTACTTTATAATGACTCTTCCCTTAATGAGCACCTTATTTGAAAATACTAGAGGTATTTTCAATGGTTAATTTAATTTTTCATTAAATATCATTATGATATTATTGAAATTATTATTATTTTTCATCAATTTTCCTAAATAAAAAACATTTATGTTTTCATGATTAGATATGTATAAATTATCAATTTCTGTCTTTTTTTACCAGTTTAAAAATACAAAAATTATACATCAAAATGTGTTGTATTAATTTAATGTGTTCTATTTTTTAGAAATGGTGCTTAGAGTAGGGAATGGAAACAATATCATAGCACATAATTCAAATAGGGATTGACCACCTGGAATAAATAGAAATGTTGGAGCTAGAGATAGCTGAAGATGCGGAAATTATTACTATATTAGATAAGATGAATTTGGCTATAAGATATAAACTATACCATATATAGAATCATGTCGATCAAATATGTGGTGTAACAATGTTATATTTGTTCATGAATCATAATATTATATCTCTAAATGGAACTGAAAATCCATTTGTAGAAATGAAATGCATATATTACATAGGGAAGATAGTAATCTCTTAAAAAATTAATGACACATGGAAGGTTTAATGGTTTATTAATTTCACTTGGGGATATATATCAATAGATACTAGTGAATCAAAAAATATGTATATAGAGGAAAAAGAATGCATAGAAAATAAGGGTTTTAAGTTACCTATATTTAAAGTATATTTTTTTCTTGGTAAATGATTAGATATGGTGAGATAATTTCAATGTCTAATACAAAAGGATGATGAAGATTATTCTATATATCAATTTATAATTACAAGTCTAGATAGAGATGTTATATATTATAAACTGTGTCAAAAGTGAAATTTTGGACATTTCATTGAAGGCATTAAGCTAATCATTCAAAGGTAAAAAGTTCCAAAAAAACTGTAATCATATTTGTGAATATTACCAATTTTTATCAATAAAAGGAATTAATAAACCATGTCTTATGTATTTGTTGGATGAAATATAATATGTAAGACCATGATATTTTTAAGAGATATATATTTTTTATTTTTATTTATTAATTTATTTATGATTTTTTATATTATTTGATTTTATATGTTTAATGCAACACTGTGAAAACATTTTTCTTCACACCACAAAAGAATAGAATATGGTACATGTAATAATATGCAGGAATTAAGTTACATACAATTTGAAGTTATTTTAGAAGAGTTTATTTCACACAAGATCGAATTTAAGAGAATAACTAATTATTATTATGTTTCCTTATAACCTATCCATTATAATGGTGTATATGAATACTAATTACTAAATTATGAAAATATTATTTTCGCTTGTTTTTATAATTAATTATTTTGTGAGTAATTAATATAAATTAGAATAAAACTCTTTTTAAATTAATGGAAATGTTTTTCTAAAATAATATTTAAATAAAAATAAACGAGTTTAAAAAATAATAAAATCACTACTGATGGATTTTATTAATGAAATATATTCTAAATAAATTTTTTTAAATTGATTTTTTTGGTTTTAAAGACACTATATAAAAAAATATAATTTTCATATAAAAGAAGTATTTATTTAAAAATGATGTTCTGCCACCTTTTAATGGCAAACACATTTGAAATCGTTTTTTAATACATTGTTACCTTCTATTTGAGAAAATAATCTCATTATTTGAAATTATGGTATAATAGTTAATTTTCGATTAATTATTGATATTTTTTTGATATGTTCAATGTTTTGAGGAATAATAGAAAAATACAAAATTCCAATTTAAAAAAATCATTTTTTCATAAAAATAGATTATACAGAGAAGTTATTTTATAGAATGGTTTTAATGTATAAATATAATATATTTTTATAATTTAATAATATTTAGATCATCGACATTAGTTTTTCGTTGAATTCATATATAAAAACATTTCAATATTTTATAGAGTTTTAACATTTAAATCATCTTTTCTATTTCCAACAACAAGATGAATTTTAAATTTATTATAGAAACATATTTTCTTTTTAAAATTTCATACTGTATTTTATATTTATAATTATAGGTCAAAATTATATATGTTAGGACTCATTCCCTAGGGCCCGCATCGTGACTACCCCAAGGCCGCCTTCCATAGGCCAGGGACTGGCGATTAGCACCAATGGTGTAATTTTATAGAACTGGGATGGCATTGCCTTTATAAAATGTAAACACACACAACCAGAGATCAAGCGTAAGAAAAAACTAAGTAAAACAGTATAAAAAGTGTGCTAAAAATACAAAGGGACTGGAAATACAAGCCCAACAGAAACGTACAACTACAACTGAAAGTAAAGTACAACTGAAAAGACAAATAGCTGAATGGTGAAGCAGCTCCTGGATCATCTTCTGAGTTTCTAACTGAAGGGTACGTACAAATGTCCTCCTCAGTACTCCACTTCTATCAGTCTGCTCCATTTGCCGTCATGCTGAGTGTCCACCTCCGGGTACCGTCCAGTCCTTGTCCACTCTGCCTCAGTTAGCGATGTCCATCATTTGCATCCAACACAACGAGGTGCAGACATAGCCCGTGCAGGGGTGAGTATAACGATACTCAGTAAGGAACTCGAGACACTCAAGGTCTCACTAAATCCAACAAGGATAAATCACAATGAAATATCTCAATAGATAACCATTACATAGGTATATTCCCATACATATACCTATGTTATCAAGTATCTCATCTCAATCATGAGGAAAACATAAAAGTCAAAGACTCATCTCAAACCAGGACTTTCATTATTGAAACCACAACTGCTGGAGAACTCCCCCTCTGTCAAGTACAGTGGCCCTATCATGACTCCGAGGTGATACTCACTATCCTTAGACTATTGAGGTACTCCTCATGTCGAGTACTACTGGTCTACTGCCAAATACCTGGCGCTCCGTCCACTGTGGGTCTACCGCCAAATACAGGGCGCTCCCCCTAATAGCCTTCAGAGGGTCTCCTCCTGTCGTGTACCGCATGTTTTCTTCCAACTAGCAGGTGCTCCATCCAACATAGGTCAACCGCCAAATACCAGGCGCTCCGTCGAGTGGGCTAATCGAATCACTCCGAGTCGAATTGGTCAAGCAGTCGTCATGTCTACAACTACTAGGTCTCCACAGTCCATACGCTCGTCTCTAGGAGAGTCTGCTCCACAAGCTACAGTTCGATACTTCAAAGTTTCACGTTATCTCAAGTGGATGTATCTCAAAGAACCACCTCATCATAGGGGTCTTAATGCAACAGACGACGCGTCATTCAGACGCCCGGTCTGTGAGTTATTAGCATTTCCGTTCCAGGGGCCCGGTTGGTTTCTAAGATAAACCAACCTGAAAGTACTCCAACTTAATCCAATCATCAAGTGGAGTATTCCAAAAGAACTATCTCATCATAAGTAATCCAATGTAATTGACGACACATCAATCAGATGTCCGGTCCTTAAGTTATAAGCGTTTTATTACCGAGGGCCCTGTCAGATTCATGTTCGATCCAACCCGGTCGTACTTCAAATGAAAAAAGTTAACCAAACCGGTCACACCATTGAGATACATAAAAAAAACACACAAGATGGACTACCCATTGGTCCAAAACGGATAGCCGGTGCAAAAGTTGCATTTCACCGCAACACGCGTGAACCGGGCCTCGTGGGGCCCGTGCCTCGACCTCGACTTAAATATCCAAAAATGGTCATGAAACATCCATCATAATTCCAGGGTCAAAATGTCGCAGACGATTAGTCATTCTAACACCGTATGTGAGAAATATTTCAGATACAAGATCCCGTAATAATAATAATATTATTATCATTGGGTGTTTCATGGACCCGAGCCACGAACCAGAATTTAGTTTCGAACAGTAGACTTGAATTGACCATATTAATGACAGTGTAACCTCCCCACTAATGGTGAGTCAATCGGATGTACCACGCATGAGTTATTGTAGTTCAATTATTTAATAATAATATTAAATATATTATTTTCCGATCGTTTCATGTACCTGATCCAATAACTGAAAAATGATATCCAATATTAGACTCATAAATTCCATCTCGAAGTCAGGGTCGCACTAGCACTAACAGTTCATGAAACCGTGGTCTCACAAAGAAGATACCAACAAAATACAGTTTTTCAAACGACAAATAATAATAATATTATATTATTATTATTGTTAATTTAATTTAACCATTGATTTTCCAAGGAGTCTCATGGTTAACTCATTCAATCACAAAAACCCCCACGATTTCATCCTCCTTTAACATTTATTTCCCCCTTTTTTTAATCATCATTATTATTTAATATCCTCTCTCTAATATTATATCTTCAACGTCAATTTTCTCATGCTTCAACCACAAAACAGTGCCTCCAACATGCTGCACCGACGGATTCCGCCTCAGCCTGCCAACCATGATCTTCCAGACCACCCTTCTTGTGCCACGGGATCCTTCCTCACTCCATTCCAACTTCGATTTAACTCGGAAAAAAGATACGAACTCATATCCATGATCATCGGGTCAAGATCTTCGCATCCATATGTTGCGCTCAGGGAAACTTTGACTTTCCAACGTGGTTAATTATTTGACGATGAAGAACACACGAAGAACGCGCAGACCATGAATAAGAAAGGATCTCGGTTTAAGTGAGGATCGATAGTTGTGTTAGTTTGAACATTGATTTTTAGAATCATGAACTTGGGGAAATGACAATTAAATTTTTATCATGCTTCAATAATCCCGAATTCGGGATAAACAAGAAGAAAATTAATTCAATCAACTGTTTATCGACCTGTGAATTAATTTATTTAATTCGCGTTCATCATGAAACACTAAACCGGTGTAAGGAATCCACAATGATAAATCCTACAAATATAGGATCTTTCTGGAGGGTATAAACCACATAAATGAGTAATATACAATATTCCCCTACCTCACAAATATGTTCCACGTTGTCAATCCATAGAAGACAAATGTCACGGTAGATGGCGTCATGGAGAACAACGTCGTAGAGAAGAGAATGGAAGGTGTGTCATCGTTCTTCGTGGAACCGGCGTCGCGGAGAAGAGGGCGTCGTTCTTCGTTGGAGGAGTTCTTCGTCAAAGAGAAGAACACTTTCTTTATCTATATCTCCATAGATTTCCCAAGTTTTCTCCAACAGCACAATTTCCCAAATAAAATAATAGCTCTTCCTATTATTTTATTCTCACAACAATTGAATTACGAATCAGACATTATAATTAATTAATTGGAGAATCCAATAAATTAATTATAATGTGTTGGAAATTTAATTGGAAGGAAGGTGGAGAGTTTAACACACTTAATAAAGAGAATGTTTGTCACAATAAATGCAAGGTAGTTTAAGGGGGGGGGGGTTCATGGTAGATTAAAGGTTTGGGCTCATATGGTCCACACCTCCAAAATATCCACACAAGGGTAATTAGGTGGTTGTGGGTCCCACCCTTAACTCCCATTGTAGGATTTAACCACCATAGACATAAATAAAATTGTTCTAACGATTTTATTTATTTAATTCTAAATCCCCAATTATTAATTCTCAACCCGCTTAAAACAAAACTGTGGTAAAGGTTTTCTTAAGAAATTATTAGTGCTGCGAGTTCATTAGTGCCATCGGATTTCAATTCCAAGAACCGGTTAAAAATATAGAACAACCTGCTCGTACGTTTACTGAACGTAGCCAAAAAAAAGTTCGGAAAAATATTATCAGTCACCCTCGACCCGTGTCGGTCAAGGTTAGGCATTGCCTAAGTAAAAAACTCCCCAAGGAACCCAATGGTACTCTTGGATTTTCAATCGGACTTACCATTTAGAAGTTATGAATTTTACAATAAAATAATTGTCACTTAATTATTTTTTTTGCGGCCAAAAACTAACTTTTTCTGGTGGCCCGTGACGTCCAAAGTTAATATCTACATAAATAAAGCATACCTTCACGATTTAAGTGGTGTTCTTGGAATTTTAATCCAAGATACAATTTGTGAGTTATAAACATTCGAAAAATAATATAATTTATTTTATTATTTTATTTACGGTTAATCCATTTTTAGAATTTCTCACAGGAGGCCCGCGCCGACTAAACATAAGTCATGTATTGGGTAAACCTGCCATCCTGAGTGCAATGGTGCCCTCGGATTTCGGACCTGAGTAACTGTTTATGATTTATTCCACTTTTTCAGTAAAACTGCTTACAAGCGTTAATTTAAGTTTCACACAACTTCAAGAAAATTATTCCAGGCACAATGGGCCTCGGAATCAGGTTCCTTCAGAAACTGCGGACTTGAAAAATTCCAAAGAAATTAAGAAAAAACGTTTCCTTGAAATTTATCAGGTGTTTACATTACCCCCACCTCAGGGATTTTCGTCCCCGTAAAGCTACAACACACACTAGGGAAGAAAAAATGAGGTACTAAGCATTCATCTGAGCCTCCTGCTCCAAAGTGCTCTCCTAGAGGTTCCCGTGCTGCCAGCTAATGTGCATTAGAGGAATCGACCGTCCATGTAGGACCCTCTCCTATTGATCCTCGATCTCCACCGGGACCTCCGTGAATATCGTCCCGTCATCAATGTCCATATCCCCATGATCAATGATGTGGGACAGTTCGTGCACATATCTCCTCAGCTGAGATACGTGGAAAACATCATGCACCTGGTGCAACTAGGGTGGAAGGGCCAGATGGTAAGCCACCTCACCTACCCTGCTGAGGACCCGGAATGATCAGATTTATAGTGGAGATAACTTTCCACCTCGGCCAAAAATCTATAGTCCTCGTCGAGGTGAGACCCATAAGAAGATGTGGTCTCCATCCTTGAACTCCAGTGGTCTTCGTCTCCAATCAGCTTTGGACTTCTGTCTGCTCTGTGCAGTCTTCATCCACTCTTGGATGATCTACACTTTCTTCATCGTAGCCTGAACCATCTCTGGTCCTACAAGAGCTGCTAATATTTCTCCATTTCCGATAAGATAAATCATGTCTCATCCCCAAGATGAACCGTGTTCTCTGCCTAATAAAGTCAATCCTGACATGAATGGTACTATTTCATGCCATGGACGATGTCATAATATCTCGATGCCACTACCAAGAGATCCAACCGTCACTCTCACCTCCAAAGGTTGAGTCACACTATCTGCATCAGTGTGTGGTTATTGGGTCTCCTCTAGTAGGAATCTCGAAAGTGAGGGTCAAGTCAACAGTTTTAACTGGAACCACTTAGTATTAACCACACGATGGGTAGGAAAGAAAATGTCATAATGAAAATTTTCTTTTATTACTGCAGCTCCATGTACAAGACACATAACAACCACAATGGTTCTCTCTATCACCCTAGAATAAGTAGAAATGCGTAGTGGAACAGTGTTGGCTTGGATTTCCTCTAAACACACCTCACTCATTAGTCTAAGCCCCAAAGCACTAATTGTTTCGTATTTATCGAGTACCTGGAATGATCTGTACACATCGATGAATACTCATCTACCGACATGTCATCCTGCCGAAACTATACAAGATCAATAAAACTGTCAGCCACCTCCTCAAGCCAGTCCTCAGCCACCTGTGAGTCAGACTTGCCTCAGAACCTGTGGGGTATCTGATGCTGAAACACATTTAAGGTACTAAGACTACATGTTTCATCTAATAGTACCGCCAGATGAAACTACTGACCAATAGGTAGTGATATAGATGGAACACTACCCTAAAGTACTATCTCAGGCATCGATCCATGTACTAAAGACTCATTACTATGAAGACCAACCTCATGGTCACTCACTAAGACACACCAGTAGATAAGATCACCATCTGCTCTACTAGTGTCTAAATTAGGTGTAGAAATCTAGCAATCACCTCCATCCAGTCCACTATTGCCTGGGAATCTGTCTCGCCTTGTAACCTCGGAGGTCTCTACTCCTGGAACTCGTGAAACTCGCTCTTTCAGCGTGCATCATTCGATAGTACAACTAGTAGCATCTACGTTCTAAACGGAGGTTGTGATGCTGGTACACCACCAGAAGGTGCCGACATAGTAAGAGGGCCCTACACCGGAGCCTCGTCACTCGATGGGCCGTCATCGGGTACTCTCTCTAGGAACTCCAACAGACTGTCTGTGTGGAGACATCCTGAACAGATGTGACATGGTCAAACGATTATACCTGGTGAGCTTTACTAGTTTGATCTGACATAAAGAAAACATTGGAAAACACACGGGCAATCAGTGTTTTCGTGCACTGAGTCAGAAATTAGAAGTTAGGGTCCTGGTGTGTGGATATTTCGGCCGCCACACCGACACTGGACTCCCTGATCTGAAAAACACACTTAGTATACTAATAACTATTTCTTCAAAGAAAATAAAATATTATAGTCCTAAGTTCTGTGGTAGGACCAACTCCTCTGATACCAATTTGTCATAACCCATTCCTCAGGGCCCGCATCGTGACTACCCCAAGCCTGCCTTACATATACCAGGGGCTGGCGACTAGCACAAAAGTTGTAATTCCCTAGAACTGGGAAGGCATTGCCTTTATAAAACGTAAACACACACAACCAAAGAACAAGAGGAAGAAAAAACTAAGTAAAGCAGTATAACAAGTGTGATGAAATTACAAAGTGTCCAGAAATACAAGCTCAACAGAAAGGTACAACTATAACAGAATTTAATGTATAACTGAAAAGTCAAACAACTGAATGGTGAAGTAGCTCCTGGATCATCTTCTTGGTTTCTACCTGAAGGGTATGTACAAATGTCCTCCTCAGCACTATGCATCTATCAGTCCGATCCGTGTGACCTCACACACAGTGTCCACCTCTGGGTACTATCCAGTCCTCTTATACTCTGCCTCGGTCAGCGTTTTCCATCATCTGCATCCAACACAACGAGGTGCGGGCATAGCCCGTGCATGGGTAAGTATAACGATACTCAATTGGGACCCCGAGACCCTTACGGTCTCACTAAATCCAACCAGGATAACAAAAAAAAATATCAACAGATAACCTTTACATAGGTATATGCCCATACATATACCTAAGTTATCAAGTAACCCATCTCAATCATGAGGAAAACACAAAGGTCAAAGACTCAGCTCAAAACAGGATTTTCGTTATCGAAAACACAACTGCTGGAGAACTCCCCCTCTGTCGAGTACAGTGGCCATGTCACGACTCTGAGGTGCTACTCACTAACCTTAGACTACTGTGGTACTTCTCCTATCGTGTATCGTGGGTCTACTACCAAATAAAGGGTGCTCCGTCCGCTGTGGGTCTGCCGCCAAATAGCAGGCGCTCCCCTTAATTGCCTAGAGAGGTACTCCTCCTATCAAGTACCACGGGTCTGCTACCAACTACCAGGAGCTCAGTCCACCGTTGTTTTACCGCCAAATACTAGGCGCTCCATCCACTGGGATAATCAAATTACTCCGAGTCAAATTGGTCAAGCAGTCGTCAGGTCAACAGGTACTAGGTCTCCACACTCCGTACACTCATCTCTAAAAGGGTCCACTCCATGATCTACGGGTCGATACTTCCTAGTGTCATGTAATCTCACGTGGATGTATCTCAAAGGACCACCTCATCATTGGAGTCTCAACGCAACAGATGACACGTCAATCAGACGCCCGGTCTGTGAGTTATTAGTATTTCCATTCGAGGGGCCCGATTAGTTTCTAAGCTAAACCAACCCGACCATACTCCAACTGAGTCCAAACCTCAAGTGGAGTATTCCAAAAGAACCGTCTCATCATAAGGAATCCAATGTAATTGACGGCACATCAATCATGCATCTGTTCCTAATGTTATAAGCGTTTTATTACCGAGGGCCCGGTCTGATTCATGTTCGATCCAACCCAGTCATAATTAAAATGACAATAGTTACCCAATCTGGTCACACCATTGGGATCCATACCAAAAAACACACGAGATGGACTACCCATTGGTCCAAAACAGATAGCCAGTGAAAAATTTGCATTTCACCGCAACACGCGCGAACCGGGCTTCATGGGGCCCACACATTGACCTCGAATTAAATATCCAAAATTGGACTTGAAACATCCTTCTAAATTCTAGGGTCGCAACGTCACAGATGGATCATCATTCCGACACTGTATGTGAGAGTTCTGTTAGATATAAGATCCCGTAATAATAATATTATTATTATCATTGGATTTTTCATGAACCCGATCCACAAACCAGAATATAGTATCAAACATTAGAATTGTATTGAAAATATTAAAGATAGAGTCAGGTCCCCGCTAACAGCGAGTCAATCGGACGTCGCACACATGAGTTATAACAGGTGGAAGATTTAACAATAATATTAAATTTATTATTTTCCAAGGGCTTTGTGTACCCAATCCAAAAAAGAAAAAAATATATCCTATATTGGACCCAGAAATTCCATCTTGAAGTTCGGGTCGCACTGCCACTGAAGGTTTGTGAAACCGAGGTCACATGAAGAAGATACCGTCAAAATACGATTTTACCAACGTAAAATAATAATAAAATTATTATGTTATTATTATTTTAAATTTAATTTAACCATTGATTTTACAAGGTGTTTCAAGCTCAACTCATTCCAGCAGAAAACCCCCAATGATTTCATCCACCTTTATAATTTATTTCCCCCATTTTTTATTCATCATTATTATTTAATTTCCTCTCTCCAATCTTCTATCTTCAACTTCAATTTTCTCGTGCTACAACCCCAAAACAGCACCTCCAACATACTGCACCGACATATTCTTCCTCGGCCTACGAACCTTGCTCTGCTAGACCACCCTACTCGCACCACGAGATCCTTCCACACTACGTTCCAAGTTTAATTTAAATCGGAAAAAAGATACAAATGCATATCCATGATCCTCGGGTAAAGATCTTCGCATCCTTATGTCGTGCTGAGGGAAACATTGAGTTTCCATTGCACCTAATTATTTGGTGATGAAGAACATTCAAAGAATGTGTGGACCAGGAAAAAGAAAGGATCCCCATTTATGTGGGAATTGATAGCCATGTTAGTTTGGCCATTGTTTTTGAGAATCAAGAACATGGGGAATTGACAATTAAATATTTATCATATTTCAAGAATCTCAAATTCGGGATAAACAATATAAAAATTAATTCAATCAATTGTTTATTGATCTACGAATTAATTTATTTAATTTGCGTTCTTCGCGATAAATTAAACCGGGGTAAGGAATACACAATGATATGTCCTATTAATATACGCTCAAGCTTGAGGGTATAAACTGCATAAATGAGTAATATACAATATTCCTCTACCTCGCAAAGATGTCGCATGTTGTCAATCCGTGAAAGATGATTGTCGCGGTAGATGGCGTCACGAAGATTGGAATTATAGAGAAAATAAAGGAAGGTGTATCCTTGTTTTTCGTGTAACCAGCGTCATATAGAAGAGGACGTCGTTCTTCATTGGAGGCATTCTTCGTCGAAGAGATGAACACTTTCTTTATCTATATCTCCAGAGCTTTTCCAGGTTTTCTCCAACACCACAATTTCCCAACTAAAATAACATCTCTTCCTATTATTTTATTCGCACAACAATTGATTTACGAATCAAACACTATAATTAATTAATTAGAGAATCACCTTAATTAATTATAATGTGTTGGAAATTTAATTGGAAGGAAGGTGGAGAGTTTAACGCACTTAATAAAGAGAATGGTTGTCACAATAAATGCAAAGGAGTTTAAGGGGGGTTTCAAGGGAGATTAAAGGTTGTGGATCCTATGGGCCCCACCTCCCAAATATCCACACAATGGTAGTCAGGTGGTTGTGGGTCCCACCCTTAACTCCCCTTTGTAGGATTTAACCACCATAGATATAAATAAAATTCTTCTAACGATTTTATTTATTTAATTCTAAATCCCCAATTGTTAATTCTCAACCCCCTTATAACGCAACTACAATAAAGGTTCCCTTAAGAAATTACCGACATTGTGAGTTCATCGGTGCCCTCAGATTTCAATTCTGAGAACCAGTTCAAATGTTTGAATAACCTGATCATACATTTACTGAACGTACGCGAAAAAAAGTTCGGCAAAAAATTATAAACCACCCTCGACCCGCGCCGGTCGAGGTTAGGCTCTGCCTAAGTAAAACACACCCCAACTAACCCAATGGAAGTCTCGGATTTTCAATCTGAATTACTTTTTAGATGTTATAAATTTTATAATAAAATAATTGTCACTTAATTATTTTATTTGCGGCCAAAAACTATCTTTTTCTGGTGACCTGTGACGGCCAATGTTAGAATCTACTTAAATAAAGAATACCCCCATGAGTTCAGCGGTGGTCTCAGATTTTTAATTTGAGCTACCATTTGTGAGTTATAAGCATTTTAAAAATAAAATAATTTATTTAATTATTTTATTTACAGTTATGGCATTTTTGGAATTTCTCACAGGAGGCCCGCGCCGACTAAATTTCAGTCGTTCCTAGGGTAAACCCACCATCCTGAACATAATAAAGCCCTCAGATTTCTGATCTGAGTAACTGTTTAAGAGTTATTCCACTTTTTCATTAAAACTACATACGCGCTTTAATTTAAGCTTAATAAAACTTCAGAAAATTATTTCGGGCACACCGGGCCTCGGAATAATTTGTCATTAGAAACCGTGGACTCGTAAAATTTCAAAGAAATTAAGAAAAAAATTTCTTTGAAATTTCTGGGTCTATATAATATAGATATCATTCCTTAATTTTTGGGAATTATAAATATTAACATCCTTACTTTTTAATAAACCAATAAAAGTGTAAATTGATTATGTAAGGGTAACACTAATGATATAAATTTACAGTAACACTTGTAATAATATAATTTAATGATTTTTTTTCTACCAAAATAATTCTTGGCTCAATGTTGATTCAATTGGAATCTAATTGGATGAGAGTGGGACACATAATTTAATTTATTCTCAAAAAATATAAACATTCTCACTCACATTTAAATAAATATATAATTTTTTATATAAGGTTATAAAGTTGATAAATTAGATTATAAAAACGTATTTTAAAGATATAAAATTTTAATTTATCAGATTAATTCATTTTTATTTATTATGAAGTAAATATTTACCTTAATGGCTCATACATTGGTGATGAATGTATTATCTAACTAATTAATAATAAAAAATATAAATATTATTAAAATGATAATAAAATTTAAAATACAAACACACTATTCCAAATCCTATTTTCCTAGTATATATCTATAGTGACCATCCAAAGGTCACATCCTTGACCATTTGGAGACTTATGAAAAAGATTATGACAATTATATTTTCTTATTTAAATTGATGTTAAAGTAGTCACATTCACATTTTATTAAATATAATATTTTTAATATTTCTGTTTCTATACGATATATATTACAAAAAACATTCCTCTGAAATATTGAATAATTATCTTCATCATGGTGTTTAATTTTTTATTTTTCTCAAAATATATGTATATTAAATAATTATAATAATGATGTTGTAATTGTTTTATTAATGGAGATACGAAATAAATGTTATTAGAAATATAAAAATAAATATAATTTTAGATGATAGTTTATCCAATGAATTTTATAGATGACCCTAACCTCCAATAAATATAATAAAGTATTTGGTTTTAATATGACTTGTTATATTTCTATTTGAAAAAATCATTGAATTTAATTGTGTCAAAATTAACAATATTGATTGTTTGTTAAAATAATATTTTATTAAATTATTTATGTATCAAAATGCATTTTTTAAAATATTTATTTATTATTATTTGGTGTAAAATTATATAATGTATTTCTTTATTGTCTAATTGACCTCAAATATATAAATATATTACCCTGTTATTGTCGAATTATTTGTTACCTAAGTTAAAAGTTAAATAGAATATATTAGTTTTAATTAAATGTTTAATGTTTTAATGTATATGAAAATTTTCTAAAATTTATTGGTTGTAATATTAAAACCTTATATCATGTATTATTAAAAAATATTCCATTTTTATGTTTTTTATTGGTTTTGAAAATATTATAATTTAATATTTTTAGAGATTCCAAATGTGCCCCTAACCTTAATTAAAAAGGAAACATCATCCCTCACAAATTTAATTTAGTATGAGGCATAAAGATCACATATAACATGTCCAGTTCCATTGTAAATGTCTTTATTTATAATATATATGTTTTTTTCTTTGCAAAAGACGAACTATATTGCCTTTAAGAGAGTTCTATAGGGAACTCATTGAGGAATAGGTAATCTCTTCTACCGATTCATTCAAAGTTATTTCTAATTCATGATCCACTTATTGAGTTTTATCAATTATAAATTAATTAATCTAGTATCACCTATATTCCTATATGTTATTATATTTTTCAGATCAAAATGTTCCCCATTATATCCATCCTATGAAAAATGAAATCAACAAGCAAGTGTATGTATGGATAGTTATCACCACGTAATGGTGTAATCTGTTTTTCACCACAACCTTACTTTTATTATTATAATTATAGAAACAAAAAATATATTTTATTATAATAAATTTATATGTATTATTTATGAAAACATATACCATCCACTTCTATAACATTGCATAATTATTGGATTGTTATCACCACTCGTGAATACGTACGTCCTACCGTATTCACGATGTGATGTGATGCATTCTGCATGATATGCATTAAATCAGGATTATATAATTGCATTTAATGAATAAAGTTTATATATATTACATTAATTTTAGTATTAAATGATATAACTATGAATTAATAAGAAAAAATTGAACTTATCTAATAAAACATGCATGCTAAAATGAAGTAGTTAACAACTGAAAGAATTGTAAAAATGATATATTTTAAAACATCTTTCAATATGATCATATATGATATCATAAATGTTGACATGGTTATAGAAAAATTAAATTAAATTATTTAAATAATTATATAGGAGGTTGAGACACATTCAATTGATATCAAACCCAAGGTATGAGATAATTTCAAAATCTCATTATTTGGTGAGATTTTTCTTACATAAGTATATACTAATGTATATATACCATATGTGTCCATGTTTCTTAAATATGTATTCCAAAATATTTCTCCACTTCATGTAAGATGTTTTAAATTCAATTTTACATATTAGTGAATTTTTATTAAACATTATGTAAGTATTGTTTTTTCATTTTTAGTGTAAGGAAATTCTTGTGTTATTCATCAAAAGTACGAGTTGAATGATTTCATTAAACATATAGGACCTGGAAAAAATTATGTTTCAATAATTCCTTATATCCATTATTATTTATTTAAGATATGTTATCTTTATTTTGAAATAAATTTTTTTTAATTTAAAAATATGTACAGTTTTGAAGAAAGTAAATGTTTCTCATAAAAAAGGATATTTTCCTCCAGAATTAATTTCAAATGTTTTATAAAAATTATATTCCACCTAAGTTGAAATTATTTAATAGGATTATTATTCAACTATACTCTCTGTATAGTTCATATTCTTTGACTTTTTTATTATGGAATGTTATTTAGGAAATCCATTGGTTATAATGAATTATTATATGGTGGAATGTAGTTTAAAAACACCATTTTATTCCTTGGGTAATGATGAATGATTTATGGTTTTTTGGAACATGTATGAATGATTTTAATTTGATATGGGTGTTACATATAATTTCTAAACATTCTTTGGGGAACGATTTTTATCCCTTGATATACATAAAATATGAATAGTAAATGATATCGGTTCAATAATACGTGGCTGGAACTATAAGAAATCCTAGTACAGTTATACTGTAGTATAAGGAGGAATGAACTCATATTTGTAATGGACTTTTTCAACTATGATGTTCTTGGAAATTATCCTTGAATAATATTGAAAATATTGTCTATTTAAATATGTTTTTCACACATCCTTTTTTATGGAGTTGCTATTTTTTATGCATCTTGATCTATTAGGATTTATTACTTATAAACTACCAATATTTTTTTATCACTTGTGATTCTGATATATGTTACATTTGGTATGATTTTATACTTTTATGTTCTTTTTTTAGCTTATTATGTTCATTTTTTTTGATAATTTCTTTTTTTTAACCGTACAAAGCATATGAGCTCACCCTTATCATATTTTTCCATTTCCCCAAGACATAAATATGGATTTTAGGTTGGAAAACCAAAGGGAATATATGATATGTTAAAGATCTTACACCAAATTAGACTACTGTGTTCCATGATTCTAGTGTAAATGAACAAATATAGTCATTGGTAGATTTGTTTTGTATTGTATTAAATATTCCACGAAGGTAATTTGATTTCCTTTCACTACAAGCATCAGTATATATTGTTGATATTTGAGAGAAGTTTCATTTATCCATTGGAAACATGGTTGATAAGACATTAGTGAGATCCCTAGATATATTTATAAGTATATGTATAGTTATTTCCCAAATGATAAGTCATTGTATATTTTATAATACAAGACTTTTTATAATTATCATGTCTAAACATTGGTTAAACATTAGAAGTTAGTGATTGAATGCACTTCACCTTGATTATTTAACTTTACTAGTATTATTTTTTCCCTCACGCAATTTTTTATTGAAAATGGCTTGAACTTGAAGAAACATAGTTAATAATAAATGTAATAAAAAATGAAATGATTTTAATCCTGAACAACCAAATTTAATGGGACTTATAATTTAAAATATTATCTCTATTCTGATATAGGATATGAATCATTATGGACTTCCAAATGAGTAGATAATGGAACAATATTCTGTTGAGACCATCATGAGAAAATGTCCACCATATATCAGTGGATATTCTAATCCAAATGTTGCTGAATAATGGATCATTACCATGACAATGATATTTTCTATCTGTCACTATTCAAAACATAATAAACTCATTTAGGATATTTTTTATTTAGATGATAAATCAGACCAGGGGTGGACTCTAATATAGAATATTAGAAAACAAAATGAAATTTAATCCATGGAATTGGATGAGTTCAATAAATTATTTTTCAATAATTACATTCCATTTATACATTATACAATGAAGGAAAAAGAGTTCATTGAGATTAGGCAAGATGATGATTAATCTGTTGGTATATATGAGGAATCTTTTACAATATTTTAATGGAACACTTTAGTAATTATCATTCAACCTGAAGGTAAAAAAAAGGATATTCAGTTACTTAAAAGCTAGTCATTGAAGTTAATTAATCTCAAAATTCTTCTGTATTTATGGAGAAATTGTGTGTTGTTATATCACGGTAGTTTCATGACCCGTCCCCCATGGCCCATGTCGTGACTACCCCAATCCCACCTCCCGAAGGCCAGGGGATGGCGACTAGCACCGAAGGAGTCATCCTAATAGTGGGAGGAATTTTCTTTTAAACATATACACAGAAATACCAAAACAAAATCCATCACATTGAAAGTGGAAATATGTATATCACCAGAACAAAGATGAATGCATGTACAAGTGAATGTAAGTGGGCTAGAATACAAACCCAAAAGGAACTGAAAATAAAAAAGTACAAAAGGAAACTTTTATGGAAATCCTCAGATAACCCCACCTGATCATGAGAGTAGTAATGCTACTAGGACCTGATATAGTTTTCCATTTCCGTTTGGTTCTACTGGGCTCCAGCCGGTCCTAGGCCATAGAGTCCACCTTTGTTGAATATGTCAATCCCATCCCCCTGAGTACCTATGTCAAAACGTAGATCATCATTACTAGTCAAAACACGTGAGGGTGAATCCCATGGAGTTGTGAGTATAATAATATTCAGTAGCTACCCCGAGACCCCTCAAGGTCTCTCTTAAATCCAATAAGAAAAAACACCACAAATGAATAAGACACTAGAAGTAATTAATCCAAGAATGTTCTCAACCACATATCAAAAAGAAAAAGACACTACCCACACCATGTATGTTATAGGGTAGTGATAGTAGCATCCTAATTCTTATCATCAGACTCCTTGGAGACTAGAGAAATCCTCATATGTCGATCACAGTGGGATTTCCAGGTCATAATGAACTACTTCCCACTAACCATTGACTGCTATTGTTTCATCCCTAATTAGTACTATGGGTATTTTGGGTCATATAGAGCCACTCCCCACTGTAGGCATGCTGGGTCACAATGATTCACTTCCCACCTTGTTCGAATTGAGGTACTCATTCTGTTGAGTACCATGGGTCTATTGGGTCAAGCTGAGCCTCTACCCACCATGGGCCTACCGGGTCACATAGAGGTTCTTCCCACAGGGCATTTCTCGAGCAGTCATTAGGTCTCAACCAACCATAGGGTTCCATACGTAGAGCTCTAGGGATAACTGATCATCTATCCACTCATCGCATCTCATTATCCATTAAAGTCAAAAAAATTCATCAGAAAATAATCTCCTCATAATCTGGTTCCCAATGCCTGCAAACTAGTCATCAATTAGATTCATAGTTTTCAAGATACATGGGTTTTAGTAACCAGGGGACCTGTTGTGAAAGGTCCCGGTACGACTCGGTCAGACCGACCTGAACTACCTGGCCTGGGGGGTGCCACATACCCTGGATTAATTAGACAGACCCGACCTGACCTGGTTCAGGTCGGGGTCGGTCTGGTCTGGCCTGGCCAGTTGGCCAGGCCCAAAAAGCCAAGCTGGGCTTGAGCGTTTTGGCAGGGGGTTTAGCCTGCAGGGTCACCTGGCGACCTGATTTAGTTGGTTCTGGCCTGAAGGGGGTAGTTCTGACTTGCAGGTGCATGTTCGGACTGTCATCGCGTGTCCAGCCCTGTCCACTGGGGGATCGCCCCTCCAGCTCGGGACTAGCCGCTCGAGCTGCCGGTGGTGCACCACCCGACCGAGACGCAGAAAATGGCAGCATCCGGCCCACTCTGCCCCACGGGACGCAACTGTGCCTCCACATACAGCCGTGGTCAATGGACCTCGGATCGTCTACCATGTTGGGTGTCCGGGGTTTGGGGCACCTCGCTTCACACGACTCCCTCCTGCCAAAGCATTTCCTATCATAGAAGCCTATTGGTCGTGACTCCCTACCATCATGGTGTACCGATGGGCGTTCCGACTCCACTACCTGTAGCCACAGGCGCGGGTGTCGGTGCTCTGATAGGATGTTCAACTGAAAAAACAGACATGCTCTAGTGGTCCGTTCTTCGCGTTTTCGGTGCTGACGGTCCTCTCAGGTCATCTTTTTCTCAAAAAGGTCTCATTTTTAGCTTGTATTCAGTTCGGATGATCCATTCACAAGAGAACACATGTGGAGGGGTCAAGGCCTTTGTTCATGTCAATCCACACACTCTTCATTATGGTTTTTAAATAGGGTGCAAGCTCATGGATGTTTTTTCGATCATATCAATTGATAATCATTTTACCAGATAATAAATCCTCAAGAAAAGTCATCATACCGCACAAACACATGAATCGTGGATCAACTTGTTATTTGGTTGATCTGTGTTCATTGTTTCTAGGAAAATAATTATGGGGAAGAACATTGAAATAAAACTCAAACCCCTACCTCTTTTATGTTTTATGTCGTAGAGTTTTTCCTCCAGAATTCAAGGCATCGACATTGCTTCCATCACCAATATTCGATAGGAGTTGAAGATGTTGACATTCGTTGGAATTCGTTCTTCGATAGAGAGACTCAAATGATAGAGGTACAATAAAGTATTACACCCAATTAACCCTACATTACCTCAAATGCCAATCAATTAAAAGAAAACACGTTTCAATGTTTTAGTTATGTTGTGATGTCGCAACGTTATGTTGTTTCATTTAAGAAATGATGTCTTTATTACGGTTCCTTTATTTCATTGTTACATTACATGATACATGAAATTAATAATCCTTATTATGGAACCTGTCACTACCTTGTCGGTGCACTATAGTGTCATCATGTCGCTTCTTATCGGATTGAAAAAAATAACTTTTTAATGATATTTTATTATTTTTCAAAAAGTATGAAAATAAACATTTCCAATTGTCCCTTAGTTGTCTCTGATTAGTCTATTCAAGGAGAACCATGGTGTTGCGAGTTCAATGGTGCCCTCTAATTTTTAAACTAAGCACCAGTTCAAAAGATAGAAAATCACACTCACACGTTTACTAAACATACCATAAAAATGTTTAGAAATTCAATTTGGGATCACCAGGCCTCAGAATCATGTGCCATTATATTTTATAGTGTCGAATCTATTCTATATAAATAAATAAATTCAAAGAATTTTTTTGATAAATTAAATTCTTACCACCCTCGGTATTTATGTCCCTGAAATAATATACCAAAACTATACAATAGATGGGGGTACTAAGCATGAATTTTTCCCTCTCAGACCCATGTTTTCTCTCTGATGTTATTGTACCACCACCGAACTCACACCCAAGGAATAAACAACCCACAAAGGACCTTCTCATATCGATATTCTATCTCTACTGGGAACTCCGAAAACGTAGCCCCATTTTCAATTTCCATCTTTCCCTAGTTAATGATGTGCGATGGATCATGCATGTACCTCCTCACCTAGGACACGTGGAAAACATCATTCACCCAATGTATCTGTGGGGGGAGAGCTAGGCGGTACACCATCTCTCCAACTCTACTCATGATCTGAATAGATCTGATTAACTTAGAATATAGCATGTTTCCACACCCAAATCGTTTCAATATTCATCAAGGTGAGACCCCAATGAACATATAATCTCTCTCCTAAAACTCAAAGGGTCTCTATCTCCTTTCAGTATAAGACTTATGCCGACTCTGTTCAGTCATCATTTACTCCATGATGATCTTGCACCTTCTCACTGGTACCTCGTACCCACTCCAGACCCATGAGTGAAATCTCCTTTGGGACTAACCATGATATGGGTGAACTACAGGTTCACCCATACAAGGCCTCAAATGGTGCCATTCCGATGGTGGAGTGATAGTTTTTGTTGTTTAAGAACTCCACTAATGGCATGTGGTCCTACCAACTATGACCAAAGTCCAGGATAAAAGCCTGAAGCATGTCCTCCAAGGTATGTTAGGTCTTCTCTATCTTACCATTCATTTGGGAATGAAATGTTGTGCTTAAGCACATCTACATCTCAAATTCCCCTTGTAATCCATTCCACAAATTAGATGTAAAGCAGGAGTCATTATCTAAGACGATTGACGAAGAAACCCCATGAAGCCACAATATCTCTTAGACATAGAGACATCATAATCCCTATATTGTTCTTTGTTTCCAGATCTGTTGGATGTGAACCTCCGTGTTCATTCAGTAAATGATCACCCAAATAGAATCATGGCCTCTTACATAAGTGGTAACCCCACCATGAAATCCATCGAGATACTATTCCACATCCACTTCGGTACCTCAAGTGGCTGGTGTAATCCTGCTAAAACCTGATACTCAGCCTTCACATTCTGTCAAGTGAGACATTGTAAAATTCATATGGACACTTCTCTCTTCATCTCTGGACATCAGTACTGACTTCAGATGTCTTGTTACATCTTCGCCACTCATGGAGTTAGCTCCAAAGAGGATGTAGGAAACTATTTCAACACATCCTCCTGCAATGTCACTAGTAATATAGTGTGTCCTCTGAAAATTATGATGTTCTCCCCACCTTTCAAAAATCCAACAGGATCCCGTCCTGAGAATAACTGAGCACGTTGAGCCTTGTAGCCAATATCAACCAGTTGTGCCTCCCTATCATGCTGTAAGATTGGGGGTGTAAAAGTCTTGGACTGAATGTATACTCCTCCATAATAATCCACAATGTATATTTGCATCGTGGCTAATTCCTATGTCACCTCACTCAGCAGCTCCAAACTGGTACTCCTGTAGAGTGCATTCGCCACTATGTTCCCCTTCCAAGTAATATAGTTTATCTGGAAGTCATAGTTCTAGAAGAACTTTATCCTTTGTTGGTGTTCCAGTTTTAGTTCCATCAGTGAGAATATTTTAAGACCCGAATCTGGAGCCCTTTCACTATTGCCTCGTACCCGGTTCTCCACATGAACTCATGCGCATTTCCCCAAATGCCAGAGGCTACCGACCAGCAGCGAGGGCCTTGGTATGTAATTGGGAAAACTATGCCCTCATTCGGTAAGGTATACTAGGCACGAAAACAACAGTCAATAGCGAAATCATTAAACATCATACAAACACTGAAACTAAACAGCAGAAGCAATGAACAGACAATGATAATGACAATGATAATGATAATGATGCAACAGGTACAAGTATCTAAGGAAAGCAGAAAACACAACAACATGCTGAAATACAACTGGAAATAATGTAAGAAAGTAACAGTAACTCCCACAACATCGCAATCCTATGATCGGTCATATGCTCTCCAGCTCCAACCAGCAATCATGTACCTGAAGTAGAAAGGCCACAATCCCTATCCATACCTCCAACCCTATAACCTGTTTGGGCCAAAAAGCAGGACCCAAACAGGGTGGGAGACTAATCCGAGTAGGAAATCACCACGAGATCTATGCCCTACTGTTAGTGAGTAATATAGAAAAAGTAAAGGAAATAAATGCAATAGAGAAGTAGAAATACACTAAAATATTCAATACTACCAATATCTATTCACATTTATTTAACAGTTCAGTACAATCAATTAGCAATCAACCAAGGAACCTAGCAACAGCTTTATACTCCCATGGCAAGAAAGTAATCACAACAGGTAACTCAGCTGTCTACCAAATCAGCAAGAAGTTCAAACCCAA
The DNA here is from genome assembly GCA_963277665.1 of Viscum album. Taxonomy (NCBI): domain Eukaryota; kingdom Viridiplantae; phylum Streptophyta; class Magnoliopsida; order Santalales; family Viscaceae; genus Viscum; species Viscum album. Next base: position 1,344,774,505 of record OY728119.1, on the reverse strand, counting down.
ACATGTTCTTTGTCATGGTGGATTCATCACAACCAACCAATAAATAAGGAACTGACTCTCTGGGTGGCTTCTACTAGAAAACCCCTCTAGTCAAATAAACGTAAAAAGGCACAGACACTCTGCGAAGCTCTCACTGTCAATTCCCTTGTGGTCTTGAAACGAAAGATATAGACTCTCTGAGAAGCACTTACCTGTGATTCATCCTATAGTCTCGCTTTGTAACTATGTACACTTTGAGGAATCACAATTTCCCATTCCCATATGTCCTGTGATCGAAACTAATTATAATAGACTCTCTAGGGAATCCCTAATCGTCAATTCCCCCTTTAGTCTACCACACCAGGTTCACTCAGCCCTGAGCAGTTTAGTCGTGTGTAATCGACAGTTAGATGCCTATGTATGTTCAGAAACAACTTGTCTAATAGCTACAAATTCATCCACAAGCATATAACATTATGCAATACATGCAATCAAGTCAACAGGCATACTAGCAATGTGCAAAAAGGGTTTCCTCGTAGGCAAACCATGCCAAACGGAAATCAACATCCAAAACAAGGGGAAGCACCCATGGGGTGATCCTCAAACATGCTAACAAGAAATTATTAATCATCTAATAACCCCAATCATATAAGAAATCTAAGGCAGATAACAAAGTAGGATCAAAACCCTAACCCGAGATACCCGATACAAGGGTATCCAATACTTTTGCACCAAAAAATCAAAGACATTCAACGTAGGGAAACAAACCACCTACATCGATCCCAGTAGATCGATATATGTGAACCACGACAACCGACTCCCCTTAGAACGACGTAGATCTGAGAAAACGCACAAAACGCTCAACCTACGATAACATGAAAACGATGAGGAATTGAGAAACAATGCTAAAGCAGAATGGAGAACTCACCACTGCGCTTCAAACGCAATTGACAGCAGCTGGAATGGAGGTCAGACGGAGGTACGGTGGCTCAGAGAACATTCATTCATATAGTCACTCTCCGACGAACGAAACCTGGAGAAGAAGATGCTTCTGTGCGTCAGGTGCGACCCCAGTCCGTTTAATGAAAAAAAAGTACACGGTGTGTACTTTTTGAGTACACGACATGTACTAGGTCTTTTCCGTATTCCGCTAAAATCGGCCTCCACATCACCCTTACACACCGTGTGGGTGGCCTGGACATGGCCATCACACGACTTCAGCGGGAAAATAGTACACGGTGTGTACTCAGAAAGTACACGGCGTGTACTTCAAAAATTTCTAAAAAGTTCATATTTTTTTCAAAATATCCTGAAAAAGGAAATGCGTACCTGAAAACAAGATACGTGTTCTTACAAACATCACCCCTTAACGAAATTCATCCCCAAATTTCCCTAATGAGGTGGAGGAGAAGAAACCCCGAACAGCTCCAGTCACTGCGATCGTACCTCGGACTCCCATTCCCATGACTCATCCTGTATTTGGCCGTGGTACCATAGCACCCGTACTAGAGGAACAGACCGGCCACAGAGTACCTTCAAACTATGATCGACAATCTGGATAGGATTATCCTCGAACGACGCATCCGATTCAAGATCGACTCCCTCAGGCTGAAAGACGTGAGACAGGTCTGAAAAGTAGCGTCAGAGCTAAGAGACATGGAAGACGTCGTGCATGGCCCGATACCTCTGAGGTAGATGCAACCAAAAGGAAACCTGCCTAACTCTCTCAAGACCTCAAATGGCTTGACGTACTATGGTGAAAGCTTACCCTGTCTCTAAATCCTCTTGTGTCCCAACCTCGGGGTAACACGTAGGAAAACCCGGTCATAGACCTCGAACTTCATAGGTCATCTCCACTGATCAGCATAAGACTTCTGTCAAGGCTACGCTTTAGCCATCCGCTTCCGAATCATCTCTATATGCTCTGTGTCTCCGGAACAAGACGAGGTCCCAGAAAAGTTTCCTTTCCAACCTCAAGATAACATAAAGGTGATCAGCATGTCCTACCGTGCAAAGCCTCGTATGACACCATTTGAATGTCGATTGAAAACTGTTGTTGTAGGCGAACTCCACCAGAGGAATATTCTTATCCCAAGAACTGCCAATGTCTAGAATGCAAGCTCGGAGCATACCCTCAAGCACCTAGATCGTGCGCTCGGACTGGCCATCAGTCTGAGGTGGTAGGTTATACTCAAAAGTACATGTGTACCCAAGGACTTTTGGAGTCCCTTCTAGAACCGAGAGGTAAAGCGCGAATCCCTGTCTGAAACAATGGTGTGTGGAACTCCATGCAGACGAACGATCTCCTAGACGTAAATTCATCCCAGATCATCGACACTGAAAGTCTCCTTGATTGGAAAGAAGTGAGAATCCTTTGTAAGCCTGTCAATGATAACCCACACCGCATTGTTTCCTCTCGACAATCTCGTCAACCAGTCACGAAGTACATCGCGACGTCGTTCCACTTCCACTCTAGAATGCGTAACTGCTGCAAAAGCCCCACTGGTCACTGATGCTCTGCATTCACCTACTGACAAGTAGAACATCTCATGATGAAACCAGAAACATCCTTCTTCATACCTGGCCACCAGTACTGGCGATGAAGATCCCGATACATCTTTGTGATGCCAGGATTAACTGCCCAAACAGAGGAATGAAAATCCCGTATCAGCTCCTCGCAAATGTCTGCTGGAACCCATATGCGTCCCTAGAAATGCAATATCTCATCCTCACCCACTGTCCATCTAGGATGAGCGTCCTATCCTGACACGCTTCCCCATAGGCCTAGGCCTTCTGAATCTGCCAGGTGCCTCATCCGAACTCGGTCCAGAAGTACAGAGGCAACAATAATAGAAGATAGGAAAGTCTTCCCCTGCCTGTTGTGCACCTCCAAATGCATCTCCGAGAACAGATCCATTAGTTGACACTCACTGCTGGCCTCTTAAACTGTCTGTATCTGAGTTTTGTTGCTCAGTGCATCATCCACTACATTTCCTTTCCCCGGCGTATAGGAAATCTCAAAATCGAATGACTGGAGATACTCAACCCACCTTCGCTATCTCAGATTCAAGTTACGTTGTGTGAATATGTACTTGAGACTTTTGTGGTTAGTGTATACCACCAAATTCCCTCCCTGAAGGTAATGTATCGAGTATCATAAAGCATGAACAAACACATCCAACTCCAGGTCATGTGTAGGATAATTCCTCCCATGAGGCCTCAACTACTGAGATCCATACACAACCACTTGATCCTCCTGCCTATACACTGCTCCATGTCTGATGCTAGATGCATCATAGAAAACTGTATAGCTCTAGGCCAGCTCTGAAAAAACAAGGATCGGTACTGAAGTCAATCTCTCCTTCAGCTCCTCGAAGGCTGAGTCACATGCTTCTGACCAAAAAAACTACACCCCCTTCTTATTCAAGCATGTTAACGGTGCTTCTAGGCGTGAGAAGTCTTGTATAAGATGCCTGTAGTAACCATCCAGCCCCAAGAATCTCCATACATCAAAGATGTTCTTCGGCTACTCCCAGGTAACTACTGCTCTGACCATCTCTGGGTCTTCTGATACTCCTGTCTCAGAGATGACATGACCCAAGAAGTGAATCTCATCCATCCAAAAGTGGAACTTTGAGAGTTTAGCATAAAGCTGATGCTCCCTGAGTGTACTCCAAACAATCTCAAGATGGGTTTCATAGTCATTTTGAGTTTGAGAGTATACCAAGATATCATCCATGATGACCAATATGAAGGAATCCAAGTAAGGATGGAACACTCGGTTCATCAACGCCATGAAAACTGATGTCGCGTTTGTAAGAACGAACGGCATAACCGTATACTCGTCGAGACCACACATACTCCTGAAGGCTGTCAGGGGTATATCTGAAGGTCTAACACACTGCTGATGATAATCGGACCTGAAATCGATCTTTGAGAACACCCGAGCTCCTTGAAGCTGATCAAAGAGATCATCAATCCTTGGAAAGCGATATCGGTTCTTGATCGTCAACTGGTTCAACTTCCGGTAATCCACGCAAAGCCTATGGGTACCGTCTGCCTTCTTCACGAACTTGACAGGCGAACCCCAAGGAGAAGTACTCGGTCGGATGAAACCCTTTTCCTGTAACTCCTCCAAATTATTCTTGAGCTCCTACAACTCAGGTGTAGCTATCCTATAATGAGGAATGGACACTGGTGCTTCTCCTGGCATGAGATCAATCGGGAAGTCTACCTTACGCTCTAGAGGAAAACATGAAAAGTCTTCTGGAAAGAGATCTGGAAAGCGACCAACCAATTGAGGAAAATATAACTGTGTTTTCCACTGGTCATCCAGAAAAATACTATCAATATGGGCCGTAACTCCTCCTTTCCAATGATGCTCGAGTCTGGCTCGACTCACCTGAACATCCCACTCGCCCTTATAATGGAAAGATTCACCCTCTTGTGATATGAAGCTCACCCTACGGTGATAGCAATCAAAGAATTCCTAGAAGGGAACCAACCAGTCCATACCGAGAATGACTTCATTGCCCGTCATCTATAGGACATAGAGGTCCCATACAAAACGTTACCCTGCAACCTCGAGAGGGCACCCCTTGCACTGACGTACGCAAGATATCCTCGTTCCCAAGGGCATGTCGAGAGTCAATATGTCAGCAGATGAAAATACACAAAGCTCAATACTTTACATGATAGCAATAGAGATAAAGATATGTGAAGCACCATTATCGAAAAGGAATGAAGATAAAACTGAGGCTACTGAGATCGTAATCAAACTGTAGAGGGTCCGAGATCCTGATCCTGATGAATTTTCTCTATAGAAAAAGTCTGGCCTATACCGCAGCCCTGTGTAGCAGCCTGAAATCCCTGAGCTACTCCTCCATGAGCCTAACCACTGCGTCCACGACCTCTACCCTGACCTGAACGTCCTACAGAACCCTAGCCCCCCAGTCTGCTGTGGAGTTGGAAATCCTGCTCCTGTACGCGGGGTCAAAACTGATCTTCCTTCACTAGCTGCTGGAAGGGGAACCTTGCAGAAACGCTGCAGGTAACCCATCATGCCATAGGATCGACACTCCACTGGGTCCCTCGGGCACTGGGGATTCTTATTCCCACTACTCCCACACTGATAACACACCACTTGGGTGCCAAAAGAGTGATCGTGTCTACCAGAAGGAATAACATGATTCCTCGGGTCACCTCGGGTATACTCTCGGTGGCGCTTCCTACTATCTGCCAGGAGGGAATTATCGTTGGATGCTAAACTACCCTGGTCCAAATCTCCAGTCTCCCTCATGTTCCTATCCATGATGAGGTCCTGGTTGACTATTATAGTAATAGATGTCAACTGAAAGACATTCACCTACGATCAGATCTCCGGTCTGAGGCCTTCCTTAAACTTCCTTGCTAGAAACAACTTTTCATTCCCCAGGATGAGAGTGAATCACTGTAACCCAGTGAAGCTGGAGGAATACTCTATAACTAAGAGAATACCCTGATATAGACTGATGAACACCCTATCCCTCTCATCCCTCAGTGTAGCTGGGTAGAAGTAGTCGTAAAACGTACGCTGAAACTCATCCCAAGCCATAGCCTCCTGGCACCCCATCTGAGAGACTACGTCCCACCAACTCTTGGTGTAATCTCACAAAATATACATCGTGAGCTTTCACCCTCCTCTCTGGAGGTGTCTCCAGATGCTTGATGATGGACAGCATGGCTTCCAGCCATGACTCTGCAGCCTGAGGTCCTCCATCTCCTATGAAAGTGGGAGGATGCTACTATTGGAAGACCCGCGTCAGATCTTCCATAGTCGGGGTAGGATGATGAACTCCCTAGAAGGTCTATATGAATCTCATGAGACCCTCTCTGAACTGAGTGTCGGCACCAGTGTCTGGAATCACTGTAGGTTCCATGTCTGGAATGATGGGTGGAACTACTGGCAGTCCCTGATCGATCGCATCAGGCGTACGACCACTGCCAGGTTCCTGGCATGCAATGGGAGGACATAACGGTGCCATAGATATGAAAGACCAAAACACTCCTTTATTAATGATGAAAAAAGTTGCAACATAGGAGGGTAAAATGGAACAGTAGGGAAAAACATTTAAAACAAGGAAAAACATGACTACACGATGTGTTTCTTAAAAGTTTACACAGGGCGTGTACATTGGCTATACTTGGCTATGTAAACTACCCAGCTACACGACGTGTTCATAAACTAAACGACGTGTACTTACCCCCTTTTTCCCTACCCAATTACTAATACATGACTAAGCCACACAGACTGTCCTAGTCGAATACTACACGGCGTGCTTTGAGGTATACACAGCGTGTACTGGACACACCTTCCTTGGCCTGTGTTTTTAGCGACACGGCCTGACACACGGTCGACACTACACGACGTGTCCTTATAGACACAACATGCACATAAAGGGAATCCTTGGCCCGTGTTGTTCATGACATGGCCGGGTACTCGGATAATCCATACACAGCATGTTCCGAACAAACATGGCGTGTATAGAAGAGGACAACCCCGAACCGTGTTTTTCAAGACACGGTCGGGTACCTGGGAAAGGATAAACGGTTTGTGCATATAGAACACGACATGTACTAAACCCGCATTAAATTTCCTGTGTTGTTAGTTACACGGTCGTGCTTCTAGTTAACCTCTAAACGGAATGTACCTAGAGTACACAACGTGTTCCTGAAAACCATTTACAGCTCCGTGTCCTTGTCCACTCGGTTAGTGACACGACCAAAAACTACACGGAGTGTATATATGAAGTACACACAATGTATTCTGGGTTTTTCTGGACAGTATCCTCAGAACTGCACCGGAGCTCAGAAAACATAGAAAAACAAGGGTTAAGGTGCCAAATTATGATCTGTGGGGGCCCAAACACCCCACGAATCAAATCATGGCATCATAACGATGCACAAAACAATCCATAGTATAAGAACTCATGACCCACCAAATTATGATCCTTGAGGGCCCAAAACTCCTCTATGATCAATGTTTGGGGTATTTGATAAGATAGCTCAATCATTGATACCCTAACAACATAGTAGGTATTCTGTCACATCAGCTATCACAACAACATGCATTGTCTATCACAAATCATATCACAACAACATGCAATCTCTAATGCGACCTAGATATCATGGAAAGATGAATGGAATGCAATATTCTAAAATGTGCCTATATGATGCATTAGATGGCACACCCTCATCTCATCGAGTTGCAACAAAATAAAAGTGCAATCATATAAACAGTAATAGCAGAAAACAGGTTCATCACCCAACGGTGAAATCAATTAAACTATAATATTCGCAAAACTCAAAACATGCAGTATTCAAGGTAATATGGCTTTTTCCTTATACATGGGATCTAGAACTCCTAGGCACATCTATTTACCATTTACCTATTCCGTCTTATCCCGATCTAATGTCGCTAAATAGTAAATCAATAGAAAAAAGGAACGAACTCCTTTGATACCACTTTGTAACGACCTGAATCTGGAGCCCTTCCACTAGTTCCCCGTAACCGGTTCTCCACATGACCTCAAGCGCATTTCCCCAAACTCCAGAGGCTGCCGACTAGTAGCGAGGGCCTTGGTAAGTTATTGGGGAAACTATGCCCTCATTTGGTAAGGTATACAAGTCAAGAAAACAATAGTCAATAGCGGAAGCAGTAAACAACATAAAAACACTAAAACTAAACAACAGAAGCAATGAACACATAATGATAATGATAATGATAGTGATTATGATAATGATAATGATGCAGAAGGTACAAATATCTAAGGAAAGCAGTAAACACAACAACATGATGAAATACATCTGAAAACAAAGTACGAATGTAACAACAACTCCAACTACATCGCAAGCCTAAACTCAGTCCTATGCTCTCTAGCTCCAACTAGCAATCACATACCCAAAGTAGAAGGGACACAATCTATATCCACACCTGCATCCATATAACTTGTTTGGGCCAAAAATCAGGACCCAAACAATGTGTGAGACTAATAGTAGTAGGCAATCACCACGAGATCTATGCCATACTGTCAGTGAGTAATATAGAAAAAGTAAAGGAAATAAATGATGCAGAGAAGCATTAATACATTAAATTATACAATCCTACCAATCTCCATTAACATTTATTTAAAAGTTCAGAACAATCATTTACCTATCAACCAAGGAACCTAGCAACAGCTCTATACTCCCAATGGAAGCAAGTAATCACAGCAGGTAACTCAGCAGTCTACCTAAACAACAAGCAGTCAAAGCCCATAATGCTCTTTCGCTTTGAGGACTTGTCACAACCAACCAATAAATAAGGCACTGGCTCTCTGGGTGTATCCTCCTTGAAAACCCCTCTAGTCAATTAAACCAACAAAGGCACAGACACTTTGGGAATCTCTCACCGTCAATTCCCCTGTGGTATTGCAATGAATGATATAGACTCTATGAGGAAGCACTTACGTCTAATTCCACATATAGTCTCACTACGTAACTAAGGAAACTTTGAGGAAGCACAAAGACCCATTCCCATAGGTTCTTCGATCGACACTAATTATAACAGACTCTCTAGGGAAGCCCTAATCGTCAATTCCCCGTTTAGTCTACCACACCAGGTTCACTAAGCCGTAACAAGTTTAGTCGTGTGTAATCGACTACTAGCAGCCTAAGTAAGTTCAGAAAATACTTGGCTAATAGTTACAAATTCATCCACAAGCATATAATAGTAGGAAATACATGTAATCAAGTCAACATGCATACTAGCAATGAGCAAAAACGGTTTCCTCGTAGGCAAACCGTGCCAAAAGACAATCAACAGCCAAAAAAAGGGGAAGTACCCATGGGGTGATCCTCAAACATGCTAACAATAAATTATTAATCATCTAATAACCTCAATCATACATGCAATCTAAAGCAGATAACAAAGCAAGATCAAAACCCTAACCCGAGATACCCGATACATGGGTATCTGTCACTTTTTCACCAAAAACTCAAATACATTCAATGTAGGGAATCAACCCACCTCCCTTGATCCCAATAGATCGATATATGTGAACGATGATGAATTATTCCCCTTATAACGACATAGATCTAAGAAAACACACAAAACTATCAACCTATTATAACTTGAAAACGATGAGGAATTGAGAAACGAGGCTAAAGTAGAACAGAGAACTCTCCACTGCGCTTCCAACGCAATCGACGGCGGCTAGAATGGAGGTCGGACGGAGGCACGATAAATCGTAGAAGATTCGGCTGTATGGTCTCTCTCGGACGAATGAAACCTAGAGAGGACGATGCATTTGTGCGTCAGGCGCGACCCCGGTCTGTTTAATGGAAACAAAAGAAAGTACATTGCGTGTACTTTTAGAGTACACGACGTATACTAGGTCTTTTTCGTACTCTGCATAAATCGGCCTCCACATCACCCTTACACACCGTGTGGGTGGCCTGGACATGGACAACACACGGCTTCGGTGAGAAAAGATTACACGGTGTGTACTCAGAAAGTACATGGCATATACTTCAAAAATTTCCAAAATGTTCATTTTTCTCAAAAACTCCAGAAAATGGAAAAGCATACCTGAAAAGAAGAACCAGGTTCTTACAAATATATACCTAAGACTCCTTTGGATGGATTTAAATTTTATTCTCACACCCATCAAGCACTTCGACCACATATTTAGTAAAAAGACAACTACATCTAACTCTAAGACATGTGTCGCATAGATCTGCTCATGCTGCCTCAATAGGCATAATCCGTAGGCGATCACTACTCTCTATTAAGTCAGGACACAAACCGGATTGTTCCTGGATTCATCATAGTAAACGACATAACCAATTCCCTCCTTTGGTAGTCTCAACATGGGGGAACTAGTCATTCATTGCCTCATCCCCTGGATAAACTACTGAAATTACTCTATCCACACGAAGGGATTTCCCTTCAACATCAATGACGATAAGGTTTAACGCTTCTATTGAGAAGTCAGGTAATAACATACGATATAACCTACTTGCCCTAAGAATATCTGCACCTCATTCACGCTCCTGGGTGTATCCTGAGAAATCATTGACTCTATCAATGTTGGATCTACTGCAACTCTATCCTCTAAGAAGATGTGTCCCAGAAAATAGACCTCACAAATCCAGATATGGCACTTCAAGAACTCACTATTATTGTAGTGCTCTTGGATTGTTTATTGGATATCTAAAGGCATATAGCATTCTCATTATCCGATGTTGAGTACATCAACATGTCATAGTTTATACCATGAAGAAATGGTCAGGGTATGTCTAGAAGATCTTGTTCATGAGGCCCATGAACAATACTGGGGCATTGGTCATGCTGAAAGGCACCTCCAAGAACTCTTACTGGTCATACCGGCATCATAAGGACGTCTTCAGAACATCAACATATCGTTCCAAATGCCGGTGATATCATGATCTAATGTCTGTCTGTAAAAACCACTTCACTCCCTTTAGCTGGATGAAGAGGTCATCATTTCTTGGCAGTGGATACTTGTTCTTCAAAATCACCTAGTTCAGGCACTATATGTCCAGACAAAAACTAAAAAATATGTTTTCCAACTTGGAAAAAAGCATCAGGTATGCTCATAGTAATACACTAGGCCTTACGAACAACTTCTAGTGCAATTACTTTAGTTGTACCCTCATATCGCGAAACTCAGCGGGAGCCATCTGATATGTCGGTGTGGATATCAGTTACATACTACGGTATAGGTGGATTCAAAAGACTATTTATCTAGGAGGTGGTAGTCCCGGAATATCCTCATGAAAAACATCATAGTAACCATACGCCATTATAGGAAATCTCAGACTCCTCTCATCCATTGCACCAAGGGTGATACAAGCCAACTGGTGAGTGATCGATTGCACCCTCCTCCATGAGTGTTAGTCATGTGCTACTAGGGTTTTCTTCTCACCATTGAATGAAGATCAAGTCCCAAATCCATTGATACAGCACACTGTATGCCTAAAATAGTCGATTTGATCATAGAATGTGGATAACCAGTCCATACCCATGATGAAATCTTATGGCCTCGACGCCACTACTAGGATATCTTAGATTAATATCTCACATCTTTGTGTAATCTCACACTTCCTTGAAAAGTGTGTAATCATCGAATCGTCTCTCGTTAGAGTCTCTAGCCATAAGGATCATGCCAATGGATCCACTGAAATTTATGAGCTCCAAACGAGAGACATAAAAATGAACGAGTGACTATAACCTGTGTCTATTAGAGTATCATCTTGGGTGGGGATGAAACAGATCGTACATCAGATCATCTCTGGAGCATCATGGTCATAGTCCGCTTCTTCATGGAGCTGAGTCACACATGTCCTCCTGCTTCTTAAGGTCAGGGTGGTACACCTAGGGGTGGTGGCGGTAACCCCTCAAACATTCACCCACCACCAGCTGCTCATCTAGTAATCCTTACACACCCTCCCCCATACGGACCTCCTCAATCTAACCACTTGTGCTAACTTGTTGGCCCCTCAACTGTCTACTGGTCATTTGTATTATAGGTCATGAAGTCCCATGCACTGTGTCCCTACCGGCCACATGTGAAGCACTACATGGATCCCTGCTGGACCCCCTAGACAGGGAGCTCCGCACTACCAATCCTGAGTCCTGAGGTCATCCTTTGATTGACCAAGATCACATGGGCCCACATGTCTATTGCCTGCTACCTGCTTAAGTTTTCACCGCTCGGTGTCTGCTGGCTGCCCTAACTATCAGCTTCATCTCTGCCATGAATCACTTCAAAATAAGGGATTGATCCATCACCATAGCCTTGGTTGGGATGCTGAGAGAAAACTTTTATGCTCTGATCTCCTGCCTGATTCCATGCTAAAAGGCTTGATCAGTGATGAAAGGGTATCACACCATGTCTTTGGAGTAGTGAGATATCTCGGTGAACCTTGTTGATTACTTAGCTGCCATCAGGATACCCTATTGTAGGTGAATATGCACTTGAATGCACTAAGTGAACAAGGTCGTGGGAAAAATATCCTCCAAGAAAAGTCACTCCAAGTCTGTATAGGTTACAATTGACTCATCGTGCGTATGGGTGGTAAAGACACACCATCTCCCTGCCCAGCCCTATAGAAGGCTAACTACCAAGATTGAAATTTGGTAAGGTCGTATCTTTACTATGCTAAAGACTCACATTACAGCCTCTAGACATTCATCTGTGACTTAAGGATTCGACTCTCTCCTAAACATGTGAGGTCTCTGTCTCTAAAACTTGTTTAAGGCACAAAGATTACACATGTACTATTCTAGAAATTATATTTGTAGATGATGATCATCACGAGGTGGTAGCACTGTTGCACCACCTGGTGGGGACATCTATATAACTGGTCCTTAAACGGAGGCCTCATTGCTATGTAATATGTCCTCAAGACATCGTAAATGGATCCTGGCTGGTCGACCATGTGGAGCCGTGCTATGATAGATCAAGATGTACCACATTTATAAAGTTATACATTGTGATAATAATTTTATTCAAAATAATGAGACACTTATGCAACCAATGTTTTCATGTATTAATCCGAAATGTAGAATTCAAGGTCCCGGTGTATGGATGCATCAATTGCCACACCAATGTTGGACTCCACGAATCTGATGGTCAGAGTCACAACAGTTAATAATGTTGATCCAAAAGAAAACAAAAAATATTATACATTGATGGGGAACCAAACTAATTCTGATACAACATTTTCATGACCCGTCCATCAGGGAACATGACGTGACTGCCACTAGTCTGCCTCCCAAAGGCTAGTGGCTGGCAACTTGCGTCGAACACGTAAACCTGCAAGTGAGAGTCATTTTTCATTAAACATGTACACACACACACATTCCGAAACAAACACCAACACACTGAAAAGGGAGAATAAGTATAGAACTAGAACAACAATGAGTTCACGTACAAGTGAATGTAAGTGGTCTAAAATATAGTCCTAATAAGGAACTAAAAATAGTATATTATGAATGAATACTCTGATTTCCATCTGTGGAAAACAACACCTGATCATGAGAGTTGTAAAGTTATAGGTGGAAAAAGTATTCCATGTCCTCCTAGTTGAAATGGGATCCTCTAGGTCCTCGACCATCATGTCCACTATTGTAGCGTCTGTCAGTCCCAACATTTTGAGCACCTTTTCCAAAACATCAACCGTCTTCACCCAACACAACACACGCCAGTGAACCCTATGCAAGGGTGAGTATAACAATACACATTTGGGACATCAAGGCCCCTGATGGACTCTTAGTAATCCATGAAAAAAACCACAATGGAAAAATACCTCAGAAGTAATTACACTAAGCAAGATATCAAACACATAGTATAAAGTAAAAGAAAAAACTCATGTCAGGTAGGCTCTAGCACAGTGATAGTAGAATCATCAGTCATATCACCGAACTCTTCGGCTGCTGGATAAATCCTCTTATATTGAGTAATGTAGGCCTCTCAGGTCACATTGATCTACTTACCACTAAAATTAGACTACATCAATACTCATCCCAGATAAGTGTCGTGGGTATGTTGGGTCACACAAAGTCACTCCCCACAATCAGCATGTCGGGTTAGGCATAGTCGCTTCATACCTTGGCGAAACAGAGGCACTTCTCTTATTGAGTATCATGAGTCTTATGGGTCACATAGAGCCACTCCCCACCATGGGCCTGGAGGGTCACACAGTGCTATTTTCCACTAGTTCGCCGTCAAGTAGTCTTCATGTGTTAGGAAACCGTAGGGCTCTATGCGTAGCTCGCTCATGTGAAATGATCATCAAGAATTTTTTTTGCATCTCTGTATACATGGAATTCACCAAAATTTGGGAAAAAGATCCAAATATTCAAGAGGGTCCCAATACTACAAAGGGAACATCAATCAAATCCTAGATTTTCAAGAAACATGTCTTTTAGTAACCAGGGGACCTGTTGCGATGGGGGCTGTTCTGACCCGGTCCACCCAACCCAACCAACCCAGCCTAGGAGTGCCACATTCCTTGATTTAATTAGATGGAATTGACTTGACATGGTTTGGGTCAGGGTTTTGTCTTTTCCATCCTTTCCAATGGCCCATGCCCAATATGCCTCACTGGGCCCAGCTCAGTATGGCTGGAATTCTAGCCCCCCTGGGTCCCCTCGTGACCTTATTTAGTATTTTCTATCCTGAAGGGTGTGGGTACAACCTACAAGCATAGGTCTAGCCCACTGGGTTCGATTTCGGTTCGTCGAGTGTTGGTTTGGCCCACTGGATGTGGGTCCGACCCGCTGTGTGCTGGTCTGGCCCACTCAGTGTGTGTCTGGCCTGTTGATTGCGTGTTCGACCCACTCAGTGTGGCTCCGGCCTGCTGGGTGCAGCTCCATCCCACTAGGTGCGTGTCCAGAACGCCGACCCAGGTATGGTCTGGACCACCGGCGCAGGCCCAGTCCGGCCAACTGTGTTCTCTTCTTGCGATCTGGGGACCGCCTGCTGGAGAGGGCAGAGATGCACTGCCCTCTCAGGAGGAAACAACTGCCCACATCCGGCCCCCTATGCCTAGAGGGACGTCGCGTGGCCTCCACCTATAACTACGATTGGCGGACCGCGGATCGTCCAGCCAGCTGGGTGGCCTGGATGTGGGCCACCACCATTCACATGGCACATTCCTAGAGCTATATTTCTTACCACCATGGTGCACCGATAGGCACGCCACTTCCACCACCCGCAGCCACTGCCGGTGCCATCGCACCAGCAAGATGTTTAATATACCACTGGCGATGATTTGGTGGTTGATTTTTCACACTGTCTCGGCCGATCGTCTTCTCAGGTAACCTTTTGCACCGTAAAGGTCTCATTTCTGCCTTACAGACGATTAAGACAATCCGTTCATAATAGCACACAAGCAGAGGGTCCATGATCTTTGTTCACGTCGGCTTACAACCTCTTTGTTAGAAGTATTAATCATGGGCCAAAATTATGGATGTCTTTTCAATAATATAAATTGATAAAATTAATCCAATATAATAATCCCATGAAAATTCACCGACCCACTTAAATGTACAAAATTCTGATCAACCTATTTGTTGGTTGATCCATGTTCATTGTTTCTAGAAAGAGAACAACAAGGAAGAACATTTAAATAAAATTCGAACCCTACCTCTTGGTTGTTTTATTCCATAGATTTCATCATCAAGAATTCAAAATGTTTATATCCCTTCCCGTCATCAATAATCAAGAGGCGTCAAAGGTGTTTCTATTCATTAGTGTTCGCTCTTCGTTGGAGAGAATGAATGGAGGGAGGTGAATCATATGATTGTTCTCGATTAATCCTACATCTTCTCCAATGCCAAACAATTAAAAGGTAACAAGTCTCAATGTTTTAGTTACGTAGTGATATCATGATGTTGGGTTGTTTCATATATGAAATGATGTCACTATTACACAACCATTATTTCATCGTTACTCTGTCTGATAAAGGGAATTAATGAAATTCATTAATGTAAATTGGTGTTGCCTCGTCGTTAAACTGCAGCGTATTCATATCACCAATCGTCATACGGAAAAAGTAATAATTAACTTATTAATTTTATTTTATTATTTTCTGAAATGACGAAAAATAAACCATTTTGTTCCACAGTTGTCGGCCGAAGTTAAGTCGATTTTAGGGGAATCACAACATTGCGATATCAATAGGGTACTCATGTTTTTAATCCAAGCTGATGTTCAAAATATAGAAGAACCCCTCACACATTTACCAAAAAAAAAATTAGAAATGTTTATAAATTTGTTCTGGGATCTCCAGGCCTCAAAATAATGTGCCATCAAATTTTGTGGTTTCAAAATAATTTGATAAAATATAAAAAATAAATTGAATTTATGAGAAATTATAGGTATAAATAGATTTTTTAACCTATAAATCTCATGGTTTGGTAAAGAAACAGATGATAGTGTTTTAGTGAAAATCTCATAACAATGGTGAAAAAAATATTAGTGTTTCTTTATGGTAAAATTGTGGAATGAAGCATTGTGGATATTGTCTTAATGGGAATATTTAATGTTTTAGGTGTGTAAAATAAGGCCATCACGGAGCTAATTTTAGATTTATTGATAAACATATCGATAATGATGCGAACAGAGAAAAGGCTACAAAAAATACACCTCTTACACATCAATGTTACAAGTTAAAGGAATTGAGACACTATTCCAACCAATTACTTAATACAAGGGTTATCGATGATGATTAGTGTCATCAACCACTTAAGTCCAAATATAAAATATATTCACATGTGATTACTATTGGTTATGTAGATTATGATAATGATATTTTGGAATAACTGAGTGATTAATTAATGGAATTCCCGAATAAAGTTGTAAAATAACTTTTATGATATAATGGAATAACGAAATATGAATTTGTATAATGGTGTTTTCATATGTGTATAAGAGTATATGTTGAGTGGTATTGGTAACCCGGAAATGTTATTCAAATATCATTTGTTGGGAAAAAACATTAAGGTAAGGATAACAGTTAATATGTTCAGAACAATGGTATAAGGAATTAAAGAGTTATTTGATAGTATTAATGACCTCAAAAATGATATGATTGAAAACCTTTTTTGGATATCATGGATAGAGAATAAATAGTCAATGTGATTTATGTTATATTAAAAGAGATAATTTTAAAAGGAATTCATGATATCACCAAAGATCTATGGTAATTCATGTTATTACCATGGTTTAGAAAAATGTATGATAAAAGAATTTAAATTATTGAAATGTGACCAACAAGAGAAACCTTATGATATATGGGGATAAATATTATGTCAAGATAATTAACATGTTTTTATTTTTTATATTTTCATCTTTTTTAATGTTTTTAAGGTTATAAATTTATGGGTATTTTTTGACAAACACGATATGATGTTTGTTAGAATAATGTATTGACTAACCATATGTGGAATTATACATATTTTGTAACCTAATATAACCCATTGCTAGATAGATTGAATGACCTATAATACTATTTATGGATAACAAGATATTATAATTATTCAGGAATGAAAATTTTGAACTTCACTTTGTTGGAATAAGTGATGAAGTGGAAATTGATGAGATTATACACAATCAAGTATGTATTTCCTCCACTGAGAAATTATTCAACTATATATAATGAATCTAAATAGGAAAAATGTTATCATAGTCCCTTTGTTTTTTATGAATATAATGGCCACATAATTCCTCCCATGTTTATTGAATTTTGACTATTACCATTCTAATGACCTTGTTCTCTATCACTCTCTAATAGAACATGATGGTTATATTTCTCTTCTACATCCATGATTTCACTTTCCTCCTATATTCTCTTATGAGGAATTAGAGTTATGAGATACTATGGGCTGAAATTATGTTTCTCCCATTCATTTTTATAAGGAAGTTATATTAATTATTTTACCGATGTGGATTTTTATAAAAGAACCTTTCAAATATTAATCCTTTTATGTCCCAGAATAATTTTGAGGGTGAAATTAATCTTAACATTTCTAGATTGTAACACACATTTTTTTTGAAATAGATAATTTATATTTTAATTAATTTATTTAGTTATGTTTTTTAAATTCATTGGTGTCTTGTATTGTATTCTAATGTAAGATAACCTTATGCAATATGTAGCACCAGCTTATGTTTTGACACATGCCACACTTTTAATTTATTTTGTTACCCAAAAGTTCATTTTATTTTGATATAGTTCATCTGAGAGAATTTTTTTTAAAAGAATAAAGAATTAATAATGATTTACCTTAGAACCTAGCCATTATATTAAAGGTTATGAACAATATTAACTGAATTATGAATATATTTTTGTCAGAAGACTATATAATTAATTCTTTGATGAGAAATTAT
Organism: Viscum album; assembly: GCA_963277665.1. Taxonomy (NCBI): domain Eukaryota; kingdom Viridiplantae; phylum Streptophyta; class Magnoliopsida; order Santalales; family Viscaceae; genus Viscum; species Viscum album. The sequence continues at coordinate 1,344,756,587 of OY728119.1, read as the reverse complement.
TTGTAAATGAAAATAAGATTCTTTTTAAATAAATAGATTTTTTCTAATAGATTTTTTAAATGAATGAAATAAATTTATAAAAAAATATAATAACTTTTGATGGATTTTATTAATGATATATATATATATATAATATTAAATATAAATTTTTAAATTCTTTTAATTTTTTTATACATGATATAAGGAAAAATTCATTTTTTTTGTCTAAATGAAGTATTTTTCAATAATAAAATTTTCTAACCATTTGGTGCCAATCCTTTTTAAATCAACTAATTACAACATTTTTTTAATTTATTTGAAAAAATACGCTTCCAATTTGGATGTGGGGTTTAGAAAATGACTTTGAGGAATTGTTGATATTTTCTAATAAATTTTATGTTTTGATAAATAGTATGAAGATACTAAAATTTTAAATTAAAACAAATCATTGAAATAAGTTCTATGGATAATTTATATTATTTAATAGATTTAATGTATAAATGAAATATATTTTTATCAGATAATATAATTTAGTTCTGTTGTAATAATTATACATTGAATTGAGTTGTAAAAACGTTCTATCTGTTATAATGTTTTGATTTTTAAAACCTATTTTCTACTTCAAAATATATTAATTTTAAATTATTAATTGTAACATTTATGTTTTGATTTTTAAAAAATTTATTCCATATTTGGAATCAATAGGTCCAAATTATTTAAATATAATTCTTTTTTTGGGGAATTGTGAATAGTATCTTCGGTAATTATTATTAATATGGTAAAAGTATAAATCAAGTAATTAAGGGTAAAACTAATTTTATTAAAATACCATAACACCTATCCGAATATAATTTGATGAGTTTTTTTCAACCTAATTCATCCTTTAATCGAAATTATATATCTTCGAAGCCACATTGATGAGATTAGTACATTTAATTTTTATTATTTATAGAAAAGATAAATTTGTCTTTATCAAATTTTAATAACTACATCATTTTTAATATAAAGTTATAAAGAACATAAATTCAATTATAAATACTCAATATAAATATATTTTTATCATAGTAATTCAATTTTAATTTTTTGGAAATAAATATTTATGGTAAAGACTTATACATTGATGATGCATAAATTATTTAATTGACTAAAAATAGATTTTGTTTTATTATAATTAGAGTAACCAATAAAATACTAAAAAACATAACCAAATCATACTAGTTGAGTATATCTTGAGGATAAACTACTATTGGATAAGTTATTGACCATTTGTATCCATATGGAAAATATTAAGACAATTATCATTACCACCCAACGTGGGAAGGGATGCTACTCATTTTATTAGCAATAAGTAGAAAATGTTTATATAGGGGTGACCTTTATCATTGCTAGCCAAAGGAGATCATAAATTTACACAATATTAGTGATATAAAAAGTTATGACAATGGTGTACCTTTTATCAGCGCTTTTTTTAATAATGATAAAGGGTTCATTTATCACCTATATTTCTTGTGTTGTGAATTTTTTTTCATAATTAATATTTTTAATTTATATAAATTTTTTATATTTATATTAAAAAATAATGTTTATTTGTATACATTAAATAAAAATTGCATGATTTAATATATTATATATCTTTTTATAATTCCAATATATATATAATTTTTTAAAATTATTTCTATGATTATAATTAAATTTACAGATATATTTAAATAATTATTAGATTATAATAAATTTAATAAGACAATAAATTTATTCATTAGATTTATTAGATATATTATATTTATTGTAGATTTATTAGATTTATTAGATTTATTAGATTTATATTTATTATATTATTTATATTTTTTATTATATTTATTAGATTTATTAGATTTATGTTTTTATATTTAATATATTTAATTTAATTATTTTATTTATAATATAAATTTTTAAATTTATATGTTTTTCAATTTTATTTGGTCAAAAAATATATCTATTATTTGTGCATATAGGTTATATGTCGACATGAATGTTCATTTATAGATTACACCCTTCTTATTATTCATGTTTTCTATATATGTGATTACTCATTTTTATTATGTATGTAAATGAGTAATTATTATTACCCATATGAATATTATGATCCCTATAATACTTATAAAATTAAATAAAATATATTTACATTATAAATATATTTAATATATTTATAATTATAAATTTTAATTATATATAAATAATTGTAAAATATATTTTTTTTTGAAATTATAATTAAGATTATATATATTTAAATAATTGTAAAATTACACTGAAAACATATATTATAATTATATACATATAATTATAATTATATACATATATTTATAAATATATGTAGTTATCGTTATTTATAACTATAAATAAATATACATAATTTCAAATTATAATTACTATATTTATTATACTACATATAATGTTATAAATGTATACATAAATATATTTATTTTTAAAAATATACAGTTATTTATAAACAAACGCAAAAAGTTATAATTATAAATCACATATAAATATATGAATATATTTCAATAATTACAAAATAATAATTAATACACTAATTATATATTTTTATATACAAATATTTATACATAAATATAGTTTCTTACTATTAGAATCTAAATAAATGTAGATATGTTAAAATAATTAATCAATTATTAGAAGTTTATTAATTATATATATTTATATAATTATTAATATATTTTTTATAATTTTACATATATATAAAAACATATTTATTTATTTATTTATAATTACAACTATTAATACATATTTTTTTAATACAATTTTTAACGGGAAATAAATAAATATTTAATTATTAATTATAAATATAAATAGTTATATATTTGTTTAAATGATTATTAATTTATAAAAAATATAGTTATTATTTTCATATATTAATTTATATATAATTAAATAAATATATTTAAAATATATACATATATTAATAAATGAATATATATATTTATAATAAATATTGAAATATATATAATTAAAAATATAATAACTATATTAATTATAAAATTAAAATTTTAAATAAATATATAAATATAAAGTAATATATATTTATTTATAGTTATTATTATATTTTTGTATAATAATATAAATAACTTATTAACATTATTGATTTATAAGGTCTTTTTTAGCGCTCATAATGATAAGCCTTTATCAGCTCTAAAAAAATCACCGATAAAAGGAATTTTTTAACGCTCAGATTTTACCGATGATAAAGATGCCTTCTATCAATGCTAAAAAGTGTTGATAAAAGTATGATTTATCAGAACTGTCTAAATTAGCACTGATAACACATACCATTATCAGCGCTTTATAGCTTATACTGATAATTGCTTTCGTCAGTTTTTTAAATGAACTTTAATTGTATCCTCTTTCCTTCGCACCACTCATGATCTCATAGAACCCTTACCCTACCACCATCACCTCCTCTTCCTCGTCCTCCTCAGCCCCCACCCCCTCCTCCTCCTACTTCCACTGTGAAGTCCTCCGTTATCGCAGATCTCTTCTCTACTGCATTTTTCATGTACTCGTCCTCCTCAGTTGCTGAATCCTACAACTACTCCTCCGTTGCCGCAAATCTCTCCACTGTAACCTCAAATCCTCTTCCTCATCCTCTTCCACCAAATCTTGTCTCTACAAATCCCTCCATGGCTGTACATTGTAAATAGAATAGTTATTCGTAAAAATATAAATATATTACATTGATCATATGGGTTTTGTTTCATCATTGATCCCTCATATGTGACGGGATCCTTTAAGATTTTTCAACCCTTGGGGTTTAGAACATTAGTGATTGTAATGGAGGACTTATTTTTATTTAATTTATCACCATTTAAGGCATCATGTTTCAGATTTGTATATTCTTCTTCTATGTATATTTTTTTATGCAATTGTTTCATTTGGTTTTTAAAGTGATAAAGTTATTAGAAAATAATTTTTTTTAAATATTAATATATTTGATATGTATGGGTTGTATTAAACTATTTTATTGAGTTTTTATCAATGAATAAATGGGTTATAATTTAAATATGATTTTTTCATGTTTGAAATTGAATGTTTCCATGTATTATGATTTTGTAAAATCAATGTGATGAATTGTGATTTGGTTTAAATGGTGTGTGGTGTATTTTAATCTAGATTTGTTTTTCAATTAAATAAAACAATGTCATGATGTGGAAATTTAGTTGAGTGTGTTTTTCATTTAAAAATGAATTTAAAATGGGGCTCTTTTATAAAAAATTTATGATTATTTGGAATCCTCATTTGTTTTACCCCTTGTGATAAATTCCAAAATGGATTCTTGAAAATCTATTTGATGTAAATGGTTTGATTTTGGCATTATCTATGATTTCAATGCATGAGACCCATGTTTTTATTGGTAGATTTAATTTTTTTTTTATATTATATTAGATTCACATACAGTAGGGAAATATACATCAGGTTTTAATACAACAATGCATATCACGTAGACCCCATCACATATATTCTTTCACATATTCTAGATTTGGTAACAATTTCACTATATTATATATGTATATTTATTGTTATATAAAGATGGATGATTTTATTTTGGAATTTTTTATACATAGGTAAAAAGGGTTTGTTTCATTGAAGGTTTTGTAGAGGTGATATAGATTGTTTTTATGTCATTCATATTGTATGTGATTTACTTCATGATGTATTTTGATCTCCTCCAATTCATTTATCTTGGGAACCCTAGTTAAGTAGGTAATACCTTGGATATTTACATGATTTACAATGATCTTCTCTCTATTATATGTGATTATACCCCCACAGTAACTAATAATCATTATTATCTTCATAGATATGGATAAAAATGCATCACATTTTAGGAATTGATACATTCTCATTGAGAACCATTGTTGCATCAAAACCATGACCAATCATACTCCATGATCCCTCCATCTAATATATATCCATCTTTAATTCCAAACATCATTGAGAAATGTCATTATTTACTCTTTGAACTGAATTCTATGGGACATCTCTTTTTAAAAAATAAAAATGCTTTCATCCCATGATTTCCCATTCTACTGAAAACCTTGCTTATGACTAATTCAAAATTAATGTAACTATTGAAGTCTCTAAGTTTATGAAGGCCATATTCCCCTAATATCTAAATCATCCACCATTTAATATTCATCAAAATCCTACCATTCAAACGGAACCACCAATTTCTTACTAGTGAAATTACATGAAAATAGTAGAAAACAACGTCACTAGAGGAAATTGAGTAGTCATGAAACCAAGATATTCTACCACGTCTGGATATAATAATAACCAAATGTTATGTAACAGTGAATTAATATCACATTTTGGTAACTAATAGTAGAATAAGTAAATTTTATGATATGATATGTTGTATTTGGTACAAATTAACAATCCTAATGTTAATACCTCAAAACATTAATTAAACCCATGAAACTCGCATATAGCATAAGAAATTCCATAACATAGAAGAATTAAAACAAATAATCAAACCTATTATACCATAACATATAAGTAAATCTATAGTTAAGTCACTACATTAGTTATCTACATTTTAGTTCTAGTAACCTTGTGATTTTGAAAATATCTCGCCAAAATGAAAATTATTAATAAATGATAAACGAATGAGATAAACATAATAAACACAGCACATGAAATTTATGAAGTTTGAATGAAACCCATACTTTATATGGGAATAAATTGATATTATTATTATGGGAAAAATTGAGTTATAAGGTAATCATATCTTTTTTATCATTACCTATCAGAAGCTACATGATACACTTTCTGGACACCCTAGTTAAATAAAAAGAAATACACATGCAATAAATCCTTCCACCCAGACTTACCTTATAGTTAATCACCTCAATGGAAAAATGATATAATTCATGTGATTATGAAATTATATTGTCTTCTTAGAATAATTTTATATCTAAAAATATTTGTTATTATTTTATAACAACTTTGACAAATTATAGAAATAAATTATTATCTATTAACATTCAATGTTATGTAGAGGTTGTGACATTTAGGATGGGGAATCAATCAATGTTACAAAACCAAGATTTTCATTATTATATTTTATTTAAAATATTCAGGATTATTTTAAAACCTGATACTATTAAACTCGTGAATGGGTATTTGATAGGTAATAATTTTTTTGAGAAATATAATTATACTCTCCTAAAATTGATTCTATATGTTACTGGTGCTATTTTATATTATAATTTTATAATTACTAGTCATGGTAATTTAACTTATAATGGATTTTTGATGATGTTATGAAATATACTATGATAAAATCATAACACCTATTTGTTTAGTACCATAGTCTTTTTCTTATTTTGACATGATACATGATGCAATTAAAAGGATTTCTAAAGAAACATAGTTCCTTATAGTGATGAGTGGCATAGGGAAATTATTTTCTGAAATGAATGATACTTGATAATTTTAAAATTATGTAATGGGTTAATGTTTATATAATTCTATAGGTGTATTTATAAAGGATGGAACCAATAATACTATATTTCAGAGACATAAATATTGTTCTTGGGGTCTACAAAAAATTAAATTGGAGTGATCCATGGATCATTATGATAATGTCATGTTTTTAGTGAACTGTAATATGAGTGTTTCATGGTTTTGAGTGTGGTCACTCACTATTGAACATATCCATTGGGTATCTAATGTTATTGTGAAGTATAATTGATATAACTGGACAATATAATAATGTATAAAGGATATAAAATAGTTTGGAGCACAGTATAAATTTATTTAGAAATTATTATTATGAAACCTACCTTTGGAATAATTTGATGGAATCAAACAACACAAATTAGTTTGGGGTGAATCGAGGTGTTTTCCACTTTTCTTGTATAAAGTGTATCTATTGGGATCTATGTCATTCAGAAAAAATTTATATGGGTATTCCAAAATGAATCACATTTTTTGAAATATATCGTACAGGGATGTCTCTCATTATAAATGAATAAGATTATTAGGACATAATGTTTTCATAAATTCATAAAAAAACATGTGGTTATGTAAAATATTGTTTCGAACAGATTGATTTATATTAAATAGGGAGTATTATTTTAAAAAGGAATTTCGGTAAATGGTTGGTTTTTAATGGGATTTATAGTGTGATTTTTTATTGTTTTCAAAGGTAATTTTAATTGTAGTTTTTTAATAATCATTTATGTTTATATTATTATAGAATTAGGAAAACCATTTCATTATATCAATATTATTATTTTTTATTTTTTTAAACATATATATTATAGAGAAAAATAGAATGGATATGAATAAAGAATATAAAGATTAAAATCATTTGACAAGAGAGTATGAAGATTTAGTGGAATAGTTCACCATGTTTACAAAAGATAACACATATTGCCCTTCTCAAATACTTTTTCTGTGCTTACACAATTGTTATTCAAAAAAATATTTTCTAGAGTAGTTGGATGATCTCTTGGTCTGTCATGTAATAGATTAAAGTTATAAATGTTTGAATAAACATTGGAAAAAATAGAATGTAGCTAGTGATTGGGATAACAGTGCATTTTATGGGTCATCTGATATGATTACAATTGTAGACAATGAAGAAGGTAGTATCCAGGATTTGATTATAGATGTGAATGATGGTGAAGTTTGTATTGAGGAAATGAAAATGAAAGATGAATATGATCTTTGTGATTTCCCAAAATTGTTTGAACATCTAGAGAGTTGTGAAAATATGACATTATATGGTGGTTTCACTAAATATACATAATATTCAACCCTTCTAAATATGCATATTTAGAATGAATCCAATGGATGGGGTGAAATTTTTTTATAGAATTTAATTCTCAATTTAGTTACATACTCCCTGAAGATATTGAGATTATAAGACAAACATACGATGCCAAACGAATGCATAGCTCGATGTGTATGATCCTTAAATGAATACACGCCAACTCAAATGTCTCCATACTATTTCGAAATGTCCAAAAATCACATAGATAATTCATAAAGTGTGGGGATTCTCAATACAAGAATATTAAATCTGGTCATATGAAAGTTTTATGGTACATTATAATCATTCAACTATTTAAGAACCTATATGGACATGAGGAGACAACATGGAAATTGATGTGGCATGAAGTCAAAACACATAATGATGGGAATCTATGATACCCTATAGTATCTCTTTAGTAGAAGATACTTAATTATGAGTATCAGGAGTTTGGAAACGGGCCGAAATACCTTCGTATTGTGTTATCTACAAATGGAGTGAATCCTTTTTGTTTTCAAAGTAGAACTCATAGTACCTAGAATGTTATGTTTTTTAATTATAACATTCTACCATGGTTATGCCTGAAATGAAAACACACCATGATATAAATGATTATATTTGGATAGAAAGAATTAGATAACTATATTGAGGTTAATTTGGCTCCATTGATCGATGATTAGAAATTATTGTGAGATTCATGTGATATGTTGTAGGATGTTTATAGAACTGAATATTTCACATTGAGAGCCATGTTGTGAAAGAAGAAAAATGAAATTCATTCTTATTAAAAATTTCCTACATATATCATTAAAAAAAGACATGGGTTTACTTATGTGAAATGGGTATACAATCAATTAGGTCGATACTTTCATCGAAAAACATCTTTCTAAGCCATAATAGATTTCTACCATGATGACATAAGAACCTATCCTAGACGACATCATTCGATGGATGCTCAGAAGCATGTACAACATCATCTCCTCTAAAAGGTGATCAACTATTTGGGAATGTAAATGATGTGGACACTTATTTTGGTAATTTTTTTTAAAAAAACCATATGAAAACCAGTTTAAAGAAGTGATCAATTTTTAACATTACCATACTAGAATTGTATGTATTTCAGACACTTACGTGATATTATGTATGCTGCAAAAAATATACATGACAATGTCATTAGCACATTACTGAATCCCCCCCCCAAACAAAGGATGGAATTAAGGACATGTTGTAATTTGAAGACATGATATTATGATAATAGTTGGTGCTAGTGAAGGGGGAAAATGAACATTTCTTCCTCCAGCCACTTATACTCATTCTCAGTAAAAGAGATATCAATTTTTCAGCTTCTGGGATGATATAAGAGATCCATATGGGTATTTGTAGAATATCAAGAACATTGTGTCAATGTCCTATTTAATGATAAATGGATTAAATCACATGATATCAATATATTTATTCATGATCTAATTCCTGCATCATTACATTGATTTTTTCCTAGAATGAATGTAATACATTAATGATGATATTCTTCTTCTAATAAGTCATATGCAACAATGTTATAGAACCAACAAAATTAATGAGTATGGAATGGGAAGTCAATGTCATAATATGTGATTTTGAAATGTTCTTCCCGCTAACATTATTTTATATTATTGTTCATTTGATGGATCAGTTAGTGATATAGATTTGATAACATGTTCCCATACAATATAGATATATGTACCCCATTGAACGGTTTATGATGATTTTTAGAGGGTATGTCAAAAATTGAATTTGGCCGATGGATTGTATTTCAGAGCGATATATTATTGAGGAAGATGATGAATTATGTAAGGAATCCACCTCTAGTGTGTAATTCATTGGTCTACCAAAATCTCATCACACATGGAGGGTTTTGGGTGAAGGAATTTCTGAATGAGAGGTTATCAAAATCAAAATTACATATTAGGGGTAGGCCCACCTATATGTTTTTCATAATAGTTTGGAGTTTCAACCATATTCTAAAACCGATAAATAAATTCATAGGAAATCGAGTCCACTAAATGGATATAAAATACAAATAATCAATAGTGTATGGTATAGTTTTTTGACCATATATTTATATAGTTAGATGGAAATATAGACTCAATTTCCAAACAACTTTATTGGATAGTCGGCAGACCAAGTGTGTATGTATTATCTTATAATGAATACGTAATTAACGGTTATACACTATATACTAATAAAAATGATGAAGATAGTACAATGAAGAGTAGTGAAGTTACAGATGTGGCTGAAGCGATGAATGTATCCAGTGTTAAGGACATCAATACAATTTATGATAATATGTCATACTTTTAAATCATCCTAAAAATATGGGTTTTGAATTTTACGAACTTCCATGTTCCAATTTTTCAATGTTTGTGGGTTGATAAGTCAAGTGTTTTCAAAAAATATGAGTTGATATTATTGAATGTTGATTTCCATATGTAAGGGTACAAAGAAAACCCCTTTATAATGTAATTATAGTTAGTACAATTATTTTATGTTCCACATCTGGAAAATTGAAACAAGTCAATTGTTCTGTTATCGACTAAAAAAACTAAAGGGTCAGATCAAAATTCCAAAGAGGCTGACCCTTTCATTTGGATGTCACAATCATTTCACATTGGCCCAAATATAGAAAAATTTTTCAATGTCAATGGAACTACAATGATGGGATTTCGATAGTCGATAGATGGATTGAATCCCTTCAACCTTTAAAAAAGTGATTTCAATAACCATGTTATACATATTTTGTAATATAAATCATATTACCTTATGTTATTATCTGTTCATTATTACATTTAGGTAATATAAATTAAATGATAAACCAATTCTGTAGATAATGTATTTTTCATGTGATGGTGCTCCCAATCCTAAGGAATAATATCCCTACCATCATACTTCTACTCACAGTGCAAATGTACAACATGTCTCTCAACCTACTGTTGGTCGTAGTGCAGAGGGCCAATAGGTTTCTCAACCTATTTCTACTGCTACTCCCAGTGCAGAGGTAAAACCACCATCTTCACATTATGATGCATGAACTCGGGAAGAACATATTGATGATGTTTAAATTTGGGAAATGGTAGGTAACAAAACACTGGAGGGGAAGAAAAAATTAGAGTATTGTAGTTTGATTTTGTTAGTCGAAATCCGCCATGAAAATGTGAAAGGAATAAAATATGCGGTTGGATAGAATAATCAGGGCCAACATATTAACCCCAATAAGGCCATGTTCAATAGTTACGTTGGAATCATCAATCAAAAATGCGTTCAGATTGATGTACAGTCATGACACCATGTTGTCATCGGTCTTAGGACACTGATGTTGGGAGATATTATGGTGAAATTATGAAATTGATTAATTAATTTACTAAAAAATAAAAATGAATTATTGAATTACTCTGCATAATCCCTTATAGAGTGCATTTATAGGGGTTGGATCACACAAGGACTATTTATTAACGGTTTGTGGAGGTATTCGCAGAGTATTTTACACAATTTTAATGATTTTTTATCATAAATATGTAAAAGGGAAAATAAATATGCACCCACCTCTTATTTATGCACACTAAATAAAATATGGTTTGTGGGATGCGTTTACTCGTCATTATTTAGAGTAATCTTTTCAGGTACATTGTGTTTGGTAATACGTGGTTTGATGATACATGTATTCATCATTTTGATTAACAGTTTTTTATTTATGAAATAGCAACATTGTGATGAAAATAAATAATGAGTAGCAAAACTAGTGTACCCCTACTGAAAATCATGAATGGGGTACACTTAACGTGAAAGAAATGCATGTATTAAATATAAAACATAATACTTCTATGTGACCAAAAACAACACTATAACTATGTTCCTATGTTAATATGTTTATTGATGAATCCAAATCCAAAGTAACTTCCATCACATCACTTGTTCTATGGATGGAAACATGTGTAGATAAATATGAGATAATAATAGATGAAAATTCATAAAATGTCTGGGAATCATGATTAATTATGACATAATAAATATATTTTATACATTAAATATATATTACATAAAAATGATTACTTATATTGCAATATTTTATAACATAGGAATCAATAACATCCAACCCAAATACATATATTCTTATTGTGGCCTTGAAGTATATAGAAATGTATATCCACATTAGAGGTATAGGTTTTGGGGTGACCTTCTGATCATTTAAAAAAAAGAGGATCAAAGTGTCAATGTCAGAATTATGAGAGAAAAAATATATATCCTCGAAGAACATATGTAATTTCAGAGAGAGATTTCATGGAAAATATGATGGGGGTGAGAATAAACCAGTCAAGAATAACCATCATATGAAGATCCCGCCCAACCCCCACAAGCTTTGAGGCAAGCCATTCCCATAATAAACATCTCTTAGATGAGTTAATCAATGGTCTTATATTTGTTACTATTAATTATGAATTAGATATACACTGATATGTTTCCTATAAAAATATTTTACAGGGTGAAAATGATTGTGATTTATATTTATCAACACCCACTCATCGCATTGTTGCAATGGCTATGGTGTTCAATATATAGAATGTCATGCTACACAACAAACCACTTCCAATAATTCATTTCAGGGTGTTGATTAAAGTATCCAATGATTAGAGCATTGATCTACCTGTTCCAATGGATAATGAAGATATTCATAAGATCCAACAGGATCTTGGAACATTCATAGCATCACCGACACATCTTTTAAAAATACATGTTGATACAGGGGTATTCATTTACAATTTATTTGTCAATAAAAAACATTAAAATTTAATGAAAAATAGTGTGAACCAATAACTTTTATTGCATAAAGACACATGGAAGGGGTTAATAAAATTAATGGCTCAAAAACATATCAATAATCCACTAACAGATCAAAATAATCTACCAAAATAACCTTTTAACCTCCCAATATTTATATGAATTTATTATCATTGTAGGATTATGTGAATACAATGTTGAAATACGATGGTTCTCACACAATTATTTTTGATGAAAATTTTACAAAGGGGGAGATCCATATTTCATTAGCATGCACAATGTATGTTTAATCCTAGAGTATGATTGGCTAGGAGGATCTGTTGTAAATTTAATCCTAAGGTATGTTTTCATGATTTTATTTTCCAAATGCTGATATTCTATAATAAATATGAATAAATACATCTCATATTTTTTTTCTGGTGTATATATAAAAACCAACTGAGTGGATTTCACCATTAAAAAAATTTGGACTTGTTAATCATTACATCAACACTACATGATAAACAAAAAGAGAATCTGATAAAAAGGGAGAAATGGTCGAAGTCCTACTAAAATCGTTTAAAATCAATAATATGGATAACAAAATATTCACTATACCAATGATGTAGGGGTAAAACTCTACAATTTAACCATATCTAATATATTTTAATTTCATTCATTACTTATTCCATTTATTCTTTTTTGGTAGCATTGGATGCTCATTGTGGTCATTTTGGATACTCCAAAAATTTATTTATTGGATTCAATGCATGGATATCCAACAATCCAACCCCACATGATAATGTTTGTCAATTATTAATACACTACATACATCAAATTATAACTAAACATCTAGTTATATAATTTTTATTATCTATTAATGAGGATTCTGTTATAAATGGTGGTGCATGAATATCATCTACATCATTGAATGAAGGAAGGGGAAAATTACAAGTAACGTCACACGTAATATGAATGGTTACAAATTAGGATATATATAATAATATTTCACTATCCTTATACATATAAAAAAATTTACTTATTTTTCTCAATGTTTCTTCAATTCTTCAAAATAAACAAATGGAAGATACTATGATTATTATTTTAGTAAATTTATGAAAGAGTTTGTATTCGACAAACAAACCAGCATCCCTAAAAAGGTATTTTATATTATAATTTTTATTTCATTTAAAATATTTTTTAATTATTTTTGTATTTATATTTTTTCAGTACTACAATAATTGTAGAAGCCAATTTTATTCACAAGATAATTTTTTTTAGAAATGAATTAGAAGCATACTTGATGGATGAATACACAAATAACATGAAGATATGATAGGTATGACTCGAGGAGTCTATTTTTATTTATAATTTTCAATGTTTTTAGTAAAAATCAAGAGTTTCATACTGAAAAATGAGAAAATGCATTAATATTTATATGATACTTTATTACAATGATCCATAAGTTATTTGGGCCATATAGAAATAAACTGAACCTAAATATAATGCATAGTGTTACCATTAAGACTACAACTATTTATTTTTATATTAAATTAATGATAAATGTAGAAAAAAGAACAAGTGACATACCAAAAAAATAATAAAATTCATTCAAATTCTTTTGATACATTATAAAAATGATCTATCTATTATTTGTGATGTGTAGGAATCAACCGTACCACTATCCGAAAAATTGTGTGACCGATGTGATTAAGAGTGTCTGTTATTAGCTTAAATTTTATATTTTAACTCAAAATATTTCACTCACTCATAAACAAAAAATTTCACTCCTATTGTCTTCAAAATAGTGTAAAACATTTCATATGTATTTTCTGATGTTTGTGAAGTAGTATCATGTCACACTGACCCAAGATGTGACCAATATGACTCAAAATGTGTGTTTTTAGTTTTAAATTTTATTTAAGTAAAAAAACACACACGATATACCAAAAACATAACAATGTAGTTTTATTATTTATATACTTTAGGAAAATTATATATACATCATTTTGGATTTATAGAAATCATCCTCACCTCAATATGATGAACAGTGAGACTGATGTTACTCAAAGTGCCTCTTTTTATTTTAAATTGAAATTAATTTTATTAAAAAAAAAAATCACATAAGAAAACATAGAAAATGTAACTACCCATGGTTTTGAAAATAAACATATGTTGTAATTTTATAAGCTAACCAATAAACACAATTGTGCCTTTTCTATGTTTTGAATTTTAAAAAATGGTCATCTAGAGTTGTGTTCAGTAAGTCATTTAGAGTCTGATAGAAAAAACATGACTTCTAGTGAATAGGAACATACCCTTATGAATAGTAATATGAATAGTAATATGACCCTTGAATAGTAAATAATGATATTATTTTAGTTTCTTAAGGTAATAAGATAATAAGATCTTAATTATTTTTTCAATGTCACATAAAACTAATTGCACTTCATGTTTTTTATTTTCCGAAATAACTATGTCCTTATTTAAAAATGAAATTAATAATATTTAAAAAATTATTTTGAAAAATTTATTTCACTTTTTATTTCTACACATCAAAAAATGGTAGGGTTGAATTTTTTTGATTGTTCTGAAATTCTTGAATTTTTTATGAATAGTGAAATACTGTAAAATACCGTATATTCAATGTATCATTTAAATACACTAGTTATGACATCATAAGTGATGTAAGGCCACTTGATTCGAACTCACACAGTCTTATTACTATTAGGGGTCACATGAAATAATACTATTGGTTGTCCAGATGGAAATAATAAAATAATGAAATTAAATACTCAAAATTTACACCCCTCCTCCACTATAACCCCCCACCCCCGCCACAACCTCTTCTATTAACTCTTATAAGCCTTGAAGCTCCTTAATGTTCTTACCAATTACCCTTACCTAGTCTCTCCCCACGTCCAAGAAGCTTTTGGTCTTTCCAGAAGACCAATACCCTTCCCTTAAGGAGTTTCTCAAGGAGGTTGTTTCGAGAGGTAAAGTACCCTTCTTTTTCATTTGGTTTCATTTCATATTATCTTCTTTTGTTATCCTATCCTCACCTCCTCTATCAAAATGATCATGATAACTCCAGTAAAATCTATATAATGGATTTATATCATGTTAATGGTGGAAAAATCATAAACATTCTTACTCCCTCCCTCTTATTTTATAAACGAAATCGACTTCCATGAGGTTTTGATTTATAACATTCGTGGAGGACAAAGTTTCTATTCTTCAATTTCTTCATCATTACTAGTCATGAAACCATATTCATGGTTTCAACAGACAATAATATATTTTTTATAACCTAATTAATATTCATGAACCAGAATATGTACATATAATTAAGATATATGACAAAACTAGTTCATAATATTCCAAATACCGCAGAATATTCAAAGTGGTGGTCATCTAATGATTCATCCTCATTCCATGTAATAAAATTATAGAAATGGACATTAAAAACAATAGATTTTCATAATTAATATTAAATTTCAATTTTGGATATTTATATCCATTCCACTTCATTACTTAAAAGAAAGTGAACTGAATATGAAAATAAAGGAAATGAACACTCCAGAATGACAAAACTCAATACAACAACTTTCCAATAAAGACATAAATGAACTAACCAGAATTATGATAAAATAAATACATGTCTAATTAGTTATGAAATAATTTATTAACAAGTATTATTTCATATTATATGAGCTTAAGTACAAGATCGGAACAGGTTTGGAGGTAAGGTAAGGGGTTTTCACCCGAACTTCCACTTTCATCCGGTATACATTAATTGTCTAATTAGCTCGATGTAATTATTATGTATTTTTATTTACTCATTATATGTTCTATGTGAGTATCATATATATATGTTTACAAACCATAATCCTTCCTTATTTTATGGATAGTTACAAAATTTAAAAGGAACATTCAATTTTTTTTCAAAAATACAAGCCCGAATCAAGGGAATTTCTCAAATTCATACCTATTTTCAAGGGAACACTATAATCTGTTTTTGGAAACCACTATCTTAATAAAATCACTCATTTTATTATGAAGATAATATCTTACTTTACTTCTGGTTTTATACAAATATTATTCCAAAAGAACTCTTCTTTTCAAAATAAATGAATATTTATCTCCAGAATTGCTTAATGATTTTATAAGAGTGTTTTCGCCTAATTCAACACTCTTGTTAATCCCATGTTATTATTGGGTTTAATCATTTATGAAGTCATATAACATATTTTATTTAATGGTTTATGACTAACCCTATTGTGTATGATCTATCCTAAACTATTCAACATATTATTCTGAATTGTTAGTGTTTGTGTTCAATAATTGGGGAAATTTAGTTACATTTCATATGATAGTTTCAATATGAATGAATATGTTTTTGTATGTTTATCACCACTCATAAGAGGAATGAACTGGACTTATTATTTGATAGGTAGGGCCCACTATATCCCCTCGATGCAATGGTAGGTCTCATGAGACATCTAGATGAGGAATTGGCCGAGGGCTTTCCCAATGGATATGGATTTTGGCCGAGGCCTTAATCATTAGACGTCTTGGACGAGGCCTTTAAAAAATGTTTCAGAATGTCCAACATTATTCATTCCTTCATTATGAGTTTAGATAATGATATTTCATGTGTTTATTAGACTACTATAAGACCCATGATTAGGTTTTATTATGGCACTATTTACTCAGCTCATATTCCTGCCATAATGTGTTCAATTTTATTATTAACAACATTTGTTTTCAATTATTCACCATGTTTAATGGTTATATTATCTTCCTCTGTATTTCTTACTCTTACTGAGTGTTCGATCTCATCACTTTCTTATGGTTCATTTTTGCATTACATGAATTAGTATTTTATGAATGACTTTCAAGTATAATCTAGAAGATGTGATGACTCTAGTGGATAAATTAATGTTGATTTCCCTTTCCTTATGTAAAGTTGAACTTATGTATGTTTCTTGTTTCCAACAATACTAATCTACTTTGTCCTTTGGGATTAGTATTCCTTGTATGTATGCCAACGAAATCAAATAAGGCACCCACTCTGGGAAACTGGGGCCGGTTCCTTACAGTTGGTATTAGAGGAAGTTTAGTAGAATACCTGGAAACTAGATTTCGAAAATGTAGAATTAGTGAAGAGTCCCTAAGTTAGTCTTTGAAGATATACATACAATAACATTCTATTATTTTGTTAAGGAATATATTATTTGGATCTTTAAAGCAATTCATCACTGTCTGGATACGAGCAGGTAGAGGCGGCTCTGGAACAGATGTATCTAGGGGTAAAACACGGAAACACCGCTTTGAGCTAGACTCGAACGAGAACTGGTGAACGACAACAGGCTTTGCTGCACTCTTGGTTACGAAACTCCCGGGGGACATGCTTAGGATAATTCTCATTTTTTACAAGCCATTATGAAGGATTGAAATGTAAAATATTCCTCAATGAAACCAGGATTGTGAATATGGGATTATCCATGCATATGATCTCAATTTTTTTGAGTATTTTTATTTTAAGATTATACATTATGATTCATAACCTAATCTAGTGTATGACATTATCTAGATATGGCGCCTAGTGTACAGAATGGAAATCACACAAATGCACGTGTCCCCTTTAGGGATTTTCCTCTGACACATGATAATGATGTTGGCTCTGGTGCTGTGACTAGTGCTGAGAAACTCATCAATATACTGGGACAACTTAATCAGGTTACGAATAATAGCCTTACCCTTATAGAGCATCCTGATCCACCACGTGGAGGAGCCATGCTAGATATCATTATGCGACAACAACCTCCATAATTCAATAGGACTACAAACCATTTTGTAGCAGATAAATGGGTATGTTACCTTGAGAAGATATTTCTCTCCATTGGATGTAATGAAAGAGAGAAGGTTATCATGGCAGTCTATCAACTATTGGGAGATGCATATCAGTGGTGGTCCTTAATACAAAACACAAAGGAGGAGGAACAGACAGAAGATATGGAATGAAGGGATTTTAAAGAAATCCTCTTAGAAAAAAATTTCCCTCGTGAGAAGCGAGTAGATATGGAGAGACAATTCATGAATCTAAGGTAGAAGGAAGATGATAATGTTGCAAGGTACGATTCAAACTTCACAATATTATCAAGACATGGTGTGGACTACATACGAAATCCATGGAGCAAAATTGATCGATTCATTGATGGCCTAAATCCATTCCTCTGGCGGGCACTAGTCTCCCAAGGTTTTGCATCATATGAGGATAAGTTTCATGTGCTATTAATACAGACAATAATTTTCTATGTCTTATGACTATAAGGGAAAGAATGAAAAGAAGAGGGCTTCAGAAAACCCTTGGAAGAGAAATAAGGAAACATGGAAAAAGGGAAGAGTTGAATTTCCACCATGTGATAATTGTGGAAGAAAACACCCTGGTGAGTTCTTAAAAGGAAAAGGAGTATGCTAAAAATGTGGTCAGAGAGGCCATCTTTCTAGTGATTGCAAGGGGAAGAAGGAAGCCAATGATGTTCGATGCTATAATTGTCGAAATATGGAAAAATATGCTAATGATTTTCCAAAACGTCAAGGAAATATGCAACAGAAAAGGCCATGGGATTAGGGACAAGCTTATTCATCACAACTATAGAGGTTAAAGTTCATAATGATGTGGTGGGAGGTACTTTAATTGTTTCCTCAAGTTTAGCCAATTCTTTCATTGATTCTGGATCATCTCATTGTTTCATATCCTCTCAGTTTTCTAAGAAAATTAGATATTTCCAATTTGATTTAACAAGGGAGTTGTTCGTCAAAACTCATAAGGGAAGTATCATTGATACAAAGTTGTGTGAATTAGTTCCTATTAAGGAATATATATGTTATTTATCTTCTTATCTTATCTTCATACACATGATTTAATTTGATATAATACTCAGTATGGATTGGCTTTTAGACCATGATGAAAAAATTTATTATAAGATGAAGGAGGTTACGATTTTTGATGAAGATGATAAAGAACAACTTATATTTAGATCAGAATCATCACCACATGATTCATATCTAGATCCACCCCCAGTAGCTCTAATAAATTCAATTATTGGGGAGGAAGAGAATGAAATAACTGTTAGTGGGGAAAGGAATGTTCAAATAGGTTTTGTACCTATTGTGGGATAATATGTTGATGTGTTTCCCGAAGATTTACCTAGAAATCCTCCAGAATGAGAAATTGAGTTTTCCATTGATTTAATTCCTGGTTCAAATCCCTTATCGAAGACACCTTATAGAATGGACACTGTGGAATTAGTGGAACTAAAGAAATAACTAGTGGAATTGAGTAATAAGGGATTTATTCTCCATAGTGTTTCTCCATGGGGTGCCCCTGTCCTTTTGGTTAAGAAGAAAGATGGATATATGAGGTTATTTATCGACTTCAGGGAGATCAATGATATAATAATAAAGAAAAAGTATCCCCTACCTCGCATTGATGATTTATTTGACCTAATGCATAGAGATTAATACTTTTATAAGATTTATCTTCGATCCAGATATCATCAGTTGCATGTGAGGAAGGAAGATATTCCAATGACAGCCTTTCAGACCATGTATGGGCATTACAAGTTTACAGTAATGCCTTTTGGATTGACTAATGCACCCTATGTCTTCATGGATCTAATGAACTGAGTTTTCAAAGAATACCTCGACGATTTTGTATTGTTTTTTATTAATGATATCTTGGTATACTCCAAAATCAACGAAGATCATGAAAATAACTTGCGCAATATCTTGAAGACTCTTAGAAGACGTGATTTATATGGGATGTTTAGCAAGTGTGAATTCTGGTTTCAGGAGATTCCTTATCTTGTCCATATTGTCTCTAAGGTTTGAATCCTAGTTGATCCTATGAAGACAATTGAAATCCATGATTTTACCACACCAACAGACATAACTAAGGTACACAGTTTTATTGTCTTAGAAGATTATTATCGGCATTTTGTGTCGAATTTTTCCCGACTGAATAACCCGCTAATGAAGCTCACATGTAAAGGGGTTAGATTTGTTTTGAAAAAAGATGGTGAAGAATTTTTCGAAGAACTGAATAGAAGATTAGTCAATGCTCCTATATTGACTCTATGATCAGGGAATGACATGTTTGTTATTTATAGTGATGCTTCACAGAAAAGACTTGGCAGTGTCTTTATGTAAAATGATATAGTTATTGCATATGCGTCACGATAACTAAAAATTCACGAGCAAAAATTTCCTACTCACGATCTTGAGTAATCTGAAGTAATCTTTTCTTTGAAGATATGGAGACATTATCTCTATGGTGAAAAATGTGATATTTATACTGATCACAAGAGATTGAAGTATATTTTCTCACAGAATGAACTCAACATGAGGAAAAGGAGATGTCGTGAACTAGTCAAGGATTATGATTTCATGATACACTACCACCCGGTGAAGGAAAATAAGGTGAAAATGCCTTGAGTAGAAAGGATCATAGAGTTTTGAGCTAGGTGATTGTTGAAATGGATCCAATTTTTATGTATCTAGTAAAGATGGATATGGGAATAACCATGGATGGTGAAACATCAATGATTTTTCAAATGGTTTCCAAACCATATTTAGTAGAAAGAATAAATCATTCTTAGGCTAATGATGGGGAGTTTCAAAAGAAGATTAATGTTGTGAATGATGGGAGATTGAGTGACATCGTTTATGAAGATGGAATTTTGAAATTTGGGAAGAGACTTTGTGTTCCCGATATTCCTGATCTAAAAAGGGAATTGTTAGATGATGCTCATAATTAGAATTTCTATATACACCCTTGAAGCACTATGATTTATAGAGACTTGATGAAACATTTTTGGTGGGACAACATGAAGAGGGAGATTGCTGATTTTGTGTCAAGATGTATGGTTTGTCATCAATTGAAAGCTGGAAGGAAACAACATGGAGGAGTATTGCAACCACTTCCCTTACCTGAGTGGAAATGGGATAATATCCTGATGGACTATGTCATGGGACTACAAAAGAATCCTATACGGAATGATTCAATATGGGTTATTGTTGATCGTTTTACCATGTCAATACATTTTATTGATATAAGAGAAGATCTACCACTTGAACGTCTAGTAAGACTATATGTAAATGAAGTTGTGAGACTTCATAGAGTACCCTATATCAATTGTTTCTGATAGAGATCCATGTTTTACATCATGATTCTGGAAAATTCATCAGAAGTCCCTAGATATTGATCTTAGTTTGAGCAATGCCTACCACCCACAAACTGATGGACAATCAGAACAGAAAATTCAAACATTGGAAGACATGTTGAGGTATTTTTCACATGATTTTCAAGGAATGTGGGATCAATATTTACCTCTTGTAGAATTTTCCTACAATAATAGCTTCCATTCACGTAAACAGATGAAACCCTATGAAAAATTATATAATAGGTGATGTCGTACACCAACTTGCTGGGATGATGTTGGTGAAAGAAAGCTCGTGGGCACAGAACATGTTGAAGAAACAATGGAAATGATGAAGAATATCCAGAACCATATCAAAATAGCTCAATGCCTGCAAAAGATCTATACAGATAACCGAAGGAAGGATTTGGAGTCTCAATAAGGTTATCAAGTTTTCTTAAAGGCATCTCCATAGAAGGGTATTATGGGATTCGGTAAGAAGGGAGAATTAAGTCCTAGGTACATAGGACCTTTTAAAATTATGGACCTAATTTGAGCCGTAGCTTACCGTTTGGCAATGAATACAAGTCTCTCCATGGTCCACAATGTGTTCCACATTTCAATGTTAAGAAAGTAAATGTCAAAACCAACACATGTACACAGTTGTGAAGAAGTGTAACATGAGCCCGATCTATCTTACTGTGAAGAGCCTATCAAGATTCTTGATACCAGTCAACAAGTATCGAGAAATCAGATGACTTGTCTGGTAAAGGTTCTATAGAGGAACCATTAGATTGAGGAAACAACATGGGAGCCTAAGGAGATTATGATAAAGACATACCCGAATCATTTTAGGTATTATTATATGAATTTAGAGGACAAAATTTTTGTAAGGAGGGGAGAATGTAACACCCCAAGGTTTTGAAAATAAATATAGAATGAAATTTTTTAATCTAACCATTAAACACAATTGTGTCTCTTCAATGTTTTGAATTTCGAAAAATGGTCATCTAGAGTTGTGTTTAGTAAGTCATTTGGAGTCTGATAAAACAAACTTGATTTTTGGTGAATAGTAACCTACCCTTACGAATAGTAATATCAATAGAAATATGACCCTTGAATAGTAAATAATGATATTATTTTATTTTCTTAAGGTAATAAGATAATGAGATCTTAATTAATTTTTCAATGTCCCATAAAACTAATTGCACTCCAAGATGGTTATTTTTCAAATATACTATAACATTATTTAAAAATTAAATTAATAATGTATAAAAATTATTTTTGAAAAATGGATTTCACTTTTGATTTCTACACATAAAATAATGGTAGGGGTGAATTTTTGATATTTTTCTGAAATTCAAGAATTTTTTATGAACTGTAAAAGACTGTAAAATACCGTATATTCAATTTATCAGTAAAATACACTATTTATGACATCATAATGGATTTAAGGACACTTGATTCTAACTCACATGATCTTATTACTATTAGGGGTCATAGGAAAATATAATATTGTTTGTTTTGATGGAAATAATAAAATAATGAAATTAAATATTCAAAATTTACTCCTCTCCTCCACTATAGAAACCCCCCGCCCACTACCTCTTCTCTTCCTTACTCTAAGCCTTGAAGATCCTCAATGTTCTTCCCAATTACCCTTCCCTAGTCTCTCCCAACGTCTAAGAATATTTTGGTCATGCCAGAATAACAATACCCCTTCCCTTAAGGATTTTCTCAAGGAGGTTATTACAAGAGGTAAAGTACCCTTCTTTTTCATTTGGTTTCATTTCAATTTATCTTATTTTGTTATCCTCTTCTCACCTACATTATCCAAATGATCATGATAACTCCAATAACATCTATATAAAGGATTTATATCATGTTAATGGAGGAAACAACATAAATATTCTTAATCCCTCACTTTTATTTTATAAACGAAATCGACATCCATGAGGTTCCGATTTATAACATTTATTGAAGATGATGTTTCGTTCATTAATTTATTCTTCATTAATGGTCATGAAACAATATTCATGTTTGAACCAAACTATCACATATGTTTAATAACGTAATTAATATTCAGGAACCATAATATGTTCATATAATTATTTTATATGAAAAAACTAGTTCATAGTATTTTAAATTCCACCGAATAATCGAAGTGGTGGTCATCTAATGATACATCCTAATTCCATGTAACCAAATGATAGAAAGGAACATTAACAAATCTGGATGTTCGTAAATAAAATTTAATTTCAATTCTGTATATTTACATCTATTCCACTTCATAACTTAAAAGCAAGTAAACTGAATATGAAAATAAAAGAAACGAACACTCCAGAACGATGAAATTCAATACAATAACTTGTCAATAAAAACATAAATGAACTAACAAGATTTATGGTAAAATATTTACATGTCTAATAGGTTCTAAAATAATTTATTTAAAATTATAATTTCATATTCCATGAGCTTATTCATAAGAGCGGAACTCGTTTGGAGTTAAGGTAAAGGTTATTTCACCCAAACATCCACTTTAATTCGGGATACTTTAATTGTCTAATTACCTCGATATAAATCTTATGTATTTTTATGTAATCATCATATGTTCAGTGTGAGTATCATATATATATGTTTACAAACCATAATCCTTCCTTATTTTATGGCTACTAACATGTTTTAAAAGGAACTTTCAAAATTGTTTAAAAAATAAAAGCCTGATTCAATGGAATTTCTTAAATTCTTACCTATTTTCAAGGGAACTATATAATATTTTTTTGGAAACCATTATTTTTATTAAATCACTCATTTTATTATTAAAATACTATGTTACTTCACATTTGGTTTTATACAAATATTTTTCTGAAAGAACTCTTATTTTCAAAATAATAGAGTGTTTATCTCCAAAATTGCTTTATTATTTTATAAGAGTGTCTTCGTCTAATTCCACACTTTTGTTAATACCATGGTATTATTGGGTTTAAAAATTTATTAATTCAACTACTATATTTTATTTAATGGTTTATGACTAACTCTATTGTGGATGATCTATCTATAACCATTCAGCATATTATTCTGAATGGTTAGTGTTTGTGTTCAATAATTGGGGAAAGTTAGTCACATTTCATATGATAGTTTCAATATGAATGTTTATGAATGTTTATGTTTATCCCCACTCATATGAGGAATGAATTAGGCTTATTATGTGAAGGTTTGGGCCTGTTATAGCCCCTCGATGCATCGGTAGGTCTCATGAGACAACTAGACAAGGAATTGGACGAGGCCTTTCCCAATGTGATATGGATTTTGGCCAAGGACATAATCATTAGACGTCTTGGACGAGGCCTTGATAAAATGTTTCAGAATGTCCGAAATCATGCATTCCATAATTATGAGTTCATCTATTGATATTTCATGTGGTTATTCGACTAGTAGAATACCCATGATTATGTTTTTATGGAATTATTTACTCATCTCGTATTCCTGCCATAATGTGATCAAGTTTATTATTAAAGGAATGTGCTTTCAATTATTCACCATGTCTAATGTTTATATTATATTCTGATGTATTTCTTACTCTTGCTGAGAATTTGAGTTCACCACTTTCTTATGTTTCATTTTCTCAGGACATGAAGAAGTATTTTATGAATGACTGGCAAGCATAATCTAGAAAATATGATGACTCTAGTGGAATAAATTAGTGTTGTTTTTTTCCTTTACTTATGGAATGTTGAAATTTTGTATGTATCTTGTTTCCAATAATACTAAAATACTCGGTTCATTCATGATTCGTATTCCTTGTATGTATTCCAACGTAATAAAATAAGGCACCAACTCCAGCAACTGGGGTGGGGTGCTTATAGAAAACGCAATCAGATTGTTGTGATGATGTTGTAAAAAAATCCTTGAAACATTGTTATTGTGTACGAATCAACCCCACATTGATACAATTCACTATGTGACTAGTATAAATCCAAATTAATATTTTTTTTTTAAAATATACATTAATTTATGTACAAAGAAAAACTAACATACTGAATACAACGAAAATAGATTTAGGTTGTTTTTATACTTTAGGAAAATAATCTGTGAGTCATTTTTTGACGTCTTTGAATAAACATCACTTCAATATTATGCATGTTGTGACTGCTAAGACTAAAAGTGTGTTTTATCAGTTTAAAATTTACATTTCAGCTGAAAATTTGTCACTCACTAAAAATCATGAAATCACTTTCTAATTATATTCATAATTTAGTACAATGATTCATAAGTCCATTATGACCTATATGTAGCAGTCTCACATTAAATTGACACATGTTATGATAGGTATGACTCAAAAACATGTTTCTTCTTTGAAATGATTTTTCATTAAAAAACAATAACTAACATGCTGAAAATTGAAAAAAGGTACTTGGATTGTTTTTATACCTCAATATAGGGATCCATGTGTCATTTGTGACATCTAAGAATACATCAAACTAAAATATGATGAATTATGTTTCCAGTATAAATCGAAAAGTTTTTTTGGCATTTATTTGGAATTAATTTATATAAAAAGAACATGTGACATACAAAAAACCGAGAAAACACAATCAATTTTTTTTGATATAATAAGATAATGATCCATGAGTCATTTTTTATGTTTACTAATCAACCACACCTCAATTAGATTTAGGGTGTGACCAGTATAACTAAAATTGCCAGTTATTAGTTTAAAAATGATTTTTTATCTAAAAATGTTTCACTCACTAAAATATAGGTAATCACACTCCGAATGACTTTAAAATATAAGAGGGTCATTCATAAATCTTTTTTGATGACTATGAAGTAGTGTCACCTCAAACTGATGCGGGATGTGACTAGTGTGTCTCAAAATAGATTTTTTTCATTTTGAAATTACATTTTAGTAAAAAAAAATTCCATTCTGATAAATAAGAAAACCCATTCATAATGTTTTGATATTTTAGAATAATGACACATGAGTCATTTTTTATATAAAGTAATTTTGCACACCTCATTCTGATGAATGATGTGACTAGTACAAATCCAAATATATAATTATAATTTGATATTAATTTTAGTAAAAAAAGGGACATAATCAAAACCCAAAAATCTTATTCGTATTATTTTGATATTTTAGGAAAACAATCCATTAATCTTTTGTGATGTGTAAGAATCAACCCCACATATATATGATTCACATTGTGACCTATATAATTCCAAATGTCTCTTTTTATTAAAAATTTACATTTTATTAATATATACATTCATATTAATATTTATTTTATTTTATTATATTATTAATAAAATAATAATTTTTTTCTGTATAGGTGGACCATTTTTCTTGAGTCGGGATGATTTATTTGGAAACTAATACAATGTAAGGAAATTTTATATAGGGGATTACATATATCAAAGGATGAAACATTGATTTTTTTAAATTTATTTTCGAATAATTGTAAATGTAATTATACAATGTATTAATTTAAATTTATATAGAATTGTTTTCTAGACCCCTATGTCTGGGGATTTGTTTTTTTCTGCACTTTCTTGTTCTTCTGTGTGCTTTGTATATGGTTTCTATGGTAGCAGTGTGGGTTCTTATGGGTGTGATATTATATAAATAACCAACCATAGTCAACTAGGATTTTATCAACACTATTTAAAGCAATGATAAAGGCCCCCTTATCAGCACTAATTAAAGCGCTAATAATGTAGTCCATTATCATCCTTAAAATAGAAATGATAATAAGTTCCCTTTATCCATGCTAGAATATCTCTGATAAAACAGGGACTTTTTCATCACTTTTTTATTGTGGTTAAAGGAAACATTTTAACATTATTTTTTATCACTATTAAAGGCCCCCATTATCTTCACCGAAATTAACATTGATTTTCTTGCACTGTTAAAATCATTTTCTAGTTCTTCTAAAAGTTATTTTTATAATAATGTATATTTTTTAGTTAATTAGGAGTTAATTTTGTTACATTCACATTTCAACAAATATACCATTTTTAATATAGGAATTTCTATAAGAATAATTCTACTAAAAATATTCATCTCAAATATAGATAAAATTATATTCATAATGGAATATTAGTATTTTAATCGAAAATGATGTATATTAAATTATTACACAAAACTGATGTTGTAATTTTTTTATTAATGGGGATAAAAAATAAATGTTATAGAATATATTAAAATAAATATAACATTGGATATTTAATTTTTCTACTCATAAAACCTTCTATCTATAAAGATTTTATTATAGGATTTCAATATTAATTTTCAAGGAAAATAGTTTCTATTTAAATTTCATAGAAATTTGATATTATATTAATTATTTAAGAAGAAATTATATTTTTCCCAAGAATGAATTTCATGTGTTCGACCAAAATTATATTTCATCTATGATTGAAATGTTTAATAGTGTTATGATTTAAGTACATTATCCACATTGTTACCATGACATTACATTGTTTAGGATGGAATTTTATATATGAAATCCATTTGTTTTGCATGGATTATGTTATGGTGCGATGATGTTTAAAGAAACCTCTTTTATTGCTCAAGTTATGATAAATAAATTTTATTTTTTTTGTAACACATAATAATGATTCGATTATGAGATAGGTGGGGGATTTAGCTCCCTCAAATGATTTATATAATGATATATATCTTATGGATAGACAAGACTGTAATGGGAAATGATCTCGTTTCAGTAATAATGGAATGGGAAGGTAAGTAAACCCAATTTATTAATACGTGTCCTAAGAAAGAGTGAACTCGGTTTTGTAGTTGAATTTTTCCACTTCGATGGACTAGGAAATAAGCTTAGCCTAATATGTATATTGTTTTCTCTGCCTATGTGTTTTCCCTAACACCTTGATTTATTCAAATTTTATTTTTTGATGGACCATGTTCCTTTATGAGTTATGCCTTATAATCTCCCATGATTTATTTCAGGACTCAACATTTTGATATGTGTTATATGTGGTATGATTGTGAGAAATTATGTTTTTATTTTTACATTTTAATGTTCATGATTTTCTTTACCATTTACATGATTACCCTTTTTGAGCATCTATTCTCACCCATTTCAAATGTTTTCGTTTCCTTATGATATAAAGAAATGTATTAGGTAGGAAAAAAGGGGTTATGGGAGATTTAAAATATATTTCACCATATTATAATAATCTGTATGCTGATTCCCAAGGCACTACATGAATATGGAATTTGGGAATCTTTTTGTGAAATATTATATGTATTTCTTAAAATTAAAGTGATGTAGATATTCTATAAGCATTGGTAGTTAGATAAGAAATGAATTCTAGAGATGAAAATACGGATATGAAGAAAAAGATTAATTTTATTCCATGTGATACATATAGATTGAAACATAATGTTACAATCCTCAAATGAAATGAATTTTTCTTCATATGTTTGAAAAAAACCATCCTAATCCCTAATTCTTGGGTAAGGGATATTCCTCCAAATTTTTTTATTTAATTATTAGGATATGAGACTATATTACATCCGATTATCTAAATTTCAGTTGATGTTACTAGAAAATAATCCACAGTTAGAATGACATTTTATTTAAATATTACATCCAATGTGGAAGCTAAATGAAACATTTATAATGGTATAGTTATCATCCAATATGATATTGAAAGTTTTTTAATTGATTAAGTTTCAACTCACCCTATTATATCTATGTAATTATCAATAGGCATGACACCTCCACCATAACAATTTAATGTTGAGTTAGTGGAGAAACGATATTATTGTTTGATGATTTGATCAAATTTCTATATATAAACAATAATAAAATATTGGTGGAATATTATTCTATGACATCACATCCTAGGATCCACTAATATGTGCCCCGAGCTTGTTGATCACATGGCATCATGCACACCTAATTCTATACTAGTGTCATCCCACTATAAGCAAGGGCCTACCCTGGTACGATTGACTGATTATAACCTCAGAGAATAGTGGAATAATAAATAATAATAATGATAATAAATATAGTAAATAATTGGATTATCAAACATCATATCATAGTCAAGAGAAATACGAAACAACATAATGAAAATTGTTAATCAATAATAATTTTAATCATGCAAAGGCTGGTTTATATACAAAATGATGTAATGCCATGTTGATATGCAAAATGGAGAGTTATATGAGATATGGACTACATGTGTACACAACATACTATAAAAAAGTAAAAAATGAAAAAATATAGTTCCAATACTATCATGATCTATCGCTCTATCCTATGCTCCCATTTTCAATATTATAAGATAAACAGATCAATCATCAGTGATAGAGATATTTAGCTTATACATACCTACAACCATGATGTCTAATAGAGTATTAAAGGAATCCTGAGTAGTGTGTGAGTTAATGTCAGTAGGCCATGAGAAAAATTGTATATAAATAATCAATCTAGTGTATATAACATAACACATTGTAGGTATAATTATTAAAATAAAAAATTTAATAAATATATTGTAGCCATCTTAGATTCCATTAAGACACCAGGATGTCTCTACCGACTTTGGCATGTGTCTAAATGAGTCCAATAATTTTAACATATTTATTTATATAGCCATATATATATATATAAAATTTGTATTCATTTATATGTTCTATATACATGAGGAAACATGTGGGAATATACAATGATACTAGGTGCTAAATTGACTTGGGGAACATCACATGAATTTATGAGTAGTATAATGAGTGATTAGATACTACAAAAGGGTATAATCTCTAAAAGTCATAGAAATGTGATATGTCATGCCTGACACTCAATATAGTTGTCTGAGTCATCATGACCAACACCTGATGTAATGTAAAATAGGAAACTATTCCAATCATCCAGGTAAATGATAAATAGTGTGAGACACCCTACCCATCACCCAACATAAAGGTGTTTGAAATGAAATGCTCAGAATGTCCCTTAACCACTGTTCCCTAACCAATATCAATGGTACTAATATTAATAACAAAAGGCATTTCCTTTTAATCATCCATTCCATTAAAAAAATATAATCATGAAATTACCATTGTATAATACAATAACCATCGAGAAAATGTGATATTATATTTCTACTAACATCTTATAAATTCAATTTAATCCATTATATTTAATAAACATGGAATGCAAAATTTTATTTCAAGAGAATCCATTTAAATGGTGGTTTGGTGAATTTATCATTTATATCATAAAAGGAAATAAATTTTGCACATATAAATGGGATTAAATGATCGTGGTAGACATCATATAAGGTATTAATAAGGCTATAATACATATCATGACTTGATTAAATTAATTTAATATAGAAGATAGTTTTTATGTTAACATGTGGAAATTTCTGGCATGCATCATATCGACAAAATTCAATATAAAGAATTATCTTTTAGAGAGTACAACTAGAAAACATAATATAAACCTATAAATAACTACTAATATAATATCATCTTTGTGATTTAATTTGTCAATTCCACGAAAATAGGGTATATGACACCATACAAAAAATAGCACAAAATTTTACTGGATAAAGAATGAATAGATGTTAATGGATTAGATATCATATTTAAGGGTATTTAATGTTACTAATGGTGTTAAAATAAGATTTTAGATAGAGGAAATATTGAAAAATGTAAGTGTACAAGTCCATAGAGCACTTCATAAGAGAAAATGGAGGCCACTTGTATGTTGGAAGAGAATATGATAGGTATGGTTAGAATGATAATAATTTAAGGGAGAAGTGTTAAATTCACACAAAAATATTTGGAAGGAATGATTTTGCCGGAATTTTTTTTTAAAAACTTGTACCAGCTATGATTGAACCATTTTCAATGTAGAGACCCTATATAGTTCATTAGCATGGTTTTCAAAACCATGTACAAAGCATGAGATTCAGATCTGCAAAAATTAATAGGTGAATTTCTTACAAATGAGACATTGGGTGTGTGGTTAAGGAAAAATGTAAACCATAATTATTCCTTTGAAATTACCCATATGATTAGGAGAATCAATGATGAATATCTTTAATAGTTTCTACTAACCTCGAGACCTAGTTCCTTTCTCCACCAGATAGGCTTATGAGACCAATACAAGATGTGGAACCCCACTTTTACTCCGTTACCCAACAAGGTATTTTTAATTGGTGAAAAAAATATTATTTAATTTAATATTAAAGGATCTAATCCTCATAGAAATATAGGGTTTTTATGTTCTTCCTCATAATGGTACTCAACACAAAGTTTCACTTCTATGGCTGGTAAGATGGAATTTGAGAATAACTCAATTAAATGGGAATGTACATTGTCATCCCAACCCTATATCTCATCTTGAATATAGTTTTTCTATCATATCATCCACAATAATGGGACATGTCATCCCCATATAGACATGTTACTCTTATCAATGATGTGTATATAATACTCCCCAAATGAAGTGTCATCATCAAATTCAACATACTCAAGATGAAATATAGGATACAAGTCAGCATTCTAATAGAAATTTCTGAAACATAAAAACAATCATTAATTTAAAAGTACATATGATGTAATAATAACAGATATGATAACAGAATAACTCAATCTGAGATATTAACAGGCTAATAAATCAAGGTAACAACTGACATTTCATCTATGTCAATTTTTTCAATTCTAGGTGATACTCACAAGTAATACCAATCTCAAGACTCAATAAATACATTTCATTGATAAAGATTCACATTATATTTATCTATATATTTACTAGTTTACATAGCCTCACTATTCAGCTGAACCTTACTCAAAATATCATGAACAAGACGATGACCTAATAGTGCAACATCACCTTCCTATATCTAGTACATTTGTGATCAAAATGAAATAACATAAAATGACTCATTAGAATCCATATAAATCAAACCATAAAATTTATTTCTGTTAGAATTCTAAAAGAGAGGGATATGATTATCCAATGAACTAATGAAATCAAGGATGCATGATCACATAAAGTTCCCCAACACTTATATTGTCTATTTCAACTATCCATAGATCAGAGGGTGAAATGATGTGATGAAAATTTTTTATGTACCAAAATCCTTATAAATCCCCTTGTATAATCAATATGTTAATTGAGTGATCTAGTCATATATGATATAATTTTGACCTCCATGAAATAGTATCACCACCCTAAGGATTAACTTCCCAGGAGTATCTACTGAATGGGTATATTCAATAGGAAATTAGTGGGTGACCTTTGTCAAATGATAAAAAAATATGCAAACTATATCATTATATTATGGAGATCTGGGTAACCCTGTCAGACATTCCACTGATACATTCTAAAACTTCTACTCGAAAATGGATAATGGATATAAAATTCATGCAGATCATTGTTATCAAACAACCACATACTAAAAAGTGGAATAACTGGTGATAAAGATGGATGTCACCCAATTCATAATTGTCATAAAATATGACCACCACATTTCTTAATAAATATTAAAGATACAATGGATTACTAAACACTAGGATGAATGAGACACTTCCATTAGAGCTTCCCTCACACCTGTGATGACTGAAATATACCCATTTTTATGAAGATCTCATGAACATCAATAGTCCAACTAGAAGATGACTTATCCTCCGATATACATTACATTAGAACATGGTCCTCAAGTTCTAAAATCTACCTTATTCATACAAATTATAATAGAGAATATGTCCCATAATAATACAGATAGAGCTATCATATGGTGGCCCTCTATTGCGTCAACATGTATCTCATACAACATAGCCATGATCTTCCACTCACCACTAGCCTCTTGAATTTCTAGTGTTATAGTCTTTTGGTGTATATAATTACATAAAAAATTCCTCTTTCTTGGTATATTGGAATACCAAAAATGTATGTAATTCATGTATTCAATGAAGATAATTGGATGGAGACCCGCGGTGCATTCCCGAAGAACCTGGCACGAGATGAAATCCCTAGGTTAGATTCCGGATCCTTCGTGGATGTAGTAGCTAGGAAATGAAGAGATGAGAATCATGCTCAAGTTGATGCGATTCCGGAAAGCCAGATTTTCCCTAAACCCTTTCGACATCGTGGGCAACCTGCAATTTCATTCTCATCAAGGGAGGTAAATATTCGTTCGTCTGATTTAAGATTTGTTTTGGTTGGGAGATTCTTAAATCGAAGGACATCTTTATAGTATCTTCGCTCATCCCTTGAGGTGATATGCTTTACAGGTTTTCAGCTCGGTCTCCTGAACCATTCTCAAATTATTTGTTAGTTATCATCTCAGGAGGAATATTACAGGCTTTGGGTCAAGAGGACATGGTCCTTAGGAGATTGTTCTTTGAAAATTATCAAGTGGACTCCAAATTTTGATGCATATACCGAATCCCCCATTGTTCCAATCTGGGTGAGCTTTCCAGAGTTACCCCTTCACCTGTTTAAGCAGGCCGCACTGTTCCACATTGCGAATCATATTGGAATTCCACTGAAATTAGATGTGGAAATAAAAATGATTACATGTCCTTAAATTGCTAGGATTTGTATTGAGTTAGATGTTTCATAACATTTTACATCCAGAATTTGGATTCAATCTAGAAATTTTGGGTTTTCTCAAGATATTATCTATGAAAGATTGCCAGACTACTGCCCTAGTGCTTCAGATTGGGGCACCCTTCAAACAATTGTGGCAAAGACAATGACCATCCTAAAATCTTTAATCCTTTGTGGATAAAAAAGTGTAAATATAATCAAGGAAGCCTTGCTGACCCTTCTAATTTAGTTAGCATAGAAGCTAATCCTATGGTTAAGGATATAGAAAAACCCTCTGATTATGTGATCAAGGAAAGTGATGTAGGAGAAAAGGGAGGTTTGAATTCTCAAGAAACAAGCTATAAACTTTCAGATTTTGTTAATGAAGTTATTGCTTTTACCAAGAAGTAAGAAAATCTTAAAGATGAAAAGAATGATCTCACACATCCTAACATGAAGGAAGTTTCAATATCTGAGGGTCATGTGATTAAAAAAGCTAGGCATACAGATGAGTCTTTCCAGCCCAAGGATGGGGAGGCTTTTCATCTGAATGATAGAAAAGGTAAAAAAAGTCATCGTGGAATCAGATGGTTTCATCACTCCAACTCCCATGAAAACAAGAAAAAATAGAGGCAGCATCAATTATGAGAGAACTATCATCACAAGATCTTTTTCAGCCAAAATTCATGGACTTGAGGTGCCTCCACAACCAGTCCCTCTTGAGCCCATGACAGATTATTCTGACTGTTCTGATTCAGAAATTTCATGAGGCCCTGGTGGTTTTCTTAGAATATGGATGACTATATGATTTTCAATGGTTTTTGCTTATTGGTTGATTTAGTCTCTCTGGAGGTTGCTGGTTTTGGAAGTTTCACACTCTGAGAAGTTATATTGTGGCTGTCGGGAATTCATTTATTTCATTTCAGAATGATATCTGAAATTTAAATTTCCACTTTTGAAAAGATAAAAAATGTCTTCATTGGATTTATGGTAGAATCTCAATGACAGATGCATAAAATGCATTCTTTTTTGCTTCAAATGGACCTGCTTTCAATTCCGAAATTTTTGTTTCACTGCTCATTTCTAATCTATTTGCTGCCTATTTTCCATTTCAATGGCTCTACTGTGTTGTGGATCTTTTAAAGAAATCCAAGGTTGAATCATATAATTTATGTTCCTGATATAAAAACATCATATCATGAATTTCGGTTTATCTTCATACCATGTTACTTAATTTATAATGAGTTATCAGTTTGATTTGAAAGTTATCTGATAACTAGTCATTGGGAGTACCTATACTCACTTTGGTTGATGTTTGGTTTGTGCCATTATGAGCGTTTTTTGGTGAACTATTCTGAATCCTCTTTGAGTATCCTCTAAAGAGATCAGCTGACTTTGATGGAAATTTGTGCTGAAACTTTCTACCTTCATTCTAGTTTCACCTACTGTCCATCTGATTCTCTTCATACTGGTTTTTCTCTAATTGAAGAATGAATATGCTAACCCTGTTTCCTTTTGTACTAAAATGTTATATCTTTTTCTTGAATCATGATTTTCTTCTTTGATCTCTGGAGGTGCTTGATTTTATCTGAAACTGGAGCATGTCTCGGTGATGCTAAAGGGAGGCTCCCAATTTTTTTATGAAAAGTTCAGCATGAAATGGAATATCATTGAGGATGACTATATTGTGAACCTGCTGAAACATTAGGAAGCACTTGGATGCTGAAATGGAGTCTCAAATGGAAGAATCATAGTTGTGATCACATACTGAAGACATGAAATTTTTCTATGGATTTTCTTTGTCATTTACTTGTATCCACTTTAATTCCCCGCTGGTGTAAATTCATTACACCTTGAGTCTGTACGGCATACATTTTGTTTTTAATAAATTCCTTTAGGGGGAATGATCTGGAAAACCAGTTCATGTCATCAACCTATTTAAAAAAAGTATTCAATGAACTATAATTGTCTATGATTTATATAATTTTATGTAAAAAAATTACTTGAGGATTTTGTGAACATTGAATACCACAGAATGCTCTCTATGTAAAAAATTTCCTCAACAATAATGACTATGAAGAATATCTACTTGATCGAGATAATGCTTTATATATTTCATCCTGTTGGAAAATAACTGACCCTACTCGTACAATGTGAATAACATGTACTATATTACATCATCTCCACTTCTAATACGCAATCCCTCATATTTGACAATATAGTTCCTAAAAATATCTGACAGAATCATCATCAACCATAATAATAATCTGACCATCGATTCTTGAATGGATATATTACATGCTTTTGAATATATAAATTTCACACCATTCATCATCAAGAATATATTATGTTACTCAATAAATAAAATATCATGTATGAATCATAACTGATGCTCGTCTAGACCAATGAAGCATCAACGCCGATGAAATTATTGAGATTTTCCAATAAAATTATATTTCTCAATTCTTCTAGGTCTACTAATTCTCACACTCTGATATGATGAATCCCATAAAGTGGACATTGGCGATCTAGTAGTAGAATTTGGTGATCATTGTGAAATAATTGTGACCATATATTTAATCTGGAAAGATCTTGGTATGTTATTCATTGTCATTTTGACATCAAGAATATAGAATTTTTACATCCACAAGGACTACGTCATGTGAATCTAGATATGTGTGAATAACTAGGTTCAATGGGTATATAAAGACAGCTTCCATGTTCGGGATGTTGAACAACATTACTTGATACTCATAATGAATACACTTAATCAAAATTGATATTAGAGTAATGTCTAAACATTTGCGATGCACTTGATAGTCGACCAACTTCAAATAAGTCACTGAGAACAACAATTTTCGTTGGATATAATCAAACAGGTCTTCTATTCAAGGTAGTGGATCCCAATTCATAACCGTAAATTAATCCAACAATTAGAATTCCACCAACATCCTACGTATGATTTCCCCCTTCATAAAACAAAATGACTATTTTACCCAGTGTTGTGATAATTTTTTAGAAAAAATGTTTCATTTCATTTTTTGACTACTTATTGAGAAACATGTGGTCCAAAAGTTATATATTATAATGAGTAATATACATCAGTTATACTTCAATAAATACATAAATTGTAAATTATACCTATCTCAATATATATATCGCATTAATTTCATAATGTAATGTATCATTGAAATCCTCTAGTACTAGAGGGAAATCATTAGTTCACATTTACTGATTACCCATGAAAAGATTAAAGATCAAAGTCCAAACTCTAGTCTACCTTTTCTACTCAGTTCTATATCGAGTTATATGAATGTCCCAATCTCCATTAAAAACATTTCATCATTCCTTTTGTTATGAGAACATCACCCTTCAGAGACACCACTCAATATTAGATTGATAAGAACAACCCAACTTATCTAGAGAATTACATCAAACCCATTCATGATGAGGATAAAAGGATCCCAAAAAAACTTGTAACAACTTATTTCAAGGTGATTTTCAATATATCAAATAATTATCTCTAGTTATATACAAAATGGGGTGTCTAGCATTATCACACAAATATAGTGTTTAATATCATGTCCCATATTGTACATAATTTAATCGGATATAATAATGTGTGGTTTTCTTGTGTCCATTGATGTATAAACTAATTTAGAGGCTACTAGGCATGTACAACATATAATAGATTGTCATATAGTATTTACCTCTAGAATCAGATTCACTTCATGTTATTGGGTCTTAATGTGTCCCTCATCCACAACCTAATTTTCCAAACTGGTCCCTCTCCACTCAAAAAATGAATCTTAATTCTAATTTCCACTTCAATTACCACTACCTTGCCATATATGGCCTATGGTATTCTAGAAGGTATACCAAAAGGGTAATAATATCCCCTCTATAGAACATTACCAATGTGTAGATCATAAATCTCTAGGAAATGGAGGGAAATTCTTACATAATCTCTTGATATTCTCCATCTTACGTCATTCTATGAACTCAAATAAGTGACATACACACTAAGGTTATATGTGTCTTGTCATCATGCACTAGTGATAGATTAGTGAACTGTTAGTATGAGTTTTCTGACTACCACATACCTCACAAGTAACATCAAAATGACCCATACATGGACTAGAATAATGACTAAATGAGTTGTATGTTTAACCATCCTAGCTATCATCATTAGATTCTATACAATTCTACTCTTTAACAAGGTCATCGTTGACTATCTCAAAAATAATGGTCGTCGGGAAGATATTGAACTATCATCGGATGGTATATTCCATCCATTCCCTTGATCGCCTTAATGTTATAAGATTATCCACAAATAATTTTTGTGAAAATCAATCCAACTTTATAATAAATTTAGAGTAATCTATTAAAAATACAGCTCCTTGTATCATGTTCATGAAATCTCTAACCCAGTCAACACTAAATATCTACGAAAAGATGAAATTGTAGGTAACATTATTGAAATACCTTCAGACCAAATATCAATGTCGATATAACTTGGTAATTGAAACTCACCATCACATTATTGAATCACATAGAATATAAGTAGTGAGCTTGACCATCCTCTGTATAGTTTTCTTGAGATGCATGAAAATTCAAATCAAGGCCTCCAAACAAGTGTCTCTATACTAAATTCCACTCTCCCCTGAAAATGTTGAATGATGAATTTGTTGAATCCCCTAATTCAACCCTATCATAGTCATGATAGGATAAAAAATTAATTTCATATACTGCATCTTACAAAGAAATCCTACTTGTAATTGGGGATCAATACACATGTGATGATAAATATGTGGTGCCTATAGCAGAATATTGAGAGGAATCACTAGTGGTTCATAGTCCACCACCTACAGAGCATCTTCATCACTTCCTTCCTCAAGTACAAGTCTAGTATGTCATTTTGACATGATTGTAATATATCGAATTCATGCCATGAGAATAAATTTAGTTTACTGGATGATCTAAAATATAAAATAGGATATGATCATAGATT
The DNA here is from genome assembly GCA_963277665.1 of Viscum album. Classification (NCBI taxonomy): domain Eukaryota; kingdom Viridiplantae; phylum Streptophyta; class Magnoliopsida; order Santalales; family Viscaceae; genus Viscum; species Viscum album. The sequence goes on along the minus strand of OY728119.1, from coordinate 1,344,717,221 downwards.
TCTAATAGAAAAGGTCACACCTCTCCGCCAAATCCAAATTACGATTCTATGTTATGAATAAATACAAAAATAAGACATAAGAACATAGAAAACACACCCAAATAGCCACTAATTTGGACAGGTCAAGATGAAGGTCAATTATAATAATATATAGGTTCCAATAATCTATTTTAAACTGAAATGTATAGTGGAAAAAATAATTTATTATGAAATTGGAATCTCCATTTAATGATAACCATTTTCTTATGAATGATTAAAACAATTTTTGTTTTTATCTATTTATAATTATATTTTAATGTTAGAATAATATAGATCAATATTTATAATTTTTAGTTTTCCATACTTCCTATAAATTGAACAAAGACATAAAATTAATCCTGAAAAAAAAAACATTCATGTCCATGTAACCAATAGACCTTGGCTCATCATAACATAATTAACGACATATGGTATCTTATTTACCATATGTAGGGTATCACTATTAGTTTAAGGATGAAATATTATGTTTGTGTTATTTTTTACAATAATTTTAGAAATATTGGCATATTCAAATTATATAAAATGTTACTAACTATACACAATTGTAAAATCCACACAGTAAGTAAACACGACATGGAAAAATTCATGGAAGGAATAATCTAATGTCCCTATAATAATGCTTTAGATGATTCGCCCTCATATGATTGTACTAATAATAATGAATTATGTTTTCAATAATATAAGGAGTGGTAAAATTACATACCATGTGTGTTAGAAAAAGGTTAAATATAAGAAACTATAAGAGAAAATATCAAAAAAAAGAACAACTAATGTCCCTGATAATATAGAATTTATCCTATATGTTTTTAGATACTCCCAAACACATCTCATTTAAAAATTCCCATATGTTCTAAATATCTTATATATTGTCTCAAAATATTATGGAAATAGAAAATCCTTTGATACCAATTTCTGAACTCCAACTTGTGAGCCGGAAACTTATGCATTGAGCTGATGGATCACACTGCCTCAAGAGAACCTCTACATATCCTAGAGGCTACTGAATATCATAAAGGGTGTGTGGTGTATGATCAAGAGACTATACACACATATCATAATGTTAAATAAATAATAGAAAATAAATAACAAAGCAGAAAAATGTAAAATATCTATCTACCCCACTAAATCAACACTAGTTAGGAAAGGCTAATGATAAATAAAGAAGAAATAAATAAATATATATATATGTGTGTGTGTATTAATGTACAAAATGATATAATAGGATGATAATATAAAAAAAATGTTATATAAATGGGATATATAGTATAATCATATACAATATTCTATACAGAAATAAAAAAACCAATGATGGATCCACTAGAATCATAGTCATATGCTTGGTCTTCTACTGTAATGATCTATGATTAATTCTAAACATATCAAGCATATTTAAAATAAAACCTACCCTTATCCATACCCATAGTCATATAGTATACTCGGGTATAATGGTTTTCCTAAATAAGGGAACAATTAATCTATGTTTTCCACCACCAAAAAAGTCAATAAGTAATCAATATAGTTTATAGAACACAATACTATAAATGTATAAGGAATAATAAATTTTGACAAATAAATAAAAATTTATCCGATCAGAGTCTTGTAGTGTACCCGACATACTCTACAGGCTTCAACATATGTTGGAATGGGTCTGTTCAAATTACAATATATATAAATGTTATCATATATATATATATATATTTTATGAATACATTTATATACGCATGAAATGTGAGGACATATGTTAGAATATATATTATTACAAGGTGCAAGATGGACATAGTGTGTACCCCATTCATCAATGAATATTCTAATGGGAAATATGCTCTTGAAAAAAATTTCAATCCCAAAATATGCTATCAATGTGATAAAAAAAGATCAATTATAAGGATAGTGGGTTCAGTCATCATGCCATACAACCAATGCAAATGATCATGGAGTATCTTTCCCATTATCATAGTGAAATGTAAACTTGTTATATGCCTTTCCCCTCACCCAACATAATAGATTGTGAAACACCCTACCCATCATTCCCCTTAGCATTTTCCATTAACTGATATCAAATTTTTAACAATAATATTAACAACATTGAATTATCCTCTACATATACATTTTATTTATCCCATTTTAATGATGGAATCACCATTACATAATTAAATGACCACTTCAAATAATTGAATAAATGTTTCGACCCACTTATGATTAATTAAATTTAATCCTTTCAATTTTTTAATCAATAAATATCCCAGTTTCAGCCTAGAAAATGCATTTAAATTGTGTTTTGGTCAAATAAAAAAAATATCACAAGGGGTTCAATTTAGCACACCATATGTGGTTGAAATGAACTCTATAGAAATAATATTTTAAAAAGGATTTAATGCATGTAATACCATGGTTTAATCAATTTACTATCGGATAAACATTTTTTGAAAAGTAGAAGTAATATATGAAAATTAAAATAATGAAAAAATTCTATAAAACACATGAGAATTTTGGGAAAATAGCTAGAATACATAAAATATTCCAATAGACTCCTACTCATCATTTATAATACCATGATTGAAATAGAACACATAAAAAAATAACATAAAAATTCACTAAAAAGAAGTCATATGACCATGCAAAAAAATTCCACAAAATCATGAAATAATAATGATTAATAAAGGTAAAAAATTTGAACGTCTATTTAGGGAGATCCAACGTGGTTAATTGAATTAAAATCAATGTCTGAATAGATGAAACATAGAATAAACTAGGTGGTAGAGGGTTATGATATATTCCAAGAAGAAATGGTCAACTCTAGTATGCAGGATGAGAAAAGTAGTGGTAGGGATAAAATTATAAGGATTTTTGGGTGAAATGGTAATTTCACGCCAAAATGTTTGTTTCTCATGGGTTTCACACATGGTTAGAAAAACAAATGACAAAAGTTTGGGACCAACTATATAAGAAGGATCCTATTGTGGTTCATATGAATGGTTACCAAATTAATTCACAAGTAGTGTGATTTTTCACAATTAAATTTCAGGAGGATCGAATATGGATGAGTCCATGGGCACATGGTTAGGAAAATGTTGTTTAGTTTTATCCCACTAAAATTCCCCACATTGTTATTTGAAACACAGAGGACTAGATCACATGGTTTCTTCTAACAATGAATCCCATCACTTTTCTCCACTAGCTAGGGTTTTGGGCTCCAAAAAATCCCTATACACCTTTATGCCCTCTATATCCCCAAAGTGAGTTTAAACATGTTCAAAACCAAAAGGAACAAACTAAAATTTAAATGATTCATACCTAATGAATATAAATTCATACATAGTAATGTTTCCATTTTTATTCATACTCTTATTTTATTTGATGTAATTTTTGTTATGGATTTTCTTTCCTAGTGTAGATCACAAATCAATAATCAAGGAAGGGATGTTATATTCCATATTGTATATAAAAATTCAAACTCTTATTAGTGAAATGGTGAACCTAAAAACCCAAGGTAAATTATATATATTGTATGTGTTTTATAACTATTTATTAGGGTCATATATCTCAAATGGTTTCTAATAAACTCATTATTGAAATTATTAATATATCAATGAATATTCTGATGTATTTCCTATGAAATTTACTATTTATCATCTAAATCAATAATAATAGTTTATAATAAAAATAATATTTATTTCTGAACTGATTTCTATGTATTCTATTAGAATGTACCTGATTTAGATATAATAATTTAAAATGAAAGTCTTAGAGAATCTAGAAAAAGAATTCATTTAGCTTAGTTATTTTTCCTGGAATGAATTTATCCATTTTATTAATAAGATATTTGGGTCAAAGAATAAATGGATTTATTTTTGATAGTACAACACGATCACAATAACAAATAAGTATATTTTTCTTATCATAAATAATTTATTTGTCTAATTCTATGGAGCTCAAAAGAATTTGCATCAATGATCATTTATATAGATTTCTTATGGTATGCATTATGTAGAAGGAACACCCATGGAAGTTGTCCATTCAATTTATGTCAATCATGAATTTATTATAATTCTATTTGAAAATATCAATAATCTTTAAATATCAGTGTATAAAATAAATATAGTCATGGTAAATTATATTGATTATTATTTTTGTAGTAGTTATAGAAAATAAATTTTTGCAAACAACATGTAAGTAATTTCATGAAGAATATATGAGAATTTTGTGGATGACCCCATTTAAGATGGTTTGCTTTTATAAATTTATGAACTGTGAATTATTGATATTTAAAGTTTCATTCATGGGTCATATACTCTAACATTAGAGTATGTCATTAAATCCGTAAATTTATGATTACATTGAAAAATGGACTAGACCAACAAGGGTTACTAAAATTCATAAATTTGATGGTTTTACTAGATATTACGAATTCATTGTTTTATATTTCTTATGATGGTCTAATAAACTCACAATTTTGGATCATAATAGGGTTATATTCTTATGAACATATGGCTGTGAAGAAAATTTCAATGCACTAATGAGAAGGTTAGATCACAAGAAAATAATTTTAATACATTATTATAAAGAATATTTTGTGATATATTGTCATGAATCAAATAATGTGTAGAGATTCACACTCTTGATGAATTATATAGTGATGTAATATTTATCATAGTAATTTAAATTTCAAAAAAATTAAAACCATGATTTTTTGTTAGAAGTGATAATATTTATTTGAAAATATGGAGGAAAAATGTCTATGGTGAAACCTATGAACAACATATTAATAATAAAATAATGATACATATATTCATAAAAAGATATGAATATGAGAAAAATAAGAGGGTTCGTGTTTATCAATTCTTATGAATTCTTATTAACATTCCATCATAGGATTGAAAATAACGGTTTTGATGCTATATGTCAGAATGAAAATGCTATATTTTACACAATGAGGATTTAACAAGATCCGATATTTATGAATTTCTAGATAAAATATAAGTAAATCATTATTAATGGAAAAGATCTTATCTTTGTTAGATTAATTTTTAACCATCCATCCATGATTTGATTAAGAAGGTGAATAATGGTGATTTTTTATTATATAAAATGATGAGTATTGGTATTTAGTTAAACCATGATCATGATAGAAGAATAAGGATTAGTAAAAGAGTGTAGTTCCGGTTAATTTCATAATTTAAGAAAGTACTATTGGATGTATCTAAAATATAATCATTCCCTTTTAATCCTAGACGTATGAAGATGTATAATTATCTGAAAGTGTATTTCTTCTAGAGAAACATCAAGAGATATATTGAAGAATATATATAATATTTTATTTGTATGTCATCAAGTTAGTTATAGGATACTAAACTCTTAGGGGATTGCAAAATAATTAACTATACCAGAGTTGAAATAGGAAAACATCACCAATGATTTTTTCATCAGACTCCCCAAAATTTATAAGGGATATAATTATATTTGTGTTCTATTTGATAACCTTATGAACATAAAATACTCTATATCTATAAAATAATATTTTTCTCTTGATTAGATAAAAATAAAATACATTAATCAAGTATCATGGATACAGGGAGTTAAACAATCTATTTTTTCTTATTAGGATCATTGTTTTACCTCAATGTTCTAGAAATTACTTTATTGATATATACAAACAAATTTCATTTATTATACTAATTATCATTATATGATAGGTTTTTCATTATAAAATGAATATTCGGTCTATTGAATACATGTATATTGAATTATGTATTTATCTTAACGGTGATTGGGATTAATTCCTCCCTTATAAGGAATAATATTATATCAATGGATTTTAATCAAAAGATCAGATTTCTCCACATGTATCCCTCTGTGGGATGAACTGATGGACACCAATGTATTGGATTGATGTAAATGATATAATTATTTCATAACATGACTGAGTTTCGGAGATATGAGAGTATTTTTAATCGACAAAATAATCCTTAAGGAAATATAATTTTTAACAGAGATGTAATGATAAAAATAATTTATGGTATCTAGAGTTTGATGTTTGTGACATGGTATTGAAAAAAAAAATCTCATTTGAATAAGAATAAAATATTTATAAAGAACATGAATCGTATTGATTTATCAGACCCTATGATATTCGTAATTGTATCGAGATGGTGGATTATCAATTGATAAAGAGTTATTGAATTTAATTACTAATGGTTAATTCATGGAATTAAATTATCAAAAGATAACTATGAAAGGAGTAATTATTGAAGGATAATTATTTATATTATAAAGTATAATAATATTACATTATCAAATTATAACTATAAATAATTATGTCATTTGTTCTCAGTTTAATAAAAAGATATTTTATTATTGAACATGGTTTTATAATTATTTATCATGATAATATTTATATCACATTTTTTTGGATAAATTGTTAATTAAAATTTCATTAAAGTAAATTAATATAATTTAATGTGAATTTGTTTTGATAATTTAAAATTATCTAGGTGAGAATTGGTTTTATATCATGTTTTATTATATTTCATCTAATTTTTTTCTAGTTTTGGCTCCAGGGACCCCTGAATTAAGTGAACTATTAATTAGATTAATAACTTTTTTTCATTATTTGAAAGGAGTTTTTATTTATCATTGAATATTCTACAAATGCAATTGAACCTCAACTTCTACATTATACTTATACCTAACGAGAATGAATTTTAGGAAGGACGATACATTCTTTATTTGGATATTGTAACACACTATTGTCATAGAATTATTGATTGTGTTCGAATATTTGATATTCTTGCATGTTATGTATTCTAATGTGGGTGGGTGAGTTGGTGTGTTTCCCATGAAAATGATAGTCTCGATTCCATGATATTTTAATTTATTACTATATTCCTTGATGATCATTGACTCAAATGGTCATCTATACGATGATGTTATATTTTACATGATGTTTTCAATGGTTTTTATCATGATATGACTTTTTTTATTCAATTTTGAGGAATGGAATGAGTATCTAGGTTAGGTGACCATTGAGGTAAAATTATTCCTTATGGGGTTAAATCACAGTGTTGCACCGATGATGATAGTAGTGTGGGATAACCCTATAACATGGAACCTTTATGATTCTTTTTTTATTTCCAGGTATTTAGAGACACTCAATTAATTTATTATTTCCAAGTGTTTCCCAATTCCATATTGATAACATGTAGGTTACACATACTTAGTTCCTTATGAATACCATAGTATTACCCAATTCTTGGTGTATTCTATGTGGGTTAGTCACTCAATGACATGTTGATTTTAGAGAAACACACCAAAAACAATATGGTTGGATGATTTTGGTAGGTTATGATATCATATAAACACATTATGAATATAATGGAATGTATTTTATATAAGTATGATATGCTATTTTTAGTGGCCTAAATAGTGAATGAATTCTCTATTTGGAGTTTTCTATTACTAAGATTGTTGCACATTTATTTTTATAAATTAATAAAAATATAAAATTGAGTAAATAAGGTTATAGAAAATGGGTGTTGTCATACTAAGACTTTTACTCACTCCCTAATATGGTATTTGTGTGGCCTTGTTGGTTTATTGGGTGGATTTGGTGAAGGAAAAGGGTCTCATGGTGGACTCGAGAGCAGAAGAAGAAGAAGCTAGTGGAAGACTGGGTTGTACACTGATGTGACCATCATTTCACTATTTCACTATTTATCTTATTATTTACTCTAGAGAGCCTTGAAACTTTTGGGATATTTAATTACTTTTTTAACAGTTATTTCTTTTATGCATTTTAATGAATATTTACTAAGATAGTTTATAAGGTTATTATATCTATATTATTGATCATATAAAATTATAAATAGTGTAAAGTTCTCCACACTATTTTACCCATGCCATTTCTTTTATTCAATAACCTCTTTTGTAGATGGATGAAGAAATGAGGTCATGTGACCATACAACTATGAACAGTTGGATCAGGATAAGATGTTACCGAATATTATTAAAAGATCATGATTCACTAAAAAATTCTTCTTCTATTTTACATAAGATATTATGCGATAGAAAAGTGATTGGATGGTTTGGAATCAGGAATAGAGAAATAAATATCCTCATACAACATTGTATAGTTGTCCTCTGGGGTTTCATAATATACAAATTTATGTTTTTTTACTATTTACTAATCTCACAATTGTTGATGTAGATGATGTTGATATGTGATTAATGATATCTTTGGTGTAATCATGGATCGTTACCTGGAAATTAGGATCAAATTCAATACACATACCTACATTTTTGATAAACTATTGATCATAATTAAATTTTGGGATTTTTAAAATATATTTGGGTCGTTTTCTCTTTATGTGAAATATTTTTATCAATGTTGTCGTGATATATCATTATTATAAATGATTAGTTGGGACGAAATAGAAGTTGTGTTTGTATATATATTATTATTATGACTAACATTTAGGGACTGAGACTAGAGTTTGTGCTAGGAGGGGTATTCATTAGGTTAATTGTAGACTCTTATGAGATCCTTTTGTTTTACCTTATACCAACTATTGGTTTATCCTAAAGGATCCATTTCTATTCCAATGAGTTTCATTTGTGTTAGGGGATATTTCACCATGTTGTAGTTTTCCGAGAGAACATGGGAATTATTATGTAATAGATCCAAAAAATAGTGTGTGATCTCATTACCATGGTATTTTAATGGGAATATAGTTAATCATTCTCCCACACTAGATCTGTGTTTTTGGAAGCATGGGTCCTTCAACCTTGAGTATTTACATTAGTCTTGTTACAATAAATTAGACATTATATATAATTAAAAATATTCCATGATATCGTTTCAACATTATTTATCATTCAAGGGCACTATAGGCCCACATGTTTCTAAATAATGGTTTGAAAATGTTATGGGAGACTTTTCCATTTAAATGAATCTAATGGGTCACAATGTTATGAGGAAATTCCGCTCAAACTGAGACAACTACCCTATCAATACCCTATATGCTATGACACAAAAATAGGTGAAGGGATAAATGGTTCAGTTGGAATAACTATATCTAAGGATTTTTATAAGGATTATTACTTCAATATGGTGATCCACTTCATTGATATTCAAAAATTCAGATTATATTCTTCGACTCTATGATGATTTTAGGATGTGGAACCAGGTTATGGGAAAGATGTGTAATGGATTTGTGAACATTATAATAAATTATATAATGCCTATAAATTCACAAATATTGATCTTTGATAATTCTATACCCATTTCTGATTCAATTAGTAGGAAATCAAAATGGTGGTGTTTCAGAGTAGGTATACCCATTATGATCACTTGGTGATGTATCATGATCCAACAAATGTGCTGACAATGTCCATGGATCTCATAAAAAAATTCAACCACACATATCAGAAATCATTTATCTTAGTCCTCATCAATGATATCTTTATATACTCACCAAAACTAGATAATCGTGTTGCGAACATATATATTGTTCTTATTATTCCTTATATACCTCATCAATACACTATGTAATAGAATTTTGAGATCTGGATTTCAGAAGAAATTTTACATAGACATATCGTGTCTAACACTAATATATCTATAGAAATATAAAAATTTTAGGTAGTCATATACTAGAGATGTTCAATAATATGTAAAGTATTAACATATTTATTTTTTAATAGGACATTTTTTTATAGTTTATCATGTATTTACTCTGAAAAACAATACACAAAAAAATAATTGAAAATTATGAAAGTGATGTTTTATTCGTCATATCAATTTGAAAACGTGTTCCTTGGGCTAAATATATTGCTGACAAGAGCTATGGTACTTACAAACCTATCATGGGAATGGTAATGTAGTGTATTGTGATGAATTTGTTGTTAGTATTGGACATGTTGTAAAATTGAGGGAGTAATGTAGCCTATGATCCTTTCCAACTATGACCCATTGAATAGAACTATCCTATACATGAATTTGATATGAATGATATGATCCTCCCTCATATGTGTTCGAAACACAATATCATTAGTGAGAGATTTTTTATTTATATGGTCCATAAAATCCTTATCATTATCTTCATATTGAGGGACATAAATATGACATAGAGTTTCTTGTTAGAATATATTACGACTTTAAATTATTAGATAAATTAAATTCATTGAAAAGGACACCTCATTGAATATTCACTTAACCATAAGATACTTTATGATCAAGGGATTGGTCAGAGTCCCTTAGAGGTATAGTGTCCAGTTATGATCATATTGGCTTATGGAAAGATGTATTCATTTGAAAATCATTGTTATATGACCAGTGAACCATTGGTAGCCTCATATTCACTTGTGGAATAGTTATAGGAAAATAGGATTTGGATTCATTGTGTTTTATAATGAGGGAACAACTAAAAGATGACAACTCAGTATAGAGATGGTTGATGGATGATGATAATGAGATATTGGTATAATGGATTATAGTAGTCACTTATTCCACACGATAGATGATGAAAAGGAATTTACATATCTTTATATTAGATAAAAACTTGTGAATCCATCATGTATCATGACTTCATGGGTTATTTTTGGTATCCAATGATTTATAGACACATTGTTGATTTAGTTTCATGATTCCTTATCATTAAAGTGTGACGGCAGAGCAACATCACTCTATAGGGTTTTTTGATCATATCGTTATACTGATGTAGAAGTGTGATTGAAAAAGATAGATATTTTAATTGTGTTTTGTTGATCTAAGAGGATTTGTGACATGTAATTGGTGATTGAAGATGTGTTAATGATGATTTTTCACTTGTTCTTGACCTAAGAGACTCTCTTAGAAGAGCAGCTTGTAATCCATTATATCTCAGAGATAGTTTTCATGCATGATATTGCTTTAGAAATTGTTTAGGATTGATATGTTGGTTTTAAAAATCTCTTTTGGTAGGGGTTGTAAAAATACCTAAGTAATCAATTGATATTTTATAATGGTGCACCATCATTGTAACAAAAGACAATCTGAGTTAACGATACATATATTGGATGATACGATATGAGATTGCTTGATAGATTTCATTGTAGCATTATATTATAACCAAAACTTGAATTAATTATCATATAATAACATTATTATAATTAGATTAAATTTCACCATATAAAACTCATTATGGGAGGATGTTTCACACCTTTATTTTTTCCATGAGGAGTTTGGGGTAGTGGATGTTGGAAATTGTATGGTTTAAGAGAAAATTAATATATTGAAGTTGCAACTGAATATGTTGATCAACGATCATGTAGATAAATATATTTTGACAACTATAGGAGGATACCCTTGGAGTTCACTATGGGATGTTAGGTTTACTTGGATGGGGATCCTCAGCTAGGGCACATAAGTTGAGGTGGAAATGAAATAGAACTCCTTGTTAGTCACACAATTTGAGATCGCTGAGAATAAGTGGGTAGTGGAATTTGTTATCTTAATACTTTCTCACTATCAAGTTACCCATGATGTCTTCCAGGTGTCATAGCTTCAGATGTACATACCTAACATTGTACATGTTTTTTATTCTGAGGACATTTAGCTATAGAATGATTTATTTTATGACGACCAACATTTTTGGATCACTGACTAATGTTATAAGGTGTTGTTAGGAATGAAAATACCTATAGTATATATTTAATGGAAGGTTGGATAGATCCTAGATTAGACATGAGAGCATGATTCTAATGTTAAAACAAAATGGAATTAGTTGTTCGAGAATGACAGATATCGATACTTATTTCAGACTTTTAGTTTATATTGCGGAAGATTTGTAATATCAAAAAAATTCAGTAAATATAAAAACAATTATTGATAATAATTTATGATTATTTTTATTTAAAAATTAAATTCATTAATTAAAATATTTTAATAGATAGTTGAAGAGATATTTTTATAAGGGTAAAATCCCAATTAACACCTTAAAATATTTTTTTTGAATATTTTTAGAGTGAGATGCTAATATAAAATAAGATTCTAGGGACTGTAGAGCCTCTTCAAAAAAAATTTATATTTGATATATTATATTACACCACCACTTTTTCTGAAAAAATTAAATATATCCTAATAGTCACTTATATAAGAAATATAAGACCCCCGTGAGGTTCGGGATGATGGGTTTACCCAATGCATTATATAAAAATTGGGTATTGAAAATAAATCATTACATATTCATTGATAACTTATTTGATATTTGTTTTATAAATTGTTTCTAAAATAGTTTAATATCTCATAGGAATTCTGTCATATAGGAAATATGATAAAACCATTAAATCATGGATGAGTGGTTTACACTGGGGGAAATTTAAATTTTTTCTTTCTCAGGCATTTAATAACATCGCATGCAAGGTCATTTAATTTTATTCTCATTAAATATATTATTTTTATTTATAAAAAATAAATAATTATTTTATTTCTTAACCATATACACTGCTAAAAAAACATTAATGATGCATCAATAATCTTATTGATCTTGGATCAACAATATTTAGTGATATCTCTACTACAATTCTTTAATGGGGTGAACATAATGACTCACAATGATTTTTTAGTTAAATAATGTATTAAATCATGTATTTTTATTTTTGGTTTTATATTCCATGATTTTTTTGCTCTAAATTGATGAATCACTAAATCATTATTTTTTTGGTCGATCTGGTTGAATATTAGAAACCCATAAAAATAATTTGGAGTGAATGATAAGTCTATAGTGGTGGGTTTTTGTGGGTCTATGCGTTGAACTGATTTTCCTCTTCCATGGGGGTTTTATGCACAATGTGATCTAGTGTGTTTATTTTGAGTTTATTTATTTTATTATATTTTAATAAAAAAATAGATTCCCAAAAAAGTGAATTCAAATAAATGTTAAATCCTCCCTTTTTCAAAATATAATATATAAATTATGAACAGAAAAAGTAGATGAATTTTTTTAAGAAATAAAAATAATTATTTAACTATAGACTTAGAAACATGATTGTTTATGGATAGTATTTAAAAATTATCAATGGATAATTTTTTTAAAATTATATAACAAATAGTAAAATGAATCACTACAAAATAAATTACTCTATTTATTGAATGACAATATATCAATATTATTAAAGGATATAACATCAACTTATCAACATTTAATATATGAAAACCAATCCTGGAGTAATTATCAAAGGATAATTATGAACCCCAAAATATAATCATTGGGGTTATCAAAAGAAAAAATATATAATTAGGAAAGGATAATTTAGGAAAAATTTATGATGAAATAATTATTAATGGGTAATTTGATAGGAATATTTGATGGAATATTATGCAAATAATTGAAAATAATTATCAATATTAATAAAATGACAATTTTTTCATATTATTAAAGGAATTATAATTGTCAAAATAAAAAAATATAATAAGGAAAGAAATATTTATTTTCAAAGTATTTTAATGAATATTTTAATGGGTGTTTATATTTATTTATCAAAGAATATTTCTACACAATTACTAGATGCATTCTCAGATTAATCGTTAATGTTTTTTAATTTAATGTGGTTTTATAACTATTGTTCAGTGTAATATAGCATCAAATGAGTTATCCTAACGTAAAAAGTTTAAAATTATATATGAGAGAAAAATATCATAGCATGTGATATTGTAATGTTAATATGAAATTATAAATGAATGAGAAAGTATAATCACATTTGACCATTATTTTACTCTTCAAATTGAATAGATAGTTTTTGTTCCAGGAACCAATGACATTCCTATAGAGTCGACATACAAAAAACTATGAGAATAAGGCACATAAGGATGTTTTCAGACCTTTATACCTTCCCCTGTAGTAATCGAACTATAGTGGGGGGTTTATACAATTTATTTACATCGAAGACTTTGAGAATGGATGTTCTATACCATCACAATATGTAATTACACTTTTTTTATCATATGGTTGATTATGTTGGCATAATTGATATTCATTATTTATATGTAATCATATGTGGGTTTTTTTCCAGGATACCAAATACAATGTTTCTGTGAGATTTGATAAGATAACAGGATTCCATAATGAGGTTTGATTTACATGTTGATCTATTTGATAGTGATGAATTTATCATGATGTGTTCAATGGATATTGACATGATATGGCTTATCATGTTTCCTTTAGAATATAGGTATTTGTAACCTTGAAAGGTGATCATTGAGGTATGATTACTCATTTTGGTGTATAAATATGGAGTTTTATTGATGAATTTTGTGGTTAAATATTTCATTAAATCATGGAATCTACTCGATTCCTTGTAGATTTATGATTATATACCAACTTCAAATGCCTTGAGTAGTTTTGAGTGTCAACTGATTACTTCTATATTATACGAAGGATATAGATACTCAATAACATATTGATTTCAGAGTATAATTTGATTCCTTGGGTATTTTGGTTAGGTTAGTCCCTCAATGCCTTGGGAATTTGTGATAAAAAACCCTAGCAATCTTGTTCATGGATCCTTTTTTATTGTAAGGATCTCATACCACCACACTATACATATTCAAAAATAGATTTGAATCAGGCACAATTGACAGTTTATGGCGGTTTGGTTAGTGCATGACCACCCGACATTATATTCATTCTTACTATGATTAATATAAATTTATATTCATAATGGAAGCCTCAAATATTTCAATATTTTTATGATATATATATTTTTATATATTTTTCATGGTGTATTGTGCTACACGAAACACCGTCTTTGCTTGTGTCACATGTAACATTGTGTTTGTATGAAACATCATTTTATATTCATAATTATTTAAATAAGATAATTAAAAAAAATATCCTTTACAATTGAGGGGATGATCCGAAATAATTATACTATGAAATTATGATATAATAATTTATGTATAATTTATTGACTAATAATTTATAATTTAATTTAAAACACCTTTTAAAAAAAATGTTTTTTTTTTCAGAAATACTATACAAAAGTCTGTTTTAAAACAATTAATTTCTAAATCACTCATTTTGGATTATATTAATGAATTATATATAAATAAAAAATTAAATATTATTTTTATCATTAAAATTATGTTTTTAATATTAATGATATATAACAAAATCAAATTTTATGCAGGAAAGAATTTTATTCTAAAAAATCATTTTTTCAATCTTTGTAAGGTGCACATGTTTTAAATCTATATTTTAAAAATATTATAAATTCTATATTAAAAATAAATAATCATATTTTATTATAGAACATCAAAATATATTTTTGACTATTTTTTGGTATTTTTTTAGAAGTATCATTTTTGGTTGAATAGATAAAAAATACTAATTTATAATTGAAAATGATTTTTATAAAATATTTATAAAGATAATATACGATTTAATTTTGTCAATGTATAAATATTAAAATGTTAAATTAATTAAATAAATATATTCCATTGGATAAATTTTAACATTGAAATTGGACATAATAACACTTCATCCTTTTGGACTATTTCATTTTAAAAAAATGTTTCTCATTAATTCAATGAGATTAATTTTAATTTAATTTTAACCAATTATATTTTTATAATTTTTCATCATGGAATATATATTTATAATACTATTTTAAATATATAATAATTATTTTCTTTTTATATTTTGGAAAATATGAATAGTTTTTTTAGAAATGTTTTTTCCATTATTATGGGTAAATGATGTAATTAAGAGTAAATATAATATTATCTACATTTTAAAAATACATTAAAACATTATGAAATGTTATTAGATTATGTTAACCAGACCATTATATACTAATTATCTAAATTTATAACTTAATGTTCATTATTTCATGAAAATTACTTTTAGATTATAAAAATCAAAGAGAGTTACAAAATTTTACACTCATAATATTGATATGTACAATATTTTAAATATTGGGTTAAATAGAATCTATTCAAGACTATATATGTTATTTATGACATGTGAATGGTTTATATACATAATTTAATTTTAATTTTAATTATTAGTCAATAAATAATTATCATAATTAATTTTGAATATATGATGCTATAATTATTTAGGTAATAAAAAATATCAATTAACTGAAATTTTGAATATTAAAATAAATATATTTCAAAGTATATAAGGTTATAAACGAATTTGTTATGTTAATATTACATATTAGGTGTGTAATAAATTAATTGGTTTTTAATTATCCTTCTATATTGAGTTTCTTAATGATAATGTGATGAATAGTTTCATAATTGACGGTAATGATATTTTTGGAAAAATCAAATTTTATTAAATAATTTAAATATATGGAAAATAATAAATAATATTAAATTATTATAAATTAACTTTTATAAAATAAATAATTTACCTTTTTTGGTTCAATTAACATCATATTTTTAAAACTATCATGCTTTGAATATCGAAAAATTTGTTACCATTTAAAAATAAAAAAAGTAAACTGTTGGTTAATCAAAATGGATGGGATTAAGAGTAAATAAAAACCTATCCAAAATATATTTATTTATTATATTAATACCATATCATAGATAATATTTTAATTAAATTACATTTAGAAATATTTAGATTGAAATTAAATTAATTAAAAGTTATTCTTTCGAAAAATTCCAAATTGTTATCTCCCCTATCTTATAAAAGGGATCATATTATTCTCCATTCCTCGTACTTAAAAAAATATTTTGATAAGCTAAATGATGTCCAAATTTCATTTTAAGATAAATATCTTCATACGAAAATCCTTTATATGGGAATAAATCTAACAAATGTTATCATTTTGGAAAAATCAGAATGATATAAACAAAGAAGGTGTAACATTCATTAACAACGATTTTTGTATTATTTCGTCCTAGATCATAGTACATTTTTTATTTAATGTTTATATAATAAACATACATTCAAAAAAAATTTGTTTTTATGAATGAAGGATTCTACCTACAGTCATAGACACTTCCACCAAATCGGATACACAATCATCATTCATGTGTACGGGAAATTACCTCTTGGTGAACTGATGTCGCTAGTTCAATAGTTTTCACTATTAATGATTAGAAATCATGTTTTAATATTTGTTATATAATATTTATTATATTAATGATGTATTTATGCCTATGGAATTTCCATATGACTTATTCTATCATGATTTCATTTTTTTTCCAATGTGATATCTTCATTTGTGGATGTGACTACTATAACCCCTTAATGTGATGTGATTATTTCGCACATTATTCAGTGTGTATTAAGGATAGTAATAATGAAAATATATGATATATAATACATAATTATTCTATATTAATTATACTATATGTATAAATATATTCAATTTACATTCTTGCTTTCAGTATGAAAATAAAACAGAAACAATGTTGATGCATACGTTTGACCTATGGTCTCCGTTAACTGTGTATTTAATTTTATGCTTATGTCATGTATTTATTGATATAAATAAATAAATAGTTTATATATATGATATTTATGTCATTTTTATAATTCTACAAATTATGAAATCCTGATATAAGTATGTGGACCAAAAATTTACCAAATCAAAACACAAGAAAAAAATGCAACATTTATTACTCGAAAAGTATCATTAACTTGGAATTATTAATGAATGGGAAATATAACGACATAAGTAAAAAAAATATTATATTATATAATTTAATAAAATATTTTAATAGATGTATAATGATATTATATGTTTTAAAAGGGTTTCTTCACGATTAGAATGACAGTCAATAGATAATGTAATGGATTCAGGCTCACTTTTATTTTTGTGGGGCACAATACTTATACACAATTTGATTATTTTATGTGGTTTATATACTGACTAAAATGTATTCTATGAATATATTTATGAATATTATATTAATTTTATATATATATACTTTTAATTATATCATGGTGAAAAATATTCTACTGATTAAAATTCGATAAGGGTTTATTTCACAATTTCATTATTACTTTGCATTGTATTTATGTAAGTATCTTTTTAGAAATATTTATATTCCCGGACACATTTCTATGTTTTATGATAAAAATTTCATATTATTATTTCAATTTTATAATTATTTATACACCTGTCTAAATTTTTAATAATCATTTTCCATGGACCCTTATTTTCTTCTTCCTAACAACACATGTTGTGGTTTTTTACCGCAACTATGTGGGTGGAATTTCTTTTCAGTTATACCGCATGAATATATTTTTTTCAATTTTATAATAACATAATTAATTGAATATTCAGTTAAATTATCACATGGTTATTTTTATAGAAATATTTTAATATTTAAATTCAGTTTATGAATAGAATACATTTTGGTAGCATAAAGGATATTTTCATCATTAACTATTTTCAACTAATTTCTGGGTTTTATTTTCCATATATGATACCATTATCTGATGTTTTTTATGATTTAATGTGGGTATTTTTCCAAGGAAAATAATTCTATTATTCTTAGTTTTGGTTTATGTTGTTTATGGATTGTTATTTATCTAACCCATTTCAATTCCATGGATTATGATATTATTGAATTGTGTTTGTAAAACCAATTATACCCCATGGGATCTAATATGATGAATGATTTAGGTTATTCTCCAAAAAATTTATATGGTTTTAATACTTTTATAGGTGGGTATTTTTTTCCTTTGCAATTCATTTGGTAATTATTTACATCACATGACATATAATGGAATAGAACATGAACAGAACATGGTTCAATAATAAAGGAATATAATAAGAGTAAACCTGATTTATTAATAAATATATCGAACAAAAAGTGAACCTGATTTAGTAGTGGGCTTTGTCTGCTATAATGGTCATAGAAATGATCCATTGAGGATATAAAAATAATTTTCTACAAGAATTTTTATTCCACAGTTTTATATATCATGGTATTATCTCATATAATATTATCATTGATTCTTGATGAACATAAATGATTTATTCCATGACATTATATCATGTTTATTGATATATATGATAATATATTACATTTTTTATGTACAAAATACTTATGATTATGTTATAAAAAATATCTACTTTATTCACCCTTAAAATGAATATGATATCTCCCCATTCTTATAATTCATTTCCATATGAAACAATGAATTGTATTAAACTTGATATGTAATAAAGGGATATTGTTATGAAGAAAATGGATGGAGAATAATTAGGTTTGTTATGAACTACTTGATTTTGTTTCCATGTTTATAAATGATCTAAACTAATATGGTACTTTTGAATTTGTTTGTTTAATTTATGGAATATTCCTCAAAATTTGATGAATGTTAATGTATGTTAGGCTATAGTCAATATATATTTTAAGAGTAAATGGTTTTTTCAACCATTGGAAACTAGTATATGCAAGATTTAGTGGGATCCATATTTATATTTCCATGGTTATGTTTTGGGATTTCTAAAATAAAATGTTTATGTATAGGTTAAAAGCCTAAAATTTTGGTAACAATCATGGATTTATTATGATGAAAAATATGATTTTATTGATTGAATGTAATTTCCCATGATTATCTGGCTTTCCAACTATGATCGGTTTTACTTATATTATACTTTTGGGTTAAGATAATGGCTGGAACATGAAGTAACCATGTTACTAATTAATGTAATTAGAAATTCAATGGTTTTCCTCCTGAGTAACACAATTCTATGTGATATAGAATGAAAAATCATATCAGTATAAAAACATAGGGTATGAGTTATACTAAAAATACAAATGAAAATATGAGGGAATAATTTTGGTTGATTACTTAATGAGGAATCATTCACCATATTTTATTCGGACTTCTATTCCAACTTATTATAAACAATGGATCTCTACCAGAGAAATTATTTTCCATATTATAGTCTTATGAACATGAAATATTAAAATTGGTTGTTTAACATTTAGAAGGTGATGTGGACTAATGTGGGACATTAATAAATAATACAAGGAAACATGTGATAATTTTATCAATTGATTAGGATGATTTGAAGAAAAAAATATTCAATAAGTAATTTCCTTATACTCTTTTTGTGAAAATAAAAAATGATTTACTTGATATAATGAAAAATCAAGATGAATATATTGGAACCAATGATGAATATTTTATCATATGTGAGAGGTACCCTAATGGTATTATCATCCAACTAAAATGTAAAGATGATATTTTATTTAGTAGCTAAAACCCATGTATTTGATGGGCGTTTCCATTGTAGACATCAGTATCTACGTAGAGATTATGAGTTTTTCTATCAATGATGAAATGTATATTAGAGATATATATCAATGTCATTATTTTGATAATAAATGGATGGTGGAGATTAAATAAAATTATTAAAACCGTAGAAAAATAATGATAATATTTCCATTATGCTCAATGATTGAATGGAAACCTGAAAGAAATTGTCTTTAGTGGATTTATTGGTGTATTATGTGTGGGAAAAAAGAAAATCAGGAATTTAACTATCGATGTAATGGAAACAATATTTATAATTATTGGTATTGAGAAAGTAATAAAATAATTCACTATAACACAACAATGCTTAATATGAATGGAAAATTGGAATTATTCTTGTCATTTCCCAAATATGAAAGATATATATCAACCAATAACTATTTAAAAATATGAATAAAATAATGTTTATGGATTTATGTAATATAATTTTAGGATTTATGGTTTGATTAAATAGTTAATTTATTAATTCATTCTTATTTTCACTAATGATTTATTATAATTCAGGTCATTACCATACTTCAAGAGAATAGTTGATAATTATATTGACATGTTTGTTGTATGGAAATTAATAACTACATCATGTTTTATAGTGACAAATGATATGTTTAGTTGCCTTCTTTAGAATGACATCTATTTTAATCTTTTGGAACGTTCATCTAGAAAATGCTTTTGGAAAATATTGATATTGAAATTTGGATTAGGTTTTAGAGATTAATGTTCTATAAAATATTAAGGTATGCATATTACATAAAATAATCTAAATATTTTATTGTGATGATAACTATATAAATATGGAATGAATTTTCAACCTATTATTGATCTTATTATACACAAGTTTTGCCGGTATTACAATTTCAACATCATTTTTTGGAGTAAAAAATTATGTAGAGATTGATCAAGCAGAAAAAAGGGGAAATTTTACATATGAGATGAAATAATGTAAATAATTCAGCTCAATTGAAATTGAAATAAATTATTGTCATATTATCATTTTTTTTAAATAGAAATTGTCCTTTAAGACCTATTTGGTCCATATTTGAGGCCAGTTATTTTATTAAAGTGGACCTTCGGTCATGATATCACCAATTAATGGCGTAAATAGAATATATTCCCAAGACTACCTTTCGAATTAGGTATGGGAACATTGAGCCCATAGTGATTCCCTTTTTTACATACTAATTCTCTAGAAATTATCAAGGATTTAATGAAAATGGTCATTATATTTTTAGTCGACAAAATTGTGGTAGTCTTTATTGATTACATTACGATATACACCAAGAGCAAGTAAGAACAAGATGTGCATTTAAATACTATGCTACTGAAATTGTGAAGGGACACGATATATGAAAATTAATGTAAATAAGAGTTCTGGATGGAAGAAGTATCTTTCATATAGCATTTTATCACCAACAAAGGGATATCTATTGACCCTTCCAAGGAAAATTCAATGGAAGAGTGGCCTAGGACAATATCCCAAATAGATATCCACAATGTTTTGGGTCTATATAGTTATTATCAATGATTTTTGAAGAATATTTTATGATTTAAAATCCCAATGACCAAGTTGACAAGGAAGGGAGTAAATTTTGTTTGGACTCAATTATTTGACGACTATTTTGATGAGTTTAAAAAGTGGCTTATCACGGCACCAATACGTACACTCTCATGAAATAGAGAACACATTGTGGTGTATAGTGATTATTACAATAATGAATTATGTTTTTTGATAATGAAAAAAGATAATATGATATCCTACACCTCACGGAAGATGAAAATGCATTTTCAAAACTATCATATGCATGATCTGGAGTTAGAAGCTATAATCATTGGATTAAAACATTGGTGGCATTATATCTATGGGGAGAACTGTGAGATATATATTGATCTAATGAGACTCAAATATATATTCAAACCAAAAGAGATTAATATGTTCCTTTGAGTATTGATAAATATTATTAACAATTATGAATGCTCAATCTACTACCATACCGGTAAGGCAATGAATGTAGAAGATGAATTAAATAGAAAAGATGCTACACATTTATCGATGATGATATTTTAAAAGTAGCTGATCTTCATATATTTGTAGATGCTAGAAATGGGAATAATTAAGGTTGTAAAATAATTAATCCTTTCTCAAATTATTTCTCAACCATCCCTCACTGAGAAAATAAAGGATTCTCAATGAAAAGAATTGGATAATTACAAAAAACTTGTAGCCATTAGAGATGGGAAATCATATATGTTTATGATTGATGAGTAATGATTTGTAATATTTGAACCCAATTATATACACCATCCGATCCAAAGATAATGAATGAGATTTTAAATGTTGTTCATAACTCAACCTTCTATATTCACTGAGGGAGAAAAACGATGTATCGAGATCTCTAAGAGAACATTTGGTGGGACTATATGAAGAATGATACTGTTGAGTATAAATTAATAAGACTTGTATGTCAATATGTGAAGGATGAAAGAAAAAATTATGATGGTTTGTTACACAAACATCACATATAAATATGGATGTGGGAGAACATAACCATGGACTTTTCTGCTAGACTTCTTAGGAAATCAATAGAAAACCATGCTATATGGGTCATTATGGATCTTCATACAAAGGCATCTCACTTTATCATGATTTTAGAGGAATTATCATTAGATCAAGTAACAAAGATGTATATCAAGGAAGTGGTAATGCTACATGGAGTAGCATAATCTATTGTATCTGATAGAGTTTCGAGATTGACCTATTAATTCTGGAAGAGTCTCAAACATCCTCTAATCACTAAAGTGATCACCACTAATGCCTATTATTTCAAACTAATAGCCAATATGAGAGAGATATTATGACAATAGAAGATATTTTTATAGAATGTTCTATGGATATAAAGAACGATGGGACCAACATATACTATTGGTTGAATACTCCTAAAAACCAGTTTCCACTCGAGTATCTAAATGGAACTATATCAAGACCATTATGTGAAAATGGGAAGAAAACTATCAGTTTGGGAAGAAGTTGGTGAGTGTAAGATTCATGGACCTAAAATGGTCGAAGAAAGGATATAGAAGGTTAAAATAATTCATCAACACATCAAGGATACCCAAAGTCGAAAAAATATTTATTCATATAATCCTTGATGAGACCCTGAGATCAATGTTTGAGACATGTAATTTCTACGCATATCTATATTGAAGAAGGTAATACTACCTAATAAGTAATAAAATGTAAGTCCAAGTACATCAATCCCTTCGATAATCTTAATTGTGTTAGGAATATAGACAATCAACTTAATATTCAACCTCCCATGTCTAAAGTACATGACAAATACCATGTATCCCATTAAAGGAAGTATATATTTGATCCTTAACATGTACTATCTTAAGAGGTGTAATAGATATAGAATTTACTTTTTTTATCAAGGAGAAATCATTGAAGATCTTGGATAGTTGAAATAAAGTTCAACATAACAAGACTGATGACCAGGCCAAAGTATTGTGGAAGAACCAAAAAAATGAAAAGGAAATCTGTGAACTGGAGGAGGCAATGAATTAAAAGTACCACCACCTCTTAATCAATTATAAAGTAAAACAAAATTATATGGGATAAATTTCAGAAAGGAGGAATAATGTGATGACCCAATGTTTTATCAATGGAAATTCAATTTTTATAATTGTGACATATAATAACATGAGATAACAACACATTGAACAAATAACAAATATGTGTCCCTAATACATAGTATTCTCACTTTTGTGTATTGAATTTCGGAAATCTAATATACACAGTTGATATTAGTAAGTTGTTTAGAGTTCTACGGAACAAAACTAATTTTCTATGGATAGTAACCTGCCTTTATTAATAGTAACATACCTTTATGGATAGTAATATAACCCATATAAATAGTAAATAATCCAAAAATATTTGTAAACTCACCATTGAATGTAAAAGTAAAATATAGGCATCTAAAAATTGATAATATGACTATAGTAGAATTATTGGTATGATTATAAGTCATAAAAAATTAATTACAATTAACTATTAAGCTTAAAATAAAATTTCTTTTCCCTAAAAGGTTATAATGAATATAAAACATTATGTCATCTAGTTTGAAGATAATTTTATAAATCCCTATATAGTTTCTAAAAGCATTATAAAATGAGTTATAGTTTAAAAATATGTATGTTTCATGTAAATTGTGATTTAAATTAAAAATTAAATTAATCATTTTGGAAATTATATTTTAAAAAATTACTTATTTTTTTATTATACACAATAAAAAGTGGTTATGGTGAATTTTTGGGATTTTTATAATATAAATAAATTTTTACGAATAGTAAAATAGGATAATTCATGGTTAATGCTAAAACCATAATTTCTGCATCACACATAAGTCATGGAAGATTTAAATGGCCATTATTTTTAACTGACATGAATATATATATATTTTTGACCATGCAACATTATCTAATTTACATATCATGAAAAAATAGTAAACTAATGAATAAATATTAAGAAAACCCTCCTCCCCTCCACTATAAAAAACCACCCACCCACACATCTTCACTTCACTCTCCTCAAGCCTTGTGAATTCACTAAATCCTTCCCAAATTTCTCCCAAATAGCCTCCTCCACGTCCATAATCCCTTTTTATTATCAAAATTCCGAATCCTGTCCACTAAAGAGGTTTTCAAGAAAGATAAATCAAGAGGTAAAATACTTTTTTCTTTTCTTTCATTTTTTTTCATGTGTTGTTGTTCTATTTTCTTTCCAAACCTCTTCTCATAAAAATGGAGAGAAAAATAAAAAACCAACCATTTACTGTATTTTTTTTATGATAATGGGATAAATCAATATCATTTATCCTTTCACATTGTTTTAAATGAAGGAATTGAACACACCATCTAAGATGTGTTAATTTAGCACATTCAAGGACCACATGTTATCAATATATTATACAATGTCCAATACTATTCATGAAACTATTTTAATGGTTGAAACAGATTATTAAAAATGTTTTTTATATTATGAGATTTTATAGAATTATTTTTCACACATGATTTAAAATAATAATACAAACATGTTAATTACGAGAAAAATCACTAAATTAATCCAAGAGTTTATAATTAATATTTTATACAAACATCACTCCAGAAATCCAATCATATTTTATAACAATGTAATTGTTTATATGTTTACTAATTTCATATATGTCAAATCATGTACTACTATTCTCATAATACATGTTTATTTTAACAAAAATATAACTGAACTGATCATTAAATCCAATGAAAAAAATGCACCCAAATAATGAAATTGAACCTATTAACTTATAAAAAAGACATGAATGAACATAATATTGTTATAATAAATCAATAACATTATGTGGACGGTCTGAAATTGTTAATTGATGAATCTAATTTTATTATTCAGTTCATTAAGATCAGGATTAACCACCATCAAACATAAGGTTTGGGATCATATCATTCTCACATTTATTAATGAATCTCCTCTATGTTATGTCCTTTAATGTGTAGTTCCTAATGACATGGTTCAATTTGATTCCCACCCCCATATTTTCCACATCATGAATATAGTAATATAATTATCTTTCTCTTCCATTAATCCATCCTATGAAAACCATGTACCATACTGATATTACGTAAGGGATTCTACCCAAACATTCAATATTTGTTCGGGTTTTTCTTACTCTCATTTTACAAAAATGATATCCTATATTTTATTATTGTACATGTTATAATTTTTTTATAAAAAAATTATCGTGTATCAAGATCCATTATCCATTATCTTTCAAGGATATACATTATTTTAAGTGATTCCCTCTTCAATAATTCCCGATAAGCAAACCCTGTTTTAGGGAACTTCCCAAATTCATACCCAATTTCAAGTGCACATTACCATATGTTATAAGATAAAATTTTTTATTTAAAAAATAATTTTTAATATAAAAATCACCTTGTATCACTTATGGTTTTATTTAAATTATTATTTCCTTTTTATAATTTAAATGCTAATTAGTATTTTCCTTAAAACCGCACTAAAATGTTTGAAAGCATAAATTTCTTAAATACTCTTCTTTCATTTTTCTAATTCTGTTTGACATCACCTACCATGATATATTTATATTTATATTTATTAAATTCATTTTATGTTTTAATTAAATTCTTTTATTGACACTTGTATGATTCACCCATTAATTATTTTTTATGAGATGATTATGATACCCATTTATTTCCATTGGTACCTTTATGTTTATGTATAATTAATTATATATAATTATTAATGTGGAAAACATGTTTATGAATATATTAATATTGATGTGCATAGGTAGTTCTCCAATTCATTGGGTAAAATTATGTTTCATGAGACGCTATGTGTGATCGTCTTGGAGGTTATCTTTGACTCGTGATACCTTTTGAAACCGTCTTGGTGGATAACTTTAATCAATGCTCTTATATGTGTAATGTGCCTCGAATCATGCTAATGTTTTAAATTATGTTTCTACCACATTACTATTAATTCTTGTTTCTATTAACCCATGTATATATGTTATGATACCATATGTTCCATTACCTTTTATATCATTATGTTATGCCTTCTAACCCATGTGATAATGCTTTATTCTTATGTTTATTTCCTTAATGGATTATAACTCATCCATTTGTTCTTGTCATCCCCAGGTTATCCTATGAAGATGTAGGTGGAAAAATAATTTTTGGGGAACATTATGAATACTAAATAGATAAATTTATATTTATTTCCATGTTTCCAATTTTATGTTCATAGCCTTCAAAGACACTACACTTCACAATCATTGGGTTGTTTTCTGATGTATAATTATGATTAAAATCACGAAATGTGTTGTGTAAAAGACAAGGGATTCTATAATGAAAAATGTAAAAAGTAAAATTTACCTTTTATCTATACTAACTCAATTCTAGAAAATCAATTATATGTTTTTATTATAAAGATAATAAAAAATTATTTTACCCTAATGATCATCTTCATATTATTTTTATTCTCCCAGTATCATCATTCTCACCCTCATTTTTTATCATCTCTGATGATATATATGTATATATCTAAAAATTAAAACAATGTCATTATATTCTTAGATTTTTAGGCACGCTATGAGCATAGTCACCTCAAAACATAGAGTATAGATTGAGACTATTTATCAATCAAAAAATTTATACAATACAATATAATAATAGTACCTTGATCATGTATTCTATGAATATGAATATTAAAATCCACTAGGCATTGAAACACTAATATATGTATATATATATATCTTCATCGGAGGAACATATTCTTAAACAACATACCATGTTCCTTGTCCCACCCATGTCAAACACTACCATTTCCTTGATTCATGAATGTATAAAATCTTTTTCAAACTCGTTATGGCCATAAATTCAAGAAATGTATATTTTTAAATAATACATTTACTATATTTAGGGGGATATATTTTCATAAAATAATAAGTATGGTTTTCAAAACCACAATTCTTTGTGGTAATTTCATTTTATAGTTGTTTATACTCTAAAACCCTTATTTTATAGGATATTTCTTTTCACTGAAATAGTATTTAATGTTGAGTATGATTCCATGATTTATTTTCATTCACATTTTGAAATTTTAATATTTAATTTTACTAATTAATTTAAGGAGGAACTTTTTTTTAATTCAAAAATAATTTCAAATTATTAATTTTATAATTTTATGTTACAACTCATATTTTATAACCAAATAATTCGTTCATGATATTAGTCATGTCTATATAATACTAGATTTCATTTATATACTAATAATTTTTATAAAAAATGTGTTTTATAATATTTTTTTATTAATATGTTTATTAATCTCACCATTAATGGTGTGGATTTATATGAAAAGAATATATCTATGAATATTACTTATTTATATGTATTATTGTAAATACTTCTTGTGGAATATTTATTTTACTTATCGTTTATGTTGTTTTCATAAAATCAGCAATTTTTAATGTGGATGTGATACAAAATTATTTTTCCTTGATAATAAATTAGATAGTTTTTGAAAGTACCATTTTTTTGAAATAAATAAGAATAAAAAACCCTATAAAATTTAATTATATAAAACCTAAAACATTGTTATAAAATTTGATGATCAGGAATGGGGAGTGAACTAATTAACTCATGTGCGCATTTTTATAAGTAAGAAACTTTAAGTGGCCTCATGGATTTCATAACAATATCCAAGTATAATATCATTCCATAAAAAGCCATAATTACCAATGAACATTTTCAAAAAAAAATATAGATAAAATATATATATATTTAAAATATTATATTATTTTTAAGTGAAATTTTGTTTTTAAGTGTTATTACCTTTTAAGGTTTGGACTGTTACTTATATGATTTGGTTTTGCAAATCCAATTGAAATAGTTTAATTTTTTTTTATGATACCAATTATTTTATATTTGATATAACAGTTTCAAAGTGTTTTTATAGTATTATCAAAGATTTTAAACCCCATTTTAAACACCCATAATATGAAATGTTAACTCTTATTGGATATTAAAATGACTTATATAGGATCAATATTCTTTACAATGTTATTTGGTATGATTATGTAGCTAGTAGGAGTGATGCCAAATAAATGTATATAGATAATTAGAATCAAAATATTATATTATTTAATGGTTTTCTGAATACTCTATAACTAAAACCAAATGATCATTGGGTGTGTAAATTACCGTATATTTTTTTTGTTTTCTGATAAATCAATATACAACATGTTTTATCAGTAGATCCTTCAGTTCATGTCTCAAAATATTTCATTTAGTATGAGAGGAACAACTTATAAAAATTATAGACTAATAAATTTTCATTTGATTATTATTTATGAAATAGATATTTTAATTACCAATTTTTGGTAATTAAATTATATAAAATTCATCTGTATATATTATTTTAAAAAAACATATTTTCATAATATTTAATCTATAAATTTAGAATTTTTATATATAAAAGTAAAAAATTAATATGGTGAAATTACTTTTAGGGGAGAATATAATAGCATAATATTTTGATTAATTTTTTTAACTATATGTTTAACAGTAATTTGAAATTTAAAAAAAATGAATATATGATGTCACAAGAAAATAATAAGACGGTTTTTTCTACTTAGAATAAATTAAAGAAATATTAAAATACTCAAATTTTAATATTTTTTTATTTTTTTGATATTATATAAATTGAAAAAAAAAAATTAAATTTTAATGTAAATAAATTTATTTTGTAAGATTTTTAAAAAGGTAATTTTTTAAAATGTTAAATAAATTATTGTTCTATGTCAATATTTTTAAATATTTTCTTAATAATTAATAGTAATTAATTGAGATAGAATTTTTAATATAATGATAATTGATACCACAATAAAAGATGTAATTAATTAAATATTAATACTAATAGTAAACTTATTAAAAAATATTAGAGTAAATTAGAAAATATACTAAATAAAAATTATAAATTGGTTAAAATATGAATAAATATATTTTTAATATTATTTTTATTTGTATGTAAAATAAATATACCAGCCATGTAAGCTATAATATCTACCTAAAACATTCCCACGTGGGGAAAAAGATCAAAAAATAAATGAGATCCATCTTGGCTAGCCAAAATTTCTTTTAGTGATTATTTGGGAATTAATATAACCACTACATCATGAAAACAATGTGAGGGATGTTGATGAAGGAATTTAATGTGTTGCTATGGACCTCATGGTTTGGATGTTGTGAGTGGGTGTGGGTGTATGCATGTTCGGGTTGCAATTGTCTGGTTATATTTCAATGACTATAAGTGATGTGCTGAAAATATATAAAAGATCATTAATTTTATAAGAACTAATATGGGACATTGTGTGAGGGATACTCTTACCTATGCATAATTTTTTTTATTATACACTCTATGATATGAAAAATCCCAAATATCCAATAATTTAATGTATCATTGTCTTCCTCCAGATTCTATAACAATGTCGTGTCGTCATCTTTATCCATTTGTTGATAGCCTCCATTATCTAGATCATCTACTTTTTGTGTAATTCATCAGTTCATAGTTTTTCTTATTATTTATTTCTCAATGAATCAACCCACCTCCAATATCATTTTTATTCCGATATTCATCAATCACCTGTAAAACATGAAAAATATATTACTGGACCTCCAATTTATTTCATCAATCATAATCAACTTTCATATACTTGTTGATACTTTGTTTTATACATCAAATCATTATCAATTATTTTTAGAGTTGATATGATAAATGAGTTATCAGAATAACAGTAATAATAAAATTGAAAATTTTTCTATACATGTTCATGTGTGAAATTTTAAATTATACATGTTTATATATACATAAATGGAATAGTCACTTTAAACCAAAAATCATCATTAGATTTTTTATACCTCCTTGTGTCATATTTTCTTCCCTCATTGTTTATATCAGCTGAAACTATATATATATATATATATATGTGTGTGTGTGTGTTTGTAAAACTAAAAATAACAAAATTATGTTTTAGACATTCTTTGGAAGCATGGAGTTCATACATCTCAAAACATAGATCCTCATTGTCATCTTGTTATTAGTGAAAAATGTGGATACACAATGACTCAAAAAATAGTACCCAATTATCATTATTTGATTAATATAACCTTAAAACTCTATTATAAATCTAAAATCATATATATCTATATATCTATATATAGACATCCCTTTATCCTATCGGATAACCCCTTCCATAATTTACTCATCCTCTCTATTCCAATACATAAATTTATAGGAACTGAGATTTTATAACATCAACATTAAAGCTCTATTTGTTATGAATATTAGGTGATGGAATTTAATTTTTAAAATTAATGTTTTATGTAAGGGAATAATTTTTCATTAAACATTTAATATAGGTTTTCAAAATACTATATTATATGGAAAATTTTTTATGCAACACCTTATTTATTAATTATCATGAAACCCCATTTTTATGTAAATGAATTTTAATTTCAACCTCCTCATTTATGGTTTTCAAAACCCCGATTTTGTCAAAGGAATTAATACTTTTAAATCACATATATTTTGTTTTTTCAGAAACCATATTGTTTTACTGATTTGATATCATACATATATTCTTATAATGGGATTTCTATTTTCATAATTCTAATATCAGTTATATGTTCAGAAAAAACCTTCTAAAATGATAATTTATGTAAAATAATTATATTATCAATTATAGGGTGTTTAATTGGAAAATGCATTATACATGTTTAATTTAAAAACCATTATATTAAATAAGATTTATATTTACATAAACCATAGTTATAGTGGTTTATGATTTAAGTATTAATTTTTATTCACCCTTAAATATTCCCATTTTCAAAAATACCATGTTCTATAAATAGATAATTTTTCTTCAAAATAAAGGTTTTTTTAAAATATTAATATAGTATTTTTTTAAAAAAATCTATTAATGGAAATAAATTCCATTTATAAATATTTATATGGCCATATAAAATTAATTTTTAATGGAATTGCTTATAATGTTTTTAAAAAATTGAGGGTTTTTATGATGTTTTTTATAAAACTATTCATCAGTTGTGTGGAATTTTATGAAATTAATTTTCCAATGTTTTTTATTTCATTAATTGTATTATTTAATGTATTAATTTCTAAAAATGTATTTCTATTAACAATTATGGTTTTTTTCTAGACTTTTCTCTTGTTTAATATGATGTACTATATAATTATTTTCTCTGGAAACTAATTAATTATTTTTTTAAAAGTTTTTTTATTATCAAAATAAATGCAAAAATACAATAGTACCAAAATATATTTATATAAAACAAATAACTTGGTTATCAGAATTAATAACATTGAACATGGCATAAAACCATGAACTCAATCGGGAAATTCCAAAATGATGCTATTAGTATTATCCTCTTAGATTACATATTGTATTACTTTTAAAATTTAATTCAATAATTTTTTTTATTTTAATAGAAATTTTCCAAAAAATTAATGGAAATTAAATGCATATATTTTAGAGAAAATTTATATTTTGATGTGAAATTTTGTTTCCATGTTCAAGTGTTTTTTAGGTTTTTGATTATTAATTTTATTAAATTTTAAAAAAAACATTATTATATATTATTCGTAATTATTTATTTAATCAAATATTATGTGTGTCATAAACATTATGAGTTTTTAAAGAATTTAAAAACGAAAGTTAACCATAGTTATAAAATTCCTTCCTTGTAAATGTTATTCACACCCAATATTTTTATGTGATAATTACACGCTTTGTAGAATTTTCAATTATTTTAGGGTTCATTGATAAGCTAGTGCGAGTGATCTAAAATTAATGTTAATAAATAAATTATAAAGTTAGGTTTTTCAAATTCTTCTAAAACCATTATTGAAAAATACTTGGGTATAAAATATATTTTATATTATTCAAATAATTTTGACAAATTAAATTACACCATGATTGAGAACTGGATCCTGGAGTTCATGTATTTGGTTGTTTCAAAAGAACTGTAATCCCATTTCCCAGTTTTTGAAATATAAAATATTACTAATGTTTACATATTGTTTATTAAGATTCACGTTTGAAAATTTTGATAAATTAATTGAAAATATATATTTATGGTTGGAGAATAAAATTATATATCCTCTCAATATATTTGTATGTCTCATAAAAAACAATATATTGGGTATATGAATGAGGATATACCACATATGCAGATGTTTTGGAATAATCCCATGACGGGTTTTTAGATTTCATAGCAAATGGAATAGATAATAAGTTATTGTTTTTTAGTTTTTTTCATTAAATAATTATGAAATCAATTTTTTATGTTAATAAGATTATTTTAGTATTTATGATATCCATGGATAAGTATAAATCTTATGTTTTTTATATGGAATTATTCTATCATAATTTATTCCTCCACATTATTTGGGCCTTATTTTTATTGTGAGGTATGAATACCATTAAATAGTTTATGTGGTCACCCTTTCTCCTATTTCTATTACCCGTGATTCTATGAAGTTTATTCTGATTGATATTCATGGATATTCTAAAATTAAATAATAATTTTGTAAATCAAAATACTATCTTGCATTTTATTTTTTTAAAAAAATTAGCATACTCATGATTTTATATTTCCCAATAATACATAACTATTTGGTTGTTTGAGATTCAGTCAGTTGTATGTAGTTCTAATGTAATTATTTATCCATCCCGTATGGGATACTACAGTACGGTTCATTATAGTTTCTATTAGACTTTTTTATTTTACTACTGTTGAGGAAGGGGGAGTGTTTTATCAACTTCAAACCATCTAAAAATATATTTGTTATCCCCTCTTACCTTCTAGAAGCTATGGATAAAAAGTATATAACAACTCCATTGGATGAAATATTTTCTAAAGGATACATTATCTATGGTAATGCAGCTCTGGGTTTTCCAATGTTTTTCCATGAAGGCCATGTGAACCCTTAGTCTATTTGTTGACCAAAAATCTAAATTAAGTAATGGTATATTTTAAAAAAAATTTTGACCCTAATTTATGATTTTTTACTATTTTAACGATGCCAAGGGGATCTAAATGATATTTATAAGTTCTAGTAGTCAAAAAATCAAGATCAATAAATATAATATCTCTAAGATAACTCTGTAATGATGTTTTGGATACTATGATTACTTTATTATGTCTCCTGGTAAAATGAAATCCCCTCATATGTTCATGAAATTAATTAATAAAATTTTATATTAGTACATTGATACATTTATGTTAGTTTTTTATGTATTCATTTACAACATGATCTGGCAGGAGTATATATGTCACTTATAAGATTATATGAAAATCCTG
The DNA here is from genome assembly GCA_963277665.1 of Viscum album. Classification (NCBI taxonomy): domain Eukaryota; kingdom Viridiplantae; phylum Streptophyta; class Magnoliopsida; order Santalales; family Viscaceae; genus Viscum; species Viscum album. Next base: position 1,344,682,962 of record OY728119.1, on the reverse strand, counting down.
ATAAACTAAAATCTATGGGGAAATATTCTGAATGAATCTCATGGATTGGGGTAGTAAATTATTTTAACCTTTTTTTTTGAACAAGGTATCATAGTTTATCTTGAGAAGGTGAATTGTTTTATGACAAGAGAGTTTCAAAAAATCAGTTCGATATTCAGAACATGAAGTGTTCGAATGGATATTATAAATATTTTTTAAGGCATTTATCGATGGTTCATTCCTTTATGATCAATATTAATTGAAAGGTAATAATGTATTTATAGAATATTAAATTATATTAATCCTTTTATTATTTCAATCATTGGGTGAATTTGGAACATATTTTGACACTTTCACAAGCTATATATCGGCTATGTGGTCATTTTTGATGCATCAGGTTCATGATTGGGTATTTTTTATATGAAAGATGATCTTGTAGTGAATTATGTATATTTTAAAAATATGAATAATGAGATTATGTTTCTCACACATTCTCTCAGATTAACTGAGTTGATGCATACATTGAATGGTTTAAAGAATTACCTTTTCATTAAAGGGTAAACAATATACACAGATCATAATTTTTTTATTTATGTTGTCTAATTAATGTTATCATATAAGATAGTTTTTGTGTTATGTACTTGAAATCCATTTATTTCAACATTTTATGCACAATTGTTAAATATAATGTCACAATTTTTGCTTTATATAGGATACTTAATTACTATGATATAAAATTATACTTTATTGATTGGAGTTTGATGTCTCCCATTGATTGTATGCAATTATTAATTTGAGAAAATTATACAATGGCTGTCCGGTTGAGTTTTTTGTTGACATCATCAATTCATTATTTCATTATACATAAAGAGAATCTTGATGACGAGTTAAAGGGATTTATTTTTAAATTATATTTTGGGGAGACAATCCAATATTATGCCCTATATTTATAGGGTATACATTTATTCAGAACCTAGTTTTTCATCCTTATAACTTATGGACAGATGTGAATGGAAATTTTTATAACATGAATTTGTAGTTTACCATGGAACTAAAAAGGTATATTATGTTATTGGGTGATGTTAATTGTTTATATTTAAAAAAAGTGATTTTTTTCACCATTGATATTTTCATTAACTGTTCATGTATGGTCAATAAGGACCATCAAGTTTTCATCAGCACATTTGGATGCTGAATTTTTTGTGGGGTGACATATTAATGAACATTGTGCTCAGGTTTCACCATCCTTAATGAATAAATAATTTGATAGGAGATATGATCTATTGTTTTACCAAATTATATCATTTTATTCCAACCCATGATATAATAAAAAATTATAACTTGGAAAAACTACATGTCCAAGAGATTATAAAGAATCATGGAGTTATGTTATCTATCATTTCCAAAAAAAAATACCTAGATCAATAATCATTTTTGGTGGTGCCTCCAAGAGCTTATGGTATCTAAGGTAGATGCTGGCCAGAGTGGAAACTCAAGAGGGAGTGATTTGAGTTCCTAGATAAAATTTCTGTTAAAAACATTTTGATAAAGATCCACTATTTTAGAAATGGCCCCGTTAATTAATGAAGTAGTGATATAAATTTTTAGTTGGTAAACAAGTTTCTCAATGGATGAGTAGACATTATTTTAATTAGTGTAAAATAGTTATTCAACTACTGAAACAGGTTTACTGAATTAAATACATACACACAATGAAAAAAACTAACTATCAATGTTACTGTAAAATAGGATTCTATTTTTGAAATTATGATCAAAGAAAAATAGGATAAAATAGTATTAAAAAGTATAGTACACAAAATATTTAACCATGAGGTTTAGTCTCAAGCTGTGACTTAATCCTCTCTACATAGTGTTCACCTGCCCCCAAAAAGTTTATATTAACGATAAACATGATACACAACCTATATCAGACATTACAAAAGTTTTCAAGAACTATCCAGGGCTCACACTCTCTTCTATAGTTAATTGTGCAAAAAAAAACAATCTAAACCACACACTACCTCCTCCACAGCTTCACATTGGAAACAAAGTGTTTGTGATGTTTGATGTTAGGATTTTCAGTATCTTCTATCTCAAGCATATAAGACAATGTGTGTAATAGAAAAACAAAAACTTCCCAAAAATTTAATATAATAGAAAAAAAAGAACTAATGTTATAAATATAGAGTATATAAGGAACTATTTGTTTTTAGTTCCTCTCTTGACTCATTGGTGTGAAGAAATTGTAGTTTGAGTCTTTCTCTGGATGATGTCTCCAAAAAAGAGCATCAAAACACAAGGTTCTAGCTTCTAGGTACAATGTGTTCTGCTTTTGGGATTGAGAAACATTTGATGATGTACCAAAATCAGTGTTAAATTTGTTCTCCTAGAATGATGTTCTTGAGGCTCTTGGATTTATAGTGTAAAATATGGTGTGTTCCCTTTTGTTCTTCAGATCCATAATGTAATGACTCTCTATCTAGAATTCATATTATTTTCTTTTTTGGTCTTCTATTTTATTTTTGAGGTTAGAAAACAAGAATAATAAAACTACATGTGGTCTTCCTCATACCTCATACTATCTCGAGATATAGTCTCTTGATATGTGTACAAACAACATTAATTCATGTTAGAGGCATTAAATTTACCAAATATGACCATTACAATATAATAAGAAATAGAAAATGTACGGAGTAGAAGAGTGGGTATCTGTAGGCTGGTAACGGTAGCTATCTCAATGATAGTCTCCATTGATAGACATCAGTGGTATCCTTCAATGGTAGCCTTACGCGGTATCCTTCAGTTGTATCCTTCATTGGAAGTCTTCACCGTAGCCTTCATCGATAGTCTTCAGTGGTATCCTTCATCGAATGTATTAATTCATATCCTTTAGCGGTAGACTCGTATATATGACATTGCATTGATAACTATACAGTGAGGTTTCTCAGCAGTAACCTCTATCATTAACCTCTATCGGTAACCTTTTACTTAGTTAAATTTTGCAATGTAAGCTTAAATGAAAGAGTAGTGATATTAAAAAAAATACATAGTTAATACTTGATATAAATAATGAATTTTAATGAAAAAATATTATCATATATACGAAACATGATTTATGATTATTAAAAGAGGTGATTCCAACAATCTCCCCCTTTTTGATAATCATAATTTTAATAATGATGTTTGATATTGGAGTATTATAAAATCAAGGTTAAACACATTTTAATATAGGCTTATGCTACCCCCTCCCCATTTGTGATTAGTAAAAACAATCTAATTCAAGTAGAAGACAAATAATTATTTCTATATCAATAAATAAATAACACAATATACAATATTTTTAAAAAGATCCCTATCAAATAAGAATTCCCACTTTCAATACACCTTAGAAATGTTCAATGGAGCTTTTCCTTTGGTAGCTGAGGAGGCATGTTTAGATGATGGATGTATAGTCCTATGTATGGGAGTGAACAAGGTTGGATGAGCTGCTACAGAGGCATCAGTAGGCTGATAATGATTAGATATATCAGATATCATTGGGGTCAAGCTTCTGATAGTCTGAGAAGGAGTTTCCAAAGGGGTAGCATAGATAGAGTCTGAGGTAGCTGAGGAAGAAGGTAATTTTAGAGGAACAATTAGGGTAGTGCAGACCACATAAAAGAAGGGTAAAATGATATTTTTGAAATCCATAATTTTCCTTACTCCTCCTTCCATAGATGAGATAAAATCTTCATTATTATCCATAAATTTATCCAATTAAAGAGTAAATTCTCTATTCCTTCTAACATGGTCCTTAAATGATTGAGTGACAGGGGATCCTCATGTTTGCTAATAGAAGTTAGAAGTGATCATCCATCTTATTCTTAGTTTACACCCTTTTATATTATAAATCATCTTTCTTATCAATGTCCTTATGATATTGAGAATCATATCTTAGTTAATCTAATACATTTTTATGAATTTATCTATTAGTGGAAATGAATTTAGTCATAGACTGAGGGTATAAGGAACTTTCACTAGGGAACTTCTCTAATTTTTTTATGACAACTGACATGAAAGCTTCTAGATCAAAAGGAGGAGAGACTGAAGTGGAAGCTAATTCACACATATGTTACATTGTAAAAGATACTGTCTCATTAAAATACGTGGTCAGAACACTGATAAATCATTTCACATCATCATTCTGACAAATTATTTGTTCCTCCATAGACTTCATAAATTCCTCAAACAAAGTGACTATCTAATGAACAACACTCTTAACATACTTATGGCCTTTTTCCACTTGATCATTTGAATCAATATATGAGTCTAAAATATCAATTTATTGTTTCCTAAATTCCATAGATTATACCATGGTTTTGATTTATTTCTGACATTCATTCACTTTAGGTAGAAAATTTGAGTAAGAGGTACAAATTTTCCTTTCCAATGCAGATTTCACATGTTTTTGATTATGACCCATTGATCTCTATATCCCAAAAGATCTATAATCAATGTTTCTCTTCAGTATTCTAAATCATCTTTCATCATATTATATCAAGGTAGATGAACTACGGGATGCACAATAGTTGACTTTGAAATAGAAGGATTTTGAGGACTTCGGTTAGACTTGTCATTTTCAGAGCCTCCATAGTCTAGTCCCAAGACCACAAATCTGAGAGCATCTGACCAATCCAATTTTCCATGAGAATCAAAAATTGAACATGTAGAAATAGGTTCCCCCCCCACACTTGGAGCAATATCCTGGTCTATTAAAATTACCTCTACCATTCCTCCTTGATCAACTGCAGTAACAGGATAGACCGCAGATAATCCTTCTATAGAATCTTCAACCAATGTCATTGAAATTTAAGCTTCAATAGATTCAAAATTCTCTTCCTCTTCATTCTCCATCACATTTATATATCATATAAAGTTACAGAGACTCATGCAATCCTCTTCACATTCATAAACAGTTGTCTCAAATTCATTAAGATCTATGTCAACTCTATCCTCTTACTCTTAGGTCTCTCCAACAGTAATGACTTTTAGGACATTATATTCTTCTTCTTCATCACGGGTTTCCTAATATTCAATGTCCCTTAGGACAGCTTCTCTAATGGGAAATCTCTTCGGCAGACAAGGCTCACCAAAGGATATATCATTGGCATGAGGTCTTGAGGGAAGGTCAGCTACACTCCTATCATCTATAGGAGAATTCCCTATTACATTCATAACAATAGCATCGTCTTCTTCATCTTATTATACTGCCTTCACTTCACAAGGTTTTAAAACTGGATCTATATTATTCATTGGCCTAATAGGATTTGAAATATGACTGAATTCCTCATACAACGTATCCTCATCATTCAACCATTTTCAATAGAAGCTCTGGTTTGTATCACTCTACATATATCACCTACTACAAAATATAAAGGACAATTCTTGAGAATCCAAATACCATTATAAAGATTTGAACTAGTCTCCTCGTTGCTTTCTATAGGTTCAAACTCAATATTCTCAGATTTTGGAAAATTTCCAGAACTAGTTTTTTTTAACAAAGGGATCAAATTATTTATTATTAATGTCCATAATTAAAATATCTTCCTAAAGATTTCATCAATGGTCTTGGGTTCATATGGATCAGTCTCATAAAATATGACATGAACTGATTCTTCCACACATTTGTTTCACTTATTGAATAATCTATAATAATTACTAGAGATTGAGTAACCTAGGAAAATTCCTTCATGAATCATGGAAGAAAATTTCTTGATATTATCCCTAGTGTTATGTATAAATACTTTGCAACCAAAAAATATAATTTAATTAGCCTTAGGATTCCTATTATTCCATATCTCATAAGGGGTTCTCTTAAAAATAGGGCCAATAAAGACTCTATGGCAGATACAATGATATATATTTATAGATTCATGCAAAAATAGATAGATATGTTATAATCATTTAGCATAGTCCAGGTAATCTCTTAAAGTTTCATATTTCTTCTCTCTAAAAATCCATTTTGTTGTGGTGTTCTAAGAGCAGAGAAATTATGATTATATCCCTTTTGTGAGCAAAAAATTATAACTCCAGATTTTTATACTCACGACCATGATCACTTCTCAAGGTCTTAATTCTATGTCCATTATGATTTTCTAAATATTAGTAATATTTAAAGAATTATAAAAATGATTCACTTTTGTGAGATAGAAATTATACCCAAGTGTGTTTAGGAAAATCAATTACAATAAAATACACATACTTCTTAACATTTAAACATGAAACTCTAGATGGTCCAAACAAATCCATGTGAACCAACTCAAGTGGTTGAGATGTGGTAAATTCTCTCTTTGGTTTGAAAAAAATTGTGTTTTTTTCCTTTTTGACAAGGATTACAAAAATTTTTTAGTGGTAATTTATATTTAGGTAACTCTCTAACCAAACCTTTCCTAATTAGTTTCCTATTTGAGTTCACATTGCAGTTTCCTAATCATATGTTTCCTAACCATTATTCCTTATAAAAATCATTTAATCATGAAATGTTTTTATTTTTTAATGAGATTAAATCAACAACATACAAATTTTTATTTCTATGAGTATTGAATATTAAATCATTTCTAGAATTAAAAATTTTACATACATCATTTTCAAATATAACATTGAAACCATCATCACAAAAATTAGAGATAATAAGTAGATTGTATTTTAACCCATCAACAAAAATACCTTTTGAATTTAATATATTATTAGGGTTACCAATTCGGACTAAGCTGATTATCATCCCTTTAGCTATATCACCAAAGGTAACTTTTCCACTATCAAAATTAATTAGGATCTTTAATATAGAATTATAGCCTTTCATATGTCTTGAAAATCCATTTTCCTAGAATCATAGTGTCATATAAGATCTCATTAAATAATTTTCTTAAAAAAATATTATGTATAGGGTAACTTTTGTAACCAATTTTTCTTTGGTCCAGATTGGAATCAAAGTAAAAATCTAGGAAACCGTATTTGTATCACATGTTTCAAAAAATGAACAGATATGTTTCGAAAAATTAACAATTTTTTAGGACCTTTTGAAATGTTGTTTTCAAAAGATGGTCCATAGCATGAAATAATAGTGAACTATCTATATTTTGGACCAAATTTGTTCTTAATAACTATTCTTTTTTCTGGTTGATATCCTAGACTGGCTATGTATTTTGGAGAAATATTTTCCCTAGAAACTGAGCCAATGTCTTTATACCTATAGTAAAATTCTCATGATATATTTTTAATTTCTCATTTGATAATTTGAGTCCATTTTATTCTTTTAACAGTTGAGAATCATTTTCTTCCTCAATATCCAAATCAGACATAAAATTTGTTTATAGTAATTTATATTTATTCTTGAGTTCTTTAAAGGTATCCTCAAGAATTATACAGTATTAAAATAATTAATCCTTAGACATATTTTCATCATTATTTGATTCACATTCAATACCATAATAGTGGGAATTATGAAAAATAGAATATGGTAATTACTCATATGTTTCTGTCATGAAACACAGGTTTTCATGATTGTTATTTTCAATGTCATAAGTGTCGGATCCACTAGAGATGTCTTCTAAAGCCCTCCAACTAACATTCAAATCCCTTTTATCTCTCATGCCCTTGTCATCATATTTATTCTTAAATTTCATCTTGGGAAAATCATCCATCACAAGGACTTTTCATTTACACTCATAAAAGACTATATCATTTGAATTTTCATTTTATTTTAAATCATTTTTCCACTATCCTTTTCTATCATACCTTCTATTGTAGTTTGAAATTCAATAGAACTTATTCTTTCGGTTGAACTTTTTGAATATCCCAAAAAGATGAGCCATATCATAAATAGTGTTAGAATCTGAATATTTATTAGTGGAACTGTCTACATGAACATGAACTTTTACCTAATCATTTCACTTTGAGGCTGTAGTCTTGAATGCCTCTGTAGTATTTATCAGGTCATCATCTTCTCCTTGATTTTACTTAGCTCTTCTTCATACATCATAAGTATTACAAATAGTTCATGCACTGTTAGATTTCTTTTTTCATTGGATTATCAGTTAGAAATATTAGTTCCTCTCCATTTGTTAGGTAGGCATCGAGGATACCTCATAATATGATCCTATTTATCCAATAGATTCCCAAGAAGAATAATTGTATATACTATTTCAATTAACAAGAGATAAATTTTAGAGATAATTTTAGAAGGATTCGTACTAAAATTATTATATTTAATAGTTTATGTATTTAATCTCATTTCATTGAAACTGGTTGTTCCCTCATGAGAAACAACCAATGTGTACAAAATTTCATAAGCAGTTTTACAGGAAAATATTATTTTTAATTTTTCATCACCTAGAGCACAATACAATCCATTAATTTAATTATAGTTATTGTTATATGTAGCTTTAGTCAACTGAGACCCTGTGTCCGTAGCAGTAGCTTCCGATACATGTTGTCCTTCAATTGGGTCCCAGAATTTCTACCCCATTATATATAGATACAAAATAATTTTTAATTTCCACTAATCATAGTTACTACCATTAAATAAAGCTGGAATGTTGTTAGATTCACCCTCAACTCAGTTATCTATAGTTAATTAGAAATTTAGAGGACATATAAATTTGATATAAAAGAAATTTTAATAAAACTAAGATATATCTAATATCAAAGTTGAAATGAATTTGAAAACTTGTGAAATAGTTCAGATGGTAGAAATAAAAACACACCTGATACCAATTGTTGGTCGGATTTGAAACACATGAGGGGTTTAATTGAGTTACTACTTAATTTTTTTTGTTAAAATCATTATGATAAAGATCCACCAATTTGTAAACATCCTTGTTAATTAGATAAGTAGCGATATAAATGTCTAGTTGCTCAATATGTTTCTTAATGAGGAATTATTCCTCAATTGAATCAGTTTGAAACACTTATTAATCTTTTCAAATAGGTTTAATGAATTAAAACATTCACACAATCACCAAAACTGACTATCAGAGTTAATGTAAAATGGTTTTTGGTTTTTGAAATTACGAACGGCAGAAAATTGGAAAACGTTGTATTAAAAAATATAGTACACAGAATAATTATCCAAGAGGATCAGTCTCAAGATGATATTTAATCCTCTCAACTTGGTGATAACCAACCACCAAATAGTTTATATTAACATTATACTTGATACACATCCTGTATCGGGATTTACAATAATTTTCAGAAACTGCCCAGTGCTCACAACCTCAACAAAAATTCTTCATAGGAAAAACAATCAATCCAGACCTCACATGAATTCTTCCCCAGTTACATGTGGGAAACAAAGGGTAACTGAATTTTTTTGTGAGGATTTCATTACCCTCTAGTTAAATAACAATATATAGTGTCTTTAATAGACAAACACACACTTCATAGAAATGTAATATAACAAAAAAATTTCTATTGTTATATAGATAGAGTTTAGAAGGATCCATGTGTTTACAGTTCAGCTCTTGACTCTGTAGAGTGAAGAAATTGCAATTTGGGTTTTTTACTAGACGTTTCCTCCATAACAGGGGGTTGCAGCCCCAGGTTATAGCTTCCATGTACTGAGCCTTCTACTTCATGGTTTGATATATATTTTATGATGCACCAAAACCATTATTAAATTTTTTTTCTCTCAAAATGATCTTCGTGATGATCTCGGATTCACAGTGTAATAAATGGTGTATTCCCTTTTATCTTCATATCCATAATGTAATGACTCTCGGTCTAGAATACATATTCATCGCATATTTGGTATTCTATTTTATATTTTACGTTAAACAATAGGAATAAGAAAACCACATGTGGTCTTTCTCGTACCACATACTGTCTCTAGATACAGTCTCTTGATTAGTCAAAAAACATCATTAATTAATGTAAGAAGCATCAAATTTACCATATATGAATATTAGTATAATGTTAATAAATTGAAAATGTATGGTGTAGAATAGTGGGTATTGGTAGGCTGATAACAGTTGCCTTCTCAATGATATCCTCCATCGGTAGACTTCAGTGGTAACCTTTAGCAGTAGCATTCAATGGTATCCTTAAGCGATAGCTTTCATCGATAACTTTTAGTTTTATCGTTCAGCGGTAGCCTTCAACGGTATCCTTCATCAGTTGATTTCATCAGTCTCAATTAGCGGTAGACTCGTAGCAATGAAATTTATTTAGTAACACAATGGTGAGGTTCCCCAACTATAACCTCTATCGGTAACCTTCTGTCGATAACCTCTATCGGTAACCTCTATCCGTATCATTCTATTGGTAACCACTATTAGTGTCCTCTATTTTTAACCTTCTATCGGTAACCTCAATCAGTAACCTTCTATCTGTAACATTTTACATAGGTAAAATTTGCACGGTATTCATAAACAAGAGAGTAGTGAGATTAAAAAAATACATAGTTATTACGTGATAGAAACAATGTATATTAATGAAAGATGATTATCATATCATATAAACATGACTTATGATTATTTAAACAGGTGTTTCCAAAAGTGGATTTTATGATTTCTTACCATCCTCATGTATATGGTAAAAAATAATAAAATATTCATATTTTTTTAAGAAATTTCATGTTTGTGTGTTATAGAATTTAGTAGAGTTGGGCATTTTCATTTGAGACTTCCTCTGGTTTTCTATAATAATAGCTATCGGTAATCCATTAGGGTTTCATAAATTCACGAAGTGATGGCTATAAATAAAAAACCAAAATTCATTGGATGTATTTTTGAGAGTAATTTCATGTTAGATCAGGTTTGATCAAAGAGATAATGGATAGATTTAGATGACTCATCAGGGAAAGTTCATCTAATAGAGTAATTATAATTTTTTTTACTGATATTCATTTTTAAATTTTTATAATTGGAGTTTGTGACTGATTTTTTAGTTTAACCTTGGTTCTTTCAGAAATGGTTTAGAAAATAGGGATATTAGAATCTAGATAAGTGGAAACATGTTCGGTTGTTGAGAAGATATTAATGGAGGATTGAAATTTGGAATTTATAACATATATGAGATCAATCCACAATATATTCTATGTGTCATAGACCATAAAGTGTATTTGATGACCAAATTGGATATTTATATGGAACCTGATTTATCCAATATAGAGTAGCAATTTCAGATTTTAGATTCCCAAATTAAAGGTTCATTGTGGGAAATATAAATCCATAGTTAAAGTGTCATGAAAACTTGGTTCTGATTCAGTTATGACATGAGAGACTGAGGAACTAATTAGAGCGTAGTGGCTTACCTATTTGTTATTGATTTTTTAGTATATTGATTATGTTCATAGAATGTATTTATTCATTGGAGAATTATAACACATAAATCATAATTTATAGGTACTATATTGGATTCATTATGTTTTATTTAGTTTTTGTATGTGTTTGTTATTTTCTATGATCTTTAGATCCATTTGTGGATTTATTTTAATACGGTGATAAAAATGAACATATATATATATATATATAATTTCAAATTTTACCCTTATGAAGATTATTGGGTCTATATAATGGTAAGGACCTTCTTCCCATATATAGAGTGTATTTTATAATCATGACCATGAAACCAGGAAAGTTATTTACGGGTAAATCACCCTCTGTGTGAGAGTAGGGTGAACAATATTATATTCTATTTAGTGTTTTTAATTTTACTATGAAATTGTAGAATTATTTTAATATTTGTTTCATAATTGTAGTCTTTGGGTTATCGATGGTTAAAGAGATCATTATTTGAGGTGGGTAATGGTGTATCTTTCTCTGTATAAGGGAAATTTATACATTTTAAGAATAATTTGTTTTTCAATGAATGTGAATGGGTACCACCACCACATATATGTAGTTCATGTTTTTAATGGTACCATGGTATTTTCAATGGATGTGTTAGGTTACATCATACAATATATAAATGTATTCCATGATATGTAAGAATCAATCTGATTTCTCAAAATGTGCTTAATGGTACTCAACCACTAACTACATGTTTTTGTGTGTAGAATAACTATGTAATATTACAAAATCACATCAATAAATGGATTTTAAGATATATATATTTGTTAAACATGTTATAGTTATGTAGATACCTCCATAGGAAATTTTTTTCTATGAACTGATTATTTTCCTTCCTTTTATATAACAATCTATAATACCACTTTTCTATTTGAAAATATGGAAATAATTAGAATTTAATAATTATTATAAATTAAGGGCATGACATCTTATATTATTTATTTAAAACCTTACAAAATCGGGATAGAGTTAGAAAAAAATAATCTCTTAATGGTTCGTATTCTTATGAAATCAAAAAATCCCTTGATATTTCATAAAATAAATAAAAACTATTGCATTTATTTTTATCATACTTTTGATTTGATTTTAGGGATCCCAACTATTAGTTAATCAATAAAGGTTTGTTTTTTATGTTTCATTTGATAGTTTTATATGTAAATTCTGTTATTTCCCCAAGATGATCCCTCATTCAGGTTTCAATATATTGGTTTCGATGTAAGTGATTTCAAACATGATTTTTGACACATTTTATTATCAATTTTACTTCATGTATATATTTGATTCATTGATGATTAATTTTAATATGGAATGGTGAATGTTTTTAGGATCCTTTGAATAAATGTTTTTAAATATGTTTTGATTTCTAAAATGTATTGTTTATGTTAATTAATTGAATTGAATCATGATCCTATTTAAATAGAATACTATGAAATGTTTTATGAGTTTAAGATAGATTGATTTCGTTTTTTGTCAAGTGATATGTTTAATACACATTTTATTTATTTATTTTAATTTAATGTTATTGGTTTTTGATTAAAATAAGTGATTTTATTAAATAATAAATTCATGAGTTTTTATAATGAAAAAATTGATGCAGGTTTTTGAAATAGAAATTCATGCTTTGAAACTTTAACATGGTGATGATTTGAAATTAAATAATAAATGATAATTTTAAAAGATTGTGATTGCATAGATTAAATTATCTTCTCATAAATGATTGATTTACCTTAAATCATACGAGATCCAAATTATTTATGTTGGAAGAATATAATCCCACCATGGATTAGCTCTATATTGAAATGATATTTATCCATTATGATATTCTCTTATTTATCCCTAGGGATATGAATTTTTCATAGAGAGGTTATGTTGTAGGAATATTTTTTTATCGCTCAATTTGATATACTATTTACCAAAGATTAGTCCTCATAACATGTTTCAAATGGGAACCATACTATACTAAAATGTGTGAAAATACCAATATATGTAATATTACACCAAGGAATCTTATCCATGGTTGTATAATTTAAATGGTTTTTATTGACAAGGATTTTAAATTCTACAGTTATCAAAATAATATATACACACCACTATTGATCAAATTTTATATTATTTACTCTTTTTATAAGATTCTATATTAATTACCATTCTGATGAAATGATAAATTCTTACCTTATTTAATTGGAATACATTTTTGGGACCCATTTTTTAAAGCCCATTTAAATGTTTAATCATGATATTATTGATATTAACGTTCAAAATGTTGTAATGCAATTTTTTATAAAAAATTATCATAAATTATTTATATGTAATGAAATTAGTTATGAAATGTTTAGTGAAATCAATATGGGATATCATGCGCACACCATAACTTTACCGTTATATTTTTTTGAATTTATTATGACATGTATATGAAATAGATATTATATTAATATAAGGTATGGGTTTTCATGATAGAGAAATATTGGGTGATATTTATTAGAGGTAGTGTGTGTTAGTCATTTTATATAAAGATCCCGTGGTGACATTCTCATTGACTAAAGATGTTTCGTTTGATTTTTTTTTCATATATTTTGAGATTCACCATAGATATCTATTTTGGAAATATGATTATTTACAATTTCCTTTTTTCATTCATTTACTTTTACATTACATTTGTATTCAAATCATTCCCCCCATATATTTCATGATGAATAGCTAATTGATTTGATCTCAGGGGTATCATTATTTTTAATTGGGCTATTTTAGGATTCATTTGGGTAAATAAATCATGTTATATCTAAAGGATTATGAATAAAAACCATAAAATAAACTGAGGGTAAATTGGGAGGGGTGTGTTTTATTTCTGTGTGATAGATTGTGCAAATTTACGAGTAAACAATTACAGATAACATAACATGTATTGATTCAAATTATTGAACTATTTTAATGTATAAATTTTAAAATTTTATTAATAAATCTCATATGATTATAAGTGTGTAATGTTGATATTTTTTTTCCTATTTTTGTTTTGGGTATTTAGTATTTTATCATTTCAGTTTTGGAAAAATATATTAATTTAAATCAAATATATGATTTACCACATATTTTTTTAATATGTGAATTACATTATAGATACAAAAATAGTCCATTATGGTCTGTCAGTATACCAATGGGACAAATCCACAAAACAAACTCGCAAGGGTCCCCATCTAAGAACACAATGTGGATAACATCTTGCATGTAGAAGTGGAATAGGTCATTATTGGTTAATAAGAAATGTTTTATAATAAAATAGTACAGGAGTGATCATGTGGTGGTTGAATGGTATCTTCAGCATCATAGGGAGGGACCAGTAGTAGAGAGGATTCCTCTTGATGAAGGCCTAACATGTCCCATAATATTTAAGGGATTAAATGATTTATTAGGTAGAGAATGATTATGATTTATTTTGATGAGGGATGTATCCTAAGATAGACATACCACATATGATCTGTAATGCCTCGACCCCAGTTACCCAGAGTCGGTGCAATATTACATAATATTGGCATGATCACAAAAGATCAAGTCTCGAAAGACCGATTAGTTTAGTATCATGGTAATAACTAGATACATTCATAATGTTTAAATTACATAATAAAGTAAAATCTACTGCAACAAAATCTTGACATCATATCCCCTCATACTATACCTGCAGGTCATTCATAAATAACATCTTCACTTCTTGGGAAAAATAAAACATTGAAAGGGGTAAGCTCATATGCTCAGTATGTATAACAATATAGTGGAAACTTTCATAAATAAGCAGAAACATTTAAGGCAATGTATAACTAAAACAAAAGCCTTTTAAACTCGAACTTTGGCATAATATGGCAAAGATAAAATGAAATAATGTCATTTACTTGTTCACATGTATATTATACTATTTGAATAATCTCATTCAATATCAATAACAACTTTTATAATGATGGAATGCATAATTTCAGACTATCATAACCACGTAGACAAGGATTAGTGCCAAGACTACAAATAAGATTTTGTCAAGGCCTCGTGCCAAGAAACTAGTTTGTCTCATGAGACCTACTGATGAATCAAGGAGATATAGGGGGCTCCACCTGTCACTTATTAAGTCCAATGCATTCCTCATATGAATAGGTTGAAACATAACATAAATATTTGTATTAAAACTAGCATACGAAATGTCAATAATTTCTCCATAAACAATGAATGGTATAAAAATAACACATCCACAGTCAAAAATATCACAAAACCTTCAATACAATATCGATGTTTTATATCACAATAAATCAACTTTAAATACGATTAAAATCCATCAATGGATGTTGACATAGATGAAATCAAAACTATTTGAGAGAAATACCTCTTTTTTGAAATAATTTAAATGTCACATAATTATAAAATAAAACATTTACTTTGAAAATTTTCTTATAATCTTGTAAGGGATGCTTCGACGATTTTATAATGGCAGAAAATAGCCTCACCCTCCGTATATGATAAAAAAGACATTCTTACCTAAATTCTGTCGAAAAGGTTAAAAGGGTCATTGTTTGGGAAATGACATAATGATTCCTTTATAAACTTATTAAAAAATTAAAACAAGTGTATATATGAATTCAACCCATATTATGTAGAATAGTAAGAATGTGTTGAAATACATTTTTATGAAACAAGGATGTGGGTGATAAAGAGGTCCTAGTAGATAATTACGTATAAAAAACCTCGGACAATGAATAGATTGTGAAATAAACCCTTACCTTGTACTTTTCCTTGGTTGATGGTAGATTAACCTCCTGTATAATAGTGAAATAATTTTTATTAAATTATACAAGAATCATATATATTAATATTATATCATATATGATATATTTACATTTCTTTGTTAATAATATCTTAGTATTATCGTTGTTTTGGGTGTTGACTTACTCATTTTCTTTTATATGTTTTGTTACATAAGCCGTGTTTTTTATGGAATGGTTGTATCTTATTCATATATATAATGATATAAATTCCTTAAACATTATTTATAATCATCAAATGAGAATTATAATTGCATGGATACGATGGGGAATGAATCTCATTGTGTTTGTGGAGACGGTAGTCCATATGTACGCACGAGCGAAAATATCATTCTTTTGATATTAAAATAATATATAATTAGATGTCATATCATATATACATAATCTTTATCATGTTATATTTATTATTTACATGAATTATACATCATTATTATACCCATCAAAATAATAATTTTTTGAATAAACATTACACCACGACGTGGAGACGGTAAGCCGTACGTACGCATGTATGATGACATGTCATTCAAAGGATGGATAGAATACTGAATATGGTTGTACCATGTTTATAATAAAATAATAGTATAAAGAGGATACTGGAGTTATTATTTTATAAATGAAAAAATAAATAAATAAGAAGTTGAAGAAGAAATGAACATTAAAAGTGGTGGTGAAAACCTTACCTCTTCTTCGGGTAAGTCCTTTTGATTTGATCAAAAGGGATCCATAGATTGGATTTCTGATCAAAATAAGGCCTCTAGGTTGAACTGAGGGAATTTGAGAGAGTATTTGGGAAGGTGTTGGCTGAAAAAAGGCTTTTAAGGTGTGAAGAATTGGTTAGAAGTGGTGTCCTTTTATAAGGGGGAGGAGGGGTACCTTTAGAAAAGCTGGAAATATTATTTTATAATAAATTCATATTCAGTTTATAATGGCTCAGAATTAGATTATTATACATCTAAAGTGGGTATGGGTATAAATACTCTCAACTAATATAATTTATACAGGTTTGGGTCATTACATTAACCATATCTTTTTGTTTTGACTCTTGGTTAATTCGTTTGACACTTACCATGTCACATTGTATTTTTATATTATATAATTAATAAACATACTATATACCTCCAAGAGACTCCCAAGTGGTCCATTAATGATACACCTATCATCATATACGTATCTTGGACAAACCATATATTTTTAAAACTTTAATATCAATTAATAATATAATATTTTTTTTTTAAAAATTCTTTTATGTCAATTTGGACACTATTTGGTATTTGATTTTTTTTGAAACTTATAATAGAATGATTACTTCGAAAAAAGTTAATTAAATAAATAATAACATGAAATATTAACTTATAAAACTAATTTAATTCATTAATATTCTCAAATTATATTTATTTGGGTATTTATAATATCAATTATTTTAATATTTCACTAATAAGGTAATTACTGCATCATCGTTGTGTCAGAAATAAATATAATTATTTAATGTCGAAAAAATATAAATAAAATACCATTATGTAGAAAATCTTTTAATATTTCCAATTAATATTTATAGTCGAAAATCTGACATATAGATCCCTATGTAAAAAATGTTTTCCTAAAAGATATTTGCTTGTGTCATTTTTGTATTTGCTTTATCTTCATTAATATAAAGTGTCATTATCACTTACAAGTGGATCCATGGGACCCAAAATCCACTCAAATATGCACATGGTCTGACATGTATCAACAAATAGGGTTAATACACGTTTTAGGGTAATTTATTATTATTATAATATTATTTTGTTTACCCTCATTTATCAGATTTACCCTTTAACCATGGTCAATAAAATATTTTTCGAAGTAATTATTAAAGATGTCTAAAATTAAATGTTACCTATTTACACAATTTGGAAATACTAATTCCAAATATAGAGACCAGTTTTTCAAATTCAAAACACATAAGTGGAAGAAATTAATTTAAAATAAATTCTCGTTGTCAAAATAAAGAGTTTGTTTTTAAGAGATAATAAATATCAAAAGATTGACACTTGTTTATATCCGGTTTAAATGTGAAATTATTTTCAATGATAAAAATTGTATTAAATGGTAAAATTATATTCTAATTATACTTTAAAACCACTAAAATTCACAATTTATCAATATTAATTATTTCTATTAAAAAAGTTGTTTTTAATATAAATTTAGTAATTTTCACTATTCATCATAATCTAAAATTTATTTGAAAAGTACCAAAATTTTATCCTAGGATAATTTCAATATTCAAAATTCAAAAATGAAGCCCGTTTTTAAAGATAAAATGTATAAAATTTTAAAAATTGGTTATTACTGTTCAAAAAGGCTACTTCGATTGGTCGCGGCGTGTCAGAATCTCAAAGTTGCGTACAACGGACGCTATTGTATTATTCAATGAGAAGCGTACTATGGAAACATGGGGTGCAAAATTCTCCCCTCCTTAAAATAATTTCTTCCTTGAAAATTCTAGAATATTACTACGTAAAAAGACTCGAGTGGTCCTTCATCATAAGTTCCTCGGGTTCCTACATTGTCTCTTCCATTTTATGGTTTCTCCATAGAACTTTTACCAGACGAGTCGTCCGGTTGCTCAGAACATGCTATCTAGTATCAAGAATCATAACATGCTCTTCGAAATAAGACAAATCGGGTTCCAGTTCTAATTCATCATATGTGAGTACATGTGTTGGGTCCGGCATGTATTTTCTTTACAATGTTACGTGGAACACATCGTGAACTTTGAAGAGACTTGGCGGCATAGCCAAACGGTAAGCTACTACCTCAATTCGTTCTAGAATTTCGAAAGGTATGATGTACCTACGACACAATATACCCTTCTTACCTAAACATATAACTCCCTTCCATGGAGATACCTTTAAGAAAAGTTGATCTCCTACCTGAAATTCCAAATCCTTCCTTCAATTATCGGTATATCGCTTCTGCCTACATTGAGCTGCTTCGATGTGGTTTTGGATTACCTTAACCTTTTCTATTGTTTCCTCCACCAGTTCTTGGCCCACATGTTTTCTATCACTAAAGTCATCCCAACAGGTTGGTGTGTGACATCTCATTCATTATAATGCTTTATATGGTGCCTTTTGAATACTGGAATGGAAGATATTGTTTTAGGAAAATTCTACCAGAGGTAAATATTGATCCCACATACAATGAAAGTCAAGTGAGCAGGATCTTAACATGACTTCTAAGGTTTGAATAGTATGTTCTAATTGGCCATCTGTTTGAGGGTGGTAGTCAATGCTCAAATGAAGTTCAATATCCAGAGCTTTCTGAAGACTTTTATATAATCTTGAAGTAAAACGGGATGATGATTAGAAACAATTGATATGGGTGCTCCATGAAGTCTCAAAACTTCATTAATATATATAATTGATAGATGTTTGAGTGGTAAAACTTCTCTTATAGTAAGAAAATGTGCCGACTTGGTAATACGATCAACAATGACCCATATTTCATTGTTCCTTCTAGGAGTCTTTGGTAGCCCCATGACAATGTCCATTGTAATATTATCCATTTTTCACTCCGGTATGGGAAGAGGTTGCATGAATCATCCAGGTTGTTGCCTTCCAGCTTTCACTTGTTGACAAACCATACATCTTGACACAAAATCAGAAATATACCTCTTCATGTTGTCCCACAAAAAATGTTCCCTCAAATATCTATACATTTTGGTGCTCCCAGGGTGTATAGAGAAATTGGAACTATGATCATCATCCAGCAATTCCCATTTTATATCTGGTATATCGGGAACACAATGTCTCTCCCCAAATTTCAAAATTCTATTTTCATACACAGTGTCTCTCAATCTCCCATCATTCACAGCTTTAATCTTCTTTTGAAATTCTTCATCATCGGTTTAAGAACTCTTAATCCATTCTAGTAATGATGGTTTGGGAACCATTTAAAAAAGCATGATGTTTCACCTTCCATGGTTATTCCCATGTCCACCTTCACTAGATCCATGAAAATTGGATCCCTTTCAATTCTCATATTGTTCAAAACTCCATGATAATTTTTGATAAAAGAAAATGCCACCTTGTTTTCCTTCCTCAGGTGGTAGTGTATCGTGCAATCATAATCCTTGAGTAATTCAAGCCATCTCATTTGCCTCATGTTGAGTTCTTTTTGTGATAAAATATACTTCAAACTATTGTGATCAGTATAAATCTCACATTTTTCAACATAGAGGTAGTATCTTCATATCTTCAAAGCAAAGATCACAACTTCTAACTCGAGATCATGAGTAGGATAGTTTTTCTCATGAATTTTCAACTGTTTGGATGCATAGGCAATAACCCTATTATTCTACATAAGGAAACAACCATCCCATTCTTTGATGCATCACTATAAATAACGACACCATCATTCCGTGATGGTAGAGTCAATATAAGAGCATTGACTAATATTTTCATTAGTTCATTGAAACATTCTTCACACTCTTTTTTCCAAACAAATTTAACCCCTTTACATGTAAGCTTTGTTAATGGGTTAGCCAACCAGGAAAAATTCTGGACGAAACATCTATGATAACCTGCAAAACCAATAAAACTACGTATCTCAGTTATACTCATCTCGGAAGGCCATTATTGGATTACCTTGGTCTAAGAAAGATCAAAATAGATTCAATATTTAGAGACAATATGGCCAAAAAAAGAAGTCTCCTGAAGCCAGAATTCACACTTACTAAACATCCCATATAATTCATGTCTTCTCAGAGTCTTTAGGATAATGCACAAGTGATTTTCATGATCTTCATAGCTTTTAGATTAAAACAATATAACATTAATAAATACCACCAAAAATTCATCGAGATATTCCTTGAAAACTCTATTCATCAGATTCATGAATACAGAGGGCGCATTAGTCATCCCAAAATGCATTACTGTAAACTTGTAACGCCTGTACCTGGTTCAAAATGCTTTCTTCGGAATGTCTTCCTTCTTCACACAAAATTTATGGTATCCATACTGAATTTCAATCTTTGAAAAGTTTTGAGCTCCATGTAGTTGGTCAAATTAATCATCAATGCGAGGTAGGGGATACTTTTACTTTATTGTTATAGCATTTATCTCCCTGTAGTCGATACATAACCTCATATATCCATCATTATTTTTTTAAAAAATAATAGGTGCTCCCCATGGAGAAACCCTAGGGTGAATAAATCCCTTATTACTCAATTAATCTAGTTGTTTCATTAGTTAAACAAATTCCACAGGGTCCATTCTATAAGGGGTCTTCGATATAGGCCTTGATCAAGGAATTAAATCAATGGAAAATTGTACTTCTCCTTCTGGAGGATGTCCAGGTAAATCTTCCGGAAACACATCTACATATTTTTTCACAATTGGTACATCCAATATTTTAACATTAATTTCATCACCCATAGTCATTTCATTCTCTTCATCCCTGATAATTAAATTTAGTTGAGCTATTGGGGGTGGATCTATATAATAATTAGGTGGCGACGATTGTGCTCTAAAGATAAGTTGTTCCTTATCATCATCATCAAGAATCATAACGTCCTTCTGCATACAATAAATCTTCACATCATGGTCCAAAATACAATCCATACTGAGGATTATATCAAATTCAATCATAGGTATGACGATGATATCAGCGGATAAAGAAAATTTATGTGCTCTAATGGGGACTGATTCACAAAACTTCGATGCAATGATACTTCCCTTAGGAGATTTAACTATAAACTCCCTTGTTAAATCAAATTTAAAATATCTAATATTCTTAGAAAGCTTGGAAGATATGAAACAATGCGATGATCCAAAATCTAATAAAGCATTTTCTAAACATGAGGAAACCATTAAATTACCTTCCACCACGTCTTTCAGAGATTCTACCTTAGTAGTAGTGATAACATAAGCATGGGCATGATCCCTTGGTATTTTTTGAGGCAAGTTCCCATGATGATTAGGATATTCATTTGCATAATATCTCATCTCTCTACAATTATAGCATTCCACGTTGATATCAACTCTCTTTCCCTTACAATCATGATCTTGGTGGCCTTTTCACCACACTTGTAACAGACTCCAATTCATTTTAAGCTAGTTCTGAGGTGTTTCATCCCACATTTATTGTAGGATAGATTTTCAAATTTTCCCTTCTTCCCCTTTTTTCCATTTCCAGATTGATCAGCATATCTCTTCTTCTCTTGCTTTTCTTTAAAGTCATAAGACTTATAAAATTCATTTTTTGTCTTGATAGCACATGAGACAATGTCTTCGTACGACGAGAAGGATTGTGAGACTAATGCTCGACGAAGAAATGGCTATAACCCATCAAAGAAAAGATCAATATTAATTCTTGGTTTATGTATATAATCTCTATCATAGCTTGATAACCTTGTAAATATAGAACCATACTTTGCGACATTCTCATCCTCTTTTTGCCTCAGACTCATAAATTGCCTTCCCATATCTGCTCGATGGTCACGGGGAAAGTATTTTTCTAAATACAGATATTTGAACTCCCTACATTCCATATTTGATACTTCATCCACTTCTTTCATGTTTTTATTCAATAACAACCTTTGATCAACATCTCCAGTGAGGCGGTAAACTTCCATGATAACTTTTTCCCTTTCAATACTCCTCAAAGCCTGAAATATTTTTTCTAGGGAACTTATACATTGCTCAGTTACCAATTGATTTATACTCCCATTGAATGTTGGTGGTTGTTTCCCAATGAAGAAATATAACATTGATCCTCCACTCTCTGGATGAGGGTTCTCTATACGAGTAAGGTTATTATTCATAACATGAGTGAGTTGTCCAAATATGGAGATAAGATGATCCGAACTAGTTACATCACCAACTCCACTATAATTATCTTGATCAGGAGGGAAATCCCTACATGGAGTTCATGCATTGATACTATTTCCATTTCTTCCACTAGGAACCATTTCTAAATAATGGAATAAACAAGATAATTTTATGAATCAAAATAAATAATTACATACTTGTAAAATGATTAACTTAAATTGAAATATTTATGGAAATAATCCATAATCATAAAAATGTTTTCTTTGAGAAATTATATACTCCTTAACCCTTCATAATGTTTTTTAATGAAAATGAGAATTATCTTAAGTATATCCCCCTGTAGTTTCGTAACCAAGAGTGCACCAAGGCCCATTGTCGTGCACCAGTTCCCGTTCGAGTCTAGCTCAAAGCGGTGTTTTTGGGTTTTACGTCTAGGTACATCTGTGCCAGATCCACCTCTACCTACTCGTATCCAGAAAAGGATGTATTACTTGAAAAACACAAAAAATATCTACAATACCAAAATTCTAGGAAGTTCTTCTATACTAATCCTCAAAGTCCATCTTAGGTCTGTGTACTCGAATCAGAGTTTATCTAAATCTAGCTTCCAAGGTTTGTATTAAACTTTCTCTGATACCAACTGTAATGCCCCGACCCCAATTACCCAGAGTAAGTGCATTATTACATAATATTGGCATGATCAAAAAATATCATGTCTCGAAAGACCGATTAGTTTAGTAGCCTTGGAATAACTAGATACATTCATAAAATTGACAATACATCATAAAGTGAAAACTACTACAACAACATCTTGACTTCATATCCCCTCATACTATCCCTTCAGGTCATTCAAAAACAACTTCTTCACATCCTGGAAAAAATAAAACATTGAAAGGGGTCAGCATAGATGCTTAGTAAGGATAACAATATAGTGGAAACTTTCATAAATATGAACAAACATTTAAGGCAATGTATATTAAAACAAAAGCTTTTTAAACATGAACATCAGCATAATATGGAAAATATAAAATGAAATACTGTCATTGACTTATTCACATGGATATTCTACAAGTCGAATAATCCCATGCAATATCAATAAAAACATTCATAACAATGGAATGCATAATGCCTGACTATCATAACAACGTAGCCAAGGACTTGTGCCAAGACTACAAATAATATTTTGTCAAGGCCTCATTCCAAGACACTAGTTTGTCTCATGAGACCAACTGATGCATCGATGAGCTATAGCAGGCTACACCTGTCACTTATTATGTCCAATGCATTCCTCATATGAATAGGATTAAATATAACATAAATATTTGTAATAAAACTAGCGTAAGAAATGTCAATAATTTCTCCATAAACCATTAATGGTATGAAAATATCACATCCACAGTCAAACATATTACAAATCCTTCAATATAATATGGAAGTTTTTTATCACAATAAATCAACTTTAAATAATCTTAACATTCATCAAAGGATGTTGACATAAATTAAATCAAAACTATTTGAGAGAAATACCACTTTTTTTGAAATAATTTAAATGTCACATAATTATAAAATAAAACATTTACCTTGAAAATTTTCTAACAAGCTTGTAAGGGATGCTTCGACGATTTTATAATGGTAGAAAATAGTAGCACCCTCTGTTTATGTTAAAAAATACATTCTTACCTTAATTATTTCAAAAAGGATAAAAAGGTCCTTGTTTGGGAAATGAAATAAAGACTCCTTTATAAACTTCTTATAAAAGTAAAACAAGGGTATAAATGACTTTAACCCATATTATGATGATAGTAAGAATGTTTTGAAATACATTTTTAAGAAACATGGATGTGGATGATAAAGAGGTCCTAGTAGATAATTATGTATCAACAACATCGAATAATGTGTAGATTGTGAAATAAACCCTTACCTTTACTCTTCCATGGTTGAGGGTAGATTAACCATCTGTATAATGGTGAAATAATTTTTATTATATTATAAAAGAATCATATATATTAATATTATATCATATATGATCTTTTAACATTTCTTTGTTAATAATATCTTAGTATTATCGTCATTTCAGGTGTTGACTTACTCGTTTTCTTTTATATGTTTTGTTACATAATCCGTGTTTGTTATGGGAATGTTGTATCTTATTAATATCTAGAATTATATAAAGTCCTTAAACATTATTTATAATTATCAATTGAGAACTATAATTGCATGGATACGATGGGGAATGAATCTCATTGTGTTTGTGGAGACAGTAGTCCATATGTACGCACTAGCTAAAATATCATTATTTTTATATTAAAATAATATATAATTAGATGGTATATCATATATACAAAATCATTATCATGTTATATTTATTATTTAAATGAATTATACATCATTATTATACCCATCCAAATAATAATGTTTTGAATAACAATTACACCACGACATGGAGACGGTAAGCCGTACATACGCACATATTGTGACATGTAATTCAAAGGATAGATAGAATACATAATATGGTTGTACCATGTTTATAATAACATCATATTATATATAAGATACTAGAGTTATTATTTTATAATGTAAAATAAAAAGAAATAAGAAGTTGAAGAAAATATGAACTTGAAAAAGGGTGGTGAAAACATTATCTCTTCTTCAGGTTCTTCCAATTGATTTGATCAAAAGGGATCCTTAGATTGGCTTTCTGATAAAACTAAGGCCTATAGTTTTAAGTAATGGAAGGTGAGAGAGTATTTGGGTAGTATTTGGATGAACAAAAAGGCTTTGAAGTTGTGATGAATTGGTTAGAAGTGGTGTCTTTTTTAAGGGGGAGGAGGGGCAACTTTGGAAAAGCTAGAAATATTAATTTATAATAAATTCATATTTGGTTTCTAATGGCTTAAAAGTAGATTATTAAAAGTCTAAGGTGGGTATGGGCCTAAAAACTTTCATCAAATAGAATTTATACCGGTTTGGGACATTATATTAACCTTATCTTTTAGTTTTAACTGTTGGTTAATTAGTTTGACACTTACCATGTCACTTTCTATTTTTATATTATATAGTTAATAAACATACTATATACCTCCAAGAGATCCCCAAGTGGTGCATTGATGATAACTATCATGATATAAGTCTCTTGGATTATCCTTATATTTTCCCAAATTTAATATCAATTAATAATATAATATTTGTTTTAAAAATTCTTTTATGTCAATTTTGACACTATTTGGTATTTATTTTTTGTGAAAATTATAACTGCATGATTACTTCTAAAAAAGATAATTTAATCAATTCTATCATGTAATATTAACATATAAAATTCTTTTAATTAATTAAAAGTATAAAATTATATTTATTTGGGTATTTATAATATCAATTATTTTAATAATTCACTAATAAGGTAATTACTGCATCATTATTGTGTCATAAATAAATTAAATTATTTAATGTCTAAAATTTATAACTAAAATACCATTTTATCGAAAATCTTTTTATATTTCTATTGAAAATTTATAGTCTAAATTCCAACATATATATCCTTTTTTAAAAATTGTTTTTCTAGAAGATATATGCTTATGTCATTTTTGTATTTACTTTAACTTAATTAATATAATGTGTCATTATCACTTACAAGTGGATCCATGGGGTCTCAAAATCTACCCAAAGATGCCTATGGTTCGAAATTTATGGACCAATAGGGTTAAGACATGTTTTAGGGTAATTTATTATTATTATAATATTATTTTGTTTACCCTTATTTATTGGATTTACCCTTTAACCATGGTAAATAAAATATTTACCGAATTAATTATTCAAAATGTCTAAAAATAAAAGTTACCTATTTACACAATTTGGAAATCCTGATTCCAAATATGGAATCCATTTTTCCAAATTCAAAACACAGAAGTGGCAGAAATTAATTTAAAATTAATCCCCGTTGTCAATACAAAAAGCGTGTTTTTAAGAGATAATAACTATCAAAAGATTGACACTTGTTTATGTTCGGTTTAAATGTGAAATTATGTCCAATGATCAAAATTGTATTAAATTGTAAAAATATATTCTAAATATACTTAAAAACCACTCAAATTCATATTTTATCATAATTAATTATTTTGATTAAAAAATTGTTTTTAATAAAAATTTAGTAATTTTCACTATTCATCAAAATATAAAATTTATCCAAAATGTACCAAAATTTCATCTGAGGACAATTTCTATATTTTGAATCCAAAAATGAAGTTTATTTTGAATGATAAAATGTATAAAATTTCAAAAATTAGGTATTACTATTCATAACGGCTACTTTGATTGGTTGCGGCCTGTTAAAATCTCAATGTTGCGTACAAAACATTCTACTGTATTATTCAAAGAGAAGCGTACCGTGGAAGTTTGGGGTGTTACATGATAAAAAAAAATTTTGTTCATAATTACTCTTGGACTTCCCCACATATAATAATTTTTCATGTTAATTTTTCATATCATACTCCACTGAGGTCATTATAACAATCTCTCTAGTTGTACCAACCTAATTGGGATATCCAAACTACATATTTACTATTATGAATAATTACCATGTAGGAAAACATGTTGATATATAGTATAGTGAATTTATTAATTTTATAATGAAAATGGATTGAATGAAAAAAATGTCATATCTTCTTAATGGCCTCGTGATTCAACTTTCACTTTATTGGGAATGAAAAAATGGTAATATTGAACATAATTTAAAGCCACAACATAGAGATTCATTAGAGGCTCATATTTTTAAAAAATAGTGGCTATGATGAAGTTGATGAGTATATTGTTTTTTGTACTATATGCCACAATATATTATATTGGAAAATGGGGTTTTTAACAATTTCCTATCCATGAAAAAAAGACACCACTATATTGATATTAAAAATAATTAACATATCTACATGCATTTTATAATATATATACATATATATGATAAGAGTTTTAATTGGGATACATACATGTGAGTATCTAGATTATCATTCATATATTCATAGAGCTCAAAATGGATTATAAAGAGGACTCATAACAATTTATAAGGTAAGAAATATATCTTGAGTGAGTAAAATATACATAAAATAGATATAGAAGATTAGAAGTAGAAAATTGAATATTAAAACATTACCATGTATATATTTATATCATGGACAGTAAATGATATATCAGTTGGAAGAAAAATGGGGGACCAGATGTGGACAATTAATCTTATGAAATGAATTTGAAAAAAGTTACGATACAATTTATATAGTATATATATATATATAATAAAATTGACATGATTTTGATATAAATATAATGATAGAATATCATTCCCAATGAGACACTCTCATCTCGAGAAGAGGTTTCCTGAAAAAAAAATGATGAATGGATATAAACACCAAAAGTGAGAGTGGATGGTTGAGTATCAACTGTAATAATCAATTCATCATATTTTGTTGTCTCTTTTTTGATTTATGTTGTACCATTGGAATTCATGTGATAATCACTAAATAAATAAATCTAATTATTTTATTGTCTTCCTAGAATTTATTTTAATTTATTTCATTGACCATTGTTAATTACATCATATTTATTAGAGTGATTATGAGTGTCTATTTTTGATTACAGGGGTTGTGACTGAAGGAAGGGTTGTGTCACCAAATCATTAATTTTGTTGATTATTTAGTTTTTTATTATAATATTACTTATTCTTTACAAAATTATCTAGATGTCTGTAATGATTGAATCTTATATAAGATGATACCCATTTTCATTCCAGGGGTTTGGGGAGCAGGATCAAACCATTACCCTTTAATCCCTATTGATACTGGTTTAAATGCAATAAATATTGATATGGACTTTATTTTAGAGAGGAGACATAATTTCTTGGTAGATATAGTTGATTTTAATAAGTTATAATTAAAACATGAAATGGTATTCAAAATCATTTGTATTTTTTTCTTCTCATTAGAGAAACTGAATATCTTTATTGAAAAATAATCCATACATTAATTTTCACGTCCCTTAATCTTTGTTTTTATTTTTGTTCATTCCACATCAATACTCGTCACAGTATATAATATTTTTATTATTAATTTTATTCTATGTTAAAACTATTAAATATTTGATTTTTTTTCATGGGATAAACATTGGGACCTTCAAATATAGTACTACTACTTGGAAGAATTAGTTATTTACATTTTCATGAATTATAATTTCTATAAAATGAATTTAATATTTAGGATATAATGAAACATGAAAAAAATTATGATTTTTGATTCATTATAATGGATAATTTATTATTAATCAAATCATTATATAAAAATAAAAATATATGAATTTTATATTGTTTTATTTAATCAATGTTTATTTAAGGTTTTTTTATTTTTTCCATGATGGGTGATTCTTGGTTTATTATCTAAAATAAATAAATAAAAAAGGTTGAAATCAATCTGGATATTCATCTTTATATGTTATTAAAACTAATTTATATTCTTTAAAATAATATCCCAAATTTAGGATGCATCTATAATTTCAAACAATGATTACCACAACAATAACAGATCCTAGAATAATTACTAAAATGAATGATTTATATGTTCACTAAATGAATAGTACTCTATGTGGAAATTTTAAATAATATGAGTAGTTTAATAAAGAAACTAATGATAAGACCATTATTAAAGAATAAATTTAATATCTATTTAAAATTACCATTGATATTGTGGCTAAATAAGAGGTATGGTTTTATTCTATTTATTATTCACAATATTTTTTGGAGGTAGGCTATACATGATCTGAAGAGAGGGAGAAAAAAAGTATATGGTTAAGAATAGAAACCATTCATTACTAAATATCATGATGTATAGAAAGCTATTTTGAATGCTGAAATTTTTTGGGATATGATACATCTCATGGATTGTAAATTCAATAATAATGAAGATATAAGATCTAAAAATGATATGAACTACATACTAAATATTTTTAAGTAAGGAATCCCAAATAATAATAACAATAATAATATTATTATAATTATTATTATTAGTAATAAAAAGGAGTGGGGTAACATGTTTCAATTCCCCACGAGTTTCTCCTTGTGGTGTTACACTAGTATGTATTAAAGTTATGCAAGCATTTTTTTAATGAATTATAATTGGATATGTTGATAGATTAAATTGATAAATTATATTGATGATTATAAATAATCACATCCACAAAAAAAAATTATATGATTACTATGAATTACTACCACAAATGTATTTACATATCAAAAATAATTATAGAATATAGATTGTTCCTGAAAAAAGATATGAAATATATTCATTGAAGAATTTTAGACCAGTTATACCATACAATAATTAGAGATATATTTGTTTCAACATGAGACTATTATTCCAATAACCATATATTGTTACTTGACTTAATATGTAAGGACAAAAATAAAGGCCACAAAAAATAATATTACATAAGGAATACTATTTTTTTATTTTATTCCATTCTTAGGGATTTGATTTTAGGAATTCCATCATTGGAATTACAGAATCCCAATACCACCCATATCTATTTAGAATTAATGAAATATATTTTTTAATTTCACAATTATTAGTTTATTTTATTTTTTAATTATATCATTTTTAGATATTAGATAATGAAGAATAATTACATATTAAATGATTTTATTCCTTTAAAATCATTATTTCATTTTTCATCAATATTTTTATTGAATATATATTGGAGCCAAAAAAGAAGATACATACCCTATACAAGGGAATCTTACACATATTTGATCAGTGATACTAAAAAAATAAGAAATCCATTGTTCCATGTAATTTATTTCATTGTGTTGTAATTTAAGGAGTACAATGTACATATTTAATGAGTAGATATAATAAAATAAATAAATATTTTTCGAATATTGGATTCATATATTGATGAATCTTCTATAAAAGTTTCATGTTTTGAGATTCTAAAATTTAGGTTTTTATTAACATGTCATACAAGTATTAATTTTCATTTGTTATATGTTTCTCATTCCTTAGATAAAATATAATCAAATAAAACCTACTTCTTTTGAGTATATTTGATAAGAATGGTTTATATGTTATATAAAATAACATTTATTTTATCATTAGAAACATTTAATTGTTGAAATACGATTATAAAATGATTGGATAACTTTTTTTAATTCATCCATTATCATTGTGAGAAAAATTTTAGTTTTTTCATAACATTATCTCATTGAAACAATTACTAGAATTTCATAGGAATATTCCACATTATACTCCAATTTTACCAAATATATCAATACAATATATATTATGATTGATTATTAATGTTAATGTTATAGGGAGTTAACTTTCATGGATAAAGGTATGCTATTTATTTATAATATAAAAAAGATTTAGATTCTCCATTATATATTTTGGGATGTTTCAACGTAACATTAATTATACTTGTATTTCTACCCCATGATTTTTTGATAATATAGATAATTTTTATTAGCACTCTATGATAAAAAATCACCATATAATGACCAATTATAATATTAATTCAATGTATGGTGGTGGATATGATATATTTTTAAGAATTACATCTGAAAAAATGGAAAAAAAATCAAAGAGGACCCTAAAAAAGAATTTTAAAAATCTATGTTAATTAGAGTAACTGGTGCATAAATTATCACATATAATGTTATCTATGAGTGGGATGGGAAGAAAAATCCTAGACTATAAGACATCTTGGTGATACTCCTCAAGTGGTAGTTTCTCCCTTATAAATTTCATCGATTTTGAATAAAACTCCTACCATAAATGTATATACAACACCCTATCAGATATGAACATTTTGACAATTACTTTATCCAATTGGTGGATCAGACTCAAAATCAACTTTGAGACACATTTATATTATATCATATTTATCAATTAATGAGGACGTCCATAATATTTAGAACCTACATTATCAACAAATATTTTTCTCAGATTTGTAATATATATATTCCAATCATATTTTGTATCTCTTATAATTACAAAACAATTTATACAATCCTCATCACTGACAATACATAGTCTTACCTTGAAACAATATCCACACATATACATTGTAGATTAACTCATCCATTTGAATAACTACAGGATGTTTTGACCTTTGTAGTAGACCTATATATAACGATGTTTCATCAATCTTGTGTGTTTCTTTATGAATTGATATGGACATATACATAATACCATGATATCATTAGTGATAGGTTCATTATATGTGATAACAATCAATACCAAATTTTTTGTTATATCCATTGTTTAGACGCCCTCTACATGGTAATTTACTTTATAGTATTTTTTTTCTATTATTCCCAAATATTTGACTTCTCTCTATGATTTCTATTTAGTAATAACATATACTTAGCGATTTTTTTCTGAAATAGGAGCATCATATCCAACCATGTGTACAATATCAAAAGAAAAAAATTAATTATTCTATGTCATTGAAATTGATATCATGTATGTATTATTAATCCTGGAGGATATTGGTAATGAATTGGAGGAATTTAGATAAAAATGTAAGGTGAAGGTCCAAATTGACGATGAAAGTGGTTATATATTTTGATGTCGTAGAGAAACTTTTATAGAATATAATTCAAGTTGTTATTATTATTATTATTTTAAATTTTCAATTGAGGTGTCCCACCCAAGTGATGTGGAGGAGGTACTAGACAATTATAAGGGAGACTAATTACTAAATAACTGAATCTGGAAGATGAGATATAAATATATAACCTTTGGAATGAAGAGATACCTGTTTTGGTGGGAAAATATGAAATGGAAAATGGAATAAGTCATTTTGAGTGTGTTTAATAATAAAATAACAAAACAAAAATAGGGTATCTCAATGATAAAATAATTATGGGTAGTGTCGTTCCATGTTTGTATAGACCATGATTTGTTCTTTGTAGTGTTACTATGGTCCAAAATTTAGTAACCCCCATATGATTAAATATAAAAGATATGGACTAATGATGGAAACTGAATTGAGAAGTAAATGGATTATTTTGGATAGGAAAAATAAAAAAATAACAATATATTGAGTTTTATCATGTATAGGAAACCATATAGTATCTTCCCCAAAACATGTTTATCAATTGGTTGTTCGTTCAACAAAATTTATAACTATTTTCAATTAGGAAAAGTGTATAAGATGAATCATAAATTTATCAAGCGCCAAATAAGTTAAATGTGAGATTGTTGTCTCTATACTATAGTCGAATTATATGATCAATGAATTATGGTTTACATAAAGACCTTAATAAAATAATTATGTTCAAGGGATCCAATGTTTTTATTTATTTTCACTCATTTGCAATAGTCAGTTGAAATTTTGTTTTATAAAATAGATAAAATTACATCACCCATATTTATAATATTTATTTTCATGGCCTGTTTTTTTTAACAATTTCATGATTTTTATTTCATTTATATATTTATTATGTACATAGAAAACATTTAAAATATTAATAATATCATCATGTTAATGGGGTTTACTTAATAAAATAATTTATTACGTTATCTTTATAAAATTTACATCTATTTTCATTTCTATGGATATGATTCTTACCCACACATAAATTTGTTATTTACTTTTGTTATATTCTATATGATTATTCATAGAAACCCCATATGATTCTTCCCTACTCCATCAATAATAAGATTAATTGATTAAGATATTTAGATCCAGGCGTAGGGGAAATAATAGGAACATGGATTTGAGGAATTATGATATGAAATGATGAAAAACATTTAACAAAATTATTTATTCTATTGAAATATTATGGTTAATGTGGTTTAGTTTTTTTATCGTTTCACATCCTTTCTTTATTGACATAAAATCTTTGTTTCAAATTTTGATTAAGTATTTATAGAAAATATTTCATATAAATAACTATATATAATTATTGAGGTAAACGTGGTCTTTCTTACCAGAATTTAAATTCATTCTATCTTGTCAATCTTATGATTATAGATATTTTTATATAAAATTACAATGGAATTTTAAAACAAATTACCTTATCCCACATTTCCTGACCATCTTCCTCCAAATTTACTAGAATTATGGAAGATAGACAATAACCCTACGAACCACCTCCAATAGGACCCTGGTTAGAGACTTGCATTGACTATATGAAAATATCACCAAGATGTAGGCATTAACCTCATATATAATTGGATCAAGATATAGGATATATAAATCACCTGAAACGATAAGGTATGTAAAATTTTTCAAAATATATCATATAAAATATTTATAAATATATAAAATTATAGTTAACATCTCTAACTGAAAGTAAAAAAATGTTAACTATTTTAGCGACAAAACAAAAACTCAAATATATAGATATAGTAATGTATGGTCCAAAAATTCAACCAGGAATCCAGATATATGTTATACATAAATTGTATGATAAAAAATGTTTACATAGTAGGATAAAAACACACATGATCACATTTTAAAAGATTATACTACTAAAAATTTGTGGAAAAAAATAGAACGAAACGACACATATATATGTATACTATGAAAACCAAATCTCCCCATTGCACACTAACAAAATAAAAAAATTAATATAAAATTAAATAAGATGAATAAAATTTATAACGGTACCTCCTGACCCTTTTAACAATTATTAATCTCTCACAACCAATTTACATTTGTTCTTGAGCACATATCTCTTCTGTATACCAAACCGACCAACAATAATATTTACAATAGACCGTACTCAAAAACACCTGGTCTCATTTCTCAACTAGCACAAACCCACCAAAAATAGCCCAAGGTAACATATATATCATATCACACCCACATTCATAAACATAGTAGGAGGGTATCAAGAAAAGTTTATAGAAAAACCTTATTTACTCATCCTACAAGGCATGACCTAATCCAGATGCTTCTCCACAAGAACATTTGTATCACACCATTATAGAAAAAACCACTTTATCCACCCCAAAAGAACGATTTCATTACCAATGAATAACCATAATACATAAATACATCATGAAACATTGAATAACACATATATAATATTTTAAAAAATCCCTATATGGAATTTGATTCAATTACAATTAAATTTTATGGTTTATATCACACAGTCCATATGATAGAGGGCATCTAATCCATTAAACAGTTTATGTGATTAATCAACTATGATTTAATTTTTGTCAAAAATAACACAATATTAATTAATTAATTTACATCATAAAATTAATATAATGGTACCTTAATGGAAACAATCTTCATAATGTAATTACGCTTCTAAAAAAATTTTAAATATTATTTAAGATTTTAAATGCATGATATTCACTTTCAGCATCCGCATTTTTAATTATTATAAACAATTTATTCATATTTTTAGTTCGGATGCAACCTATTCCCCCTAGGTGAGCATAAAATCCAATAAAATATTGAAATCTTGAAATAAGAAATTATGGAATTCATACACGGAATAAAGGACCGTATGCTGACATTCTTCACCATGAATTGGGGGTGAGTGCAATAGGAGGAAACATTTTCAAGGGAACTCAATTGACTATAGATGCAAGTATACATGAAACTAAGGGAAAAAGGATTTGGAACCACTCATCTCAAGAGAATATAAGCCTGAGATAATATAATAATTATTTCTCATTTTAAATACTCGATCTCAAATATATGAGAATTGATATAGTTTTAGTTGCCTTTAAAATCAAGATATCATTAAATCCATGAATATTAAATATTAAAAATATCTCATTTTTTTTTTAAAATTTATGTTATAATTTTCCACAATTATAAATGGCTTTAAAAAAATTATTTGATGCATTAGAATTATTTTCTATATAAAATATGACATGTTGGAAAATCAATAAATTTTAGAAAAAGTTAAATAATTTATCTATGGAACTCCATAAGAAATGACTCAACACTAGAATTGGAATCCCACTAGAATGACCTAATACTAGAAACAATGACCTCTGTAAATGACTCATTGCTAAAATGGATAACTACCAGAATAAATCACATTTAGAATTCCTCATCGTATGAAATGACTGACACCAAAAATTAAATCACCTCCATAAATGGATCACTCCAAAAGTGACCTAATACAATAAATAATCAAAATCAGAAATGACATACTTCAAAAAAATTCTATCATCCCCAAAAAGCACCATTTTTCCTCAAAAACACCTTGAATCCCCTATCTTCCTTCTTTTAACACCAATAGATCATTCCCTAGACATGGTAAACACTAAATTTTTTAAAATTTAATAGGATAGAATGATTGGATAATTAAATAAAATAACTATAAAAATATTATCTCCATTGTTAATTAAATACCATCTCATAAAGAATACGGTAAATGTTTCAAAAAACCGTCCCTCGAGAAACCTCTCAAGAATCTCATTATATCAAAAACAATTTTGCAATTAAAAACTAATGACCCCAAATCCCAAAGTATATAACTAATACCATGCTACCTCCAAAATAGTATCCAAGTAATTCCATCCACTATGTCAAGATACTATAATATCATGGTAGAAATGATATTCCTACATGGGTTTAATCGCATCATAGTATAATGCATCTTGATTATGAGTTAGGTATTACCTTGGAAAATATTCAAACTCTTTAAGTCATTATAATACTGATAAAAATCAACTGGAAAACAATATATATCATAAAAAAGGTGGTACAAATAAAAATAACTAAAAAATGAGTGCAAATAAAACTAAAAACAAATTGGGGTACTGGGAAAACATATGCATGTCAAGCTCCCAAATAATCAACTGCCAGACGCGAAGCCTCCAAATTACATGAACAAATAGAATGGTTCTTCCTCTAGAATTAAATTAAAAAAATTTATAATAGTGAATGGTTTTCCTCACAATAAATCCATGATATAACTATCTTTTTTGGATATATTTGGAACTTAATATCCATTGTGGAAAGTATGGGTAAATCTATACATTACATCAAAAAAATCCATTATAAGAGATACCACTCAAAGTAGAATAAGGCCACATATATGGTAATAAAAAAACATTTAGTAATAAAAATGAAAAAAAAAATCAACTCAATTAGTCATTCATACATATAATAAACAACATTCCTTTCAAAACTACGATTTATATAATGTTTCCTTTTTCTACAAAAATGAACAACATAAAATAAAATATTATTTTAATTCACATTCCCCCACCCATTACGTTCATTTGAATTAATATAATATATTTTATATTGAAAACTAACAATAAATATTTTTTAAAAACCAACGAAACTTATTTAAAAAAATGTTTTATGATTTTCAAATTTTACTCCTGAAATGATACATAAAAATTAGGTTGGAGAAAAAATTTTATACACATGTAAACATTCCAAATTTTGTTAACAAAAAAATTGTTACTGGGAGAATCCCATGAAAATATTTTTATAAAATTTCCAAACCAACACAAGAACTCATATTAATAGTGACATAGCTATCAATAGTATAATAATCCAAGGAACTCATCCACAACAACATGATTTAATCCTCTTTGGGAAGAGATGACATTCCCACACAATTATAAAAAGTCTCACCATATAAAGAATCTTGATTTGGTAAATATTAGCCCTATAGTCATTTATTTTAAGTAATAACATGTGAAATGAATATTAAGTCAATAAAAACACAATCTACCAAAATAATATTTGTAAAACATTCTTACTATATAAGAATCATAGTCTGGTGTGGTTGGTAAGACCATATTTTTTTAATTTCATGGTTTTCTAGAAAACTAGTTTCTTTCATTTCAAATTTTTAGTGATTATATATTATTATAGGAGGTGATAGATACTATTAATACAAACATATTACAACACAACAAAATTAATATCACCATGACAACCACATGTCTCAACCATCACACATCACCACAACTCCAAAACACACCCACTAGCTAAAAATAACAAACCAATGAAAACAGACACCAGATCATTTGTACATCATTATTACCTCACCGCTTTACCATCCATAATCAATAACTACATGCTCATTCTCATATTCCACATTTCAATAAACAAATCCCCAATATTATCACACTCGTAATATATTTAAGCACACAAATCTAAGAAATTTCCTCTCACATGTGATGATATTATCAATTATGTGTATGACTGAATCTCCCAAGATGTTTTATTCATTTCAAAGTATAACACATCTTGATTAGGGATTTTTTATTTTCTAAAAAAAAATCATGAAGTGTTTTTAAAAAAGTTACAAAAGATATCACAACAAGTAAAAAAATATATAATAGAAACATGTTTTGGCTTTCACAATTATTTAAGGCCATAAATTACTTTGCATAATTATTTCACATGAGTTTTCACATAAATTTACAAATTTTAAATGGGGAACTGGTTCTTTATACATATAAAATTATTTTAACTTTAATATATGTTGTGGTTAATCAGGAATCGACATGAAGGGTCTCATTATAATTGATAATCACAGTGAAAAAAAGGTTTCCCACAACCATTATTTTTATAAATACATACCTAGACTTTAATAGAATGATAAATATGAAACTACAAACAACACTATACGTATTCATGTTATTTATAATGAAACACAAAGCCATAAATTTAAAGAGATATAATACGTGGCCATGTTAAAGAGGAAATTACAATCATATTATCCCACACATCATGTTCAATATTTATTAATAATAAATTATTGTTTCATCTTATTACTATAGAACTACACAAACTAATTCATTTGAAAATTTTAACATGATAGGTTATTATGTTAAATTAAAATACCCAATTACATACACAATATGAATTCATAATTCCAAAAAAACATGGTCTGGTATAAAAAAACTAAAATTTATTAGGTTATATTACAACAGATTGTGGATTCTCATTCTAAAAAAAGAATATTTATTAACTTCATTATTCATGAAAAAATTATTATATAATACACTGAGGATAACATGATTCTAATTATGTATTTAAATAAAAAATATTAAACATCTTGAATGGTCAATTATAATAAAATAAAAATCATTCTTATTCAAAAAAATCATCATCTTTGTAAATTACATTCAATATTAACTACTCATAACAAAATATAGGAAGACATATTATTTTAGTATAAATAATCAGTATCAGCCATAGAAAGAATAAGTTCAATCATTTTAAATTGTTTTACATCTCATCAGGTTACTAAAAATCATACTTAAAATTTTAAAAAATATAGATTTGAATGTGTTAATAATTTCAGCCTTAACATATGCTTATAACATATAATAATATCAATAATAAAAAACATAACTCATTAAATACAATTATATTTTTATTCATATAATTTTATTTAAAATAAAATTAATTATCAATAATTATGAGGTAATTTTAACAAATTTTAGAATCTAATTTTCCGAAATATGGTTTTACAACATGTTCATAACTCATGGTTATAATAATTTACAAATCAAAAACACATTGATATTAGCTCACATGGGAACAAATATAAATCCATGTATAGTTTAAAAATAATTTATTTTATGATGTTTGTATAAAATCCACCCAAGAGAACATGTTTCATAAGGATTATCTAAATTAAACATTTGACCTTGATTAAATAAGTTTAATATTGTTTTCTAAAAATTTCACGAATCTGTAAATATAAATTTATTGTTAAATTTTTTATTAATGGAAGTGAAAAAAAATTCAATATGAATCATGATAAAATAGATAATATGTACCACATATTCATGAATCAACATGGCGTGAGACCAAAATAATTGGTCTAGTTAACCACCATTTTACTATTACATTTCATGATATATAATAAATTAATTAATCAATAACAATTCATGATCCACTATAACATTGGAGAATTCAAAGAAAATAAAAAAACATTATTTTGTTAATTCAATATAAATATCTATGGCCACCAAAATCATACCTAATCATAAAATATCAAGATGAATGTACATATCTTTGGTCATTATCCTACAAATAGTTCCCCATCACTTGGTCATTGATGCCGATCAATGTCTACGAAATAGATCACAGTGGGCCTTAATCGCATGATATAGATTTTCTCCCCAGCTTACGCCATGCAACAATATCATCTTGCCCCGTTTATATAAAAACTATTTCAATCCTCATTCAGCCTAACTATGAATTCCTTACTATCTATAACCCATCACCTCTGGTATCAATCTATCATGACCACCTCAATCCAAAAATTATATAATTTATGAAGAGAGATAATGGACTCCATGTCCCACTTCTAATAAGATCATGGATGGAGACTACCACCAAGGGAATTAAAGTATCATCAAATGGAAGGAAATATAATTAGAAATATTTATATAGAGAGATAAGATAAGTGAACCCCAAGAAATACATCTATATATAAAAATTAAACCATTATTCATATATAAATCAAGAAGAAACAAGTAAATATTTAAAAATTTATATTGAAAAATGAAAATTAGGTTAGAGATACATAAAAATCAACAATGGTCTTACCTAGTAATGTCTATAAAGGGGCATGAAGTCCTCCTATGAACAAAAAATAAATACTATATATTTGAAGGGTGATCATAAATATATACTTAGTATGAATGCCATAGTCAATTATTGACATATGTATATAGAATAAATATTATCCTTTGAGAAAAATAGTATATCTACAGAGCACCAATAAATGTATAGTAACTAAAAACTACCACACCAATGCAGACTTACCAAAAAATGGAAATCAAATAATATATTACAACAAGAATCACATTGATAGGGTTAGGCACACAACATTTTCATTGGTATAATTCTATCACACCCCAATGTTTTCTATCATGGGACACCCATCCCTTCTCTATACCACACCACCCCATAAGAAATGTCAAAACATTCCTCACCCAAAGACACATGGGCTAGCTACTACAAAAGAAAACCCTATCTCATCTCTCCCAAAGAAATATAGAAAATCTAAAACCAACCACTATAAAAAAATAATGTATTATTCTATAATGAAAATGATGTATATCAACGTCGTTCCCACCTCCCACCATGAACAACCCCCCTCCAAAATCATCCCAACAATAGCAGTCACATAACACCTCACCTAAAAACACATGATCCACCACCCACCAAGAACAGTCAAATAATAATAGTAACCCCACAGTACAAAAAATCATCCACACTCATATTTTAGCAAACACATATCATTTTATATATTGTAAAAAGTATTTTTGATTCTATTTGAATTACTTTTTGTGTTTTTTATCATACAAAACTAAAGATCAAGGGGCATATAATTCATTAACTAACTATGTGTGACTAAAATCTTCCAGTTTAACTATTTTCAATAATAAAAAATTATGAAATACCCAATTACATTGAATAAATTACATGGATGTAACCCCTACAACAATAATTTATATCAATTAATTTTTCATGTTCAACACAATATCAATAATAATATATTTGGCAAAAGCATGTGACTCACTTTCACCCTCCCCTTTTAAATTTTAATTAACCATTTTATTTATATTTGTTTTATTTTTATGTGACATATTTAACATAGATATACATAATAAACACTAGATTTTAGATAAAACAGAAAATATAATGTTATTTGTAACTAGAATAAATGAACCTTAAAAAACATGTTTCAAATGAAATATGGTTTCTGGGCACAACAAGATGCCTCTTTGTGGAACACTTGCCGATTATAGAAACCAGACATTGTTAATCTAGGGGAAGAAGGATTTGTATCTTCCCATATCAATAGAATTTAATCATGATATAATGTATGAATGAATTCTATTTTGAATGAGTTGATCCCGAATATCTGAGAATATATATAGTTTTAATTG
The DNA here is from genome assembly GCA_963277665.1 of Viscum album. Classification (NCBI taxonomy): domain Eukaryota; kingdom Viridiplantae; phylum Streptophyta; class Magnoliopsida; order Santalales; family Viscaceae; genus Viscum; species Viscum album. The sequence continues at coordinate 1,344,641,158 of OY728119.1, read as the reverse complement.
TCCATTAATGTTGGATATCATTAAGTCCATGAATTTTAAAAATTTGAGTGGTCTCTAGGAATTTCAAAAATTTAATATATAACTATGAACCATTAAAATATATTTGAGACCCATTAATTAAGGCAGTAAACTAAATATTTATAATTTTTTTTTTCAATGTATAATATATATATATTTTGAAAAAACTAGAAACATTTTTCACTGAACTACCACCATCAATAGATCATTACTAGAAATGTATCTCTATAAGAACAGACGACACACATAACATCTCACCACTAGAAATGACTCACCGTCAGAATGATTCACTCCCATAATGACTCACCACTATAATTACTCATTAAAAGAAAAACTAACTGTTAGAAATGAATAACCACTATTAATGACACATCACTCGAAATGACCTTCTGATATAATGACACAGTGTCAAAAATTACTTATAACAAAAAATTTCCTCATCCCCTAAAACAACAGATTTTCTTATAAACCATCTCAAAACAATATTATTCCCTCTCTAATGTCAACAGGTCGTTCCGAAGATAACTCAAACACTATATTTCACACAATGTATCTGGATGGAAGGTATGAGATGTTAATGAATAGAAAACATTTTACATTTATCAAATATTTAGTTCACAGGGTGTTTTAATAAATTTGATTGAAATGATTATCATTAAAATACAATTTAATCCTTTAATTCCATTACACATTCAATATATAATGATTTTAAATTGTTTAATCATTGGACATACATTTTCTATGGTATAATGATATGTCAAAATTGAGGAGAGGTTTTTTTGTTGTTTAATTATGTTTTTTATATTATTAATATTATATAACTATTATGTTGAATTGATTTACCTTATTAAAATAATTTATTAATACTAGATAAAATTGGTTCAATTTTAATATGTGTGAAGTCAACATTTCTTGACCAATGATTTGTTTCCATTTATGATTCATTATTGGATATGTGATTTTTTTAATAATTAAATTTGATGAAAATAAGAAATTAAATATTTTTATGTATTGAATAATGATTTAATTTCATCATAACTATTAGTTTTATTTTTCTATTTGATATGATAACACATTTATAAGGGGTTATTCATTGTACGTTAAATCTGATTTTCAATGAAATATTCTTATTTTAATGACCTCCTTTTAAATACATAATTTTTTATACATAAAAATTTAGATAAAATGAGATTCAGAGTGATTTAATAATATTTACAAATACCACATTTTTTGGTGATATTTTTCATTATAATGTTTCAATGGTATTATATATAAAAGAACATATATTGGTACATCTACTCAAGGTATGAGAACAAATATATTTAAATATTTACATTCAAGAATCATTGGAAAAAATCAATATGGAATAGATCATGGTTGAAATGACTCTATAGTAGTGACATATATATCATCAATAAAATATTGATATATTTCATTATTTTCAATCAAAAAATGTAAAATGAATACTTAAAAAGTTACTTTGAAATGTGGGGAAATGATTTATATTATCTAGGTGATGAACGAATAATTAATTACCCATTTTTTATTATTTAATTTAAATATAATTTTTTTAAATAAGCGAAGGATTAAATTTCTTTTATTTTCAATTTAATATATTCTAGTGGGAAATCATTCAATATGTGTTGGGGAATTTTATAAACCAACATTTTAATAATAAATGTTATTTATTTTAATAATTGTAATGTTATATTGTTTGCGTTATTAATTTATTTTATTTATACTCATGTAATGTTTTTTAATAATTATCTTATAATGAAATATTTTAAAAATTAAATAAAACTCATGTTTTACAATGTATAATGTTGATATGTGTTTTGGTTTGAATTTGTTATGTTTTTTAAATGTGGGTAATCTATCCAAAAATGTGTGAAAACTAAATATAACCCCATAGATGGAATCTACCCATGTAGACCACTTGGAGGTCCAATTTTATGTCATAAGTGGTTTGTAGGTTATACAAAATTATTCATGGGAGTGTGGACATGACACACAATGGGTCTGGTTCGATGGTTAATTGGATGATTGTGTCACCAACATGTAGTGGAACTAATGGTTGTTATGTGTCCTCCACATCAAAGTTCTAATGGTTCAAACATGTTTATTTAATTATATTACGTGTTATGTGTATATTACCCATAGTTACATTATATGTCGGATTTATATTTTTTTCAACAATTGTAGAAAATAAAAAAAAGTGTCATTGTATGTAAAAATCACAATGTGTTACTTGAATAAAATAATTTTTCCAAATTCATTGTTCCTACACTAAAATACCTAGAAAGGATTTCAATTGGATGGTTGGTTGACAAAATTATTTTAACAAGGATTAATACACAAGCTTCACCTTACATCATGGTGACTGTTGAAGCTTGAAATTATGATGTATATTTCAATGTGGCCCAATATATGAATCTAGATAACATAGAAAAAAAATGAAAAAAAATAAACAGATGTTATAATTATTGTTTTGAATCATTATTTGATGGACTGATAAAGTAAAAAATTGATTGAAGATGGATTCATAGTGTGATAGTTAACTATGTATTATAGATATAATAATTTTAATGATAAGTGATTTGGTTTAAGGATTCATTGCATTAATACCATTATATAAATTCATGGATGATTTTGCGTGAAGGTGAGGGTTAAAGTGATGTTTAAGGGGTATGACATGAGAAATTTAAATTTAGTGGATCAACCCATTCTTAGGATGTGTGGTTTGTGATCAATGAAATCCATAAAACATATCACATACATAATGAGATAAATAATTAAGGTGGAACAAGCATTAAACTATAATTTCCCATCAATTATTTGGATATTGGGTGTGCGTATATATGTATAAATACTCAACAATTTCTCTCAATTCAAATTAGAAAACATATTGATCATGATTTCAAAAGGAAAAAATGAATTTAAATATTGACCCTAAATATGAGATATTAAATTACATAAAATAGAAAATTTTGATAAGAAATAACTGAATTATATATAGGATAAAAATTCCATGATTATTTTAAAATTTAAATTCAGAATATATTGAAGATATCAAATAGATATATAGTAAATAAATCAAATTCATTGATCTATGTCCCATGGATAATAAATGAAAAATCATATTGATGTAAATGGGGTATCACATATGGATGATGAAGTCGATTTAAGGAGTTTAAAAAATATAGCATAATATAATGATAAGTGATATATATACAACCATATTTGTTGAATGATTTTCTTTAAATACATTTGGAGGGTCCTATTATAAATAGGACTACGTTGGTCAAAATTTGAAGTTATGTTACTAATAATGGATAACATCTTAGGAACAATATGTGATATTAACACCCAAATATTGACATGAGGTTGAAATATATATCTTCGTAAGCTATTGAGGGATCTAATATAGGTAGGCGGTTCCTCGGTATGTTACTTTTAGTTTGTAACTATAAATTCAAACATTGGGTGTGAATGACATACAAGTCCATTTTCATTTTTTAATGACATATTATTATATATATATAATATGTATTCACTCAAATACATTTCATTATTATTTATCAGTTGGGAGTGTGAGTATGAGTGGCTAGGTTTCATGGGAGGGTGTGAGTTTAAAGAAGATGGTTTGTACCTAATGCTATTATTATACTTATATGTTTGTTCTCAATATTTTAATTAGTACTATTTAACTATTTATGAATTATCACATTTTATTGGTGTCTGGTGATAGTTAATCATTGTGTGTTATACACATATTATAATATAGGGGAGCGCTAGTGTGATATTTTATTTCTACTCTATCTTAAAAATGTGATATTGATAATAATTATATTTTGATGAGTATTGATTTCTTATTATGAGAGGAAAATTAGTTTTAGTAGTTATAAATGAGGATGACTTGATCATATAGATCATCTATGTGGTCTTAGGGATAATTAATATAAATATTATCACAGGTGAAACTAAGTTACCTCTTTTGAATCGTAATTACTAAATTCATTATATCTCCCTTTAAACCTATATTTCTGTCAAACATTCCACTTAAATCCACTCTATAGAATAGTAAATTTACATCTAATAAATACTAATAGTGTGAAAACTATTATATTCTATAAGCTTTATAATCACGGGTTCGTACTAGAGACATTCATATTATATAATACTAAATGGTAGGTTTAGATATTTATTGTTTTGTTTTATAAAATGTAGATAATTTGATATAATATTGTATAATTTAATGAATATTATGAAAAAATTATTATTTTAGTGCCATTTTTGACGTGAATGTAATTCTAGATACATTTTTTTATAAAAACATTACTATCCTTCATTTTATGCTTTAAGTTAATGGAATATTTTTAATTTTATTCAATATTACAATTTTACTATGTTTGGTATGTAATATCTTGATTAAGATATCATGAAAGAATGCATCTAATTAGTGATTAAACAGTTTATGTTATCTAAAAAACATGAATATCATTGAAGAAAAATTAAAATATATGGATATGGGAATATTGTCTAACTAGGTGAAAAACCACACCATAGTCCAAAAAATATATTCAATTCATTGAGTCTGTATTCAACAAGGTGCACCTAAACTAAGAAAAAATAGATAAAGAATATGATAAATTGAAATAAAAAACAAGTGATGAGCATTAAATTGAAAAACATTAGAGATATATTTATAAGAACAAGGGAACCAAAGGATAATTCTAAAGATAGTTCATTTTTTACTGATGTTTTGAATTGTCTGTGGGGGAAGCATTCTGATGATTTGGGGAGGAAGAAGATTGAGGATAATAGGAACCCTCAAATGATGATTTATATAATGAGGAGGAATGGATTAGATTTATTGAGATTTTTAATGAGATGAAACATATTTTTAAAATGATGTTCGACACCTATAAAAGAATATGATTTAAGGTGGATATTAAAACACACATTAGAGCCACATAAATTGAGCATCCCATAGAAGAATTAAAAGGTGTAAAAGAGTGGTACTAATCTTGGATAGATAAAGACTTACTCAATTTATTTTTACTATTGTGCATAATTTAGGTACCCCTTCATGATTTCATAGAAGTATATAGGGAGATATTTCATATTGAAAATGAAATTGGTTTGATTAGTTTATAGAATCACATTGAAATGAATGATAAATATACCAATCATTACATATTTGGCGATTCATGAAGTCAATTTTCCAAAATGTTTCAAAAAAATTGTTTTTTGAGAACCAATACTTAAAATTTATAAATATTACATATTAGTTGATAAATAATCATTAAATAACCACTTGATCGATGATACAATTTTTTAGGTTTATTACATATTGAAACATTGACACATAGACAATATATCTATAGGTGATCAATGTCATCACCCACTATGTTCTTCATAAATATCACACTTCTTAGACATATCTTATATATTAACATTATTCGTATCCTAGACTAATAAAAAAAATAAATGTGGTCATTTATAATTTTTTTTCGGTAAAAATTTGAGAAATCAAAATACCATAATCATATTAGTATGATGACCTTATAATATAAATTGGAATCCATATCCTAAATATCATAAAACATAAACATGAGTCATTTCATAAATCATGGATGTTCGTAAGGAATGAATTAATATGGAATAAATTAAGATGATAAATGATGACATAACATTATAATAAGACATTTAATTTTGGAAGAAACATAAATATATAAAATCATATGTTAATGTCATCCACTATGAGGTTTTTATGATGATAAGATTTGTTTGAAGACACATGTTCCTTCTTATGTATTGAGATAAACTCAAATGTAGCCTCAATTAATGATTTGAATAACATCCCATATACTATATGACCTCATGAAGTATTAATAATTAAAAAATACATTAGTGAGATATATATTTCCCCATTGTCATATAATTAATATCATAAATATTTGTTCGAGATGATCTTAATAAATATAGCATATAATAACCGATGAAAAGATATGTGTTTCATATAAATTTCATCATATCGTCCTGAAATAAAATTTTGAAAAACGAATGGGTTTCATGAACATATTTTTATCATAAACATAAACATTTTTTGAGAAAGAATAATAATTCTATCCTTAGGTCCCATATAAATTAAACTATATATTATATCAATGGGTTTTATCATATATAAAAACTTTTTTTTAAAGATATGAAACTTAAAATATTTCATGAGGAAATAATATTTCGTTTAAAATTACATTTTTTAAAACATAAAATTCACAATAATATTACAAAAATACTTTTTATTGAAAATATACATTCAAAAATATGAATAAATATTGATTTTTTTTTAATAAATTTAATTAATAAATTTTAATTTTAAGTCAATAATGATCATATTAATTAAATAGATTCATATAATATTTTGAAAATAATTCTCATTAAAAATAAACTTGAAAACTTAAAAACAATCATTTATATTCATTTAGAATTTTTTTTTGTGGAAAATAATGTTCTTTTAAATTAATATTTAAATAAAATTAAAAAAAAAATTTAAAACCTTTTGATTGAAAATAAAATAAGACAATTATAATGTAATATTGTAATCAGTTTTTTGTCAGAATGGTAGTAAATTTCATACATATTAAAACAAATATCCATTCACATTTTCAATAAATCCCTAAAGGTACTTGTTTTAAAGACAAAATTATGGTTGTATTTAAAAATAATAATGAAAAAAATATTAATATCGTAAAAATGTATTTAAAAAATATCATATGAACATTAAAATATTTTTTTAAACATTTTTAGAAAATGAGGGTATGAAAAAAAATAAGTTTTTCGACAGAATAGCTAAATAAGTCATATTTCTATTAATGACATTCTTATAAATTCATGATAAAATAAATATAGTAAAATGAATAGAGAATATGTTTTTTAGGATAAAACTATAGTATATTAAAATTCATGAGTTTCTTCACATTTTTATAATATTATTTCATCATCGAAAACATAATAATAAACAATCCAATTGATCATTGTGATCAGAACTGAAAATCTTGACCAATATAAAAACTTTTTAATAATAGTATCCATGTATTTGTATGATAAAATGAGACAATAAAATTATATATAAAATTATTTTAATGATATAAATGTTTAGTGGGGTTGTAGATACTCTTCATTAAGGTAGTTAGTTGCATAACATAATGTATGTCCCAATACATTATAATTGTGAAACACATCTCTTAATGATTTAGTAAAATGTCAAATAATTGTCCCTATAAAATAATAAATTCAATATATATATATATATAAATAAATGTAATATATTTATGATATAACATTTAAAATATATATCATATTCAACACATAAAATAAATGAGTGGTTGTTAAAGAAAATGTCTCCCAAAATAAAAGTGGTAGTAAAAATACCATACCTGATGTCAAGGAATCATTTTAATATGTAATTAAATAAATTATAATAAATTTATGTTTATTATAAAATTTAATGAAACATAAATATATATATAATATAATACTGTATTTTTTATGACCTTTTATTATAATTTTATTAACTGTTCAAGGTAAAAATCATGCTTATGTTAATAACTGATGTGTTTTTCATGTTTGGTTATTTGGTCATCATAATTTTATAATTTTTATAAAATTTAATTTTTTTTAATGATAGAATTTTCATATATATTAATTAATTATTTGTTTATTTTCGTCTATAAAAGATAATGGAAAAAATTAGTAATATATTGTTCATGGAGATGGTATGTTGTATGCACGCTTGACTATTATTTCCATTATCACTATGGTTAAAAAGAAATAAATAAAAATAACAAATTTACTTTATATAATACTTATTATTTTATATAAATCACATATATTCATTAGTTTTACCCTAATAGAATTTCAGGCTAGAAGTTCGTGGGGAAGGAACGAAATCCTTTTGTAGGGTGGTAGTCTATCTTACACACATTCAATGTTATCATACCCCTCATGGAATGTAATTTATGAATGTAAATTTGACATATAATTATTTTAATATAATTATGTCACAATTATTTTATATTTTTACATTATATATATTACAATTCATGTAAATATATAAAACAATATTGCACATTAGTTTGTGAGGTGGAAGACTATCGTACACAAAAGAGACGTTATTATATTAAAACAAGTTGGAACATATGATGGTATGTGTGATTATATATATTAATAAATATCAGAATATTATAAATATAATATATAAAAATAAAATCCATCAATATATATCATCGTCATTGGTGGTGATTAAAGAAATAACATCGGTTTCTGAGGTAGTAGTCCATCATACAAACGAGAAACCGTTCTGTTTCCTATTTTGTGGAAGGGTAAATTGATATAGTTTATTATATTAACATAATACCATCTATGTATATTTTATAAAATTGAGTTATTATTTAATTTAATTTTTTTTAAATTTAAATGATGTGGAAGATCAAATATTACAGAAATCAATGGTTATGATTTTTAACACTTCTTTTAAGAACATATCTAGGATTATACCAAAATCCTTTTTGGATAGATTATTATCAAAAATAACACCTATATAAGATAATTAAAGAAGACATTTTTGTAGTTATTGGCCAATTATAATGGGATTTTAAGTGTGAATAATAGCGGAGGGTTGTGGAATTTTAAAAGAGGGGGAGAGGATGAACTTGAATGCATTGAATTGAATAAAGTGTAACCACATTTTTTAAACTCTAAAAAGATCCAAAATTTTCAATAATACAATTTTATAGGTTATATTTCCAAAAATATATCTATGAAAAGTGTTTATGAAAATTTTATATGTTTTTGTTGGGTTATATATTTTCATTAAACACCAGTAAATCTGTTTTATCCTTAATCACAGTTATTACTTTTTAAGAAAATTTATTTTTTTATTATGGAAAAAATTATGATTATATCTCTAGATAAAAAATTATTCTTATTCCAAATATAGAATCCATTTTCCAAAATTATATTAAAATAAGTAGAAAATTTTAATTTAAATATAAACTGGAAGATGTGATGAAAATTTGTTTTCCATATATAAAATCATCAAAAACAAAAAATTATTTCAAATCCAATTTCAATTTGAAATTGATTAAAATGAAAAAATTGAGATAAAAATATAAAATTTAATTAATTAAATGGTTAGGTAATATATTATTTTTATAATGAATTTCAATGAAATTTTAATTCCTAATTAAATAAATTTTTTAAATGTTCATAGAAAACTTTTTATTTTTAAAAAGTTTCAAAAAATAAAAAAAATATTTACATTGTTATTTAAAATATGATTTTTATTTTTTCAAATAAATTATATATATATAGAATAAATTAAATTCAATATAAGTACACAAAATTGAAAACAAACTTTACTTTTTGAGAAGTACGATTTTTATTTGTGAAATTAAATTTTTTATTATCTCATGTATATAAATAAAATAAAATAAAATATTAAATGTTATATTAAATTTTTAATGTAAATTTAATTATAATTATTCACCAATATTTGTTTTTTAATATATTCATGTAAAATGATTGTTTGAAAAAAAATCGTTTAATAAAAGCCTTTTCATTATTTTAAAACGGTTCTTATTTTAATTTGTAAATTATTGGTCGGAAAATAATTAATATTATATTAATTTAATATCAATAAATTTTCATAAATTAGTTAATAGCGTTCAAATGCAGAATTCCTATTTATAGGTTATATCATGAAAATTAAATTATAACATTTTTATAGGAGGTTGTGTTTCATTAATACTTAATGATGCGTGTAGCACAAACTATGAAAAAAATTAAATATATTTCAAAAATATATATGTCATAATATGTGGCAGTTTTATATTAAATCACATTATAAATAACATATCCGTCAAAATTCATCAATTATGTAAAAAATTGAGGATTCATCTACCACAATACATCCTTAGTTCCAAATATAGATTCCTCATGTTGGTGGTTTCACTAAAAAACATTGACTAGTGAAGTGGTCGTGCTTTTTGATCATTATCTGAATGGCCCAAAAACTAAAAAAATAGATATAATAATGATCATTCTCTAGTATAATGGACTGTGAGTTTAGAACATGTGAAGGATAAGTTATGTGCTTCCTCATGAGAGATTAAATGAACACACTGTGAAATATTGGGAGGGTCAGTAGAAGATCAAATCAATATGATACCATCCAAATATGATAATTAATTTCAATGGGGCTGATGTAACTATTTCTAATATTTTATTTCATTCATAAACAAAATTTAATCTATTATATTTCCTTCATTAAATTTTGACTTCATCTATTTCTCTTTAAAATGAAGAGGAATTTCTAATGTTCAAAGCATTAATGAGTTACACGATCCATAATAAAATGTGATTACCTTCCTTAAATGATGACATTATAATAATAAAAAACAGTTATAACAAGTTATCAAATATGAATAAATTCTCATATTGTTATGTATTTTATTAATCTATTAAACCACATCAGATGTTAATATAAATATTGCAATAAATACTTAACCTCATGAACCATATAAAATTAAATCATTTAAAGAATATCACTATATATCCAAAAGTAACATTTACATTAATACCCAAAATATATGTAAAATGATATATATGTTCACATTCAAAATATATCAATACATTGTTCATGTATTATCCATATGTATGTTAGTTACCATAATTAATGTAAAACATAAATTAAATACTACATACATCCCCATTCCATCAATAAAAGTACATATTATCAAATATAATATATCAATTAAGAAAGATTGTAATATACATCAATGATAAGATTTAACAAATTGTCAAAAAAATCATTATTCATTTTTATGGTCATATATAATATCTAGTTTACATTATATATATAAAAAATCACATTACCTAATGTAAACAAAATTTTATCAGTATCAAGAACATGTTAAGGTTTGTTTTCCATTGAAAATGCTTTTTTTATAATATATCCCTTACCATTAAAATATTTTTATAAGTCATCATTAAAATTAAACATATTCCTAAACATTATTGATGAAATAATACTGTACAAAACTCCTTATATATGTCATTATCAATATAACATAATTATATATTTTCCATACACAATAACATTAATCCTTCCACTTCATTCTTAAACAATTAACATGTCTTCATTTTCATATTCCTTAATACACTATACCAATAATATAAACACCGAATAGTGTATTATCATTCATTAAAATCAATTAAATCGTGATTCTCAAAATTAACACAAAAATACTATTTGAATATAACACACCTTCTTTATGTCATTCATGGTATCTTCATAATCAACAATATAATCATTAATCATACCACCTTTCTGATTCTTTTTACTAACTTTCAACCTAATTAATTTATTTGGTTAATTCCTATACATTTCATAATAATAACATTCATAAACTAATGATTCATTAGGGAATATAATGTTATCAACTATTAAATTTATTGAGATTTTCAATTTTCATCATAAATAACAGACATTGGGTCTTTCCTTTACATATTCAAAATGTATTCCTTTTCTTCTGAGAAATATACGTGACTGAATCTTTGCATATCATGAACATATAATTTTTTTTCGTCTTTCCTATATACTCACATCCAATAAACATATTGGAAAAATCTACTATTTTATCACTCGTGAGTCTTATAGTAGGGTGGGGTGCATGATGTAAATCATCTATTATGATTACCAATTAGGAATAATTACAATATCCATCACTCTAGTAATCACAGCATTTGGTTTCTCATAAAAACATTATATATCTAATTCAATATTTAACCATTTTCATCTTGTTCAAACCATTTTTTTAACCGCATCTGTAGTTTCAGAAACAATAATCCAATTTATGAACCAATGAATCATTAAAAATAATTTATGGGATGACTATGCCATGACACATTATTTTAAATCAATGAAACATTTGGTTTGACCTATGTCCTTATTAAAATACCTTAATATTGTTTTTATTGAGTTTTTTAATTGTCAAATTATATCCTAGATGAATGTAAAAATAGGTGTACTGTAATGAAAATTTTCCAAAACATGGTGGAGATCAATGCCAACACAATGATCCATTTTCATGGTCATTAAACATAGTTACAACTATTATAAATCCATATGAAAATATAATATCTAGACGTGGATGTAATTTCATAAAAACAACACTCTCTATCCTTCACTGTTTCTCCATGATTTTTTCATCTTCTTATAATTATCCTCCTACATAAACGTATACATTTGTATAGACATATCCTATGAAATATACCTTGGTATCTCATAAATTCTATTCTATCCTATTTTACAATGATTAACGAAAATGTATCATGATACAAACTGTAGAGACCTAAAACTTCTCATACAAAAATATTAAATCATATTAGATGAATATCTATACATAACATAACAATACATGATAAAATATATTAGTTATAATACCTCAAGAAGATACAACACATGAACAAATGATGCATAAGTCTTCCACATCATATACAAAAAAATTCTTTATTACTAACACTTGTTTTAGCCATAAACTAGATAATACCATCCTTCATATGCTAGGGAAATATAATATAAAAGGGGAGATATAATATTCTTTATAAGTTAAGAATGAGATATATAAAATTATCATGATTATATGCATACGAGAACATTAGAATAAAAATTTTAAACTAGGGCCTAAATATCCATTATCATAATAAATATTCATGGAATAAATTTTGGATGTTCATAAGACATGAATCATAATGGAATCAAAATAATTACCCATTAGAGAAAATAATTTTCGGAATATTTCTTTTTGGAATACATATAGTAATATAAAAAATTATGACAAGGTTACCCACCAAGATAATTGTAACATGCTAGTCATGAGCTAACCACCATTTTGCATTCTTTGCAAAAATCATGACCTCCCATATACCCTATTTTTTGTATTTGGATACCCAATATATGTCATCTGATCTCATAAAATATTAACTATTACCCAGTGAAAAGGAGGGAGATATAGGTCCCGACTATCAAATATTGACATGTATACAAATGTGTTCCACATGATCATAATTCATTCATTATATCATAATGCATTAATTAAAAAATTGTTTCATTATCATTTCATAATATCAATACAACATAACCCATGGTAATGTAATGGGGTTATAAAACATAATGACACCATTTTTATAAACAATTTGGATAATTATTAAAAATATTTTCAATGGAACTTATCCCCAATAAAGACGAAGTAACATCATAAAATCTTATCATAGATAAAAAATTATCTTTGTTGAAAAATTACTTCAATCATATCTTGAGGAATGTAATTTTTCTAGATTTTTTCTTTCAAAAAATTAAATAAATAAAATATTGTGGAACATATGTTAATTTAATATATCATTGATAACATATATATGAATCATTAAATATATTTAAAAAATTTATTGAGTGATATAATATTAAATGAAAATAAATTTTTTAAACATATATATTCATGAATAATTTTGAATGACATTTTATATAAAAATAACCTTAAAAAACAAACTAAAAATTTAAAAAAAAATAAAAAGTTTAATGTGAAAAAAACTTCTCATTAAGAATAATTATTTATAACAAAATATTCATGAGACATTTTGGAAATCATTTTTAGTAAATATTAAAATTTAAATTTTAAAGGAAGTAATAAAACCTAATGTAAACATGAAATTGGGAAATTACATACACATAAAAAATCATGATTCATTCCATATTTTAGAAAAAAATCCAAACAACGCTTTTCTGAAAATGATATAATTATTATATTTAACACTAAAAATCATACAATGGTAAAAATAAAATTGATCAATACTAGTAGAGTATTATTTAATTTTTTAATATATTTTTATAAAACACTTATATGGATAAAAACAATTTCTTCGATCAAAGGCATGCCAAATGTTAGATTCATTTAAATGTATTCTTTTGGAATCATGCATACATAATGAGAGAAAAATTATAGGAAAAAATATATTCTATTATTTAAATAAAATGAATTTATGTATATTCGTGATAAATTATATCAATATGTTTGAATATACATATCATAAAAGTATATAGGATTATAACATAACAAATGTCACATAGAAGAAAAATTGGTAAAAAGATCCATTTCTGAATTTGTAATCAAATTAATAATAATCCCCACTAATGAATAACATAATAATAAAATTCATATTCCATATATATATTATATTAATGGAATAAAAAGTAAAACGGGTAGTATATACACCAGTGAAAATAAACAATAGGTGATTGTTACATATTTATCCCATAAATAAATGAGAGACTAGAAATCCTCAACACTATGTCTCAACATCATTCATTCATCTTTGAAATTTCAATTAAGGTAATATATGTTATTATAAATATATTTCAAATGCATATATATATATATCATACAATTTATTATAGTCTTATCACAATTTTTAACCCATTTATCAAAAAATCCATGATAAAATGACATTTGGGGAAATATATGCCTTGTTTTTCGTGTATGTTTTTTTTTTCTATTTTCAGTAAAATTACACTGATCATTTTTCATAATAACCATATTTTCATCATTATATAGTTTTAATATATACTCATAATAAATATATTTATTTTAGTCCATAAAATATTGACATAAAAAATGAAATACATTTATCCTGGAGATGATAGGTCGTACGTACACATTGATGTTGTTTCTGTTGGGACTTGGTTGGATGGATAAAGAAGTAAGAAAAATATTCTGGTACATAGTGTTGTATTTTATTGTCAAAGATGCTAAATAAATTCACTTATTAATGGAATTGTAAACTATGATGATGCTTTGCTGATTTTTATTTCACAAATATCATAAACTTGGAGAACTTGTGATGCAAGCGTTATGAAGGGTAGAGAAAATAAAGAAGTGTTTTTGGAAAAGGAAAGAAAGCGGCTCACAAGTAAAGAGTAGAATTCATGTATTGGCACGCAAGTATTGGTGCACAATTATATGTGGCATGCAAGTCATCTTTCAGGATCATCACATAAAAATATGACGAAGGAATTAAAATGGAATACATGGTAAAAATTGGCGTGCAAGTGTGGTGTTCAAGTATAAGTTGTTCGCAAGTGTATGTTGCACGCAAGTCATATTACAACATCATCATATAAAAATATGAAAAAGTAAAGAAAGTGTCATGATAGTGATGTAAGTATGCGCAAGTGATGGAGCAGTACACAAGTGATGAAGCGGCGCGCAAGTATTGGTGTGCAAGTGTTTGTGGTGCGTAAGTCACCACAATGCCTATAAATAGATTACTTGCCTCCTAATTTATGTAGATTTCAACACATAAGAGAAAATTCGAGCTCTGACAACGCAAGTAGTAGAGGGTGCTTGGATTGTGCAAGTATCAGAGGAAGGTGCACAAGCAAAAGAAGCACGCAAGATGAGGGATATTTATTAGCCCCGCAGGTTTCACCGTGCACGTTTTGTCGTTCATGTTTTGGCATGCATGTTTTGGCGCACATGTTTTCAGAGGCGGGCAAGCTGGTAGGTTCTTTTTTGAAGTGGCATGTGTATAACCCAGAGGTGGCACGCAAGTTGTGAGTTGTGCTCAAAGGTGGTACAAAAGTATTGAGTAGGCGCGCAAGCCGGACGATGCATGAGTAGAAATTGGCACACAAGTTGTTTACACCAGGAGGTTCCTACCAGTTTCGGGGTAGGAAAGTGAAGCCTTTTTTTTGAAATAATTTATTTTAAAATTCTCATTAAGAAGCACAAAATAATTACATTACCATATTTGTGCTATGAGGTGGCACACACACTACTGGATTGTTTTACAAGTGCTACATGAGTTTAAGGGTATATCCTACTAATTGTATTCCATATAAAAGGATTGTTTTCTAGTGGATTGTGTGGAACTGGATTGTTTGCATACCATACCAAGGATGTAGCTACTCTTGTTGAGTAGTGAACCATTTAAATCGTGTGTTCCTATGGTTGTGTGTGTTAAGCAGGGAATAATCATTTTAAGAGGAGGTGAAGCAGGTTTCAAAATAATAAGAAAAAGATATCACAGATTAACCCCATTCCCCTCTCAGTGATTCATTGATCCTGACTGGGAACATCAATTGGTATCAGAGGGCAGGTTCCCTTCATTTATTCTTTGCTTAAGTGGTTGAAGAGAAGTTGTGATGGAGAATCTAAATTGCGATAACAATAAGGGGATTTCGATTTTTATGGAAATAACTATCACATCTGGAAGGAATGAATGATTCCTTATCTTATTTTTCTTGGATATAATGTTCTTGATACAACAACAGATGGATTTCCTGCTATTGATGAGATGGTTCCTCTTACTCTTGTCCATAAGAAGAACCTTGACAATGATGGTAGAGATTTAAATGCGTTACTCACATCCCTTTCTGAGAGTGAATTTTTAAGAGTGAATGGTGTTTCTACTGCCAAAGGAATCTGGGACAAACTGAAGAACATCTATGAAGGAAATAAAAAAGTGAATAAGGATAACCTATAAATCTGGAGACTGAAGTATGAAGACTTCAAAATGAGAGAATCTGAATCTATTAGGGATTTCTTTACCATGATAAATGATATTGTTAGTACAATCATATGTCTTGGTGAACCGTTGTAGAATTCTACAGTTGTCGAAAAGATCTTGAGAATTCTACCTGACAAGTTTGATGCTAAATTGTCTTGATTAGAAGATAGAGACCCTGGAACATTATCTATGGATGATTTTTTAGCACTCTCATTACTTATGAGATGAGAAGGGATAAGACCATAAAGGGAAAAACAAAAGATGATAGATAAATGTCATTCAAGGAAATAATGATAGAGAAGTCAAAGAAGACTCTTATTGAAGATGATTCGGGTGAATCTGATTCTAACGATGTGGTATTTAAAAATTTTGATGAAATTTTATCCTTGTTTTCTATGAATAAGAAAAGAGGTATAGGGAAAAACAAGGTTAAACATCCCTTGAAATGTATTGAGTGTGGAGTCGTTAGTCACTTTGCGTCTAACTGTCCTCAAAAGAATAAAAAAGATGAAAGTGATGATGATAACAGAAGTCCAAGAATGTTATGGAAGAAACAAGCTGACAATGATAAATAGTTTTTGAAGGGGAACATTAAAAAGTTCCTCAAATAAAAAAGAAGAAGCTTTTTATCTAAATATGAAGATAAAGAAGATAATGAAGAAGAATCCGAGAACTTATTTGCTGAAAAAACTAGAGATAATACCTTTATGGCTTCAGTGAACAATGAAGAGTACAAGAGAAACAATTTAGTAGAAGAAGAAACTCAACTGGAATATCATCTGAAAGAAGAGTTGAAAGAATTATTGAGGAAGATCAGGAGGTTTGAGAATGAAAACAACAAGATGATAAATGAAAATTCCACAATAAACAATCATGATGGTTTTACTAATGAGAAAATCAAGATGGAAAAGATATTGATGATATGAAAAATTCTATTGGGGATATAATGTATCATAATGATCATCTTCAAGTAAAGTTGAAGCAAAAAGAAGAAGATTCATAACTTTTCCAACATAAATTTTATATAGCGAAATAAATGAATATCAGCTTCAAAAATTCGATCTCAGAAGTTGGTGAATATTCTAGTAAGAAAGAACCAAACAATGATAAAAAAAAGTTACCTTAAAAGGTTTAAATGAAAGAATGAACTGTTTTTGATAACAAAAAGTATAGAAAGGCATGTATGTGGTCAATGATAGCAATGATGAAAAATCAAAAGTGTATAAAAATCACGAGTCAAGAATGAATTCTAATACTTCTAATGCTATTAAATCTAAAATGAGAAAGGGAGTTACAAATGAAAACATGAAGGTTGATGGTCAACATAGTTCTATTAAGAATGTTGTTGAGAAAAGTGTTCACAAATCTGGTCAGTATAGAAGATTCATAGGCAGATATTCTTTCTATGGTTATCTCTATTATTATTGTGGATTTGGACACATAGAAAATATGTGTTGGTTCAACCAACAACATTAAAACTATTCCACATGTTTTTAAAGACATGGATTGAGGCGAAGTAAATACTTTCAAAATATAAAGTCTCTAGATGAATTTCAGATAGTATCTGAGAAGACAGGTGTGAAAGTTGAGAATAGGTTCCAACCACTAGAAACTATTTTTGAAAGATGTAATCGATCTAGACATCATTCCAAGGTCTGCCTCAGTTTTTTACCAGAGAAACAAAATATTCTTAATAATTCTCAAAAGTTAGAGTTTTTTAATGCTAAAAGGGATGGGTGTGATAAGTCTGAAATTGAAGAGTTCACGGTTGTCTGGCTAGAACACATTGACCTGGCTAGAAAATTAGAGGAAGCACAACATGAAGTGAAGAAAAAGGAAGGACAAAAAGCTCTTGTTGTCGAAACTGCTTTGAAAGCTACAAAAGGTGAAAGCCCATGGATTATTGATAGAGGATGTTCCTCTTATATGACTGGAGAATTAAATCAGCTGAATAATGTGAAATACTCCAATGAACAAACAATGAAATTTGGAAAAGATGAATCTCTAAGAATCAAAGTTGTTGGATTAGCCATCATTCGAAAAGAAAAGATGAAATACATGAAAACACTATATGTTGATGGGCTGAAACAAAACCTACATAGTGTGTTACTACTCTGTGATGAGAGAAACAAAGTTATCTTTAGAAAATATGGATTTTTTTTGAAAAGTGAAAATGATAGAAAAATATTTACAAGGGGCCAACGTACAAAAGGGAATTTTTTTGAAGTTGGTGAAGTCCAGAACTCTTGTTACAAGGGTGTAGTGGATGAAAATCAGTTTTCGCATAAAAGGATATGGCATCTGTGTCAGAGAAATATGTGAAAGTTATCAATGCAAGACAGTGTCCGATATATTCATAATTTATCAAGAAGAAGAGATTGGTGTTGCACTATTTGTGAAAAAGGAATATTACAAACTCTTTTCACAAGAGATTTTAAATTCGTTCGAAACAACCCTTAGAACTTATAAATTATGATATATGTTGAAAAATGAGAAAGAAATCAACAAATGGAGATAAGTACATAATTAAATTCATTTATGACTTTACTCTCATTACTTGTGTTATGTACATGAGACATTAGTCAGATGCTCTAAAAATGTTTAAGAGTTTCAGGAGGAAAGCAGAAAAGGAATGTGATTATTCAGTAAAGAAGTTGAGAACTAATAATGGTGGTGAGTATAAGAATTAAGAGTTTGAATTTTATCTTGAGAAGCTTGGAATTAGGCATGAGTTCAGTTCACCATACACAACTCAACAAAATGGGGTTGCTGAAAGAATTAATCGATGTTTGGTGGAAATGGGGAGAACTATGCTACTTGAGCATATTCATTCTCATTATTATTGGAGGCACGCCATCAGAACTACTGATTATATTCAAAACCGATGTTTCATTAGAACAGACTTAGATACGACTCCTTATGAAATGTTCTATGGAAAAACACCATGTTTAAAACACTTAAGATTTTTTGGGAGTCCATGCACTATAAAGAATAAAGGTGGAATCCTTGGAAGGTTTGAGAAAAGAGGAGTTAATGGAATTTTTCATGGCTATGCTCCAGAAGGAAGAAGATATAGATGTCTCAAAAATGAAACAAGAAGAATTATTGATTCTTCAATTTTTTTTTTGAAAATAATGAGAATGAAAAGCAATCATATGTTGATGTGTAAGTTGAGAAGGATAGAAAAGATTTTGTTAACATTTATGGAAATGCTGAAGATTGTGTTAATCCTACTCAAGAAGACGAATCCGACTCAAAAATTTCAAGTGATGAAGATGGATTTCAAACAACTTTTCCTACATTGAGGAAGAAAGTGGAGGCTTAAAACATTATTGGATATAAAAATCAGATGGTTCAAGCAAGAAGAACAACGAATTCTATATCACATAAATCTCTTTATTCAACAGATGAACCAAATAATGTAAATGAAGCATTTGAGCATCCATAATTGGCTCATTCAATGAATGAAGATCTTGATAATATAGAGAATAACGATACATGGGAACTTTTACCCAAGCCGGACAACAAAAACATCATTGGAACAAAGTGGGTTTTCCAGAACAAACTGAATGAAGAAGGTAAAGTAATAATAAACAATGCAATATTGGGTTGTTAAGTGTATTCAAAAATTTAATCCATTGATTTTTTTTGAAACTGTTGCTCCAGTTTCAAGATTAGAATCAATCAGAATCTTTCTTTCTATTTCTACACAATGAGGTTACAAAATCATTCAAATGGATGTAAAATCTGAATTTTTGAATGGTGACCTTGACAAGGAAGTCTACATAGATCAAACATGTGGATTTGATATTAGAAAAGATAAAAGTTATGTCTTCAGGATGACAAAAAATTTGTATGGGCTAATATAGGGTCTTATAGCATGGTATTCTAAAAAAGGTACTTGAATGAAGAAGATGAACATTAAGAAAGGGGGAGTTGACAACAATCTCTACATCAAGGAGTGTCAGTAGATTTCACTGATCATTATTGTTTATGTAGATGATATTATATTTGATAGAAATGATTAATGTTCATGTGAAACAATTTATGGGGAGATGAAGAAGTTATTTGAGATGTTCATGCTGGGAGAAATGAGGTACTTTCTTGGGCTACAAATTTCACAAAAGAAGAATCATGTTTATCTATCTCAAGAAAAGTTGGCTAAGGAACTCTTGAAGAAGTTCGGCCTAGAAAATTAAAAACCATTTTTCACACCAATTTTAGTAGGAAAAAAGTTTTCTAATGATAGAGAAGGCACAGAAGTTGATCAGATAGAGTTTCGAAAGCTGATTGGATATCTATTGTATCTTACTGCCTCAAGACCCTACATTGTCTATGTTGTCACTTTTTGCGCAACATTTCAAAGTGCTCCTAAATAATCACATATTATTTCTGGAAAAATAATTCTTAGATATAACAAAGGCACAATATATTTCTGAATCAAGTATGATGGCTTAGGAAATACTGATCTATTCGGGTATTATGATGCTGATTGGGAATGAAATGTTGATGATATAAGATTCACATATGGTGGGGTTTTCTTTCTGGGGAAAAGCTGTGTTAGTTTTCATTCCAAGAAATAGAATTCAGTAACTCTTAGCACAACTAAAGCTGATCATGTTGTTTCTACTCAAGCTATAACTCAACTAATATAGATGAAGACTCAGCTATAAGATCTACTTGTTGAAGTAATGCTTTCACTGCTCTTGGTTTGTGATAATCAGAGTGCAATCAATCTTACAAGAAATTTAGTACAACATTCTCATTAAAATCAAATTGATATTATGTAGAACTTCATCAATGAGTAGGTGTAGAGGAATGAATTTAGGCGTAAGTATGTTCCAACATCTGAACAAGTTGCTGATATATTCACACAACCATTACTGAAGGAACCATTTTCAAAATTGAGGTTGAACATGCGTGTCCAACCTCCTTCTCATCAAGGTTAAGGTACGTGTTTATTTCCCCACTGTCATAATTTTTAAGGGTAGTATTTTCAAGGGGTGAATTGTTTCATAAATATATCCTTATAGATGCATGCATAAAGGAGGAGATGTGGGTAAGTTGTAAATTACCATGTATGTGTGTCAACTATTTAAACTATTTGTTAGAGTGGTTGTAGGAAACAATTTTTTTTTTCTGAGAAATTTGAAGAACTGATAAATGCTGAAGTAAAAGATTGAATGATGTTCTGAAGAAGCCTGAGGAGATACGATCTTTCGATTACAGAGTGACTTCTTTTGGAAAGATTGTTTTTTGGCTGTTAATAATTCATGTTTCCTACAATGAATTAGCTCACATAGGATTAAAATTGTTGATAAGTAATCCATTACTTAAGGTTACAAAGTTTAGTGATTTATGGATCATGGTTGATAACAAAACCCAAAGGGGGAGATTGTTGGGACCAAGTTGGATAGATAAGGAAGTAATAAAAGTTTTCTATTACAAAGTGTTGTCTTTTGTTGTCAAAGAAGCTAAATCAATTCACTTTGTAAAGGACTTGTAAACTAAGAAGATTCTTTGTGGATTTGTATTTCACAAATATCATAAGTTTAGAGAACTTGTGATTCATGCCTAATGAAGAGTAGAGATAGTAAATAAGTGTTTTTGGAAAAGTAAAGAAAGAGGCATGCAATTCAAGAGTGGCGTGCAAGTATTGGCATGCAAGTATTGGCGCGCAAGTAGATGTGGCATGCATGTCATATTTCAGGATCATCACATCAAAATTTAACAAAGGAAATAAAATGGCGCACATGTTAAAGATTGGCGTGCAACTCAAAAACTGGCATGCTTGTGTGGTGCGCATGTATAAGTTGTGCGCAAGTGAATGTTTCATGCAATTCATTTTACAACATCATCATATTAAAATATGAAATAGCAATGAAAGTTTCATGCTAGTTATGGAAGGGCACAGATGTGATGGAACAACATGCAATTGATAATGTGGCGTGCAAGTATTGGCGCGCAAGTGTATGTGGCACAGAAGTCACAAAAATGCTTCTAAATAGATGACTTGACTCTTCATTTATGTATAGTTAAACACATAAGAGAAAATTAGAGATCTGACTGTGCAAGTATTAGAGGGTGCTCTGATCATGCATGTAGAAGAGGACGACGTGCATGCTGAAGCGGTGTGTAAGCTGAGGGATATTTTTTTGTCATGCAGGTTTTATCGTGCATGTTTTTCCACGCATGTTTTGGTGTGCACATTTTGGCGCACATGTTTTCAGAGGAGCACATGCTGGGGGGTGCTTTCTTGAACTGGCCTGTGTATAATCCAGAGGTGGCGCACAAGTTGTGATCTGTGCTCAAAAGTGGCGTGCAATTGTTGAGTACGCGCACAAGTAGGTGGCGCATAAGTAGGAAGGCATGGATGTAGGTAGTGGTGCGCATGTTGTTTGCACTAGGAGGTTCCTACCAGCTTATGGGTAGGAAAGTGAAGACTTGTTTTGAAGTAATTGATTTGTGAAAGTTCATTAAGAATTACAGAATCATTAAATTACCCAATTTGTCCTATGATGGAGCACACACACTATTGGATTGTTTTCAAAGTGCTATATGATTGTAAGGGTATATCCTACTCATTGTATTCCACATCAATGGATTGTTTTCTAGTGGATTGTGCAGTACTAGATTGTTTCTGTATAATACAAAGGACGTAGCTACTCTTGTTGAGTTGTGAACCTTTTAAATCTTATGTTCTTATGGTTGTGTGCATTCATCAAGGAAGAAACTCTTTAATAGGAGGCGACGATTGTTTCAAAATAAAAAGAAAACGTTATAACTGATTCACCCCTCCTCCTCTCAGTGATACTTGGATCCTGACATGGAACTTCAGTTTCAATATTCTTTAGAATGGAAATAACGAAATATTATATAATAAATTACCTTTACAAAATAATATTTTCCATATATATCACATATATTAATTATATTTACTCTAATTTTCTTCCATTTAAAGTTTTAGTGAAAAATTATCTGCATCGCAATGTGAAGATACAAGGCCCCACAGTTAAAACATTACATAATCATGATAAAATTAAATAATTTAAAATTATTTCACATCAAGGAAATTTTCCGATTTGTTGTTATATAAAATTTGGCCATTATCAATAAATATAATCCCATGATCATAGTAGATGATAATGTTAAAAAACTATCAACTTTTTCTACTCAAGGAAACCCTTTTAAAAACAAAACATGATTACTTTTCATGATGAAAACATTTTTGAATTATTCCATTATCTATGTCATTCATATACCCTGTGAAAACAATTCAAAATCATTAGAATAGCATAAAAATATAATTATGTTATACATAAATATTGAAAACTAATATCCTTTTTATAACATGAAAACCATGAATATATTATCATAAGGTAATACTTTTTACCTTTATGAAGTTGTAAATATTATTCATTGAATTTAATTTCCTTGATTACCATTTGTAACAATAATAATACAATAAAACACATATAAAGAAGATATACAATATAAAAGGTAACATTGGACATTATCATATATAATTTGAATATCCATATGGTCGACTTCACAACAAATCAATTTTTAAATTGGAATAACCATATGACCGACTTTCATACCCTTTGCATTTGAGGATATAACATAACCAGCCATAGTTTTTTTATCACATAACCACCCATGAATGGTTTTTCATGTAACCAACCATCTTTGATTTATCATTTATTTACCCATAACCTGATTAAGTACCAATATATAATCATACAACATAAATAATTTTAATTATCAACATTTCAATCATAAAATTTCATTTGTAATCACAAAAAACCAATTCAGCATCTTGAAATAGTAGATTAGCATTTAAAACCATTTTAAATACCAAAACACCCAATAAAATAATAAGGTATTAAATTTTTATTAAAAATAGTAAGGATTATAAAGGATTGAAAATTTCAAATAATGGTTACGGTGGTGGAGAAGCCATTATTCTCGAATACATTAAAAACATTCCTTTTTGTTGTTTACTAAAATTATTCATTAAAAACAGATTCCATTGGAATGAAATGTAAATGGGTTTTATTATACTCCATAAACAAGTAGTTGGTTTATATTATCGAATTATTCCTTAGGGAAAGGAGATTGAGATGATGTCCCTTGCTTTGAGTCTCAATCATTATGTACAATCATTGTGTTCTTCTTAATCGGGTAACTAACATTGGATTAAACCAAATGGCTTCTTTGGGAGGCTTTTTTCCCGAAGTGAAGATTTTAACATTGATTTTGGGTTTCTAGGAAGATGTTTGGGAAGGTATTTTTTTTAACAAAATCATTCTTGGAGTTTTATAATTTGATAAGAGAGGTTACCTTTTTATACAAGATTGAATGGGAACCCTTGGAAACTCATAAATTATTAAATTAATATAAATTAATTATTTAATAAAAAATGATAAAAATTGAGATATTTGGAATATTATATGATTATAAGAAGAAATAATTTCATCCAATAACTTTTTGACATTTATTGATTTCATTTTAAACAATTTCATTTCCATTTTACTTTAATTATCATCTTCTAATTTTAATTATGTTAATAACATTTTAATTTGTAAGAATATATTAATATTACATAAAATGTGTAAATCTCCCATAATTAAACACTTAATTATATTTAATACCTTATTATAGTAACTTATTTATTTAAAATAACTTACAGCATTTTTAAAAAAATTAATAAATTACTATATTTATAAAAACACAATTATGTTATATTTTACACTATTAATTTTATATAATTTTAATAAAATATAACAAGAGAGAGAAATACAATAAATGAAATTTAATAGAATTTTATCATTTCATATTTACCTAGAAAAATCATTTATGACATAAATTGTCTAAAATAATATTTAATTTTAATATTTCTTAATATCATTTATTTGATTCCAATATTAATAAAGAAATAATTGGATCATCCTTATGTCATAATTAAATTTAATTATATAATTTCAGAAACTTATAAATAAAATACCATGAGGTATGAAATAATGTTAACTTTCTAAAATATATTTTTAGTTGAAGATATCACTTATATTAACACATATAATTTTTTTTTGTTAATAGAATTATTATTTATAACATATCTCCCATTATATTAAATTAAATGTTATAAGTGTCATAATCACATCCAAATGGATTGAAAAGAAAAAAAATCCACACCATGGGTTTTCTTGGCAATCTAGATCTCATCCAATATGATGTTTACATATTTTATGGTGGTATTGTATTATTATTTTCTTATTTTTACGCTTATTTAAGCGGTTTTCCAATTAATCATAGTAAAAAATAATAATTACTGATGTTACTATTAATAAAATCCTAAAATATAATGGTTATATTTACAAAATTGGGACCTTGTGATTCAAAATTTAGAATCCATTTTTTTCCAAATTCAAAGCACATAATATAGAATAATTTTTCTAAAATTAATTCTTGTTGTCAAAATGAGAAAACCAGTCTTTTAAAAGTAATAACCATAAAAACGTTTGACAGAGGTTTATTTCAAATATCAATATGAAATTAATTTGAATTACTCAAATTAGAATAAATTATAAAAATATAATTCTGTTAAACATTAAAATAAATTAATAGGATAACAAAACTATATCAATAAATTAGCCAAAATTGGATGTTTTGAATTAAAATGCAATATTCTTAAATATTCATTAAAAAGTGTATTTTATTAGAAAAATAACTAAGATCTAAACAATATAAATTTTAATGCCTTATTTCAAAATAAGAATTTAATTTTATCAAATAACACTTATAAATTTCTTAAAATATTATTTTAAAATGGTTTCCATCAAAGGGAGGTAGAACTGTATTTTAAGGAAAAATACTCCTTTTATCGGAAAAATTGAGTTTGGTATTATATAATGTCTATAGAACATATTATATAAGTTATAAATATTAAATTTAATATATTAAATATATATTTCATTAATAAAATCTCATAAGAGTGATTTTATGATTTTATAAACTTGCATATTTTTCTTTTATGTAGTTTTTCATAAAACACATCAAATCTATTAAATTGGTTTTTTATTAATTTCTAATTTAATTTGGTTACCAGTGGATAATTAATTAAAAACATGTATAACATATTTTAATAATTTAATTAATCATTGAAATTCCCACTATTCTAATTTCTATGTGATAATTGTCATATTAGATAATAATATTAGGTTTTTCATTTAAGATAGTTGTGGCGTATTATGTATGTTATCGAACATAGTGTTTCCTTTTAAAAACTCATGATGTTACGTTATCCCTCCATTTCCAAATTTCATCCAAAAAATTGAATTTGCGGTTGGTAAATAAGGTATGACTTCTCAAAATAAATTTATTTAAATCTAACATAAAAAAAGGGATTAAAAAAACATCCACTATATAAGAAATAAAATAATGTATGAATGCCTCATGAGATAACACATATTAGGATTCCATGTATGAAAACATGGAAATAAATGAAAATAATAATCAATTTTTGATAGGGATTAATATACAAAATTATCAGGAGAACAATAATGATAACAAAATAATAAATTTTTTATTGGTTTAATGGTTATTAATTATATTATAGGGAAATTAAATTGAAAATTGTTTTATTTTGAGACCATTTTCATAATGTTGGTGAATTATTTTGCATTATAGAGTATGTAAATAAGGAAATACACTTACTTCATATTGATATTTTTATCAAATAATCTGATTCCACAAAAAATGAATCTTTTTATCTTATCGATGAGTATTTAAGATGTCTTGGTCACACCTAAAGCACTAGAATCAACTTCTAGAGAGAATCCAATAAACCATAAATGATGATCTTTATATTTACACTGTCTTAAATGATTAACCAAAACAAAAATGTTTAGTAAAATATCGAATAAATACCCAAAATAAAATAATCCATTATAAAAAGAAGGATTAATATTAAATTTCTAAAATTTAATAGTAATACCCATGATCTACATACATCATTTAACAAAAAAATCCAATAAAATTCATCAAAATAATCCAAAATACGACTAAAAAAATTCTTCAGTATTTGATCACATATTATTCTAGGACAAGTTCTATCATTTATCTCAATAAATTACTCTAAATGTCTTATAACTAAATGTAATTTACTAATCACATATTCTCACTGAGAGGTTAATTATTTATAAACATAACACAAATCACTATAAGTCCACAATAAAATCTTATATTCATAAAAAATATAATTCAAAAATTATTCTTATATTAAAATATCATAGTATTCTATTTAACATGATCAAATTGGTTGCCAAAAATTATGAACATCAACTAAAATAACATTAATCACTTACTTGGCAAATCATTTTTGATTCCCATGGTAATCATTCCATAAAATATGTGTCACCAAAACTAACTATTTTTTAATCCATAAATTCACTTAACAAAAAATATAAATTCATACTAACCAGGGACATCAAGTAGGCCAGTGGTAGGTGATGCACACATGTTTCCTTTCAGTTGTGGGTTCTATTCTCGTGGCCTTACCAGACATGATGGGTTTCCAGCCATCATATGGGTTATGATTTTTCTAAAACTATATAATTATTATAACATTATAAAAATTAATATAATATCATTAAAAAACCATATCTAGTTTTATCAATAGTGGTTATCTCATTCCTTTTATTTTGCATCCCAAAATGTAATAACCATTAATCTCCTAAAAACCAAAAGATCATATGAACCATAAAGGTTATAAATTAATTTTATGATTACTTACATACAAGAAAAGATTATTCTTATGTGAATATCATTTTAAAATAACACACACTAGGGATACATATAATAGAAATAGTATTCCCAAGTCATACCCTTATCAGAAGATAATTAATACTTTTAATCATTTCATAATCCTATAGTCTACCATAACTCTTGAATCATTTATATGGGTACTTATTAATCATTATGAATTAATTGTAATACTATAACCATGATTTTCTATCTTATTACTTAGTAATTATTTTCTAAAAACAAAAACATGAATCATGTCCTAAGATTCAATTATGTCAAAAGATGAGGAATGAAATAATTCATACCTTTGATGGGTTACTTTCAGTTTCCTCATCTTATATAGGAATTGAAATAGGTATTTCTAAATATATGTTTTTTCAGTCCTGTTGATATGATTAACCAAATTTTTTCATAGGAAAAATATTTCTATAATGACCATACTACCAACATTTGAATCATTCAATTGATAATTAAAAAATAACTTATTTCCATTTCCTGAAGTAAACTGAATGAGGCATTCTTCCTAGGTAGGTCATTTTGTTATGTTCTTCACCGACACGTATATAAAATATTCATATCCCTTTGAAACATTTTATTAGGTGTTTATTTCAATATCAGAGAGATATATATCATTTAATATAAATATCTTTAGGATTATTACATGAACTTCTAGATGGATTTGTTTCTCTCGTATATGATGCATTAGAAAAATCACCAAGGATTAACTGGTCAATCATGACTCTTGATAGTTAGTATATAATATATATGATAGTTCTCGAAATAGATCTTAATACATTCAGTCGATTATTCATAGAACCTTTACATTTTCTATTGTGTCCATTGTTACTATAGTGCTTGCTGGGTACATCCATTTTCTAAAACCAAAATTGTTAGTTCGAGTATATCAGTAAAATCAGCATATACTATTTTATAAGGAATATAAACACTATGTTATACTTATTCATTTTATCTCAATCTTACAACATTAAACTTTTATTATTCTATCCATTTTTTATATACAACTTGTAACTTGCACTTAAATCACACCCTAACCTCTAATGTTATCTAAACTAACTTCTAATATCAGCTATATGGAAATATCATTAAAACATTACATAAAATAGAGATAAGTCAATAATTTTAATTTCAATTATATTGAGGATCTTTTCGGTTTATATTTTTAGATAATTATTCCCTTATTATTATATATCATCCCCTAATCATAAAAGAGTATACTATAAAAAAGTATCCAATTTTTCTATTAAAGGCTTCCCTTTTAAATAAAATACATGATTTCTTTTCTTGATAAATTTGTTATTGACTTATTCACTTCTCTTACTAATACTTATATCTTATGAAATCATTTTAAAAAAATGTTGTGAGAAAAATAATCTCATTAAAGTAAGAAAATATAAAAAAAATTATTATCCTTGATAAAACATGAAAAAATGAATACAATATCATAAAGAATTACATTTTAACATTAAGATGTTGTAAATATTATTCAACGAATATAATATCATTTTTAACCTATTGGAACCAAAATATTACAATAAATCTATATAAAGCACACATAACATATAAAATATAACTTGGATCATACATATACATAATTGAAATAACCATATTGTCAACTTCCACACATATCATTCATACAATTTAAATAACCATTCAACCCACTTCCATACCCAATACATTCATGGTTATAAAGTAACTGTTATTCCGTAGGGTTTTAAGGAACCACCCACATATGGTATATCATGTAACCAACCATGTTTGGATTATAACATAAGAAAATTTCAAATTACCAAATACCATTATATAATCGTAAAACATAAATGATTCCAATTATCTACATTTCATTCACAAAATTTCATTTTCAATCTCAAGAAATCATTTCAATATATTAAAATTGTCATTTCAATTTCAAAACCATTCCCAATACCAAAACATTCAAAATGAGAATAAGTTATTTCATTTACAGTTAAACATAAAATAATATAAACTGATTCAAACATCAAATAATATTTATGACGGTGGACAATTCATTATTGATGTATATATTAAAAACATTCTTTTTTTCCGTTTAGTAAAATGCCTCATAGAAAAATAATCACTTTGAATAAAAGTTCAAACAGGTTTATTATAAAACATATAAAATAAGGTGGTGTATATTATCAAAATATGTCCTAATGAATGGATATAGAGGCAAATTCCCTTTCCTTGTTTCCAACTCATACAATATAATCATTAGGTTCATTTTAATAGGGTAAAATCTTTTTGTTATACAAAAAGATTCCCTATGAGGCTTTATTACATATGTGAGGATCCTAGGATGAGTGGAGTGTTTACATAGAGATTTTTGATAGGTATTTTCTTAAATAAAGGGTCCATGAGGTGTTTTTATTAGACAAGAGATGGTATCTTTTTATACGAGAGGGAAGGGGAACCCTTTGAATCCATTAAATTTTTAAATTAATATATATTAATTTTTTAATTATAAAGGATACAACATGATATATATTGAATATATGATAAGTATTGGTCTAAATCCTCTCATAAAATAACTTTTATACATGTATTCATTTTATTTTAAACCTTATATTTTCATTTTACTCGTAATAAATCTCTTATAATTTTAATTATGGTAACAATATTTCAATTATTAAGCGGCTGTTAAATTTATTTATATGGGGTAATTTTAAAATATATGGACAATTAATGGACATGGATAACTTAGCATAGTCACATTGTGATTTTAAAATTTATTTATTATTATTAAATAATTTTAAAAAAAAATTATTTTAATAAATCATCAATTATGTAATGTTTTACATTTTTCATTTTATTGAATTTAAATAAAACAAAAACACATGGATAACACAGTTACAAGGCATTTAATATCATTTTAACACATCATATTCACCACGAAAAGAAATTTATGTAATAAATTTTGTGATATAATATTTATTTTAATATTTAAAATATCATTTATTTGATTTTTTCATCAATAAAGAAATCAATGCATCATCATTATGTCATAATTAGATTTAATCAATTTTTTCTAAAAAATATAAATAAAATACCATGATATTGGAATTAGTTTTGTATTTATATTTACAATATAAAGTATAATAGATAATTTATATTAACTCATATTAAAATTGATTTAGTATGAAAATTCATGTTAGCAACACATTTTCCTTTACCTTAAATTAAATGTTATAAGTGCCATAATCACAGCCAAGTGGCTTTTAAAGGCCAACTTTTCATCCCAAGGGTTGTATTGGTCATTCATATCTCACAAAATAGGATTATTACCAATGTTATGGTACTTTTGTGTTATTATACTAATATTTTTACCCTTAATTACCCATTTTACCCTTTAATAGTAGTAAAATATGAATTAATAATATTATTAATATTAATGTCAAAAAATAAAAGGGACCAATTCAAATAATGTATACCTCATGAAACCAAATATTTAATTAATTTTTTCAAATTCATGTCAAATAAGATTTAGTAGTTTATAAAAAATTAATTCCCAATTTAAAATGAAAAAATGTGTTTTTAATGTAAAAAACCATCAAATGATTAACTTGTGATTATATCAAAATTCAATCTGAAATTAACTCTTACATCAAATTATGGAAACTAGGTTAAATTATAAAAACCTAATTTAATTAAAAATTAAAACAAATTAAAATGATGACCTAACTATATAAATAAATCGGACAAAAAGGTAATTTTTAATTCCAATGCAATATTTTTTAACAATTCATTAAAAATGAATTTTATCTGAAATGTTTCAAAAACTTATCCAAATTAAATTTTTATGTCCCTATTAAAAATAATAATTTTATTTTTTCAATTATAAAATATTTAATTGTCAAAAAAGTGACATAAAAAGTTTTAAACATCCAAAGGTGATAACTCTACATTTATTAAAAAATACCCTTTTTATCTGTAAAATTGTCGTATTTAATTTATATTAAAAATATTAGATAAATTTTAAACATTAAATTGAGTATATTAAATATATATTTCATTAATAAAATTAAAAAATAGAGATTTAATTATTTTATAAACACAATTATTTATCATTTAAATAGTTTTTCAGAAAAACAAATCCATTATTTTCAATTGGTTTTTATTTAATTCCCTTTTTAATTTGGTAACCAATGATTCATTATATAAGAATATGTAAACCATATTTTTATAATTTATACAATCTTTTTAATTACTACCATTGTAATGTTTGTATGATAAATATTATATTCAATAATAATATTAATTTTTTATCTCATCTAAATATGGAGTATCATGTATACTATAAAACATAGTGTTTCCTTTTAAAAATTAATTATTTTATAAAAATAGTAGTCCACTTCATAGATGATCAATGTTTTCATATATTACCTAGAATAAAAATTCGAAATGTAAATGTGATATCAAATTTCCCAATGTATAACTATGATAAAAATATTGTATAAATATATAAATCTTTGTATATCCTTACTACTATCCATATAAACATTTGAATGGAAAACACATTAGAACGATTTGTGATTTTGTGTTTTACCATACACATGAGGGAAGTTATTTTTTACAAAAGGGTTGTTGGTATTATGTTAGGTGTGATATTATAATTATACATGTTTAATATTATCCGAAATAAAATATTTAAACATTAATTTGTTTATTATATACATCAATGTGAGTTCTTAATGGAACTCAAATAACATCGGTTCATGAGGAGATACCCTCAATTAATATGAGTGATAATTTCATTTCCCACATGACTAATGTTGTGATGTATAATTTTTATTAAATTAACAAAATTAAATATAAGTATTTTAAGGATTCATTTATATGATATCATTAAACTTTACAAAAATTTAATGAGGTGGGAGAAAAATATAATATGAAATTTGTTTTTGGAATATTACATCTTATATAGATAATCTTTTTATGTTTTTAAATGAAACAAGCATAAGAGGTTGTACTAATCAAAATAATAACTATATGAAATATTAGGGGTTTTAGGAAAGGTATTATTTCTTATATTGTAGAAACATTGGTTTTGGCTGTTTAAATAGGGAATAAGATGGGGTTGCATTTATATATGGCGGTAGGTAACATTTTTAAAATTTGAAATTTTAAAAGTAAAAATTTATTTTTCACAATACATGATATAATAAAATGTATATTTTTATAACATTATAGGTGATATTTCAAAAATATTTCCATTAAATTAATTTTGGATATTTATATAGATGATTTTACCCCTTATCCATTTAGTTGAAGAACCCTCCCTATAAATCAGTTTAAACACCATATATGGTAATTAAATGATAATATTTTTGTGCTAAATATTTTAAAAAAAAAATGGTTTAAATAATTTGACAATATTTATTATTATGATTAAAAATATAGAATAAACTTTCAAAAATTCAATGCACATTAGTGGAAATCATTAATTTAATATTAAACCTGCATAGGACAAGAAAAAATGGTTTCCCAAACAGAAAATAGTTAAAGGATTAAAAATATTTCATATAAAAATTCATTAAAAAATTGATGTAAATTTCCTAAATTAATATGATAAATATATAATTGAAGTTAATTTAAATTTGAAAACTTATTAAAATATTTTTTATGTTGAAATTTTTTTTAATCTACAAAGAAATCCCTAAAAAGCATTTTTCATCGATGTTCAATGAAAAATTACCCTTTTCAAAAGTACTAAAAATTTTAATAGAAGATAGTGTTTACATGATGATTTTAAAAAATTAATTTTTTAATATTATTTTTATATATGGGAATATTCTAATTTTAAAATGTGAGCACAAAAAATGAAGATATATATTTTAAAAAAATACACCTTTAAAGAAATGTATTTAAATATTCTCACACAACATGAAAAAATGATGAATGATAGATATTTTATTAAATATATAATTTAAAATTTTCATTATTATAATTCACAAATGATTTTTTCTTAATATATTATGATAATACACATGTGGGTGGATAAAATAATTTCCAGAAAATATTTTCATCATTTCCAATGGTTCATGTTTTTATTTCAATTTAATTGGATTCCAAATAATTAATTTTATATAAATTTGTAAAGAATTTATTTTCATAAATTAATTAATACTACATGGAACAACACTTAAAATGGCTTGGTGACAATTATCATATTAAATAACAATATTTTATTTATACAAGAGGTTTCTTTCGAATATGGTGTTTCATGTAGGAGGTGATATTAAATAAAATATTTTTTTTGAAACACAATCATAAAATCCAATGATGTTTTAGAATAATAAATTAAACCCTATTTGGTCACCCAACCCATTCCTCTGAATAAATCATCCATGAAAAAAATAGGTAGAAGTCATATTTGTATTTTAGTGAGATTAATCAAATAAAAAATTGAATTTCATTATACAAAAATTTAAAAACAAAAAACGAATCATTTCACCCCCAAAAGAAACTATCCATTATCATTTGAATATCCGTAAATAATTTTTCCATCTGTATTCTAAATAAAAATCATTTAATCGAAATAAAAATCTTCGCATCCACAATGTGATCATCTTTATTTTCATTTGATGATTCTTGCACAGTATAATAAAAAATGTCCCCACATTGAAAACAAAAAACCAGGTGAAATAAAATTGAAACACCAATAAAAATGATAGTGTTACATCATATATAGAAAATATATAAATATAAATGTAGTAATCCATAATTTTTATACAAGTAACGACACCAATAAGAAATCTATTATTTCAACCACAAAAACATGAAATATATCAAATTACATATATCAGTTCATAACATTTATTTGAAAAATAAAAAATTTATATTACATTGTATTCATAGAACACAAAAGGTCACAAAATAATCTCCAAAAAACACTAAAACCAAAAAAATTGTGACCTACATAATTAGATGTTAAAGGCATAAGTAATAGTAAAAAAATATTTGCATTGATTCAAAATACATATAATACTAAAATAACTCATTCAAGGTGGAGTACTCTTAAATGAAAACAAAATTGGAGATCAAAAATATATGGGGAAGAAAAGGTGAACTTGAAGAATCATAAACAATGAAATCTTCTCGGAAAAAATAGAACAACCCCATAATATGAGTTTTGAAGAATCAAATATATTATGAAATCCAGTGAAATAAAAAAAACTTAAATCTTTCCACATTCCATCTTGGATAGGTACATATGACATACCAATCCTATCAATGATTTGTAGAAACAAATATAAATTTGATCCATCAAACTAAAAAGTTACATACATTTAAGTAATAATCCAAATAATGAAATAAAAAACCATGCCAACCATTCCATAAATATTAAAAATTAGCATCATATGAAATACAAAAAATTATATGGTCTCAAAGAATCAAAAAAAAATGGGGGATCAAGCTTAAGATTTATTTTCCTGGAATGTGTCTAAATTTAATATTGAGATATCATTGAATTACTCCACCATTTTTTGGAGTATTCTCTTTCTAATTTTATGGTACGACACTACATAAATCTCAACATCTTTTTATTTTTATTTAAAATTCATCTTTCTCAACAATTAATCTTCGTAGTTCTTATCACATGTCTTCTAGAAACATATATCCATCACCTAAAGAGAGATTATCATTGTGATAATAATTGTCTATTTTCAAAAAAACATCCCAAAAATGAAAACAATTAATCTCAACATTCACATGATGTGGAAGAATACCCTTTTTTTGTATCAAAGGAACCTCTATATATCTAGTAATTATTTTTCTTTTCTTGTTAGAGTAATATATATTTTTTAGTTTTCCATGTATTATGGGTGATGTTTCCACCTGAATCGGTCATTGGGGTTTTAAACATTCCATAAATATAAACATCAAATATGTATCCTTCATTAGACAATATTTCTCATAATAATCATGTAATGATTAAATATCAACATAATATAATCGCATGTCCTCAT
The DNA here is from genome assembly GCA_963277665.1 of Viscum album. Lineage (NCBI taxonomy): Eukaryota > Viridiplantae > Streptophyta > Magnoliopsida > Santalales > Viscaceae > Viscum > Viscum album. Next base: position 1,344,604,703 of record OY728119.1, on the reverse strand, counting down.
ATTTAATGGTTGAAACCATGATATATTTTTAATAATTAGATCTGTTTTGTTATGATTTTCCTTGTCCTCATTCATTGAATGAGCATTATGAATAACATTCACATGTATAGAGAATTCAATAAGATATTGATGATATTTAAAAAGTTTAACAAAATTATAATTAATATCATTATCAATAGAACTAATATCATATAAAATGGAAGAAAAAACCATTCGTTTTTCCTTTTTCATCCATGATTGATTTATGTCATGTACAGCGAAGTGATGGATTAAACCTATTTCCATATTCAATTTCATAATATCCATCATACGAAATTTAAAATAATATAATAGGGTGATGTAAAATTCTACGTCCTCTATGAATATTGTGTCCACATTTTAGATCCAAATGTGATGTGGAAGAGGGTGAGAGGTACCATTTAAAATACAATATTTAGTGATATAATATTAAGAGAGGAGTTGTGTTGTATTTCCCAATTTAAGGGGATTCCAAATTTAGCTGTAAATTGAAAAAATAGAATCATATTTAAAAAGTCTCAATAGAAGAACTAGTAACCATAATTAGAAAGGGGAGTGGGAGGATCAAAGTAAATGTTGAAATTTGGGGGTCTTTTCAATACATTTATAATTATCGTAGTAATCATTATATATTTAATAAGAAATATTGTTAATCAATAAACTAATGGACAATAAAAACAGAATACTAGGGAGTTCAGAAGAAATTGATATGATGTTGATCCCCTCGGATGAGGTTAAATCTCTCTAGTTTAAAGAAAATGCATATAGGGAAGTATGTGATTTTGGGGCTGTGGTCCTCAACTACCATAGAAGCAAGGTGATCTGGTATCCTATTTCTATCACACCATGTTTGGAGAACCCCAATGTTATTTATGAGGGTGTATTTTTATTTTCTGATGATGTAAGCGATCGACCAAGTAATGTATCCTTTTCTAGGAATAGAATAATGGATGATCATGGAATAAGTTTACACCAGAGTAAGAGTGATATTCTTATGGATGGAAAGATATATCCCCATGTGCATAGCTTTGGCCTCTATCTGTATAGAGATCCAATGTATATAGTATGTCGATAAGGAAAGTAGGATACACCCCCAATAGTCACAAAAAAACATTCTTCCTATCATGTCTCCTGAAATACATGATCCATCAAAATAAAATTTGAGACCAGAAATTGGAGTTTGTCACTATAACCAATGTCCATGTTTCCTAGTCATTGAGGGTTTCTACAGGGACAAACGTAGCTATAATTCTCCTAGAGAAGGTTAGTTTTTATATTTATATATGATACATACCATACCGAGGAGGAGGGACCTTTTTTGGGTGATGATGGATCTTCTTATTGAGCACACACCCTTAAACCAGACCATATTCCTGGAATTCTACCAAAAACGTCACCACATGAATAGAATAATAGAACTTACCATTTGTTATAGGACTGTTGCATTTGAACAGTGAAACCATATCTCTAGTAATGTGGCATCATAAATATGTGATGAGGATATACAAGAGAAATCAATTAAAAAGATCCACAAATCTAGAGCCCCGTCCCCCACCTTGTAAAAGAGATTCACATCTTCATTCTAGTGGACATTTCAATAGTGGAATTTGGAGATGGTATAGAAACTCAACTTTGTAACATATTCATTTGTGGTAAATTTGTGGTTATGTATTCACCATGTTAGAAAATTGAATATTGATTGAACTCTATTACACAAGACTCTTCTGTTCCAGCTATATTGATTCTCATGATCAAATGTTATCTTTAAAAACTACTTGGATGTAAATTTCCCAAAATTTGATGGGTTAAATAAATTTTTATCTTGATCATAATTAATATTAATTATATTGAAAAAATCATGTTTGTTCTAATTTATGACATCTTAGAAAAATAGAAGACACATGATGTCCACATTATAGGGTATCAGAGGTGTACAACACCCTGTGAAGCCAATTGTAGAACCCACCCTGATGTGCTTCCATAAAAGGATGTTGACATTCCCTATAATCTAACTAGTGTGAGGCCCAATGGTTTATATAAAGGGTAAGATATTATACTATAAAGGAGATGAATGATAATTAATATTATCTTCATCCCCATATCATTTATTAAACAAGATTTTAACCTAATGATTGGACTCTTCCACATTCCCCTAAACAATCCTTTCAGGCATGTAGTGACTAGTATATACTAGGTTCCTCATGATAATCCAACTGAAATGTATAATCCTCGCCAATAGTATTATTTTTCATATGTGAATATAAAATTCACATGTGATAAATTCACTACACGATAACATAATGTTATAAATCCAATCAATTTAAATTTCATTCTTAAAAAAACATTTTCAGGTTATATAATTTTTAAATTTTAATAAAATCAAAATTTATAAATCAGAATAAAGAATCAAAACCTATTACTTGAATATAGATATAAATACAACAACATTGTGATGATATTTATTTGGAATGATGTGAAGAGAAGCCATAGAATATCACTAAGAATTAGACTAATTATATCCAATAGAAAAAGTTATTGTGAAGGATCAAACTTCCATGCGATGGGATAATCATTATTTTCTCAATATAACAATCCCTGGAGGGTCCATCATCCCCTTTATATAAAATATATTGTTATTACATGGTTTGTTCATAATTAAAATTTATAATTTTTTAATTGATAAGAAAAATTATACAAACCACACCATTCCCAAGTCAATTTTAGAATTGCTTCAGCATGAGATTATTAGCTATTAACCTTTCCCCTATTATATAATCAAAGTGTCATAGTTGAGTATAATTTCCTTGAAAAAATATATTTACAGGAACAAAAAATTTATTTTATTTAATATCAGTATTATTAAATATTATATAGAATTTTTTATGAAATGGTGAACCCCCTCTTATAATATTGAACATATGTTTTTCATATATATTTTATTTTCACTATCACACTTTTTTGACATTTTACAGGTCCATGAAATAAGAAAATAAGAAATGAAAATGTGAGTAAAATATTCATTATAACATTGTTTATTCATTCAGTATAGCATTACAGTTGAATTTAAATTTTTAGAATATATATATTTATATATATAATGAAAATATATATATCCACACTTAATTTTTTTCTTTAAATTTTATTTATGATACTATAATTTTATATGATACCCATGACGACATTTTTTAACTTCACTATTAATAGTATTGATTGATTTGGATAGGGGGATTAATGAGTAGTGGGATGAACAATAAATTTCTTTAATAGAATCATGTAATTACTTCTTGATGAAATTAATATTCCATTTTTGATGATTTTAGATTCTAATGGTCATTTTTATTAGTTTTTAGTTATTATTAAATCCAGGAGTTATTTAATAAAATTTATGTTTCCCATTACCATGTTGATTTCGATGGAAATTTTTTAGATCCAATTTTTAGTATACTCATAAAGATAAATGTAATTCCCCGACCCTAGTTACCCAGAGCCGGTGCATTATTTTAATACATTGGCACAATTACAAGGAATCAAGTCCCGAAGGACCAATCAGTTTAGCAGTCTTGGAAAATAGATTACATACATTAACATTACATTAGAATTTGAAATATAAAACACAACATAGATAGTTCTTTGAGAATGCCATTTTTAATTTTAGCATAATCCTGTATATCAATCATAATACACTTCTTGGAATCCTATGAAAATAAAATATAAGAAAGGGGTGAGCTTAGATGCTCAGTAAGGGTAAATAATTTAGCAGAAGTTATAAACATTTAAGGTAACATGTGTAACAAAAACATATGCCATTTAAACATAAACCTGAAAATAAAATTGAAAAAATAAACGAAACATTACCATATAAACATGCACATTGTTATTCTACTAGTTAAATAAACACATGTAATAACTAATATCATAATGTGGGAATGTCTAATACTGGAAATCCTTACCACATAGTGAAGACCTCGTGCCAAGACTACAAATCAAATTTTTTCAAGGCCTTGTGACAAGACGCTAGTTTGTCTAATGAGACCTACTGATGCATCGAGGATCTATAGCGAGCTCCACCAGTCACTTATTAAGTCCATTGCATTCCTCATATGAAAAAGTTAAAACATAACATAATAATTCGTATTAAAACTAACATACAAAATGTAAATACATTAACTATAAACCATGAATGGTATTAAAAAAGGAAATCCACAGTCAAACATATCTTAACTCATTCAATATAATATGGAATATTTAATTATAATAAATCAACCTCAATAAAAAAAATCTAGTAAAGGATGCTGACATAGTTGAAACTGATGAGTAAAACTTTTTGAGAGAAATATCAATTTGTAAAAATCATTTAAAAGTAACACATTTATAAAGGAAGTAATTTAAAAGTGTTTTTTTAATCAAAGGGTCCCATAAAACCTTCAAACATTTAAAAATAATTATCATTTCAAAACATTCATTTCCATATAAATAAATCCTTAAAATCATTTTGAAAACATGGACAATAATTAAAAAGATTTAGACAGATAAATCTTTAAAACATTTAAAATTATGATTTTGATAAAGAGTACATTTCATAAATACATAAAATATTCATCTTGAAATCAGTTTTATGAAAAATGGACATCGATGATAAATATTTCCCAGAAAATACTTACACATAAACAATCTCGGATAATAATGAGAATGAAGAGTTAACCATTACCAATTTGGTAACTTACGAAACATTATCCACATGAAAGAAGTATCATACAATGAATACTTAAATACACATAAAGTAAAGTGAATTACACAACGAATACAATTATGGGAAATACCACCCAAGACAAAAGGTAATAGTTGTAATTTGGCTTGAATCTCATCGGAATAAGAAGTGAGATGAAAACCCCTTACCTTGCACTTTTCATTAGTCGAGGGTTTGTTTAAACACCTATATGTAGACCGTAGTATGTTATTAAATTATACCATAACCATATAAATATTTATTATATCATAAATTATTCATTTATTACTTTATACTACCCATTTAATAATAATTTCCATGTTAAATTAACATTTCAGGTAATAATCGACTTCTTTATCGTATGTGTTTTAACTTATTACTCTTGATTGTATCACATAGATCATGATATAAATACTTCCATAATATAAAGCATGATTTATTCATCATATATATTTAGAATATAAATATGTATAATAGACATATATATGGAATGGAAAACACCGTTTATGGAGACGGTAGTCCGTGCGTACGCATAAATGATGTTTCTATTTTCCTAATGTATTGAATAGAACTAAGTGAATAATATATATAAAAGTACATATATATATATATATCCAGTAGAATTATTATGTCATTTATTACAAACATATTATTAATATATATTTTTATAATCTTCGATGAATGGTGAATGTGGAAATGAATATCATCGCGTCGTGGAGAAGGTAAACTGTATGTACGGAAGAGCGAAAATATAATTTCCATAATGTTGTGGAATTTTGTGGTTTATTAATTTTACAGAGACATTATCATGTTATTTTAATTATTTATATACATATTACTCTTCATTATATCCATCCAAATAACATAGTGTTGAATAACAAATTACACCACGACGTGGAGACGGTAAGTCGTACGTACGCACGCATGGTGAAATTATGATTCATAATATGGATAGAATATTGAATATAGTTATAAAAAAATTATAATAACCTAACAGTATATAGAAGATACTATATTTATTATTTTATAATGTTAATAACAAATAAATAAGATGTGGATGAAGAAAAAAACTTGAAAGAGGGTTGCGAAATCATTACCTCTTCTTCGGGATTTTCATTTTCATTTGATCAAAAGGGATCCATAGGTCAGATTTGTGATCAAACTAAGGCCTCTAGGGTGATGTGAGGGAAGTTGGGAGGATATTTGGGATGGGTATGGCTGAGCCAAATGGAATTGGAGGAGTGATTTTGAGAGAAGGGGAAGTTCCATTTTTATATGAGGGGTGAGGGTCACTTTAGGAATAAATTAAAGTATTAATTTATTATACAATAATATTAGGTTAGTAATGGTTACAAATGAATTTATTTCAATAGTTAGGTGGTTACAGGTCTAACACCTTTCAACCAATAGCTTTTATACAAGTTTATGTTACCATTTTAACCCTATCATTTAGATTTTACTCATAGGTAAATAGTTTAACTTTTACCATTCATTCTTGTATTCTTCCTATATATGGTTAATAAAATTACTCTAAACTTCCAAGAGAACCTAAATTGGCTCATTAATGAGATATATAATATTATTTATGCCCTTTTTCGGAACCTTACATTTTTACGAATATTATATCAACCAATAATACAGTATTTGTTTTAAATATTAATTTATGTAAATTTTAACACTATTTGGTATTTTGTTTTTGTGAAAGTCATAACAACTTGATTACTTTGAAAAAGATACATTTAATCATCCTATCATGTCATAGTCACCATGAAAATTCTTCTATTTCATAAAAAATTGAAATTATATTTATTTTAATATTTATAATACGATTTATTTGATTCTTTCATTAATAATGTAATTACTACATCATCATTTTGTCAAAAATAAATTTCAATATATCATGTATAAAAATTATAAAAAAATACCATGATTTAGGAAATCATTTTATCTTTAAAAATAATATTTATAGTCGAATTTACCTTCTGTATAACCCTACATTAAAAATGACTTAGTTAATAAACATTGAATTTAACACTTTTAACTCCTCTTTAAATTAAACAATAACAAATGTCATAATATAATGCAAGTGGACCTAAAGGTTAATATTTTATTCATAAGGTTATTTTTGGTTGAATTAGACTTATCCAATAGAAGTAGGACATGTGTTACAGTAATAATAATATCATTTTTACCTTTAATTATCGTATTTACTTTTAACATTTGTAAATAAAAGGAAAATGTTACTATACACCAAAAATTATTTTTATCTTATTGAACCACATTTTATGGATTGATATTAACCCTATCTCTCAGATTTTTAAAATTCAACTCACAGAAGTGATAAACTTATGTTTTATGTGAATTTACAAATTCTCATGGATGTCAGTAAAAGACGGTGAAAAGTTCAATAAAAATTGTATATATCTAAAATTATTATAAGTCGACACTAAGGAATTAATTTGAAATTATATAGGTATTATGCTTAGATTTTGTCCTAAAATAAATTTAAATAAGTTAAATAATTATTTTAATTAAAAATTCGATTTTGAACTATAACTTAGTGTTTTTCACTATTAATCAAGAATTAAAAGTTTTCAGAAAAATAACAAAAATTTACCCTAAGATAATTTTGTCCTTATGAAATCAATAATAAAGTCTATTTTACAAAATTCAAAACATATAACTTGGATTTATTAATTTCAAATTAATTCCCGCTATCCAAACCAATAGGCATATTTTTAAGAAATAATAACTATATAATGTTTGACACTTGTTTATGTCCAATATGAAAGTGAAATTACATACAATGACCATAATTGAATTAAATAGTAATAATATAATGTATTGTTTACTTCCAAACCATTAAAATGTATAAATTAAAACTACAAATTATTTTGATTAAAAAAGGTGTTTTTAGATAAAATATAGAATTTTCACTATTCATCCAAATATGAAAGTTATCAAAAAAAACACCAAAACATTATTGAAACTGAATTCTTATGTCCCGATTCTAATGAAGATTATATTTTGCCAAATTTAAAATATAAATGTTTCATATATTGGATTTAAAAAATCTTTTCCATTAAAAGGCGGTAAAATTGCAATTTTTGAAAAATACTTCTTTTATATGAATTTTTTTTTGTTCTTAAATTATGTCTATGAAACTCATAATATGGATTCTAAAATTATAAGGATTATATAAAGGTCAAAAATCAGTTAATACTATTCATAATTTCGTTTGAACGGCTAGTTTTGTAAGTCATGATACGCTAAAACTCGGTGTTGTGTGAAGTGAAAGTTATTGAATTATTTTGAAGAAATAAAGTACTATGAAATCTTGGGGTGTTAAATTCTTCACTACATTAATAAATTTAGTCATCTCAATTTGAAATTATTTTAAGAATATAAAAAGTTGAAAATAGAAAATACCTTTGGGAAAACCCACATCAGAAATTAGGTTAATAAAATTTACTATTAATAAGAGGAAAAGGGAAATGAAATGGTCACCTCCAAATTATAATCTCGATTAGGAAAACATTGGTGGTAATTAGAGACATATAATTGGATGAAAAACATAAATATTTATAGGTAGTGATTGAGGCCATCAATCTCAAACAAGTTTAAAATTGTGTGATTTAAAATCATCAATCTATGATGATTTAAAATACCATCGGTTAAACAAAAAATATGGTATTAGGAAAACACTTTTTTGGTTTTAAGATGCCTTTACTAAATTATAAGAATTATTATCTTCATTGAATAAGAGAAGAAGAAAAATATATACCTGACATGTAGACTCCCATACTTTAACTAACATCTACCACAAACTCATATTTCACTCTAAAAGATAATAGAACTTAATAATAATATTCAATTTATCCTATTCATATAGAGATAAAATAAATGATTTCATAATTCTTCTACCATAATTATTTTTTAAAAAAGACTACATTGTGCAATCCAGGACATCACGTGGGTCAGTGGTAGGTGATACACCCTTGCTTCCCTTCGGTTGTGGGTTCAATTCTCATGGCCTTGCCAGACGTGACGGGTTGCCACCCGACCTCTGGGTTGTCTTTTTATGGAAATCCAAAAATAATCTCAAACTATAATTATACAAAATACTTCCTTCCAAACTCATAGTCCAAAATTTATAAGTAATTTAAACACAATGAAGATCCTTTTTTCCGTGAAATAACATGTAAACACCTTCATCATGTATTCTATTAAAACACTGCAATATCCTAAATTACCATAAAACCTTATTGACTACATTCATGATCCATTATTCCTTATAGAACACTGGATATAAACCTTCTACCCAAAAATGCTGTAAACTCCAATAATGATGGAATATACAAATCATTAGTCAGTTTCTAGGTAGTCAATAATATGCAATATAATTTTTCCAAATCAATGCTGTATTATTCCAAAATCACTACTTCAGTATCAGAACCATATAATGGTTTTTCTTACTCATAACCATATATTTTCCAAAAAATTTAACCTGTTATTGGGTCTCTTTTCTTGGTTCCACACATTCTCAAGTCCTTAATGGAAAAGTACTATAGTACAATCCTTATATACTCTATAATTATTATAACCAGTACATTGTTGATATAACACTCAAATGACAAAATTCTCTAATAACAACATAATAACTATAATCATTCCTCCTCATCTGTGGTAGTATCATAACATGATTATTATCCAATAGCATCATTTGGGTCATACTCTGATTATTTGGACATTAGTTCAGGTAGTGTCCCAACTTTTTGCAGATGAAGCATTGTACATTTGAAACCTTTTTCTTACAAATGAAGTCACAAACTTGGTGTCCTTTTTCTCCATACATATAACAAACTTCAATTAATGTCATGAATTTACCAAGGTGATTCATTCCACATTTATCACATATTGGAAAATCTTTCTTTCCCTTAATCCCTTTAGCCATCTTTTTTTCTACCATCCTTTTCTTCTCTGGATTCCCTTCAAAGCCATAGGATTCAGAGAATTCTTTACTGATATTTTAATACATGGTACTATTTCTTCATATGATGATAATACATGGGAGACTATTTTATTTATAAATATTGGCTTAATAACATGAATGATATGACCCTTCTTACTCTATGGATCATACAAATTGATGGAGTTCTCATTCCTTCAACTGGGCGCCATTTCTATACTAGATTAGTTTATGAATCGCAATACATAAATCCAAACTTCTAAAAAACCTAACGTAAATTGAACAGTCTATGGATATAATCCATAATCATAAAAAAATTTATTTGAGGAAGTATATACTCATAAACCCTTCATAATGGTTTGTAAAGATAATGAGAATTATTTTAAGCATATCCCCCAGGAGTGTCCTAACCAAGAGTGCAACAAGTCCCGTTGACGTGCACCAGTTCCCATCCGAGTCTAGCTCAAAGCAGTGTTTTTGGTTTTTACCCCTAGGTACATTTGTGCCAGAGCCACCTCTACCTGATCGTATCCAGTCATGGATGTATTTTCTTGGAAAACTCACAAAATCTCTACATTACCAAAATTATAGGAATTTCATCTATATTAATCCTTAAACTCTATCATAGGACAATGTGCTCTAATCAGAGTTTATCTAAATCTAGCTTCCAAGTTTATTGCGAAACTTCCTATGATACAAACTATATTGACCCGACCCCAGCTACCCAGAGCTGATGCATTATTTTAATACATTGGGACGATTACAAAGAATTAAGTCACGAAGGACTGATCGGTTTAACAGTCTTGGAAAATAGATTACATACATTAACATTACATTATAATTTGAAACATAAAACACAACATATATTGTTCTTTGAGAATGCCATTTTCCCTTTAGCTTAACCCTGCATATCAATCATAATACACTTCTTGGAATCCTGGGAAAATAAAACATAAGAAAGGGGTGATCTCAGATGCTCAGTAAGGATAAATAATTAAGCGAAAGCTATAAAAAATTAAGGTAATATGTGTAATAAAAACAAAATCCATTTAATCATAAACTTGAACATAATATGTTAAAAATAAATGAAACATTACCATATAAACATGCACATGTAAATTCTTCTTGTCGAATAATCACATGTAATAACTAATTTCACAATGAGGGAATGCCTAATACCGGACATCATTACCACATAGTCAAGGCCGCATGCCAAGACTAGAAATAATATTTTTTTCAAGACATTGTGCCATGACACTAGTTTGTCTCACGAGACCAACTGATTTATCGAGGAGCTATAGCAGGCTCCACCCATCACTTACTAAGTCCACGACATTCCTCATATGTAAAAATTGAAACATAACATAAACATTCGTATTAAAACTAGCATAGGAAATCTCAATACATTAACCATAAACCATGAATGGTATAAAAATAGAACATCCACAGTCAAACATATCTTAACTCATTCAATACAATATGGAATATTTTATTATAATAAATCAACCTCAATTAAAAATAATATCCAGTAAAGGATGCTGATATAGTTGAAAATGATGAGTAAATCATTTTGAGAGAAATATCATTTCTGTAAAAATTCTTTAAAAGTAACACATTATAAAGGAAATAATTTAAATTTTATTTTTGAATCAAATTTTCCCATACCAATTTGAAACATTTAAAAAGAATTATCATTTCAAAAAATTCATGTCCATATAAATATATCCTTAAAATCGTTTTAAAAACATGGACATTAATTAAAAATATTTAGAAAGATAAATATTTAAAACATTTAAAATTATGATTTTGATACAGAGTAACATTCATAAATCCTTAAAATATTCATATTGAAACCATTTTTATGAAAAATGGACATGGATGATTAATATTTCCCAGAAAATACTTACACATAACCAATCTCGGATAATAATGAGATTGAAGAATTAACACTTACCAATTTGGTAAGTTATGAAACATACACCCCATTAAAGAAGTATCATACAATGAATATGTAAATACACACAAATTAAATTTCATTACACAATTAAAACAATTATGGTAATTACATACCCAACACCAATTTTAATAGTGGTAATATGGGATGAATTTCACGGGAATAAAGAGTGAGATGAAAACACCTTACCTTGCACTTTCCTTTTGTCAAGGGTATGATTAACCTCTTTATGAAGACCATAGTATGTTATTAAATAATAAAAGAACCATATTAATATTTATGATATCATACATTATTCATTTATGACTTTATACTAACCATTTAATAATAATTTCCATGTTAAATTAACATTTTGGGTAATAATCGCTTTCTTTATCGTACGTGCTTTAACTTTTTACTCTTTATTGTATCACTTAGATCATGATTTAAACACGTCCAGAATTTAAAACATGATTTATATATCATATATATTTAGAATATAAATATATATAATATAAATATATATGAATTGGAAAACATCGTTTATGGAGATGGTAGTCCGTACGTACGCATTAATGTTATTTCCGTTTTCATAACGTATTGAACGGAAAAAAGTGAATTATATATATTGAAGTACACACACACAAATATATATATCTCCAGTATCATTATTATCTCATATATTACAAACATATTAGTAATATATATTATTATAATAGTCTATGGATTGTGAATGTAGAAATGAATTTCATCGCGTCGTGGAGACGGTAAACTGTACGTATGCATGAGCGACAATAAAATTTCCTTAATGGTGTGGAATTGGATGGTATATTAATTTTATAGAGACATTATCATGTTATTTTAATTATTTATATACATATTACTCATCATTATATCCATCCAAATAACATAGTGTTGAATAACATATTACACCATAGCGTGGAAATGGTAAGCCATACATACGCATGCATGGTGAAATTATCATTCCTAAGATTGATAGAATAATGAATATAGTTGTGAAATATTTATAATAACATAACAGTATATAGAAGAAACTAGAGTTATAATTTTATAATGGAAATAACAAATAAATAAGAAGTTTAAGAAGAAAGGAATTTGAAAGAGGGTGGTGAAATCATTACATCTTCTTCGGGTTCTTCCTTTTGATTTGATAAAAATGGATATTTAGGTTGGCTTATAATCAAACTAAGGCCTATAGGTTTATGTGAGGGAAGTTTTGAGGATTTTTGGGCAGTTGTTGGCCGAGCCAAATGGCTTTGGAGGTGTGATTCTGAGAGAGGGGAGTGCCCTTTATTAAGAGGGGTGAGGGTCACTTTTGGAAAAGACTAAAGTATTAATTTATTATACAATCATATTCGGTTAATAATGGTTAAAAATTAATTTAAATCAATCCTTAGGTGGTTATGGGTCGAAATACTCTCAACCAATTGGTTTTAGACAAGTTTAGGTTACAATTCTAAACTTATCATTTCGATTTAACTCAGAGTTAAATAATTTAACTTTTACCGTGTCTTCATGTATTCTTACTATATATGGTTAATAAACATACTCTAAACTTCCAAGAAACCCTAAAGTGGCTCATTAATGACATATTTTAATATTATTTAATCCCATTGGCCGAAATTTACATTTTTGGAATATTATATCAACCAATAATATAATATTTGTTTTAAATATTAATTTATGTAAATTTACACACTATTTGGTGTTTTGTTTTTGTGAAAGTCATAACAACTTGATTACTTAGACCAAGATACATTTAATCATCCCTACCATGTCATATTCACCAAAAGAATTCGTGGATGTCATAAAAACTTTGAAATTATATTTATTTTAATATTTACTATACGATTTTTTGTTCATTCATTAATAAGATAATTACTACATCATCATTATGTCATAAATAAATTTCATTATTTAATGTCTAAAAATTATAAATAAAATACCATGATATAAGAAATCATTCTATTTTCGAATTAATATTTTTAGTCGAATTTATCTTATGTATAACCCTATATTAAAAATGGATTAGTTAGAAAACATTGAATTTAACACTTTTAACTCCTCTTAAATTAACTAATAATAAATGTCCTAATCTAATCCAAGTGAACATAAAGGGTCATATTTTAAATATAAGGTTTTTTTTTCTAATTAATCTTATACAATAGAATTAGTACATGTGTTAGGGTAATAGTAATATCATTTTTACACTTAATTTCCCTATTTAATTTAAACGTTGGTAAATAAAAGTAAAAGGTTACTATTCACCAAAAATTATTTTTATCATATTGAACCAAACTTTACTCATTGGTACTAACCGTGTCCTTAGGATTTTTGAAATTCAACTCACAGAAGTGGTAAAATTATGTTTTATGTGAATTTACAAATTCTCCTAGAAGGTAGGTAAAAAACGGTGAAAAGTTCAATAAAATTTTCATATATCTAAAATAATAATAAACTGACTCTAATAAATTACATTGAATTTATAAAGGTATTATGTTTCTATTTTTACCTAAAACAAAATTTAAATAAAATAAATAATTATTTAAAAAAAATTCGGTTTTAAACTATAAATCGGTGTTTTTTACTATTCATCAAAAATTAAATGTTTTCACAAAAATACACAAAATTTACCCGAAGCTAATTTTGATATTCCAAATTAAATAAAAAAACTATTTTACAAAAATAAAAACATATAAGTTTCATTTGTTAATTTAAAATTAATTCTCATTGTTAGAAATAAAAGGCATATTTTTAAGAAATAATAACTATCAAATGTTTGACACTTGTTTATGTCAAATTTCAATGTGAAATTACTTGCAATGACCATCATTGGATTAAATGGTAATAATATAATCTATTTATACTTCCAAACCATTAAAATTTATAAATTAACAATATAAATTATTTTGATTAATAAAGTTGTTTTCAGTTAAAATATAGTATTTTTCACTATTCACCCAAATATGAATGTTATCAGAAAATCACAAAAAAAAATTTGAAACTGAATTCTTATGTCCTGATTCTAAATAAGAAGTTTATTATGTCAAATTGAATATATTAAAGTATCAAATATTGGATTTAAAAAGGATTCACTATAAAAAGGTGGTGAAATTTCAATTTTTGAAAAAAACTTCTTTTATATGAAAAAATGTATTGGTTCTTACATTATGTATATGAAACTAATAATATGGATTCTAAAATTATAAGGATTATATAAAGATAAAAATTCAGTTAATACTATTCATAACCGCTTTTGAACGACTAGTTTGGTAAGTCTTGATGCGCTAATACTCGGTGTTGCGTGTAGTGCAAGTTATTGAATTACTTTGAAGAAATAATGTACTATGAAATCTTGGGGTGTTACATTCTTCCCTCTTTCAATAAATTTCATCCTCGCAAATTTAATTTTTTTTTAAAATAAATGTTTGAAAATAGAAAATAACTTTGGGAAAACCAACATCAGAAATTAGGTTAATAAAATTTAGTCTTAATAAGAGGAAAATAGAAATTAAATGGTCACCACCAAATTATGATCTCGATTAGGAGAACATATTTCGAAATTAGAGACATATAATTGGAGGGAAAACGTAAATATTTATAAGTAGTGATTGAGGTCATCAACCAAAAACAAGTTTAAAATTATGGGCCTTAAATTCCTCAATCTATGATGGTTTAAAATACCATCGGTTCAACAAAACCTATGGCATTAGGATAACACATTTCTTGTTTTAAGATCCCTTTATTAAAGTATAATAATTACTTTCTTCATAGAATAGGATAAGAAGAAAAATATATACTTGACAAGTAGAGTCCCATCTTTTATGTAATTTCTACCACAAACTCATATTTCACTCTAAAAGATAATATAACTTAAAAATATTATTCTATTTATCCTAATCGTATAGGGATCAAAAAATGAATTTATAATTCATCTACTTGTTTTTTTAAAAAAAATACTACATTATTCATTCCAGGACATCAAGTGGGGCAGTGGTAGGTGATACACCCTTGTTGCCCTTCGTTTGCGGGTTCAAGTCTTGCGGCTTTGCCACACGCGATGGGTTACCGCCCGACCTCCGGGTTTTCCGTTTTTGGCAATCCAAATATAATCTCAAACTAGAATTATCCAAAATACTTCTGTCCAAACTCGTAGTCCAATATTTATAAGGAATTTAAACACAATGAAGATCCTTTTTGTTGCGTAATAACATGTGAACACCGTCATCATGTATTCTTTTAAAACACTACAACATCTCGAATTACTATAAAACCATATTGATTACATTCATGATCCTTTGTTCCTTATAGAATATTTGATATACTCCATCTATCCAAAAATGTTGTAAACTCCAACAATGATGGAATATACAAATCATTAATCTGTTTCTAGGTAGTCAAGAATGTCCAATATAATTTATCCAAATCAATCATGTATTATTTCAAAATCACTACCTCGGTATCAGAACTATATTATGGTTTATCTTTCTCTTAATAACATATTTTCGAAAAAATTTAACCTACTATTGGGACACTTTTCTTCATTCCACACAATCTCAAGTCCTTAAGGAAATCGTACTGTAGTACAATCCTTATATACTCCATAATTATTATAACTCGTACATTGTTGATACAACACTCTAATTACACAATTCTCTAATAACAACATAAGAACTCTAATCATTCCTCCTTATCTATGGTAGTATCATAACACGATTACTATTCAATAGCATCATTTGGGAAATACTCTGATAATTTGGACATTGGTCCGCGTAGTGTCCCAACTCCTTGTAAGTGAATCATTGTACATTTGAAACCTTTTTCTTACCTTTGCAGTCACGTACTTGGTGTCCTTTTTATCCATACTTATAACAAACTCGCATTCCCTTCAATAATTTACTAAGGTGATTCATTCCACATTTATCCCATATTGGAAAATCCTTATTTCCATTATTCACTTTATCCATCTTTCTTTCTACCATCCTTTTCTTCTCTGGCTTCCATTCAAAAGAATAGGATTCAAATAATTTTATATTGATCTTTTTAACACTTGATACTATTTATTCATATGATGATAATACGTGCGAGACTATTTTATTTCTAAATGTTGGCTTAATACCATGAATGATATGTCCTTTCTTACTCTTTGGATCATATATATTGATGGAGTTCTCATTCCTTCTACTGGGCGCCATTTCTATACCAGATTAGTTTATGGAATCGCAATACATAAACACAAACTTGTAAAATACCTAACGTAAATTGAACAGTTTAAGGATATAATACCTATTCATAAAAATGTTTTCTTTGAGGAAGTATATACTCATAAACCATTCATAATGGAATGTAAAGAAAATGAGAATTATCTTAAGCATATCCCCCAGGAGTGTCGTAACCAAGAGTGTAGCAAGGCCCGTTGTTGTGCACTCGTTCTCATTCGAGTCTAGTCCAAATTGGTGTTTTTAGGTTTTACCCCTAAGTACATCTGTGCCATAGCCACCTCTACCTGCTCGTATCTAGTCATGGATGTATTTGCGTAGAAAACTCACAAAATCTATACATTAACAAAATTCTAGGAATTTCTTCTAAACTAATCCTCAAAGTCTATCTTAGGTCTATGTGATCTAATCAGAGTTTATCTAAATCTAGCTTCCAAGGTTGTTTCTAAACTTCCTATGATACCAATTGTAATGCCCTGACCCTAGTTATCTAGATTCAGTGCATTATTTTAATACTTTGGAATGATTACATGGAATCAAGTCCCGAAGGATCGATCAGTTTTGTGGTCTTGGAAAATAGATTACATACATTAACTTTACATAAAAATTTGAAACATAAAACACAACATAGATATTTCTTTGAGAATTCCATTTTTCACTTTATCTTCACCATGCATATCAATCATAATACACATCTTACAATCCTGGGAATATAAAACATAATAAAGGGGTGAGCACAGATGCTTAGTAAGGGTAAATAATTTAGCGGAAGGTATAAACATTTAAGGTAAGATGTGTAATAAAAAAACAGTCTTTTAAACCCAAACGCAAACATAATATGGTAAAAATAAATTAAACATTACCATATAAACATGCAGGTGATATTATACTAGTCGAATAATCACATGTAATAAATAATTTCACAATGAGGTAATTCCTAATACCGAACATCATTACCACATAGTCAAGGCCTCGTTCCAAGACTACAAATAATATATTTGTTAAGGCATTGTGCCAAGGAACTAGTTTGTCTCATGAGACCTACCGATGCATCGAGGAGCTATAGCGGGCTCCACACATCACTTAATAAGTCCACTGTATTTGTCATATGAAAAAGTTGAAACATAACATAAACATTTGTATTAAAACTAGAATATGAAATGTCAATACATTAACCATAAATGATGAATGGTATAAAAATAGAACATCCACAGTCAAACATATCTAAACTCATTCAATACAATATCGAATATTGTATTATAATAAATCAACCTCAATCAAAAATAATATCCAATAAAGGATGATGATATAGTTGAA
The DNA here is from genome assembly GCA_963277665.1 of Viscum album. Classification (NCBI taxonomy): domain Eukaryota; kingdom Viridiplantae; phylum Streptophyta; class Magnoliopsida; order Santalales; family Viscaceae; genus Viscum; species Viscum album. Next base: position 1,344,586,500 of record OY728119.1, on the reverse strand, counting down.
AATGATGAGGAAAACATTTTGAGAGAAATATAAATTTTTTAAAAATCATTTAAAAGTCACCCATTTATGTTGTTCAATCGAAAACACAGCCCTACCTCGGAGATTTTTTGACACCGATGAGGAGGAATGGATGAACGTTGGATTGTCGTCATTGAAGAAGTCCCACGTTAAAGGTGGCACATTCTTCGTTAGAGAATATGGCACATTCTTCATTAGAGAAGATGACCCTTTCTTCATTGGAGATGTTGCCACGTTCTTTGTTGGGAGAGAATGATCCTCCAAAGTTGACTATTTTACCAACGATTTCCCCCAACAAAAACATGTGAGAAGCCAACACAAATATTAAGTTTATCAATTTAATTTTTTGGCACAAATTGAGTTGGAATAATTAATTGCCTCAATTAAATATGTTGAATCAATTAATGTAGAGTCGAGATATCCCCCCCCCCATTAAGTGGGGTTTATGTGGTCCCCACCACCAAAGATTTAAATTGGGGGTATTTTTAGACCGAGTGGTCCCCACCACCGTGCATTAAAAAAGAGATTATAAAATTAAAATAAATGTTTATTTTGTTTGTATTTCCACAAAAATGAACAAAAACTATATTTCACCCTCGACCTATTGCGGTCGAGGTGAAGGTCTCCTTAATAGAATACTGGTGTTGTGAGTTCAACGGTGCCCTCAAATTTTAATTTCGAGAACCAGTTCAAATGAAAAAAAAACCACTCGTCTGTTTACTGAATGTACCTTAAAAAAGTTCAAAATTTCATTCTGGGAACACCGTCACTCGGAATCATTCACCGTCAATTTTCGCAGACTCGTTAAATTCCCATATAATTAAAAAAATAACATGAATTTTCAGGGTTTCGTACATTCTCCACACTTCAGGGAATTGTGTCCCCAAAATCCACATCAAAAAAACTAGGAAAACAATTGGGGGTACTGAGCACCAATATGAGCATCCCACTCCTATGTACTCTCCTGGAGGTTCTCGTGCTGCCACCAAACACGCATTAGAGGAATCTACCACCCACGAATGTCCCGCTGCTTTCGATCCATAATCTCTACTGATACTTCTGTAAAGGTCGCCCCATCGTCGTTGTCCAGCTCGCTGTGGTTGATGATGTTGGAAGGGTAATGCACGTATCTCCTCAGCTGGGATACGTGGATGATTTTGTGCACTTGGTGCAACTGATGGGGATGTGCTACGAGGTAAGCCACCTCGCCAGCTCTGCTGATGACCTGAAAGGGTCCGATGAACCTCATAGACAACTTTCCACCCTATCTAATCCTATTCAAACATCTTCGGGGTGAGACTCATAGGAAGAAGTGGTCACCATCCTCGGATGATAAAGGTTTTTGTCTCTTGGAAGCATAAGACTTATGCCTACTCTGTGCAGTCTTCATCCAGTCCTGGATGATCTGAACATTCTCTGTGGTAGCCCATACCATCTCTAGTCCCACTAGTGAAGCCTCCCCTAGGTTAATACAACACAAAGGCGATCTGCATGGTCGGCTATACAATGCATAAAAATCATTCATCCTAATGGTGGAGTGATAGCTGTTGTTGTATGTAAACTCTACTAAGGGAAATTGATCCTCACAGCTGTGACTAAAGTCGAGGAAGCAAGCACTCATCCTATCCTCAAGGTTCTGAATTGTCTGCTCACTCTGGCGATCCACTTGAGGATGGAAGGCAGTGCTCAAATGATGTTGTGTCCCGAAAGCCTCTTACAACCCCTTCTATAGCTGGGAAGTGAAATGTGGATCACTATCAGAGAAAATAGTCAAGGGTAGTCCATGTAGCTGCAAAATATAATGTACATAGAGGATTCCCAAGATCTCTATTGAACCCTCCTCTCTGATTGGTAAGAAGTAGGCCGACTTGGTGTGTCAGTCGACGATCACCCAGATAGAATCATTACACATGGATGTATGTGGAACTCCTTTCATTAAGTCCATGGATATCCTATCCAAATTCCACTCTATGAACTCTAAATGGTGATCTAAACCTAATGGTACCTGATGATCTACCTTCATTTGCTGACAAATGAGGTACCGAGAGACAAACTCTGCAACTTCTTTCTTCATTCCAGGCCACCAGTTTTGTCGTCAGAGGTCCTGGTACATCATCGCCACTTCTGGGTGTACCACTATAGGGGATATGTGGAACTCTCTCAACACTTCCTCTTGAAGTGACACGGATACCATGGTACGTCCTCTGATAAAGATGACATGCTCCCTGCCTTCAGAAAATCTATTAGGTGCATGTCCTATGGATATCGGAGCACATCGGGCCTCACAATCAGTGTCACTATGCTACACCTACATGAATTTCTAAAGAAGTGGGGGAGTGACTGTAAGAGGCTGAACAAAATGTACTCTATCATGATCCATGATGGATACCTTCAAAGAAGCCAGATGCTCTTTCACATCACATAACATCCATATACCATATCTATTGCTGATTTCATCTTCTACAACATTCCCCTTCCTAGAAGTATAGACTATCTCAATGTCATAGTAATAGAGAAACTCAAGCCAACGTCAGTGTCTCGTGTTGGGTCCTTTTGAGAGAAGATATACCTGATACACTTGTGATCCAAGTAGAATATAAAACATTAACCCATTAAGTAATGTCGTCACATATTCAAGACGGAGACCACTGTTCCTAACTCCAGGTCATGGGTAGCGTAGTTTTTCTAATGTTGTTTTAGCTTTCAATAAAAATATGTGATCTCTACTATCTCTTGTATCAGGACACATCTGAGTTCTGTTCCTGGTGCGTCGTAGTAAACTAATTGCCCAACGCCCTCCTCCGGTAGTCTCAATATGGGGGTACTAGTCAGCCTCTGGCTCAACTCCTAAAAACCTCGTTTGCATCTCTCCGACCACACGACTGGTTTTCCCTTCTTCATCAACCCAGAAAAGGGTGACTCTACCCTAGAGAAGTCTCATCCAAAACTCCGGTCATACCCAGCCAAAGCTGAAGTCCCTCTCCCTACGGGGAGGTAATCCTGGAAACATCTTTCGAAATGATGTCCCCATGCTCTGCCACTCTTGTTTATAACTGAAAACTCAAAACTCATGTTCCCACAAGGGTAGGTCTGGTAGAATCATGAGTTATATGATGTGTCCTCCTATAAATGAGTCCATCCTGTGGTACCCGAGTTTCATTTTATCTGAACAAGGAAAACACCATTCCAACATTGTAGAGAAACCACAATTTTTTTCTAATACAATCAATTTGAGTACGAACTGTACATATCCAGTCCATACACAAACTAACGTCGTATGTTCTCGACACATCCCCCATGGATTCCAACCAAAACTATCGCCTCAAGGGTCAGATCACATAGTTAGTGTAAGTGTGATTATCATCTTTCCTCACAATGGTATCTCTAGACCTGAGGATCGAGTAAATGGTTTAACCAGAAATTATATTCCTTGGACATGATTATTAGATATAATGAATGAATGGTACCAATTTCTAGTCATGGGATATAAATCATTACTCAATGTGTATTAAAAAACATATACCTCTCACCTATCAGGTTTTATAACACAATAATTGTCTCTGGTTATAAATAAAATACCATCTCTTTTTATAACATAACCATTATCCAATAATAATGAAAATTTATATGTTTTCCAAAAGATAATAAAATAATAACCAATTCATAACCCATCAAATTAAATTGGTTTCATACACATTTCATCATATAATAACTTGTAAAGATTAAAATTTTTCATAATCATTAAATCATTTTATCATATTATAACCCATAGAAGAAGAAGAGACATTCATAAGAATTTTATCATGTTATAAATTTTTTTATAGAAGTTATTTTAATAAAACCATTATAATGAAGAATGATTTAGAGAAATAATAAGAATGATATCATGGGTTTGTATCCCAATAAAATCATATTTATATAAATCTATATCATTAATGATATAGATTTTTTTTGAAAAATTATGTTGAAAATTTCTTGAAGAAAATATAGTTTATTTGATAGGTAATTTTTAAAACTAAAATCTAAAAAAATATTTTTGAAGTATGGTTAATTTAAAATAACCTTTAAAAGATATGTTGTATGATATTTTTGAAAAATATTTCAGGATGGTATGAATTATTTTATGTCCTTTCTATTAGAATCAAATATCTCTACAACATTTTTTTCAAAAAATCCCAATGCCCATTTTTTAAAACAACATGATTATTCATTTAAATATTTTAAAAAACTTAATCATCGGTAAAAATAAATTTAAAATTTTACTATAAATAATTGTAAATACTATTTTGATATAATTTTTCAAAAAAATGGTGTTGGGAAAAAGTGTTTTGATCACAATGATTAGTTTTCATAAAAATTTATTTTTGAAATCTTGATAAAAAAAAGAGAGGAAAATGAAGGAATAAAGTTACTATATATAATTAACTAAAGTATATAAGAACATCGTGTGATTATCAAGATATTGAACATAATATTTCATTATTGAGTAGAAAATTATAATCAATCCTCAAAACTGGTGAGATTTTAACAAAACAATGTTAACATTTTTGTAACAATTAATCAAAATCCCCATGTAAAATTACATTCAATAGAATATATAATGTCATGCAAATTTGTATATTAATTATATAATGCTTTTATATAGAATAGTTTACACCACATTAAATAATCCAGGTGCATAACATAACATATATCCCAATGAAGTAAGCTAGAGTCAAAAATACAATACTAATTTAGTAACATTTGAGTCATTAACCCAAAGAAATAATAACATATATATAAACATTAATTATTATTATTAAATTAGGTATATTCCAGATATATCATGTCATTGGATAGTATATAATTAGGACAATAGAAACATGTGGTGAATATGGCCTATGTGTCTCAAAAATAAAATTGAAAAAATAAATCTATAACCATAGGTCTCGACTTCTTTTGTGAATGTCAAAATCTCATGAATAATTAATTTAATTTTATTATAAATATATTTCATGAAATATTTAATCATGTCATTCCAAATATTATTTATTAATACCTTTGTGTTACACATGTATTTACTATTCGATGATAATGTAACATTTTAGGTAAACACCGCTTTTTTCATATATATTTTTATTTGTATTTTTGTTCCTCTTATATGGATCTTGGTTCCAACATATATAGAATTATTACCATGGATTAATTATCATAGTTATATATCCATCATAATTTTATTACAAATAGTTAATTATGGTTTTGATAAATGAAGTATGTTATGATTAATGAGGAAGTACATTGTATGTACACATGAGTAATCTCAGCATTTTTTTCAATGATCATTATCGAATGGAAGTAAGTGATATGTTACCTATCCATAATGATACTAATATCAGGCTTAAAATATTATTTATTTATTCGTACTTATGCATTTCTTCCCTATGGCATGATGGTGAATATTGAGTCACATTGCTTCATGAAGGTGGTTGCCAACACGTACAAAAATTATGTTGTAATCTTCTAGTGAGTGAAAACGAATGAATGAAATAATATAATATATTTTAATGCTGATAAATATTTAAATGAAATGATAATTACATTAGGGTTTTAAAATATTTTCATTAAAATTATCCTCATTATCTTTCATAGTAAATGTTATTGAAAATGAACCACATCCCATTGTGTGGGGGTTGATCGCCGTATACACCAGCGACGATATCATATCCCATATAAAATTCATGTAAAAATGTATATTTTATATAATGATTTTATTGGAAGACTATGTTCAAAATAATATTTATATATATATATTGTATATCCATCATAATAAATTACCATGAGGGTCGATAACCGAAAAACAAATAACATCAGTTTGCGAGGTGTTACTCTACCGTACTGACAAATAACAATTTTGTAACCCATTTGATTAATGTGGGTATGGTTATTTCTAATAATATAAAACATAAAACAAATAAATATATAGAATAAAATATTTTTATTATATAATAATGGTATTTAATCATTTAGGTATGTGGTGGGAGAAAGAAACAAAAATACACATTGATAAACATTAAATTTCCATCATGTAACCTCCTATGCTTATCAATATTAGAATTCATAAATTGGATATCATCTACAAATACGTTTTATTGGATGATATTATGGAATTTGGAAAAACAATTTGACTTTTATTGGTAGATATAATTGAATTTAGATGGGTGAAGATGTTATGGGAGTGAGTGCCCTTGTAAAGATGAGGGGGAGTGCTATTTTTTAAATAAAACAATTTATTCAAAAATGGGAGATCACTCTCAACTAACATCACTAATAAATTGATAAATAATTAAAATATGGTATGATATGTAAGAAGCAAAACAATATAAAAAAATTAAATTTTTTAAACATTTATTTCCATAGCCTTTTTTGTTTTACTGAATTTTACATTTTTAATTATCTGGATAGAAACTTTTTTTTAAACATTTATAATAAAAATTTAAATAATAAAATAAAATAAGAATTATCAAATAATATATATCTTTTTATTATATAAAAGTGAAAACCTCAAATAAAAATTCCATGTGTTGAAATATAATTTGACAACAATCTCGTATAATGAAAAAACCAATGTTTTTACCTTACTCACTGTAATAAAATTTTTACTAATTTAACGAATAATTTTGGAAAAAAATAATATGAAAATATTATATAATGTAGATTATTTTTATTCTATGTATTTAATACATTTTAATTAATTTAATTCATATAATAAAAAAATGTAATTTAAAATTAATCATTCATGTGTGATTAAACAATTGTTTTTCAAAAATAAATTTGTTTATTGTTTTCAAATAATATATATCCAATAATATATAATATGAATTTAAATTAAAAAAATAAAATAATATATATGTATATATATAATTAAACTAAATTTTCCAAAAAAATAAAAAAATATCATTATAAGTAATTTAAATGAAATTGTAGTTTTCAAATAAAATTCATTATTCTTTATATATCATAAAATAAATAACTTTCTCATAAAATTCACAAAAATTAATCCTATTATAATTTCTAATTTATGAATTAAATAAATAATTTTATTTTCAAACATAAATTTCCAAACTGTTTATAAAAAATTAAAATAAGTGTCGAAAGCGATACAAAACTATATTCTTGAAAGATAATGTTTTGCAGTATAAAATTGGATTTTTTATCATATATTATCTAGAAAACACATTAGATGAATGATAAAAATATCACTGAATATATAATATAAAAATTTCAATAAAAAAATTCATCAAATGTTTTTTAAATAATTAATTATTTTGATACATATTTGTTTTCATAAAATTAATTTCTTCCAAAAAAGATGTATTTTATATTAATTTTATTTCCATGTATACTTTATTTTCATCAATGAGATAGTTATATAAACATATGTAAACCAATTATTTTAACTAGTTTTATATTTATATTCATACACACTATTTTTATTTATTAGTTAAAAATTCCAAATAAATTAATAATATTTAATAGTAAGACTTGTTTCATTTAATATCAATACAACATATAGCGTAATATTGGATCAGTGTTTAATTTAATTAATGAAAAAATAATTGTTTTGCGTATGGAAATATAAAATGCTTGTTGAGTTTAATGTAAATATCAATGGTATTTAATTTAATATAAAAAATTATAAAAAAATATCGTGGGGTTAAATTATAAACTCCGTGAAATGAATTCCACCCTCAAAATACATTTCGATCATTAAATGACGGAAATTTTAAAATACCATTATAAAATATAACATATTAAAATTGAATTTTAAAACACCCATTAAAAATAGAATTTCATAAATTTAAGGGTTACATATTTTAACTCAGAACTATGTTTCCACACCAATGAACACAAGTTGGAAGATATGATTTGGACTTGAAGAAATCATTAATAACTATAGTGAGTGATAAATATCATTAATGATATGTAAGTGAGTGACCACAATAAGGATAAACATTGCAACACCATTAAATAAAAAATCCTGAAAATGTCATTGATATCAACAAAATGTCTTATAATCTGATAGAAACTTATTTTGGTATCTGTTTCCAATAGTAGAAGAATTTTTATAAGAATGTATGAATAATTGATTTTATTTCATTTTATAAGAACAATATAACCCATTGGTTATACCTTTAATAATTTCCAATTTATCTGTTTCTGTATAAAATAAAGGGGAATTTGTTTTTCCTATGGAACTAATAGATTATAAAACCCGTCAATATATTCATAAGTAATTTTATCAATATATAACTAACATCTACAAAGACCAATAATTTTCCTAGGCCTATATTCTTTTTAGAATCTATTGTTAAGGGTGGTATGTGAGGCAATTGTGGATCATTTCCTGAGATTACATAATTTCTAGTTTTCACATTTGCATTTTAGTATTTCTACATATCAGTGTATTGGAATGATAGTATGTTGGTGTTTCAGTGTGATAGTGAGTTAGGGATGTTGGCATCAGCGAGTCATGGGTGTCAGTAACAGTGAGTCATGAGTGTCAGCTTCTGTGTATTGAGGGTATTATAGTCGGAATGTCGTGGTGTTTGTAGGTCATGTTGACAGTTGGTCATGGATTTTGTAGTTCCTTATGTTAGTAGATCATCTTATTTTGGTCAGGTCAGTAGATTACCCATCCGTGGCTCAGAATCAGTGACTCTTCCATCAGTGAGTCATTTACAGTTTTTTCCAATCTTTCTAGTTTCTCTCTTATTACATGTTTACCTCAATAGAATGGTAGCTTATCAACTCACAGTTGTCCATTGGTCTATCTCCACTGTGTCAATGTGGAATTATTAAATCTCAATTGATTCCATCATGTGAATCCACAAATTCGGGTCATCAAACCACGACATGGCTTTCATTTATATCGAAAGGGTATCCTTAATTTTATGATCTAGAATCATCGTAATCCGGGATTTTCTCTTTATATTTCATTTTCTATTCTCTTGGTGCACCTAAAGACTTTCTCCTGATATATGTTGTTTTCCCGTATTGAATCCCTTCCCTCTCCACCTTTATGGAGTTATTCCTTACGTGCCACACCATCCCTTATTCATGGTTCAAGAAGGAACATTGATCCATTGACAACTAGTAGACATATGTTTGCACCTATTTAAATTTTCATCATATTGGGTGAGTATGTTAATGATTTCTAGTAAGGAGAGTCTGGATACTATTCTTGAAATGGTAAGTGAAAGAGGATTTATCTAGATAAATATATAAAACTCGAAAAAAATAATGGACTGGGTTTTGTTTTTCGTTGGTTTTCATGTTTTATTTTTCTATATTTGATTCTTTTATAACTGTTGTGGCTATATGCCTTCTAAAAATCGTGGTTGTTGGTGGTATCATCTTGTGAACTGGTGGTGTTTTCTTTCATTGTGATGGTTTGATGTACAGATACAATATGATTTCTATTTAATCATGTTACCTCATTTAAATAATTGGATTCCCAAGGATCAAACATGTTATATGATCACCCTGGTAATATTAAATTGTAAATTAAAGAACACATGTCTGTTAAATTTGAATACAAATGGTTTGATGGTTGAGGTTATGTGTTTTGTGTTCTCTTCTAGGTTCATGGGGAATGGGAGTTGGGGTGGTACATGGGGGTTGTGTTGGTGTCTTATTATATGAGACAAGTTTATTGTGGAATAGATGGACGTGTAGGTAGTAGAACTACCGTTTTTTGTGACTGTGGGTTGACACTGGGAAGTGAGACTATGGGATAGTTTGAACCTATTATGAAGTGGGACTTTATCTGGGATTTTTTTGGGAAATGGGGTTACAAGGATGGGTTGTTATAGAAATAATGGGCAATATCACATTGAAATATTATAGTTGGAAGTAGATTAACAGGTGCACACTGAGACTAAAAGTCTGGTTTTCTACTTCTATGTATCGGGATTATAGTTTCGTATTGTTAATTTCTTGGTATGATGATAGTTTTTAGTTTTCTATTGGTTTTGGAATAATTTAATGTTAATAACATTAAAAAATTAATGGAAATTGAACAAAATGGGGTTTTGGTTTATTTATGGAAATGTTTTTGTATGGTCTGGATTTAGGGGTGGAAACAAAGATGGTTGGGGTGTGTTGGTTGTTGTTTGAAAAACTCGTACATTGGGTTGAGTGTTTGATTACCTATATATATATATATTAATGTTTCTTGTGATATCTATTTAAATCCCACCCTTGTTGTTAACCATATTCCAAACACCCCCGTCGCATGGGGGAGGGTGGCTTTCCCAACATCACAGTGGGAGGACTGGTGGCTGGTTTATGACTTTCTTCCTCCCACCCTCGTCTAGGATCTGGTAGGTCTTTGCATCCCGTGGTAGGCTATTATTTCGTTAGTCTTACCATAGTTTTATAATATTTGAGAAAAGTTTTTTTTAGATAAGGGGAATAGGTTTTTTCAGTCCATGTGTGTTTCCCCAAGTATTTTTGAGATGACGTCAATGTGTCATCGAGCATGTTGTGTAGTTATTGAAGCCCATGTGTCTTTAGTTGCGATGTGTGGTTGTTGTGATCTAGGTGTATATGGATTTTTGTGTGTGTGGTTGAGTCTCAAGTGTGTGTGCGGATGTTGTGGTAGTGGGACTATGTGTCCGAAGTGCTGCAGCATCAAGATGTTAGGTCATTAGGAATGTGTAGTTTACTAGTGGTAATGTGGTATGAGGTACACAAATGTCGAGATTATTATATTAATAGTTTACCAGATTTATGTTACATCAATGAGTGTGCTTTAGTGATGTAGGTCTAGTTATTACTCCTTGGTAGGTGTTTAAAGATCTACTATTTTCTCACAGGGGAATTAGTATGTTCCCTCACTTGTGAACGAGTAGAATAAGTTTCCCTATATAGTTTTCATGTATGATCACCTTGCATATATAAAACTATTTTCAGGTTTCTAGGAGGACATTCAGGACCGTGATGAATTTTACAAGCTTGGGAATTAGTATAGTTGTTGTTCCTACTTAAAATCTTTTATTTTGGTATTTTTTTGGGAGTTTATTCATACCTTGTATTAGAATTACTTTTGATAATGCATTTCAGAATGGATTTATGGATTTAATATTTTCATATAGTATTTGGAGTTGCTGGTATTTACCATTATATCTCTCGATCTTGTTATATTTAAAGTGTAATTCCTTCAAAATGATGTGACATTCTATACCCTTAGTGCTCGCAGCCACTCTGTGACCTACCGAACGATGGACCATGCGATCATTTTCTATGATTCATCTTGATAATGAAATGGAATTAAAACTTTATATCCCTTCCATCAACATGAAAAAGTTGTGTTAAAATAGAATAGTGTCAAATTCTAAAGATGAGATATAAAATGTATTTTGGGGTTAGTCATTGAGATTATTAAATTAGATTGTAGGGAACATAGTTTGGAAAGTGTGGTTCATGAAGTAGGTCTGGGAATAACAGCTAGGACATCGGAATTTAGGCACCCCTGAGATCTAATGCAAGGACTCTGGAACTACTAAACGACTAGGTGTGGCTGCGCTGATTATAGTGTAAATACCACATGAAAGGATAATGAATCATAATGACTTGTGTTCTAGATTTTTTTTGAGATTTCAGAAATTTAATTTAATATATATAATTAAATAGGGAATTTTCACACTACCAAGGCTTAAGATTTTCTTGTTTAATTTTTCAGATATGGAACTCAGATGTCATCTATGAGTTGTATGAGCAATCATGGGATAGCAGGTTGATGTGGTTGATAAGTGAAGTGTTGATTGAGAGTAAGAGGATGAAAATTGGTAATACATCCTTATTTATTCTAATAGTATTCTCTATGAATGTACTACATCAGCATCTCAGACATAGAGATAGAGATCTACCTTGAGAAGTTAATGATAAATTTTAGCTTGAATTGAGCTCTGGCAGATTTCTTGGTTCCTATAGCAGGGATCCAGGTTTGAGAAGTAGTATTTCAGTTGTGGATTCTATACCTCTGGAATATTAAGAATTCTGATGTCACAGGGTATGACTTTGAGAATGTGTTATAAAAGAAATTCTTTTCGTCCATGATTAATGCTGAAAAGATGCAATTACTACTATCCCTCCAGAAGTGGAGTATGTCGGTAATGGAACTAGAGAACTTGTTTAAGGATCTCTTTAATTTTTCTCCAAATATCTTTCCGGATGAGGATTCGCGAGCGAGATTCTTGGAGGAGGCAATGTGACCCTCTTTTCATTATGTCGTCGCTTCCTCCACACTTCCAATGTACCAAGATGATCATAAGAAGGATGAGGTTGAAAAAAGGATGCACTCTCGAGGATATGTTCTGTGATAGGGGATCTAACCAAGTATATCAAGGGGGAAGACCTTCAGTATGAGGTCTCCAGTGTCAAGGCTATCCAGGTTTTGGCTAGTGGGGGTAGGCCTCAGAAGTTCTAGTTCTGCTCTCCCAGTACATTCCCTTTCCCCATTGACATGGGATGGAGTTTTTTTGTCTATGGTATCCAAGGGAATCATTGGAATTAGTGCCATGTCCTAGTGCAGTAATGATTGGGTGGGAAGTTTCAGCACCATCCTCAGCAACTGTAGTTTCCAGCTAGGCCTTTTTAGCAGTAGGGGCAGCGATCTCCCAATCCATTGATGTTAAATAGTGAGAGAGGAGGTCGGCCACAAAGTGATCCTTAGGTACCTCAACCAAGGAATGCTTATGGAGGTGGTCAATAGATGAGGGGAAGAGTGTTTGAGAGTGCATAGTTTCATGCCATAGGGGTAGCAATTCTAGCAGGGCCAGAGGTTTTCCATGGTAGATCATCATATTTAGTACCCTTTCCAATTCCTTGTTTGATATATGAGATTCACACTCCATTGTTTCACCCAGTCAATCCCATGACTTGGATATAGAGGTGGAGATAAATAACATGCACCTGGTTTTGAGTATGCTAGTTGGAGGCCAGAACAACCATTTTGAAATTTTTCGAGGATGTAGACTGATGTTGGGGTCGCATCTGTTTAGTGGGGATTTTATTTTGCTAAAAATGTATCCATACAATGTCATCCAAAGAATAGATTGGCTATTTTATATTCATGTTATTATCATATTCTTTTGAAGAAGGGTCGTGCTATTAGATATGGGATGCTAGATTGTAGCTTTCATTGGCGAGCATAGTTTTCAAGAGGGTAGATGGCATGTGGATCCCCTTATTTTTTTAGTCAGGCTGTCCATGTAAAATCCCAGGTAAATAAAGAATAATACATTTTCATATTTATTATTATTTTTGAATTAAATATTAATTTTACTTTAAAGGGATTTCTATGTTCGATAGCGTACCTGATACACAACAAAGAGTTTCTTTGAAATCTTACGTTGCACACTAGTAATATAATAATATTATTTTAAATGATAGTTAACATGTAGCCATTGTATTGGCGGGAATGAATAGAAATTACTAAAATATGATTATATCTGTTTTTTAAATGTTTTTAAATCTATCCAATAAAATATTAAGGCTTAAATTAAGAAAATAATTCAATTTTAGCCATAAATACTCTAATATTCACTAAAAGGTCGATTCATCACCTTTTGATGGTGAACCCTCTTTAAATATAGTTTTGGTCACTATTATACATTCTATTTGACCAAATAAAAATATTATTTAGAATCTGGACATCAAAATTTACTTTCTGTAAATTTTTAGTATTTTTCCGATAAAGTTCATTTTTTTAATGAATAGTGAAAATTGTTGTATTTTAATTCAAAACCCCTTTTTAATCTAATTTATTTATATGATTATATTATATTCTTAATTGGTTTTAAAGTTAAATTAGAATATATTTTTACCATTTAATCCAATAGTGGTCATTGTAATTAATTTCACTTTGAAATTGGACTTAAACTAGTGTCAATCTTTTGATATATATTGTTTCATAAAAACACGCTATTTGTTTTGACAATGGGAATTAATTATTAAATTAATTTATGCAAAATATTTTATTTTAATTTTTTAAAATAGAAATCATTTTTGAATTCGGAATATCAAATATATCTTAGGGTGAATTTTTTTTGAAAAACATCAATTTTTTATGAATAGTGAAACCACTAAGTTGTAGTTAAAAAAACTGATTTTTCATTCAAATGAAACTTTACTACTTTTGTGAATTAAATTTCAAAAATAAAACATACATGGATGTCATTAGGATGTAAAATGTGGTTCAATTGGATTCAAATAATCTTTTGGTGAATAGTGACTTTTAAGTCATATTAATCACGATTAAAGGTAATTAGTGTAACTTAAAGTAAAAATAATGTTATAATAATATGAAATTACCTTGAAATATGTCCTACCCTTATTTGATGTGTCATGGCCGACCACGATAATCCATTGGTAAACTTGGGGACCCCATGGAGCCACATGGGTAAGAAAATGACATTAATAAATTTTTATTTAAAGTTAAAATAAAAATGTCACAAACATGTCTTGTTTTACTAAATCAATTTTTACATGGGGTTATACAAGTAATATTTTTGACTATAAATATTCATTATAAATATAATAATATTTCCTACATCATGATATTTTGTTTATAATTTTTAGACATTAAATAAATTAACTTATTTATGACACTATGATGATGCTGTGATTACCTCAATATTAAATGATTTAAATAAAATGAAAATATAATGTAAAATATAAGACATAAACTTGTAAAAAACCTACTGTATGGGAGTATTTATAACACTTATCACCTTATCCTATAAATATATAATTTTGGGACATTTAAAGTCTGAAACTCATTATAAAATAAAGTAATGTTTTATGACATTCCAAGAGTGCCCCTCCTCCCTCTTATAAAAGACCCCCACCTCTACCACCTTACCCACACCTCTAAAGCCAATGACTCGGCCAAGATAGGCTCATTTTATCTCTTCAAGACCCTCTCATCATCCTAGAAGCCTTACCTTAGGCAAAAAGCTCTTCAATGAACCCTTTTGGATCGAACCAAAGGGAGTTACCTGATTTAAAGGTAATGTCCTCGCTTGTGTTCTTTGGTTTTATTTTGCTTGTCAAACCCCCTAAACTCTTTTTATTCCTTTATTTTGTAATAAAAAAAGTATCTTGAATATAGTAGGATGTTTATATGAGAGGTATTTTATTTACAATTACACACACCTCCGTTTAATGGTCAATGAACATATTGTTTCTGTGGTTGGTGAATTTCTACCTCACGAAATGATGATTGTTCAATCTTCTTTTAACACCTTTCATGGTGACCATTAAGATGTCAATATATTTATATATGATATATATTATGTTTATGTTTTCCTTATGCTTCTGTATTTTTCATTTATGGCATACCTTTATGGTTTCCATTACGGGTAAACGTGATAATTTCATTTTAGGAAATGCGGACTACCACCCCCTCAAAGTTATTTTATTCATTAATTCCTAATTTGGGATGTATAAAGGATGGAGTTAATGATATTATATATGATATTATACTAGAATTATAATATACCTTTATATCATTATGATTTTACTCCATTAAATATGAAATAGAAATGAATGTAGCGTTCATGTGTACGTACGACTTACCGTCTCCATGAACGGTGCATTTCATTTATTACCTCTAAATGTTAAATAATATTATAAATACATGTATATGATGGATATATATGATATATATGATATCCAAATTATTATTATCATTCTGGATATAATGAACCTTTGACCACATGAACAACATGTAATTGTAAAAAGTCCATTTTTGACATAAGTACCAAATATTGACAAAATGAACATTATTAACATAAATTATTAAATAATGTTTATAACATGGAAGTAAGTGATATAAAAGGAATAATAAGATTGAAAAAGGTTCTTATGCAAGTATAAATTAACACTAGTTTATTATTCATGTGATTAAAGAGCGATCGAGTCAAGTCGGACACGAGGTAAGGCACTTCGTCTCAATATCATTTCATTAAGGAATATTATGTTCTAATACAAGAAATTATTTTATACGCTATATTAAACACCTTTTAATTTTCATTTCATTCAAATTGAATCTTTTTCTATGAAGCGTTTTACTAAATGATGAAAAGGAATGTTTATTTTAACATACGCGGTGACAATGAACTTTTTTGCCAGAACGAGTATTATTTGGTCTTTTGGATTCCTCAAGAAGCCATAATGTTTTTAAAATGTAATAAATACCATCTACTATTTTATGTATTTTGGTATTGAAAATGGTTTTTATAATGGATTTTTTAGGTCAATATATTAATTGATATATTGTGATTGAAATGTGGGAATGTTTTATTTCAATTATATTTGTTTTATGTCTTATGATTTTATAATGGTAAATGGACATTTGATGGGTGGTTACGTGATAAATCATATGACGGGTGGTTTCGTGAATACCAGGAAGGGTGGGTATGTTATAACCACCAATGCATTGGGTATGGAAGTCGTCCGTATGGCTATTCCATTTAGTGATATGTGTGGAAGTCGACTGTATTATTATTCCATTTAAGTAGGTTTATGTCCCAAGTTACATTTATATGATATGTGTTCTTTATATGGTTTTTATGGTAATATTTTGGTTAAAAAGGGTAAGTAATTATATTTTATTCATTGAATATTATTTACTACATCTTTAAGGTGAAAAGTGTTTCTTTGATAAAGTATTAATGGATTACTTGATGTTTTGAAAAACTAACAGTTTTCCTTCTTGTGTATCCCTTACTGATATTTTTATGCTCAGCCCTTGTGTTTTTTGAAATGTTTTTCACAGGACATAATGTGGAATAAGGTCAAGGATGAGATCAAGGAAAAGTCAGGTTGTCTTAAACATGGAACTATACATGACTCTTTTTATAAGAGTTCATGTTTTGCAAAAAAAGGGAAATTTGTAGAAGTTTCTACTATGTAATCTTTTGAGATGAAATAGTTATGATCTAATTCTCTAAAACTGTAAATCTGAAAAGATCCTCAATGTGAATTATTAATTTAATTCAATATTAAGTTATGTTTAACATCAGGGCCTTATAGTTGGTATCAGAGGTCGGTTTAGAAAACATTAGACATTAGAAAATTGTAAAATTTATAAATTAATTAATGGTATGATTGAAATGATATATCTTTTAAAGTTTACCATGTTGCTTCGCCAAAGATATTTCTGTGTTCAGAATTGTTTTCCGCAGAGGAAACAAGGCAGCTATGTTGGGACGACATCAGGAGGAAGACAACCTTCAAAATTAGAAACCTGAGATGGTCGGAATTGGAACTGAACAGTTTGTGACAGTGATGGCACAGTTGACTCAGGCTATAAATGGTGGTGGAATCCATGAACGAGATTAGCCATATCAATTTCATAGGAACATGTCAGTGGTGTAACATTTCATGAGGCAGCATCCCCCATCATTCAGAGGTTCATCTGACCTTGTGCTAGAAGAAGGGTGGATTAAAGCACTAGAGAATATTTTTGATGTCATGGGGTGTTTAGAACATCAAAAGGATAGTCTTTCTGTTTACCATTTTGAAGGTGAAGCAGATCAGTTGTGGTCGTTGATTAAAAATATCCGGGACAGTGATGAGATTGATGATCTTCACTGGGACGAATTCAAAGGTATGTTTCTTGAGAAATATTTTCCTTAGGTGGTTCATATTATGATGGAAAAAAATTACTATAATTGAGGTAGGAGGATGACTCAGTGGCTGTTTATGAAGTAAAGTTCACTCGAGTGGCACGATATGCTCTAAATATCATATGAGATCATGATAGTAAAATCATCCATTTTTACTCAGGGTTAAATCCAAAGTCTCAGAGGGATTTAGCTTCTCGTGAGTTAAAAAGTTATGAAAAAACTTGTTCGATGTGGAGAGAAGGTGGAAATGGAGTTTTTCGATGATCAGGTGTTCTTTGACAAACAACAGAATAAGAGGTCCAGTTGGTAGGCAATGGGGATTAATTCATCAAAGATGCAAGGAGGTAAGAAAACCAAATATTTATCATGTGAGAAGTGTGGTAAAATGAATCATTGATAATTTTTATCTATGTCTGGAATGTGCTTTTGGTGTGGTAAGTCTGGTCATTTTGCTCGTAACTGTAAGGAAGATGATCAAGTAGGAAATGAAATCCAGCGGTAAGATGTTTGAAGTGTAATGAAATGGGTCATTATGCAAATGAGTGTCTAACGAAGAACTCTACTAGGGGAAAGTAGCCAATCTACCAGCAGAAAGTGGTGGTTAAATCCTTTGCAACCACTTCAGCAGATGTAGGGCCATCAAATGAAGTAGTATCAGGTACACTATTTGTTTATTCAGATTATGCCAAAGTGTTGTTTGATTCAGGTTCTACACATTCTTTCATTTCGGATAATTTTTCTATTAAATTGGGAATTCCATCTCATGATATGAATCCTGAAATTATGGTAAAAACACCTGGAGGGAACGTTGAGACAAAAAGAAATTATAAGAACCTTCTTATCCCTATGTGCAGAAAGAATCTACCTGCAACCCTTATTGTTTTGCCTCTAGTATAGTTTGATGTTATTTTGGTCATGGATTGACTTTCTGTTTATCATGCTAAGAATGACTGCAGAGATAAAGAGGTTTCTTTTCAAAAATATTTTCAGTTTGTGTACATGAATGAACCCTTGATTTTGATAACATATCAGTAAATTGAGAAACTAGTAGAAGATGGAAATGAATGTTACCTTGCACATATTGTTGGAAATAAAGGAACTGTTCAGATTAATGATGTGCTAGTGGTAAAGGGTTATCTTGATATATTTCCTGATGAATTTCCTGGTATTATTCACGACCAGGAAGTTTAATTTACTATTGACTTAGTTCCTGATTCTAAGCCAATTTCAAAACCCCATTATCTAACGGCTCAAGTTGATCTTTTAAAGTTAAATAAGAAATTGTAATAGTTATTAAATAAACGTTTAATTTGGTGTAGAACATCACCATGGGGTGGTCCAATCTTGTTTGTTAAAAATAAATATGGTTCAATGAGAATTTTCATTGATTATAGAGCCTTGAATAAATCACTGTTGAAAACAAGTATCCTTTGCCTCATATCGATGATTTATTTGATCAGCTCGAGGTAGCTCAGTATTTTTCGAAGATTGACTTGAGGTCGGGGTACCATCAGTTGAATGTAAAGAATGTAGATGTTCTAATGACTGTGTTTCATAATAGATATGGCCATTATGGATTTGTAGTTATGCATTTTGGGTTAACCAATTCACCTGCTGTATTCATGGACCTTATTAATATAATTTTCCATGATTTCATGGATAAGTTTGTGGTTGTTTTCATTGATGATATTTTGGTGATTTCTAAAATTAAAGAGGAGTATTAAAGTCATTTAAGGGTTATCTTGCAAACCTTAAAAGAAAATAAACTGTATGAAAAATTTAGCAAGTGTGATTTTTGGTTACAACTAATTTCGTTCCTTGGTCACATTATTTAAAAAAATGGCATAATTGTTGATCCTGCTAAAACAAAAGTTGTTTAAGAATGGCCAAGTCCCATAAATGTAACCGATATTTGTAGTTTTCTTTCTTTTTCAGGTTATTACCGAAGGTTTGTTAAAAATGTTTCATGGTTTTCTAGTCTAATGACTAAGCTAACTTAGAAGGGTGTTAAGTTTATCTGGACAAAAGAATGTGATGATTGTTTTCAGGAATTGAAAATAAGATTGGTGAATGCTCTAGTTTTGGCACTACCTTCCATGAATTTTGAGTTTTTTATCTATAGTGATGTTTCGTTGAAGGGGCGTGGTTGTGTCCTTATGCAGAATGATCAGGTAATTTCTTATGATTCACGTCAGTTGAAAACTCATGAAGTAAATTACCCTACAATGATTTGGAATTAGCTGTTGTTGTTTTTGTTCTAAAAATTTGGAGGCATGATTTTTATGGTGTAAAGTGTGAAATATATACTGATCATAAATTTTTAAAGTATATATTGACTCAGAAAGAATAGAATATGAGACAGAAGAGATGGCTGGATTTAATCATGGATTATGATTGTACAATTCATTACCATCCAGGAAAAGAAAATAAAATGGCCGATGCTTTGAGTCGAAAAAGTAATGCTTCATTAACCATGCTACGTTCAGAACGAGATCCATTGGTTTTAGATTTGATGAACTTTGGAATAAAAGTTGTTGGTGCAGGAAGTTCTTCTGTTTTGTTTCAGGTGTTAGTGAGATCATCTCTATCAGACAGAATTGAGCAAGTGCAGAATAAATACAGTGGGTTGCAGGAAAAGGTAGAGCTGGTTCAGAAGGGTAAGTTTCCTGAATTTAAAATTGATAATGATAGTGTTTTTATGATTGGGAAGTGATTATGTGTGCCTTGTGATTCACAGTAGAAGAATGAGTTGTTATGTAAGGCTCATAGTTCCTCGTTTTCAGTTAATCCCGGCAGCACTAAGATGTACATAGATATGCAGGAGTACTACTGGGGGGATGGAATGAAAAGAGATATTGCCGATTTTACTATGAAGTGTTTGACTTGTCAGCTGGTTAAAGAAGAGTGATAGTTACCGAAAGGGATGTTGCAGTCATTACCGGTGCCCGAGTGGAAATGGGAAAATATATCCATGGACTTCGTTGTGGGATTACCGAAGACATCTCAAGGTAATAATGCAATCCGGATTATTATTGATCGATTGAATAAATCTCTTAATTTCCTTCATATTCGAGATACTTTGTCTCTATATCAACTTGCTCAGTTGTATGTTAAAGAGATAGTCAGTTTACATGGAATTCCTCTCTTCATTGTATCTGATCGTGATCACAGTTTCACTTCTAACTTTAGGAAAATCCTTCAGATGTCATTGGGTACTGAACTAATTTTTAGCAGAGCTTTTCATCCTCAATTAGATGGGCAGTCAAAACGATCAATTCAGTCCTTGGTGGATATGCTACATCCTTGCTCGATGGATTATCAGGGATGTTGGGACCAACATCTCTCATTGGTTGAGTTTTTTTATAATAACAGTTTTCATTCTAGTATACATATGTCTCTATTTGAAGCATTATATGGTAAATGGTGTCGGACTCCAAAATTTTGGGATGAAGTATGGGAAAGGAAGCTGATGGGAGAAGAATTGGTAAAAGAGATGGAAAAAAAGTTCAGATTATTTAAAAACACATGAGAACAACTCAGAGTAGGCAGATAAGTTATCCGGATAACCGGAGGAAGGATCTATCTTTTAAGGTAGGTGATCATGTTTTTCTCAACGTTTCACCATGGAAAAGTGTGATGCGATTTTGTAAGAAAGGAAATCTGAGTCCAAGGATCATTGAACCATATGATTTTCTAGAGGGAGTTGGATCATTTGCCTACCAAGTGGCTTTACCTCCAAGTTTATCTCAGGTACACAATTGTTTTCATGTTTCGATGTTGAGAAAGTATATATACCAGATCCATATCATATTTTGAGCCCATAGGTAGTTCAGTTCGAAGAGATTCTCTCTTATGAAGAACAACCTGTCCAGATTATTGACCGTAGAGATCAAGTGTTGAAGAATAAGGTAATTCACTTGGTAATGGTTATCTTGAAAAACCATATGGTTGAAGAGGCAACATGGTAATCTGAAAATGCTATGAGGGATAAATACCCCCACTTATTTTGATAAGTGAATAAAATTGCAAGGATGAAATTCCCAAAAGGGGGGAAGGATGTAACATCCCAGGTAAAAAATGAACAATACATTTTCATATTTATTAATATTTGAAAATTAAATATTAATTTTACTTTAAAGGGGTTTCTATGTTCGATAGCATACACGATACACAACAAATAGTTTCTTTGAAATCTTACGTTACACACTAGTAATATAATAATATTATTTTAAATGGTAGTTAACACATAGCAGTTGTATTGGAGGGAATAAATATAAATAACTAAAATATGATTATATATGTCTTTAAATGTTTTTACATTTATCCAATAAAATATTGAGGCTTAAAATAAGAAAAGGATTCAAATTTAGGCATAGATACTCTAATATTCACTAAAAGGCCGACTTATCACCTTTTGATGGAAAACCATATTTAAATATAGTTTTGGTCACTCTTATAAATTATATTGGACCATATAAAATTCTTTTTTAGAATCAGGACATCAAAATTTACTTTGTTTAATTTTTTCGTATTTTTCCGATAAAGTACATTTTTTAATGAATAGTGAAAAATGTTATATTTTAATTCAAAACCACTTTTTAATATAAATTATTTATATGATTAGATTATCTTTTGAATTGGTTTTAAATTTGAATTAGAA
The DNA here is from genome assembly GCA_963277665.1 of Viscum album. Taxonomy (NCBI): domain Eukaryota; kingdom Viridiplantae; phylum Streptophyta; class Magnoliopsida; order Santalales; family Viscaceae; genus Viscum; species Viscum album. The sequence continues at coordinate 1,344,564,147 of OY728119.1, read as the reverse complement.
TATATTTTTTCCATTTAATCCAATATTTTTCATTGGAAGTAATATCACTTTGAAATTGGACTTAAACTAGTGTCAATCATTTGATATATATTGTTTCATAACAAATTCTATTTGTTTTGACAATGGAAATTAATTTTTAAATTAATTAATTCTACTTATATGTTTTTAATTTTTTAAAATAGACATCATTTTTGAATTCGAAATATCAAATATAGCTTAGAGTGAATTTTTGGTATTTTTCTGAATAACTTAAATTTTTGATGAATAGTGAAACAACTAAGTGGTAGTAAAAAAAATAGATTTTTCGTTTAAATGTAACATTACCACTTTTGTGAATTGAATTTCAAAAATCCAACATACATGGTTTTCATTAGGATGTAAAATTTTGTTCAATGTTATTAAAATAATTTTTTGGTGAATAGTAACTTTTACGTTTTATTAATCTCGATTAAAGGTAATTATTGTAACTTAAGGTAAAAATAATGTAATAATAATATGAAATTACCATGACACATGTTCTACCATTATTGGATGTGTCATTTAGGATGATTAAAATCCATGGGTCAACTTGGGGACCCCATGGAGCCACTTGGGTAAGGAAATGACATTAATAACTTTTTATTTAATGTTAAAATAAAAATGTCACAAACTTGTATTGTTTTACTAAAAAAACTTTACATGGGGTTTTAAAAGTAATATTTTTTACAATAAATATTCATTAGAAATATAAAATGATATCCTTCATAATGATATTTTTTTATAATTTTTATACATTAAATAAATTAAATAATTTATGACATTATGATGATGCAGCGATTACCTCATTATTTAACGATTTAAATAAAATGAAAAGATAATGTAAAATCTATGACTTACACCTGTAAAAAATCTATTTGATGTGTGGATTTCGAACTCTTAGCAACTTATCCTCGAAATATATATTTTTTGGACCTTTAAAATCAGAAACTCGTTATATAATAAAGTAACATTTTATAACATTCCAAGAGTGACCCTCCTCCATCTCATAAAAGGCCCCCGCCTCTACCACATTACACACACCTATAATGCCATTGGCTTGGCCAACCACTGCTCATTTTATTTCTCCACATCCCTATACTCATCCTAGAAGCCTTACCTTAGGCAAAAACCTCTTCAAGGAGCCCTTTTAGTTCGAACCAAAGGGAGTTACCCGATTTAAAGGTAATGTCTTCACTTGTGTTCTTTTGTTTTATTTTTCTTATCCTACCCCATAATGTATTTTAATTCATTTATTTTGTAACAACACCAGTATATTAAATATACTAGGATGTTTTTATGAGAGGGATTTGATTTACACTTACACACACCTCTGTCTAATGGTTAATAAATATATTGTTTTTGTGGTTGGTGAATTTCTGCCTCACGAAATGATTATTATTCAATATTTTTAACACCTTTCATGGTGGCCATTGAGATGTCACTCTATTTATATATGATATATATTATGTTTATGTTTTCCTTATGCCTATTTATTTTTCATTTATGGCATACCTTTATGGTTTCCATTATGGGTAAACACGAGAATTTCATTTTAGGAAGTGCGGCCTACCGCCCCCTCAAAGTGATTTGACTCATTAATGCCATATATGGGACATATATAGGATGGAGTTAATGATATTATATATGATATTATACTGGAATTATAATATACCTTTATATCATTATGATTTCACTCCTTCAAATATGAAATATAAATGAAAGTAGCGTTCATGCATACGTACGACTTACTATCTCCATGAATGGTGCATTTCATTTCATACCTCTAAATGTTATATACTATTATAAATACATGTATATGCTGGATATATATGATATATATAATATCCAAATATTTAATATCATTCTGGATATGATGAACCTTTGACCATATGAACAACATATACTTGTAAGAAGTCCATTTTTGACCTAAGTACCAAATATCGACAAAACGAACATTATTAACATAAATGATTACATAATGATTATAACCTGGAAATAAGTGATATAAAAGGAATAATAAACTTGAAAAAGGTTCTTACGAAAGTTTAAATTAACTCTAGTTTATTATTCATGAGATTAAAGAGCGATCGAGTCAAGTCATACATGAGGTAAGGGACTTCGTCTCAATCTCCTATCATTGGGGCATATTTTATCCTAATACAACACTTTATCTTATACGCTATATAAAACACCATTTAATTTTCATTTCATTCAAAGGGAATCTTTTTCTATGAAACATTTTAGTAAACGACAAAAAGTAATGTTTATTTTAACGTACACGGTGACAAAGACCTTTTCCGCCGCCGCGAGTATTATTTGGTCTTTGGCTTCCTCAACAAGCCGTAATGTTTTTAAAATGAAATAAATACAATATAATCTTTTATGTATTTTGGTATTGAAAATGGTTTTTATAATTTATTTGTTATGTCAATATATTCAAGTGATATATTGTGATCGAAATATCAAAATGTTTTCTTTCCATTATATTTGTTTTATGTCTTAGTATTTTATAATGGTACTCGGACATTTAACGGGTGGTTACATGATAAACCATATGACGGGTGGTGCCGTGAATACCAGGATGGGTTGTTATGTTATAACATCTAATGCATTGGGTATGGAAGTCGGCCGTATGGCTATTCCATTTTGTGATATGTTTGGAAGTCGGCCGTATGGTTATTCCATTTAAGTATGTTTATGTCCCAAGTTACCTTTATGTGTTATGTGTTCATTATATGGGTTTATGGTAATATTTTGGTTAGAAATGGTTAAGTAATGATCTTTTATTTAGTGAAGAGTATTTATAACTTCTTAAAGGTGAAAAGTATTTCTTTGATAAAGTATTCATGGCTTACTTGATGTTTTGAAAAACCAAATGTTTTCTTTCGTGTGTATCCCTTACTAAGCTTTTTATGCTCACCCAAAGTTTTTTTGAAATGTTTTTCACTGGAAATAATGTGGAATAGGGTCAAGGATGGGATCAATGAAAATCCATTCTTTCTTAAACATGGAACTAGACATGACTCATTTTTTTAAGAGTTCATGTTTTGAAAAAAAGTAAACTTTGTAGAAGTGTCTACTATGTAATCTTTTGAGATGTAAAAGTTATGATCTAATTCTATAAAAATCTAAACCTGAATAGATCCTGAATGTGAATTATTAATTTAATTCAATATTATGTAATGTTTAAGGTCGTGGCATTATAGTCAGTGTAATCATCCCACTCAGAGATGGTAGATGTTCTGGGGATTTTTATTGAGTTCATGGACATATTCCCAGAAGAGGTTGTTACTATATCCCCTCGACATGATGTTGAGTTCTTGATAGAATTACAACCCAGTGACTGCATAGTTTCAATAGATCCCTATTAGGTGGATCCCTTTTTGTTTCGTGAGTTTTGGATTCAGGTTGATGAAGCAATGAAGTAGGGTTTTATCTGACCAAGTGTTCTCCATAGGGTGATCCAGTCATGTTTAAAATGAAGGAATATGGTGGCCTAATATTGTGCATAGACTACCAAAGGCTGAATAAAGTGATGATCAAGAACTTTTACCCCCTCCTAAGTATTGATGTCGTTTTTATCCAATTGAATCGAGAACCATGGTTCTTTAAAATTGGCATGTGGTTTGCCTATCACCTAATGAGGGTGATGGAGGGTGAAAACCTGAATAATTTTTTTCATGAGAAGGTATGGGAACTATGAGTTCATGGTAATGAATTTTTTCATTATGAGTTCACCAGATATGTTAATGGTACCCATGAACCTTGTTTTCTAGGAGTATCTGGACCAGTTTTTGGTTGTGTCCATCGACTGCATCATGATTTACAAAAGATCAACAGTGAATCATTCAGAGCATCTATGAATATATTTGGAGGTCCTCCGACACCACCGTCTCTATGAGAATCTGTCTATGTTCATGTTATATACATGATAGGTGAACTTTCTAGGACACCTAGTTTTCAAAAAAGGGAATATTAGTAGACTCATTGAAGTTCGAATCACTTTTAATGGGAATCACTCATGATTGTTGTAGAGGTTTGAATTTTCATGGGTCTGGAAAGTTACTTCTTTATGTCTATATATAGATTATGTTTTTTGTCTCCACTAAAGGAATTGATTATGAGATAGAATACCTTCATGTTGATTGAGAATTGTCTGTTAGATTTTATCTAACTAAAAGGGGAAGCTGGTCAGTGCCCCAGTTCTTAGTTTTCCAGATGAAGTCTTTATGTTCGAGCTATTCATTGATGCTTCCGGTCTTGGTTGGGGGTTTGTGCTGTTGCAGATCTATTTAATTATCTCTTATTGGTCTATATAGTTAGGTCATCACAAAAGTTATAATGCCATCCACCACCAGCAGCATACAATAGTAATGTTCACACTGATGTTGTGGCGGCATTACCACATCGGGTAATTCTTTGTGCTCCTCACCTATCACAAGATCATGAGTTCTATCTTCTCCCATTTAGAAAATAACTTACAACAGTGGAGTTGGATGGATTCCCTTCATGACTACAACTTTGATGTCTCTTACACCACAAGAAAGGGTAATGTGTTGGTCGATTACTTGTGCATGATGTCACATAATGATGTAGCTCGGGAGTCTATAGATTCTTGGAAAGAAAGATTGGATTTACCTTCTCTACATCTGGGTATGAGAGAGGATGATGTTATTGGATTCCTATTTTAGATGATAGTGTTGTCATCCTTGGTGAAACATGTGTAGGGGTATTAGTGGGAAGACTCAGAGGATGAAGTTATTCCTGATCATGTTATACAGGATGATGCTCCGGAGGGATGGTCAGAGGATTGTTAGAATCAGATGTTGTTAAGTGGAAAGTTTTCTTTCCTGGTGGTGATGTGTGAGGGAGTTCTCAGTGAAATCCATAGCTCACCCTTTGTGGTGCATCCTGGAGTATCCAAGATGTATTGGGGATTTATAGTTTAGTTTTGGTGTCCCAGAGTGACGGGGGATGTGGCGGAATTTGTGAAAAGGTTTCTAGAATGTCAGTAGTTGAGGGTTAACCACTATGTTGATAGAATACAGTTACAACCCTTAGACATTATTGAGGGGAAGTGGGATGATGTATCATTGGATTTTTTTCATGGGACTAACTTAGTCAGATGAAGCTATTGTTCCATCTTGGTAGTGTAGGATTTATTGATGAAATTGGACCACTCTTTAGCGGTTATGGAGTCGAGCGCACTGGATTCCATATCACATTGCTACGTGGGTGAAGTGGTGATATTGAAATGAGTTCAAAATCCATCATTTTATAACGGTATACATGGATTACTTCTTGATTCTTAATGGGATTACAGTGTGTTTTTGGAACCCAAATACACCTCATCACTTCATTACACACTCAAAAAGATGGGAAGGCAGAGGGGATTATCCAAAATTAGTGGATCAATCCACAATCTATTTTTATATTAATTTAAAGACTCTTTTTTGGTATATTGAAACCATAGATGATCCACCCCATAACTCCTTAATCCATTATAGACCATATTAGAATTTTAGAAGTTCAGAAAACCGCAAAAACCCCCTAGATCCACAACCAACTCAAAAAGAAGCGCCAGACACAAAGTATCTTATATTCAAATTTCAAAAAACTATCATGAAGAGAAACCAACATCATCCAATTGCAGACCTATCACCACAAACTACAGACCATTCACCATTTCCATGCCGCTAAAAACAATTGACAAATCCATAGAACTGTGTAAGCCGTGTTCACTCTTCAAACTCACACCAACCTCGACCCATGGAAACTGGTTGGGATGAACCACCACTGTCAACATGCCCATCAACGCCGCCACCCACCCTGCTGAGAGTCCAGAGAATTCCATCGCCATTGCAACCTTTATGAACAACATCGGTGTCACGATGCCACTAAGATGGCCATCAGAAAACAAGAAAAAGGTCTCACAAGTAGCACACCCTAATGCCCCAATGTCGTCAGCACCAAGCCAATAAACCCACCGGTGATGTCTGAAACGACCACCAGAACCCTCCATCACCATCAAGAATGACTCTTGGAAAGAACCGATCCACGTAGAATTGGCGAGCCACCCGAACACCCCAGCGCACAACCGATAGTGACCTTCGAGAAGAACACAATCACTCGGATCGATGAGCAGAAACAACAAATCCTAAACTAACACCCTCCTGGAGCCCACAAAGATTTATCCTCCATGAGATTCCCGAGACCACTCGAAACAACCTCCCAAAGAACCGGGAAGACACCACACAAATCCACCTCAGAGAGATTGAAGGAGACCTAGATCCAGAGCAGGGCGGGCATGTAGAGACCTCAATAGAACTCAACTTTATACCCCCGACACAGATAGCCTCCCAACAGACCTAGAAGAGACACTGAAGTATCTAAAGAACACAAAAACGATAACAAGAATGAAATAAAAGAGAAATATGAAAAATGGGGAAACCCCTAGAGGGAACATGAGAAATAGGAAACATGGAAGACACCAAGCTGACCCACATCCACTAAACCTCAAGCCCAAAACCCTTGTGATTACATCACACCAGATCTGACCTAGTGGGGAGAAACAGAACTCAAGGTCAGAGCATCGTAGCGGCGCCCAAGGGTGAAACCAAAGTGCCTTCGCCGATGCCGCAACGAGGAACAGAACAAGGGTAAGACTGGTAGCAAACCAACAATAAAATAAAAGTAGGGGGATGATCCCTAGGAGAATCCATAGATGGGGCAGAGAAATACAAAGAAGACTAACTGAGAGAAGAACCAGGTGTAGAGAATAATTTAGCCGGAAACCCTAGAACGTAGAATGAGACGAGGGAGAGTGAGTGAGGAAGTGGGGTGATGGAGGAGATTGGATCCATTCCCCTCACTTGTATTATCTAAATGCAGGAGGATATGTTGAAAGCATGTGGTCTAGATTTCAGAGGATTGTGGGTGTGAAACTTTTCCCGGGTGGAGTTTTCCTACAAAATTATATAGCACTCTTCCATTGCCATAGAACCTTTTGATGCTTTATATAGAAGACGATGTAATTCACCTGTGTGTATGATATAGGTTGGGGATGAAGTTGTTCTTGGACCATAAATTTTGAATGGAATACTACAGAAGATTCATCTTGTGCATGAAAGGATAGAGGTGGCTCATGGCCTGTAGAAGTGGAATGTAGATTATAGGATGAGGACTTTGGAGTTTGAGTTTGGGGAACATTTGTTCTGAAATGCCTCCCATCATTGTGTAAAACCTATGACTGGCATGGGGATCAAGAATTCTATTAGGTTCAGAAAACTATTCAAGGTGTTGGGATGAGTTGGAAAGGTGGAATGTCAGTTATAATTTCCACTATAGTTGGAGAGGATCCACAATGTCTTTCATGTGTCTCAGCTCAGTCGGTATCTACACGGTAACTCCCACATCCTAGACTATGGAGAGTTTGATATTGAGGATGATGTTATGTTCAAGGAGCGACTGGTATGAATAAGGGATCATGAGTAGAAGGTGTTGCGTGGAAGGACCACACCCTTGGTTCTTATTCATCTGTAAGCATGGTGGCCTTGAGGAGATTACCTTGGAGAAAAAAGTATATATTCATGCCTAGTAACATGAATGTTTTTAGTTTTTATCTTATTTTTTCTTTTTTACCTTCTTTGTGGTGAATTCGTGAGGTTTTTTGGTATGGGATGAGACATTTACCATGTTCTCTAAATGTTTGTAAAAAGTAATGATGCATGGTAATGGGGAACATGATACCAAGTCAAGATGTAATGATATAGTTTCAAATAAACCCATGCCGGAAAGTCAGTGACTCCCAAAGTGGATAGTATCATGGAAAGGATAAAGTATCTCCATAATCCATGTTCGTGGATAGTGTACCCTTTGGTGTTTGTGTGATTTCATGGGGTATTAGATTTTTAGTGCCTATTTTGTTTTTCAAGGGATAAATATCAAAGTGTTGTTCATGGTTTTTGAGGATTCCACTCCAGATATAAAATCATGGTGGTTTAATCCAGAAAGGTATCTTAAGAAATGGTTGTTCAGACATTTTTTCTTCTGGGTTATATTTAATTTCCCGAGGGAAAGAATATTTTGTCAGTGCCTCGGTATTTCTGTATGTCAGCATGTTAGTTTGTTGTAATGTCAGTATGTCATCTTGTCAGTGAGTTGGTGAGTCAGGGGAATTAACATCAGTGAGTCAGGGGTGTCGACATCAGTGAGTCGTGAGTTTTGGCATGGGAGGATCAAGGGAATTAGTGTCGGTAGGTCGTTGTGTTGGTATGTCATGGTGCCGATAGGTCATGCTGTAAGTAGGTCGTTGCATCGGTATATCAGTGTCAGTAGGTTGTATCGGTAGCTTCCCCATCAGTTGATAAACATCTGTGACTCACCCATCAGGGATTCATTTCTAGTTTTCCCCATTATTTCATGTTTCAACTTTTTTGCATGTTTACCTCCTTATAAGGGTAACTTATCAACTCACAAACATCCACTAGTCAATCTCCACCATTTCTGTGGGTAATTTTTAAATCTCAATTAATTACATCATGTTAAGCATCCTTGTTGTGTGTTCAAAACCGGATCTAACATTAATGTACCTCAAAATGTAGCCCCATATTTTAGGATATTTCCTCTTCTTAAGATGACATACTCTCTTCCTTTTTCCTTTTCATTTCAATTTTTGTGCCTCTATACATCCTACTGAGACATTTCATGCACCGTTCTAGATCCCCTCCTTCTTAGAATTTGTGGAGATCTTTCGGAAAATCATGTTATCCCCTGTTATTGGTTAATGAAGGATCTTCAATTCCTTGATCGAAAAGTATGGATTTCATTTCTTCACATAAATTGTGAATCATGCCAGGTGGGTATATTAATTATTCCTTCTATGTAATAGAAAGATACAATTATTGAGAACTGAATTAAATAACAATTTATCATTATCAAATGATAACACGTGTAAATAAAATAATGGTCATGGTGTGGTTTGATGTTGGTTGCCTATTTTATATTTCTTTCCTCGATTCATTTATGACTGTTCTGGTTGTCTGAATTCTATAAAACATAGTCATTGTTGGTCATTTCTTGTGCAGTAATGGTGTTCAATTTTTTTGTGATATTTGAATGTATATATGTAAATAGATTTTTGATTAATCTTCCAGAGTTGATTAAATAAAGAGATTACCTAGGATAGACATGTTATTAAATCACCATAGTTATATTAAAATGGAAATTAATGATCCCATGCTGGTTAAATTTGAATACAATTCATTTGATGGTTTTGGTTATGTGATGTGTGTTCTCGTATGAGTTCTGGGGGATTGGAAGGTGGGGTGGTACATGGGGGTTGTGTTGGTGTATTAGCCTAAGAGATTGATTTATTATAGAATGTATGGACTAGTATGTAGGAGAAATTCACTTTTATTGTTGTGACCATAGGGAAATGTTGTGAAATTAGACTGCAGGATGGTTATGGCCATGTTATGTAGTGTGACTGCGTCATTGATTTTTTTTGCAGTGGGGCTGCAGGGCTGGGTTGTGAGAGAAATAATGGGTTGTATCACATTGAATAATGATAGTTGGCGTTAATTGAACGAGAATGTGTTATGGGACTCAAAGTCTAGTTTTGTGTTATTGTGTTGTGGTACTATAGTATTGTCCTTTTTTCGGCATGGTATGGGTAACGTTGTTAGTTTCTTGGTGGTTATGGAATAATTTAATTTTAATCCCCTTAAATAAATAAATAGAAATTGAAAAAAATGGGATTGGGTTTATTCTCGGAAATTTTGGTTGAATGGATGTGCATTTAGCGGTGGTAGCATTAGTGGTTCTTGTGGGTTTGTTGTTGTTCGAAAACCAATAGTTTAGGGTTGATTGTTTGATTACTTATATAAATTGTAATTTCATGTGATTTTTTTGAACCCCACCCTTGATGACAACCATTTTCTAGACACACACGTCTTATGTGGGTGGTTATCTTTCCCAACATCATAGTGAGAGGATAGATGCTTGGTTTTGACTTTTTTCCTCACAGACTCTCCTGAGATCTTGCAACTCATGAATACCTAGGTAAGATGTAATGTATTGAGGGTTACAACTATCCCAGAATTTCTAGGAAAATGATTTTCTGGATGATGGGCTCATGAGTTTGTGGGACATGTATGTTTCCACAAGTATGTTCAGGATAGTGCACAGGTGTCTTCAAGCATGGAGTGTGGTTGTTGAGGCCCAGGTGTCTTCGGGCATGGTGTATGGTTGTTATGGACCAAATTTCTACTAGTGTGGTTGTGTGTGGTTGAGACCCATTTGTGTGCAGGTAGGTTGTGGTTGTGGGACTTCATGTGGGAAAAGTGGCATTATAAAGTTGTTAGATCATTAAGAATGAGTAGCTAACAAATGGGAATGTGGTGTGGGGTTCCCAATTGTCAATGTTCTTATATTAATACATCAATTGACTTGTGTTAAATCGGTGATTCTGCCTTGGTGTTGTTAGGATAGTTATTACTCCTTGGTAGGGGTTTGAGGTTCTGCAGTTTTTTCATAGGGGCATTAGTTTGTTCCTGCACTTGTTTACAAGTATCATTAGATTTCTCTACTGAGTATACTTGCATTCCAGACCTATGTATAAAAATGCTTTTCAAGTTTCCAGGAGGACTTTGAGAACCATTATATATTCTACTAGATCATGTGTTGGGGTAGTTGTTGGTGCTTCTTTAGCACTTTTCTTTTAGAACTTTTTTTGAGAGATTTGTTATACATTGAATCAGCTTTACAATTGAACATACATGTGGGAATTGATTTTTGGCTTTACTTTTTTACTTTATTATTTTTGTGTAGTTGGGATATACAAACCTATATCCCGATCTTATTAAATAAAATGGATAATTCCATCCCCATAATGTGAGATTCACTACCCCTGGTTCTAGTCCCCACTTTGTGGCCTTCCAAAGGCGGGACTCGTGGGTAATTATCTCTCCTTCATCACGAGCAAGGAAGGGTAGGGAACTTTTCTGTCCATTCCCTATAATTAAATATGGTGGTTCATGAAACCAAAAAATCAAATTGGTTAGAAAACGTTATCCAATATTGGAATAACATTATAATACATTAGTAACTGAATCTTCATCCAAATATCAATTTAAACATATTGGTAAATTCATATCCTTATAAAGGATCCAAAAAATTAAAATCAAAATCATTAAAATAATGACACTAAATTTCAAAAATATACTTATCATTAATACAACAGAAAACCTTTTGTATCTCATATCTATCACATATAAAAGATGATAATACCATCATTTGGTATTCTCTAAAAACATGGTAATAACCTGAATTACCATAAAACCTAAATTATAAAAATACATGATTCCTTATTCCTTTAATAAAACAATATTTTATTAAATGTATTATATTAATATTAGTTTTTTGTAACATTAATAAATATTAAATTAAACCAACTACTCTAAAAATCTAATTGGTTCTGGGGTCATCAAACCATCAAATTTATTTTATTAATATCAGTCATATCATTAAAAAACCATTTTAGCAAGAACAATAATATATTAATGGTTATATTTTCTTAATTAATGAATTACCTTCCCATTTAAATCATATTTAATTTTCATCAGTATCATGTAACATATTATCTAAAATCCTTATTAAAAAAATTATACAAAATATTCCTCATATATTTTATAATTGATGAATTAGAAAACCAAAATACTTTAATCATCCAACACCCTTATCAAAAAATTAACTGCGGATCATCATTTTATTATTTAATACCATGTTAATTTCATTATTATTAACAATATCTTAATCTTAAAAATGAAAATCCATTAATCCAAAAACCTTGTTGTTTCTATTTACAAGATTTCCCTGGAGTACATTGATTTTCATAAATCCCATTCTTTAAAAATATTAAAAATTCAACCAGTGAATATATATTAAGGAGACTATTTTTCTCATCCAAATTGTGAACTATTCATTTCATTTATCCTCTATTATTACTTTCTTAATGTCCTTATTTCCCCCACTAAAATTTTATCCCTTCCCTCTATTAAATGCCCTTGATTATATCTTTCTATATTCCTGACACATATAAAACAAAATTATCTTTCTATAATGTTATAAATTACATAAAATATTATTGAAATATATCCATATATTAATTAGTGAATCATATATTTATATATGGTGAACATTGTTAATCATTTTCCATGATAACTGATTAGGAATAATCACAAAATCCTTTAATCTAGTCAACATCTCCTTTTTCTACGCATCATACAATTTTATGTCAAATTGAATGTTAACTAGGTTTCTTCTATTTCCCACCATACAATAAAATAAAACTACATAATATATATGTTATTAATCACAGTAGAAAGCAAATAATAATTGAAAAACACATTATATGGTCTCTAACTCTTGACACCGTATTAAAAACATATGAAACCTTACGTTCATACTAGATCCACAATGGTCATTATTTATTTAAAAATATTTTTTGTGGTTCGTAATGAATTTATGAATTTCTAAATTATATCCCATGGGAGTGTCATTTAGAGTGTACAACAAGGCACATTTTTTTACACTATGTGATGACTGAGTACACTTCAATGTGCTAATTTTATAGTAATTACACATATATACATTTGTGCTAGATCCACATACACATGCAGTATCCAAATAGGGATGTGATGGTTGGGAAACCACATTCAATATTCTTTACAAAAATTCATGGAAATTTTCATATACTCTGACTAATCCTTAGACATTGCCTTAGAGATATCCCAAGATGTATAATTTTAAATATCTTTTGGTATATCAATAATATTTTATGGTCATAGTTTTGTTATTTTAACTTATCCTTTAATATGATTCCAACTACAGCAACCAAGGCTTCTCATACATTGAAATTACATCTTTTTAGATGAATATTCATTACGTTACATAATTACATGCATGCATACCCTAATAGTTTAGGTTCATTAAAACCATGGAATATAGTCATATTATTTCATTAAATATCATATATTATCTCAATAAATAACTTCTCATTTATAAAATCTACTCACCTTATCCGTAAGCTATGTTTATAAAACAGAAGAATGGGTGTGATTGAATGATATTTAAGTGTAATCATGGAAGATAAATAAGAATAATGTAAAAATTAATGTATGATAATCTGAGGAAAAACATGAAAACCAAAACCTACAAAGTAAATTTTCTAATGTTGTTTCATATAAAATAATTGGATGATCGTAAAACATAAGTCATAATTAAATAATATAATATTAACCATGAGAGAATAGTAATGGAATATGAAATTGAATATTAATATACACATATGATCATTAAAACATTTCTGTTGTTTTCAATTTCTATTTCAAAAACTATTTAGGGAACTCCCTGTATAAGGCCACGGCCTTAAACCTTACTTAATATTGAATTAAATGAATAATTCACATTGAGGATCTTTTCAGTTTTAGAGTTTTAGAGAATTAGGACATAACTATTACATCTCAAAAGATTAAAAAGTAGAAACTTTTACTAAGTTTCCATAAAATAAAAACTCTTAAAAAGAACATGTCCATTTCCATGTTTTAGGTGGCATGACTTTCCCTTGATCCCATCCTTGACCCTATTCCACGTTAAGTCCTGTGAAAATCATTTCAAAAACTTGGGATGAGCATAAAAATCTCAGTAAGGGATACACAAAGAATGAAAACTGTTAGTCTTTCAAATGACAAGTAAACCATGTATACTTTATCAAAGTAATACTTTTCACCTTTTCGAAGTAGTAAAAACTCTTTACTGAATAAAATTTCACTACTAACCCTTCTGTAACCAATAGATTACCATAAAACCCATATAAATATGACATAACATATAAAGGTAACTTGGGACATAAACATAATTAAGTGGAATAACCATAAGTTCGACTTCCAAACATATCACTTAATGGAATAGCCATCCATCCAACTTCCATACATACTTAATGGAATAGCCATACGGCCGACTTCCATACCCAATGCATTGGAGGTTACAAAGTAACCACCCGTCCGGGTATTCACGGCACCACCTGTCATATGGTTTATCACGTAACCACCCATAAAATGTCCATGTGCCATCATTACACATAAAATATGGAAAATATAAACATTTCAAAAAAAACATTTCATTTTCAATACAATAAGTAATTCCAAGATATTGAATTAATCAATCTACTTTCAAAAACCATTTAAAAGAGATTTTTGAATCAATGTGTCCCATACCACTTTGAAGCTTTTAATGGAATTATAATTTTAAAACATTAAATTACATATAAATAAATACTGAAAACCATTTTGAAAACAAGGACATTAAAGATAACGATTTATAATAATGAATCTTTAAAACACTTAAAACGATATTTTTGTTAAAGAGTTTTTAACAAAATGAGAGACTCTTGAATACAAATAATCGCAGAATAACATTTAATCCGAGCTTTATAATATCATGAGAATAAAGGGATTCATGATATAATATGTCAAAGGACATTATACACACCAAATAAGAGTTAATTGGTGCATAACAACAATGAAGTCTCAATGGAAATGTAAATTGAGATGAAATCCATTACAAAGAGGGTATCCTTAAACTAAGGATAAATCTATCACATAATTTTGTGTGAGAAATAAAAATACACCCAATATAAGTGGATATTAAGTGTTAAACAATATATGGTCATTCACACATATTCATAGGATTACATGTTCAAGAAGTACAAGTTGAACCCAAAGAAATCGAAATTGGGTTAAGATGTTCCCTTGTAAAAATTTGACAGCCTAACGACGTCACTTCAAAATTCAGAAAATTTGTCGATAAGAGAGTGAATGGTATCTCATAAATTGGACATAAACTTTACATCAATAAGGATTTATAAGAACAAATCTAATCATAATAAGATGTAAATTAAATGACATAACAAAAGAAGTCTTTTAAAAAGAGAAGGGTGAAAGGTCCCCTTACCGAGTTGGGTAACTTTCGAAACATACACCCCATTGAAGAAAGGTCATACAATGAAGATGTGACTACCCATAAATGAAATTATATTACACAATGAGTAAAATAATGGGCAGTACATAAACCACTCAAAGGAAATTGTGTCAAATGTAGCATAAATCTCACGGGAATAAAAGGGAGATGAAAAATCCCTTACGAAAACTCGGCAGCCTAACGGCGCCACATAAAACATAGAAAAATGGATTGATGAGATCAAATAGGGTATCTCATCATATTAACATAATGTTTATATAAAGAGGAATATAAAATAACATCCCCCAACATAACAAAAAGGAGCTTAAAAGAAGTGACATAAAGGGGAGTACTTAAAAAGAAAGGGAGAGGTTAGATCTCTTATGAAAATTCGGCAACCTAACGGCGCCACTCAAAACTTCCAAAATGGGTTGATGAGAGAGAATAGGGTCTCTCATCATATGAACATAAAAATTACAGTAATAGTAATACAAAATAACATCCCAATAACAAGAAAGACGATCTTTAAAAGGAATGACATAAAAGAGCATACTTAAAAAGAAAGAGAGGAGTAGGATCCCTTACCTTGGGTCCGACTTGACTCGATAGTTCATTAATCTCCTGAATAATAAACTTGAGTTAATTTATACTTGCCTAAAAACATTTTTCAAGTTCATTATTCCTTTTATATCAATTATTTACATGTTATAAACATTATTTAATCATTTAAGTTAATAATGTTTGTTTTGTCGATATTTGGTTCTTAAGTCAAAAGTGGACTTCTTACAATTACATGTTGTTCGTGTGGTCAAAGGTTCATTATATCCAGAATGACATTCATGATTTGGATATCATATATATCATATATTTCCCGCATATACATGTATTTATAATATTACATAATCATTTAGAGGTAAGAAATGGAATGCACCGTTCATGGAGACGGTAAGCCGTACGTACGCATGAACACTACTTTAATTTCTATTTCATATTAATGGAATTAAAATTAAATGAGAGATGTGTATATTTTTAATTCCAGAATTATATTCATCCTTTAGTTGTATCATACATAATATATATCCATTATATGTACTTATAATAGTACATTACATTTGAGGATAAGAAATGAAATGCACCGTTCATGGAGACGGTAAGCCGTACGTACGCATGTACGCTAATTTCTTTTATATCTCATACTTTAATGGAAATAAAACAATAATGATATAAAGGTATCTTATAATTCTAGTTTAACATAACATATAATAACTTTAAATCCATCCTTTATACATCCCACATATGGAATTAACGAATCAAATCATTTTGAGGGGGCGGTAGTCTGCAATTCCTAAAATGAAGATATCGCGTATACCCATAATGGAATCCATAAAGGTATGCCACAAATGAAAAATAAAGAAGCTTAAGTGAAACATAAATATATTATATATCATATATAAACATAGTGACAAATTAATGGTCACCTTTGAAGGTGTTATATGAGTGTTGAACAATCATCGTTTCTTGAGGCAGAAATTCACCATCCAGAGAAACAGTATGTTCTTTAACCATTAGATGAAGGTGTGTGTAAGTGTAGCTAGAATAATTATTATAACAACATCCTATTATATTTAAGATACTTTATTTCTTACAAAATAAATGAATAAAAAGAGTTTAGGGGGTTGGAGAAGCAAAAATAAAACAAAAGAGCACAAGTGAAGACGTTACCTTAAAATTGGGTAACTCCCTTTGGTTTGAACCAAAAGGGTTTCTCGAAGAGCTTCCTGCCTATGTTAAGGCTTCTAGGATGAGGAGAGGGATGTGGAGAGAAAAAATTATCAGAGATTGGACAAACCAATGTTTTGAGATGTGTGGGTAAGGTGGTAGTGGTGGGGGCCTTTTATAAGAGGAGAGGAGGGGCACTCTTGGTAAAGTATAAAATGTTACTTTATTTTCAAATGGTTTTAGGATTTTAATGGTCCCACATTGATTTTTTTCAAGGATAAGGTGCTAAGGGTTCGAAATACACCCATCCAATAGGTTTTTGACATGTTTAGGTCTTAGATTTTGCATTATCGTTCCATTTTATTTAAATCGTTAAATAATGAGGTAATCGATGCATCATCATGATATCATAACGAATTTAATTTATATAATGTATAAAAATTATAAACAAAATAAAATTATGTAGGAAATATTTTAAGCTTTCCAATGACTATTTATAGTCAAAATTCTGACTTGTATAACCACATGTAAAAATTGTTTTAGTAAACAAATCATGTTTGTGACATTTTTATTTTATCTTTAAATAAAAGGCATAAATGTCAATATCAAACCCAAGTGGCTCCATGAGGAACCCAAAATAGACCCATGGGTTTTATTGGTCTTCCATAACTCATACAATAGTCTTAGGAAAAGTTTCAAGATATTTTCAGTTTATTATAATATCATTTTTACCTTAAATTACACTAATTACCTTTAATCGCGATTAATAAAACATAAAAGTTACTTTTCATCAAAAATTAGTTTCATCCCATTGAACCACATTTTAATAAATAGTTAATATCATTTAAATTGGAATTTTTAAATTCAAATCATAGAAGTGGTATAGTCCCATTTAAACTAAAAAATCAAATTTTGTAACCACCACTTTGTGGTTTCACTATTCATCAAAAATTGGAGATTTTCAGAAAAATACCAAAAATTCACCCTAAGCTGTATTTGATATTCCGAATTCGAAAATGATGTCTATTTTTACAAATTAATAACATAGAAGTTGAAATAATTAATTTTATAATTAATTCCGACTATTAGAGCAAATAGGCTGTTTTTATGAAACAATAAGTATCAAAAGATTGACACTAGTTTAAGTTCAATTTCAAAGTGAAATTAATTACAATGACCAATATTGGATTAAATGGTAAAAACATATTCTAATTTTACTTTATAAACAATACAAAAGATAATCTAATCATATAAATAAATTAGATTAAAAAGAGTTTTTGAATTAAAATACAACATTTTTCATTATTCATTAAAAAATGAACTTTATCGGAAAGATACAAAAAATTTAAACAAAGTAAATTTTGATGTCATGATTCTAAATAATAATTTTATTTTGTCAAATATAACCCATAAAATTGTCAAAATTAGATTTAAAAGAGGTTCTCCATCAAAAGGCGATTAATCGACCTTTTAAAGAATATTAGACTGTCTACGCATAAAATTGGATTCATTCGCATTTTTTATCCTCTATAATTTATTGTAAAGAGTAAAAATATTTGACAAATATATATAATCATATTGTAGCTAGTTATATTCATTCCCTCCATCACAACATCTAGGTGTTAACTACCATTTAAAATAATATGATTTTATTATTATAGTGCAACGTATGATTCCCAAGAAACTCGTTGTTGCGTGTTGGGTACGCCATCGAGCATAGCATCCTCTTTAAAGGTATATTAATATTTTATTCACAAGTATGGATAAATGTGGAAATTTCATACTCTTTATATACCTGGGGTGTTACATTCTTCCCCCCTTGTGGGAATTGCGTCCTCGCAATTTTAAAATTGAGCTTGGATTCTTCATTGAAAGCCCCACATCGGAAAAGGAGTAAATTAAACTATTACATTAAAAGAAAGAAAGGAAAGTACAAAGGTCACCCGAGTTAACCCATACTAGGATTCCATGTATGGAAATATGGACATGGAGGAAAAAACAAAGGGTCATGTTCTGATGGAGAGTGATAGTAAACATTTCTAGGAGAAAGATAACCATAAGAAAATCACAAACCTATGATGGGTTAAACGGTATTCGATTCCCCAGTAGGAAAAGTTAACAGACAACATTTTTGTTTTAAGTTACTCTTAATTGAGGAATTTATTTTTAAGCCTAACTAAATCATAATGAAACATACTTACTTGTCACGTAGACTTCCAACTTTTACTAGATTCCTTAATCAAACTCATATTTTCTCCAAAAGACGAGTATTTAGGAAGACTTGTTCACATTAAGAGTACTATAATCAACTTATAGAGAACCACCTAATCCACAAAAGACAACTATATATTTCACATGTCTTTAGAATTTAACCAAAACCAAAACTAAAAAGGTTAGTACAAGATCAGATAATCCAGAAAAGGATAACCCTTTATAAAAAGAAAATATATTCTTAATCTATAAATTTTTTCCAACAAAACACAAAGTTCAATGAGGACCATTCAATAAACAATTTTCCATAAAATTCGTCAAAGTAAACCAAACTAAGATTTAAACCCAAATATTTGAAGGATTTAGTCACATAGTCTTCCATGTTAAATCATATCATTTATCTCCAAACAACATCAGTTGCTCTTAATGTCTCGTATTGAAAAGTAATTAACCTAATCACATATCCTCCATGATAGGTTAATAAATTTCCATAGATAACCCAAAATAAACTTACTATTAATTAATAAAATCATCTAACTAAAAATGATCATTCAAACTAACCAGGGACTTCATGTTGTCCAGTGGTAGGTGATAAATACCAGTCGCACTTTGGTTGTGGGTTCGATTCCCCCAGCATTGTCCGACGTGACGGGTTGTCACACGGTCTGTGTGTTGTCCTTTTTCCAAAACAACATAATTCTTAAAACATTCCCCAAAATTAGATAAAATCTTCAAAAATTATCATAATATAGTTTAACCTCAAGTTTATCTCATGCCTTTCATTTTCCATCATAACATATAATAACCCATAATTACCTCAAAAGTAAGGATCATATAAACTCACATGGTTACCTTTATAATTATTACCTGAACTTCCACATTAATTGGTCATCTCGTACATGATGAATTACATAACATACCAAGGTTCAAGTGGTTGATCATGACTCCTTGATATTTGGTTGAGGATATACACAAGAGTTCTCATTGTAGCTCCCATATCATTCAGTTTCCCACTCAGAAAACTGTCATAGTTTCCTTCACATCCACTGTTACTTTGGTGCCTGCAATATCCATCCATTCAATAAAACAGAAAGTTCAGTGTGAGTATATCAACAAAACCATCATGTACTAATGAGGAATATAAACACTGAGATATACTTACTCATTCACTTTATCTAAAACTAGGACTCTTTCTGAAATCCTAACCATCATGGTAATGTCACTTATGCTTAATGAATACCCTAACCTCTAAAGTTAGCTAAACCGACCTTTGATACCATCTATTAGGCCCCGGCCTTAAACCTTACTTAATATTTAATTAAATTGACAATTCACATTGAGGATCTTTTCAGGTTTAGAGTTTTAGATAATTAGGTCATAACTATTACATCTCAAAAGATTACAAAGTAGAAACTTTTACAAAGTTTCCATAAAATAAAAACTCTTAAAAAGAACAGGTCTAGTTCCATGTTTTAGGTTGCATGACTTTCCCTTGATCCCATCCTTGACCCTATTCCACGTTAAGTCCTGTGAAAAACATTTCAAAAACATGGGATGAGCATAAAAAGCACAGTAAGGGATACACAAAGAATGAAAACTGTTAGTTTTTCAAACATCATGTAAACCATGTATACTTTAACAAAGTAATACTTTTCACCTTTTTGAAGTAGTAAAAACTCTTCACTGAATAAAATTTCATTACTTACCCTTCTGTAACCAAAAGATTACCATAAAACCCATATAAAGATGACCTAACATATAAAAGGTAACTTGGGACATAAACATACTTAAGTGGAATAACCATAAGGACGACTTCCACACATATCACTTAATGGAATAGCCATTCGGCCAACTTCCATACATACGTAATGGAATATCCATACGGCCGACTTCCATACCCAATGCATTGGAGGTTATAACATAACCACCCGTCCTGGTATTCACGACACCACCCATCATGTGGTTTATCACGTAACCACCCATAAAATGTCCAAGTACCATCATTACACATATAATATTGAAAATATGAACATTTAAATAACAACATTTCATTTTCAATACAATAAGTAATTCCAAGATATTGAATTAATCAATCTACTTTCAAAAACTATTTAAAAGAGATTTTTGAATCAAAGTGTCCCATACCTCTTTGAAGCTTTTAATGGAATTATAATTTTAAAACATTAATGTCCATGTAAATAAATACTGAAAACCATTTTGAAAACATAGACATTAAAGATAAATATTTAGAATAATGAATCTTTAAAACATTTAAAATGATATTTTTGTTAAAGAGTTTTTAACAAAATGAGAGACTCTTGAATACAAATAATCGCGGAATAACATTTAATCTGAGCTTTATAATATCATGAGAATAAAGGGATTCATGATATAATATGTCAAAGGACATTATACACACCAAATAAGAGTGAATTGGAGCATAACAACAATGAAGTCTCAATGGAAATGTAAATTGAGATGAAATCCATTACGAAGAGGGCATCCTTAAACTAATGATAAATCTATCACATAATTATGTGTGAGAAATAAAAATACACCCAATATAAGTGGATATGAAGTGTGAAACAATATAAGGTCATTCACACATACTCATAGGATTACATGTTCAAGAAGTACAAGTTGAACCCAAAGAAATCAAAATTGGGTTAAGATGTTCCCTTGTAAAAATTCGACAGCCTAACGACGTCACTTCAAAATTCAGAAAATTAGTCGATGATAGAGTGAATGGTATCTCATCACTTGTACATAAACATTAAATCAATAATGATATATAAGAACATATCCCAACATAATAATATGTAAATTAAAAGACATAACAAAATAAGTCTTTTAAACAGAGGAGGGTGAAAGGTCCCCTTACCGAGGTGGTTAACTTTCGAAACGTACACCCCATGGAAGAAGGGTTATACAATGAAGATGTAAATAACCATAAATGAAGGTATATTACACAATTAGTAAAATAATGGGCAGTACATACACCACTCAAAGGAAATTGTGTCAAAAGTAGCATATATCTCACGGGAATAAAAGTGAGATGAAAAATCCGTTATGAAAACATGGCAGCCGAATGGGGCCACAAAAAACATACAAAAATGGATTGATGAGATGAAATAGATTATCTCTTCATATTAACATAAAGTTTATATAAAGATGAATATAAAAGAACATCCCCAAAGATAACAAAAATGAGCTTAAAAAAAGTGACATAAAGGGGATTACTTAAAAAGAAAGACAGAGGTTAGATCTCATACGAAAATTCGGTAGCCTAACGGCGCCGCTCAAAAAATACAAAATGGATTGATGAGAGAGAATAGGGTCTCTCATCATATGAACATAAAAATTACAGTAATATTAATATAAAATAACATCCCAATAACAAGAAATATGATCTTTAAAAGGAATGACATAAAAGAGTGTACTTAAAAAGACAGAGAGGAGTAGGATCCCTTACCTCGGGTCCGACTTGACTCGATCATTCTTTAATCTCATGAATAATAAACTTGAGTTAATTTATACTTGCTTAAGAACCCTTTTCACGTTCATTATTACTTTTATATCAATTATTGACATGTTATAAACATTATGTAATCATTTAAGTTAATAATGTTTGTTTTGTCGATATTTGGTTCTTAAGTCAAAAGTGGACTTCTTACAATTACATGTTGTTCGTGTGGTCAAAGGTTCTTTATATCCAGAATTAAATTCCTGATTTGGATATCATATATATCATATATATCCCGCATATACATTTATTTATACTATTACATAATCATTTAGAGGTAAGAAATGAAATGCACCGTTCATGGAGATGGTAAGCCGTACGTACGCATGAACGCTACTTTCATTTCTATGTCATATTAATGGAATTTAAACTAAATGAGAGATGTTTATATTTTTAATTAATGAATTATATTCATCATTTAGTTGTATCATACATCATATATATCCATTATATGTACTTATAATAGTACATTACATTTGAGGATAAGAAATGAAATGCACCGTTCATGGAGACGGTAAGCCGTACGTACGCATGAACACTACTTTCATTTCTATCTCATAATTTAATTTAAAGAAAACTATAATGATATAAAGGTATATTATAATTCCAGTATAACATAATATATAATATCTTTAAATCCATCCTTTATACATCCCACATATGGCATTAACGAATCAAATCACTTTGAGGGGGCGGTAGTCCGCACTTCCTAAAATGAAGATATCACATATACCAATAATGGAAGCCATAAAGGTATGCCAAAAATGAAAAATACAAAAGCTTAAGTAAAACATAAAAATGTTATATATCATATATAAACATAGTTACATCTTAATGTCCAACTTTGAAGTTGTTATATGAGTGTTGAACAATCATCATTTCGTGAGGCAGAAATTCGCCATCCACAGAAAAAATATGTACTTTAACCATTAGATGAAGGTGTGTGTAAGTGTAGCTCGAATACATATTATAACAACATCCTAGTATATTTAAGATACTGGATTTGTTACAAAATAAATGAATAAAAAGAGTTTAGGGGGTTGGAGAAGCAAAAATAAAACAAAAGAGCACAAGTGAAGACATTACCTTCAAATTGGGTAACTCCGTTTGGTTTGAACCAAAAGGGTTTCCTTAAGAGATTCCTTCCTACGTTAAGGATTATAGGATGAGGAGAGGGATTTGGAGAGACAAAATGATTAGAACTTGGCCGAACCAAAGGTTTTAGAGGTGTGGGTAAGGTGGTAGAGGTGGGGGCCTTTTATAAGAGGAGAGGAGGGGCACTCTTGGTAAAGTATAAAATGTAACTTTATTTTCAAATGGTTTTAGGATTTTAATGGTCCCAAATTGATGTGTTACAAAGATAAAGTAAAAAGGGTTATAAATCCACCCATCCAATAGGTTTTTGACATGTGTAGGTCCTAGATTTTACATTATCATTCCATTTTATTTAAATCGTTAAATAATGAGGTCATCACATCATCATCATGATGTCATAAAGAATTTAATTTTTTTAATGTCTACAAATTATAAAAAAATACTATGATGTAGGAAATATTTTTAGAATTCCAATTACTATTTATAGTCAAAATTATGACTTGTATAACCACATGTAAAAATTGTTTTAGTAAAACAAATCATGTTTGTGACATTTTTATTTTAACTTTAAATAAAAGGCATAAATGTCATTATCAAACCCAAGTGGCTCCATGGGGTACCAAAAATCGACCCATGGGTTGTCTTGGTTGTCCATAACTCATCCAATATGGTAAGGACAAGTGTCAAGATATTTTCAGTTTATTATAATATCATTTTTATCTTAAATCACACAAATTACCTTTAATCGCGATTAATAAAACGTAAAAGTTACATTTCATCAAAAATTATTTTCATCCCATTGAACAACATTTTACTTAACAGTTAAAATCATTTAAATTGGATTTTTGAAATTCAAATCACAAAAGCGGTAAAGTCCTATTTAAACGAAAAAATATAATTTTGTAGCCACCACTTTGTGGTTTCACTATTCATAAAAAATTGGAGATTTTCAGAAAAATACCAAAAATTCACCCTAAGCTGTATTTGATATTCCGAATTCAAAATTTATGTCTATTTTACCAAATTCATAACATAGAAGTTGCATTAATTAATTTTATAATTAATTCCCGTTGTCAGAGAAAATAGCGTGTTTTTATGAAACAATAAGTATCAAAAGATTGACACTAGTTTAAGTCCAATTTCAATGTGAAATTAATTCCAATGACCACTATTGGATTAAATGGTAAAAACATATTCTAATTTTAATTTAAAAACAATACAAAACATAATCTAATCATATAAATAAATTAGATTAAAAAGAGGTTTTGAATTAAAATACAACATTTTTCACTATTCATTAAAAAATGAACTTTATCGGAAAGATAACAAAAATTTAAACAAAGTAAATTTTGATGTCCAGATTCTAAATAAGAATTTTATTTTGTCAAATATAACACATAAAATTGTCAAAAAGTAGATTTAAAAGAGGTTCGCCATCAAAAGGCTATTAATCGACCTTTTAATGAATATTAGACTGTCTACGCTTAAAAATGGATTCATTCGCATTTTTAATCCTCTATCATTTATTGTAAAGGGTAAAAATATTTGACAAACATATATAATAATTTTGTAGTTAATTCTATTCATTCCCTCCATGACAAACATCTAGGCGTTAACTACAATTTAAAATAATATTATTTTATTATTAGAGTGCAACGTAAGATTCCCAAGAAACTCATTGTTGCGTGTTGGGTACGCCATCGAGCATAGCGTCCTCTTTAAAGTAATATTAATATTTTATTCAAAAATATGGATAAATATGAAAATGTAATACTTTTTATATACCTGGGGTGTTACAACCTAGGCACCTTAACGTCCTAAGTGAGACAAAACACCTCTAAAGTACAATCCCTATCATCATAAGAGACTATGATCACTCCCAAAACAATCATAGAAGTCAATTTTCACATCCAATACTAACATTGAGGACATGGTAACCTAATTTTCACATAAATGACATATAATAAATTGAATTTTTATTTAATTTCCATTCTTGCTTTTTTTGGGGTTTCCTAAGCTTTTATGGATGAATGGGTGAGTTTTCCTAAATTAGGCCAACCCGTGAGCCCAATTCCATATTTGAAAATAAATTTTGATTCCTTTATATATAATTAATTTTTTAAAATTTATAATCCATTCCAATTCCATATTTTCCACCCCTAACCTATTAACACCAACACTATAATTTGGACCATTTATGAATCCATAATCAGGGTGGATAAGGGTTTTTATTTAATGATTGGGAAAACTCGAAAGCCCATTTCCCGCGTTAAAAGTAATTGTTAATTATTTAATATTTACTTCAATTTTTACATTTTTTTTATTGATTTAAACACTCCCCCAAGCCCACATAACCAAGGAGCACCCACATGCTCTCTTCTCCCTCTTTTGGGGCTCAGTTCCATCGAGAATTTGGATAAAACGTATCTGAATTTCTCAAATCTATCCAGATTTGTAGATGTAAATTGATTATTTCATAAAACCTTAATTTAGAACTATTTTACCCCCATTAGAGTTCCTAAATGATCTCTCCAACCTTGTGAAAATCTCTCTTGAATGGTTGGTTGTTTGAAAATTCAGGTACATGAGTATTTGGGGTGATTTTGTCAATGTTTTTCAAGGTAAGTGATTTCTTATTGGTTTCTTCTTATTCCCTTAGGGTTTCCTCCCACTTTCATTATTTTCTAAAATTTCCAGAAGATAGATTTAGAACCTTGGGTTTTATTTGGTGTATATTTTGTCAAATGTTGTGTTATAGGGCTGGATTTATCTTCCTTGTGGTGAGGAGGTGGTGCAGTTGATGTTTTGCACCATGTATTAAGGGATTCAACACTTTCAGTAGGTGATTCCATGGTTAACCATTCTTTGATGAGTTATTTTTCTTATTTTACTAGTTGTTAATGTTCCCCATGTGCTGTGTGTGGTGTGAAAACCATTTTTCAGTGATCTGGTAAAGCATTTAATTCTATAATTTCTTTTTTGTTGAAGTTGTGAACTTTTCGAATGTAACACATGTTGTATCTTTTGTGGTAGTTTTATAAAATATGAAATTGATTTATCAATTGTGGAAAGGGGATGAAAATTTTGTTTTGTTAATGCCTTAGTGTCATGTTGTCCTTGGAAGGGGGTTTTTGGAATAGGTTTGTTGTGTAAAACGTTGTTATACTTTTTGAGATCATTTTATTCAAATTGGTGTTTTCATTTGTATCTTTCTTGGTATTATACAAGGTGATTTTATAACACATTAAAGTGGGTTTATAAATGAATCTAGGGCCAAAAATTCTATATTGGTAGTGATTTGGTGTGGTTTTTCCATGAAATATGGTTTTGAAATAGGTTTTATGAGAAACGATTGGGTATACACTTTTGAATTTTTTTATGAAATATTTAAATGATTTAATGATTTATGTAAGTGGTGAAAACATATTTGGAAAAAATACCTAAGTGTGTATATTCTGAAATTTTACATTATAAATGGTATAGGGGTTGTTTTTTTATGTGTTCCATCTTTGAAATGTAATAAAAAAATTCTTGAAGGATTTACTGAATTGTGTTAGAGATGTGAAAGTGATGTGAGATGTTTTGTGTGAGTGTGACGTGAAAAATGGATTTTGGTTAAGAAAAAGGGTATTATGTAAAATGAGAGTGGGATGTTATGTCTATTGTAATATATTGGAATGATCTAATAAATTTTTTATGAATTTTTTGAAGTGTTATAGAATTTTGAAACTTGTAGTGGCTATTTTAGTGTGAGTCGGATTTCAAATCAATTTTAATGAAATGTTGACTTTTGTGACTTGTGTGGTATACATGAGGGATGTTTGTTGAATTTTTTATGAGGAAATGATATTTTTATGTGAAAATTATATTTCTTAACATGTTGAACTTGATTCATCACAATGGGAAAACCCAGGTATCTAGGTGGGTAGACGTGTACTAGTATGCTAGTGAATCTTTGGGGTTTGGCCTCAGTTTCAATTAGCAATATTGACACTTACAACTCGGAATAAACTATTATGATGATAAGTATTAGAGACCACTAGGTTATGGGTATGTTACCTACTAGTGTCTCGTGCACGAGAATAGATATTTGTGATGGTTACACTCACCGAGATACGAGGTACTTGGGACCCACAATGAGCTAGCGCCTAAGGATTATTTGAAATTTCATGGTCTCATTAGATTCTTTATACATATCTTAGGCATACGGTATATTTGGCTAGAAAAGTATATAGATTTGGAATTTATTTTAAAAGTGTTTATTATTTAAAATAGCCTATTTGAAAACTGGTTTTTTTAGTAGCATGTTATAGAAATTGTAAATAGAAATCACGTGGTTTAGAAAACATTCATGTTTTTCATATTTGAATGTTTATCGTATGGAATATCATAGTGGTGGTATCCTACTAGGCATTGTATCACACCCTAATTACTCCCATGGGTGTAAGTAGACTTGGTTATTTTTTTTGTTGTAGGTTGGGTATAGTTTTAGGTTCCAGTGGTTCGATTTCTAGGTGCTCCTATGTGGTGAAGTCTTGTGAAGATGGATTTAGGGTGGTTCCCTTTTCTACAAGGGTTATTGTGATGTTTCCTACATGTTTTTTTACTATTTTGATAGAATTGATGAGTTTTTTTAAAATATGTAATTCAGTTCTAATTTTTTGTAAAAGATTTTTTGGTATGAAAAATACAGATTCCTTTTATTGGATTATATAATTATTTTGAAGTTTATAAACTCTGGTAAATCAACACCAATTCTAATTTTATGATACCATAGAACATTTTTAAACCCTTGGGGATCAAAAACACCCATCGTGACTTATCACGGGCTGGGTTTGGTGCCGGTTTCCGTGCAGAACATTATTGGTTCGTGAAAAAATGGTATCAGAGGAGGTTATGATTAACTCTATGGGTAACGTTATTTGGGAAACAGTTGGGATAGT
This sequence comes from Viscum album, assembly GCA_963277665.1. NCBI lineage: Eukaryota > Viridiplantae > Streptophyta > Magnoliopsida > Santalales > Viscaceae > Viscum > Viscum album. The sequence continues at coordinate 1,344,535,620 of OY728119.1, read as the reverse complement.
CTCGAGTTAGGAATGTTGGGACATAGTACTTTTGTTATGGGTAGTGTTCCTGATCACCACACCACATGACAGGATTTGAGTATCCATGGGAAGTAGGGATTTAAATGTGCCCTTTGGATTTCTTGGATTGATGATGATTAGGGGAAATGAAAATAGATTTGGGTTAATGGTCTCAGTGAGCTCGCAGGGCCTGACCAGCCATGTGGAGCCATGTATATTCACTATAACACTCTTTGTGATGGTGAAGTGATTGAAATATGGCCACCAACCATATGTCTAAGTCACCCACTAAAAATGTTTCCTCTAGAATTATCTTGTGTTCTTCAGTTTTGAAATCATGGAAATTTGGTTTTAATGTGAATTGATTTTATAAAGCATAATGTTTTTGTGAAATGATTATATAATAAATAGGGAATGGATGGATTTTTGAAAATGGAGAACTGAATTTTCCTAATTTTATTGGAATGGAAAATGGTGTGTCTGTACCTATATTGAAAGCATGAACTATGTGAAGGTTGGTTTTGAATAAGTGTACCAATAATGTTTTCTAAATTATGGAAATGTGTTTTAATGGGATGATAAGTTTTGAAATTAAATATTATGACTTGAAAGTGAGTTTTCATTTAAATTCTGGTTACGTTCATAATAACGTGGTAATAAGTAAATTTGGTTTGATTTCGGGGTTAGTGGTTTTGAGAAAAGAGAGGTATTGGTTGATTGTTTTTGTTTTGAAAAGTTGAAAGAATTTTTTATTTTAACCATTGATATTATCATGAGAATCCACATCTATGGGGTTATATGGGATGATGGATGGATGATGGTATGGATGGATGTGTTCCGGGATGGATATGAGGAGGGTGCAAGATGTGGCATAAAAACATACACATGTGAGGACCATGGGGTACCATCGGTGGATACATTAACCGCTGAACCATTTATTTAAAAAAATATTATTTTAAATGAGAAACTTGATTTCTTTATCACTAGTTTGGGATGGTTTGTATTACGTGTTTTCTTAAAGTGTTGATTTTGTGTGATGTTTAGAGTCCAAGAACCCCTCCAGTTTGTATTACGTTTTGGGTTTGTGTTTGGTCGGTAAGCTGTGTTGAAGGTCCGATTAGTGGTCTCTTTTGAGATATGTTTTGGAATGCTTTTGCAATGGTCCCTTTAATCTGTTTGGATCGATTTTTTAGTATATCATAACCAATGGACTATGTTGGTTGGGTTCATGGGGTTTAATCATTGGATAAGTTACACCCTATTAAGGGTAACAGCACAACTGAAGTGCAACCCCAATTATCTCGCCTTTTGAAGACCCTCCAGTTGATCAATATAAGAAATATATTTTGATGATATTTTATTGATTAAGTCTACACCCTTTCCATTTTGTGTTTTGTGTATCCTATTGTAGTGGGAGATTGATCATGTAAGGTTGAAGGAGACCTTAGCCTCTTAATTTTATTGATTTGCTGAAGGATGAAGTGGTATGGGGTTGTTAGCATGGATGTATATCTAGATGGTCTTTAAGAGGTCCTCTTAGTCCATCGTAGTCTCTTCAAAGAATATGTTCATGTTAACCTACCTGTGTGGGAAATATGGTCATGAGAGGATATCATGGCTACTTTCTTGAATTTTGTGTTGTTTGGGGATGTTGTATAAGGTCCCACTCCATGCATTGTTTATATCAATCACAATGGTCATGTTCATTGACACCTTCTGATTTCATGCACTCGATTGACTGTAAAGGTGAATGTCATGCAATCTTTTGATAGTCTCTATTATGTTAGGAGAATGTCCCCCTTGTAAAAACATCAAAATCGTCCATTTAGAGGAAGGGGATTATAGGTGTTATCTACATATATAGTTTCTCAGTCGAAGAAACAAGTTGTGATATGTGTGCATTTTCAAAGTCCTTGTTTTAGTGAAATATTGAGTTAGGGTAAAAAGAGTTTAGAATGTTGTATGTCATGGAAATATTATCGGATATTGCAGTGTAGTTGTTGGTTGCATCGAAAGAAGAGTTCTCAATTAGGTGGTTTCAAAAGCCAAACTGCGCGGTTGAAGATGCTTCAATCTTTTGATCTCCAGCCATAGGTCTCGTAGAGAAGGTGACTCATAGTCAGGGGAAATACTAGGGTCATTTAAAACCCTGTACAATTTCATGTCCTCTGTATGATAGTTATGAGAATTTTATGCCTCTGGATTCATCATCTTTATTCTATTGTTCTCATTCAATGGAAATAACATTATGGCCTTGTACCCATGTCACCACCTAATGTCATTTCCTCCCCCTTTGGGTTTTATTGAGTCGTTAGAGAATGGTTGGAAATTTGGATAGATGTGTTGAGAACATTGTTTTTTCGGGATTAGTAGCGACTATGTGACAAGAATCCATGCGGAAAAAAATATTTTCACAGTTAGTCAACAGTATCCCAAACCATGTGAACTGATCATGGGCCCTTCGCAAATGATTAAATTTTTTTTTTCTTTCTGTGTCAGCCCATGATTTTTGGTTATGATGGTTGGTTCTATTGGTGGGTAGACCCACTATGAATCTCTAGAACCTTACTTTGTAAAAATTGACTGTAATTATACCCTATGTACTAGGGAGTTCGTTCAGGGCTATCCGTGTTATTGTATTGATTCTATCTCAGAAAAATGTAAGTTGCCTCTTATTGTGAGGTGCCTATTTCTATCCCCCCATACCAATAGTTTAGATTTATCTATGGTATTTGCCTAGCAGTAGTTAGTTTCTTTCAAAACTATCTAACTACGAAGATCTTCCTTGAGTAAATGTTGGGATTGGATAACTGCCAATGGTTTAGTTAAAATAAGGTAAGTGTAACCTCGTTCGAAGTTGCTATTCATTTGGGTGAATTGATTGAGTCTTGTTCGGATAGTTTTTGAGGAGTTTTCTTTTGGGATAAAGTATGAATTTTATTGATCATTTTAAGAAAGTGTTTTATTTTTGGGTTGTGAGATTAAACTGTCCTTAATTAATCATTGGATGTGTTTTGTCATTTGGGGGCGAAGCTTGGCAAAGAAGTACATCTTGGTTTATCTATTGGGTTTGGTTTTTTATTCTTTCCTTGTTGTGGCTTTATGGGGATGGAATGTTATAATGGTGGGGATAATTTTCACATACATGACTTATTACAAAGATAAATTTAGTTTAATTTCCATTCATTCTTTGTTTTGGGGGTCAGCAATGTTTTATGGAGGAATGGGTGAGTTTTCATGAATTGGGGCAAACCATGAGCCGAATTCCAGTTTTGAAAATAAATATTGATTCCTTTATATATATATATTTAATTTTTAAACTTTTTTCATCCATTATAATTCCTACATTCCATACCCATACCTATTAACACTACCATTTTAATTTGGATCATTTAGAAATCCATAATCATTGTGGATATGGGTTTTTATTTAATGTATTGGGCAGGCCCGAAATCCCATTTCCTGCACTAAAAATATTTTTTAGTTATTTAATATTTCCTTCAATATTAATATTTTTTTGATGATTTTAACTCTCCCCCAAGCCCAAATATACAAGGAAATCCTCCATGCTCTCATCCACCTCTTTGGAGCTCGGTTGCATCACGAATATGGATGACTCTTTTATGAATTTCTCAAATCACTAATATTTGTAGAGGTAAATTTATTATTCCATAACTCCTTCATTTATTACTATTTTCCACCATTTTAGTTCCTAAATGATCTCTTAATACTTTTTAAAATCACCCTTTAATGTTTTTATATTTGAAAATTCAGGTACTGCTCTATTTGTGGTGATTTCGCCAATATTTTCAAGGTAGGTGATTCTATTGTTGGTTTATTTCATCTCCCTTAGGGTTTCCTCCCACTTTCATTATGTTATAAAATGTCCATAAGTTAGAGTTATAACCTAGGGTTTTATTTGGTGTATGTATGGTCAAATTATGTGGTTTAGGGATGGATTTATCTTCCTTGTGGTGCGATAGTGGTGCAGTTGATGTTTTGCACCATGTTTTGAGGGATTCGACACATTCAATGGGTGATTCCATGGTTAACCATTCGGTGATTATTTATTTTTCTTTTATACTAGTTTTTAATTTTCACCATATTCATTGTGTGATGTGAAAACAAATTTTTATTGATTTGGTTAAGCATTTAATTTTATACTTTCATTTTTGTTGAATTTATGAATGTTTTGAATGTAACACATGTGGTATCTTTTTTGGTAGTTTTATAAAATATAAAACTGATTTATTAGTTGTTTAAAGGAGCTAATAATTCTGTTTTTAATGAATTAGTGTCATTTGGTCCTTGTAAGGGTGTTTCTGGAATAGGTTTGTTGTGTAAAACTTTTTTACATTTCATGATAACATTTTATGAAAATGGGTTTTTTCATTTGTATCTTTTTTGGTATTATCCATAGTGATTTTATTACACATTAAAGTGGTTTTATAAATACCTATAAGGATTCCAAATTTTATTTGGTAATTATTTGGTGGGGTTTTGTCCTTGAAATAATGTTTTTAAATGGGTTTTATGGGAAACTATTGGGTGTACTCTTTAGAATTGTTTTATTAAATATTTGAATAATTTAATGATTTATGTAGGTGGTGAAACCAAATTGAAAAAATGTTTTGGATTTTTTATATTATAAAATGGTACATTTTAAATGTTATATGTGTTGTTTTGTGATTTGTTACATCTTGTAAATGTTTTACAAAAATGGTGGATGGATTTACTAAAATGTGTAAGAGATGTGAAAGTGATGTGAGATGTTTTGTGTGAGTGTGATGTGCAAAATGGATTTTGGTTATGCAAAAGGGTATTATGTAACATTTGAGTGGGTTGTTATGTGAGTTATAATATATTGGAATGGTTTAATAAAAATTTTTAACGGTTTTTTTATGTACTAAAGAAAATATGAAAATTTATGTGGGCTATTTTGGTGTGAGTCATATTTCAAATCAATTTGAATGAAAAGTGGACCTTTGTGACTTGTGTGGTATACATGTGGGATGTATAGTTATTTTTTATGATGAAATGATATTTTCAAGTGAAAATTATAATTCATGACTTGTTGAACTTTTATGTGCAAAATGGGAAACCCCGGTTATCTAGGTGTGTGGATGTGTACTAGTATGCTAGTGAATTTTTGGGTTTGGCTGGAGTTTCACTTAACAAGATTGACACTTACTACATTGACTGAAATAAATTGATGATGATGATGATTAAGGACCAATAGGTTAGGGGTATGTTCCTTACCAGTGGCTCATGCATGGGAACAAATATTTATGATGGTTACACTCAATAAGATACGAGGTACCTGGGACGCACTATGAGCTAGTTCCAAGGGGTTATTTCCTATTTCTTATGCTCATCTGATCCTTTATACGTACAATAGGCATACAGTATATTTGGATAGAAAATACATTATCTTTTGAATTTATTTTCAATGTTAGTATTCTTAAAATTATCAAACTTTAAAACTTATTTTTTTAAGTTTCATCTTTTAGAAATTGTAACTAGAAATTTCATGTCTTAAAAAACTTGCATGCTTTTCTTCATTGAATGTTTATCGCATGGAATCCAATAGTGGTGGTATCCTACTGGGAATTGGAACAAACCCTACTTACAGCATTTGGTGTAGGTAGACTTGGTTAATTTTGTTGTTATAGGTTGGGTATAGTTTTTAGTACCAATGGTTTGGTTTTCTAGTAGGTCCTTGATGGTGAAGACTTGTAGAGATGGCTTGAGGTCAATACCCATTTCCATGATGGTTTTTGAGATGTTTCCTATTGGTTTAGTAGCTTTGTTATAGTCTTGTTCAGTTGTTTTAAAATATATAATTCAGTTCTTAATATTTTTAAAATATTTCTTATTTTGAAAAATCATGATTCATTTTATTGGAATTTTTTATTGTTTTATGTTTATAAACTCCGGTCAATTGTTTCCAATTCTCATTTTATGATACCTGAGATCATGTGCCAACCCATGGTGATCGGTAAAGCCCTTTGGGACTTGTCACAGGCTGGGTTTGGTAAAGGTTTCGTTGTAGACCATATTTGGATCGTGACAACACTAAACCATGTTCACTCCCCATTACAGTCCAATATATATCATTAGATGAAAATAATTATCTAATTCATTATAGTGAGATATATGTATCAGTCATATATTTTCATAATATATCTATCATTCTTCATCATAACATAACAATCATCATCGTTTATAATTTAACCATCATCAATGGTTATAATATAAAAAAAATCATATAATAAAGAACATACATATATGTTCCAAATGATCATAAAACATTTATCATGTCATAATTTAGTAAATGAAATTAGATTCATAAGAATTTAATTGTTTTATAACCAATGGGAAAGAATCAATTTTCATAATGATATCATCATCTAATTATCTAGTAACCATATACAATGAATCAATATTCATATAAATTTTATCATGGTATACCCGAGGAAAGATAACTGGGTTGCATAAATTTTTTTCCTGAAAACAATTTTAGGGAAATAATAATAATGGTGTCTCCATTATATATCTATAGTAAATTATATGTTGGATGAATGGATATCAACTTAGATGAATAATGATTTCCAAATGTCACAGTGAATATATCTTGAAAAAAATATTCATTTATTAGAATATAAATTTCAATAACTAAAATTCAAAAAATATTTTTTGAATCCTTTCCTATGAAAATATTTTGGAAAACATATTATGTAATACTTCATTAAAAATAATTTTCACGACTTCATGAAATTAAATTAATTCTATACACATAGAAACAATTACACTAATATTTTTTTTAAGAAAATGGGACATTTATTAAATGTCACAATGAATATTTTTTTTTAAAAAAAATTTGTAAAAATATCATTAATAAATTTTTTCTCCTTAGAAAATATAAGAAACAGTTTTCTAAAATTATTTTTAAAAACTATTGTTTTGGAAGGAAATTAGTTTTCAATTGAGAATAATTTTTTTATTAAATACCAATTTCTATTTTTTTTATCAAAAGAGGTAAAAATGACATGAAAATTTAATATATACGAATAACCATAGGATAATAATGTTTTGAATTTATTTAGGTATTGTTCTTAATATTTCATCATTGAATGAAAAATCATAAAAAATACTAATAAATGATCAGATTGTAACAAAATAATATTACAAATTTTGTAACAATGAATCATAATAATAATGAAAGAATAAAATTAAATGAAACATATAATATAATTAAGAAATTTATATTCTTGAAAAAACATTTAAATTGGTAAAAATTTAATCCATATAAAATAACGATGGTTCATAACATAACATACGTCTCAAAGTATTTAACTTAACAAAAAATTCACTAAAGGATCGAGTAAATTTCGAGTCATAATCCCCATAAAATAATAGCATAATTATTATAATTAAATATAATAAAATTAGTTAGATTTAATATATATCATTTAATAGGGTTATCTATACACTAAAAAAATGAACCAACGGTGAAGTGGAAAAAGTTGCTCAGAAATAAAAGTGGGACTAGAAATCCCTTACTATAAGTCTCTAATTCCATTGTACATCGTCTAAAATCATGTATATTAAATATATGTATATTTAAAAAATATTTCATAACCAAAGATACATATACAATTCTATATATTATTTAATTAAGTCCTTTTATTAATGTTTTATTTTTAATTATATGTAAAAGTCATGTTTCAAAAAATAATCACTTTATTTTTCTTATATTTTTTTCTCTTTATATTCGTCCACTTACACATATAATCATTACATAATATACAGAGTAATAATAATTAAATAACTGTAATATTTCAACACGAATTTTAATTTTTAGACCAACCATGAAATAGGTTTTTGGAGAAATGATGTATGTTACGAGTATGGAGACTCTAGGCCATTCCAATGCATGAGTGACATTTATATTTATAAATGATCATTATAGAAAGGAGAAAAGTTTATGTGATTACTATATATTTAATGTAATATCATATATATGATATTTATTATATAAATATATGTATACATAATATCAATGTGGTGTGGTGATGAAAATATAGTAACATCCCTTCATGAAGTAAGTATTCCACACATACAAGAAGGATGATATCAACTTTCAGTGTGTGATATATTATCATTTCATAATAAATTTATTTTAAAAAATATAACAATTATTTTAGGTGTATCATATTTAATCATTACCATAATACTTAAAACAACCATGTAAAGGTATAATTAAAATGAATCACACCACTTTATGAAGCAGCAGTTCGTCATATACAAGAGCGACGCTATCCTATCCACTATGAGAGAGAAATTAAAAAAATTATTTTTTATGTAATGAATTAATATGATTAATTATTTTGTAAATATTATATATATACATTATATCCATCATAATACTCAACTATGAGATGAGGTAATGGAAAAATGAGTGGTATCCGTTCCAGAGGTGGTTGACCATCATACAGAAGAACAATGATTTCATAGCCCATTTGATTGAATTGTAGATAGTATTATTTCATTAAAATAACATGAAAAATATATTAAATATAATATATTTAATTTTTTTAAACATCTTATTATAGTCTTAATTGATTGAATGGGTAAAAAAATTAAAAAAACAAGATTACTGATGAACATTAACTCCTCTTAATTAAACAAACTTAAGACTACACAAAAATATTTCCATGGATGATTATCTAACCAAAATAAGTCATATATTAGTATATAATGTAGTTTTATAAGTTATTTTGGTGGGTACTGGTTGATTTAAATGATATGAAATATGTGAATATGTGAGGGGAGTGAGTTCCCTTTTATAACTGTGGGGTTGTGGTTTTTTGTAAATACCCAAATATATTCATTAATGAGAGATCATTCCCACCTCATTTGGCTCCAAAACAGATAAATATTAGTGTTTATGTATTATATGGATGATTCATAAATGTACATTTACATAAGACACATGATTTCATACATGTTATTCCTTATAAATTAATTTTTACACATCCTTATTTTTTTTATCTTCACCACTATAACTAGTTTTTTTTGCATTTGATATTTATCCATAAAAATTAAACAAAGTTTATTATTAATAATAATTTTTAAATAAAAATTATATAATTTAAATCAATGTTTTAAATTAAAATTACTATTTATTTAAATTTATTTTTAACACTAGCACATGTACTATGAAAACCCCTCTTTAATCCATAACCACAATAATTAATTTTTATATTTTTCACCAATAATTATTGTAATAAATTAATCATACCTCATTAGATAATATATATTACTATTAATCATGATATTTAATCCGTATATTTAAAAAAATTAATTTAATATTTATCACAAAGACGTGAAGATAATGTGGGATTTAAAAGAGAAATTTTCAAATGATTACAATGATTTTATATCCAATTCAAAAAGATATTTAATTAAATGAATTAAAATGTATTAATATTTTTTTAATTGAAACTATTTTATTTTTATACCAATTTCAAATATATTTTATATTTTTAATCATTTTAAATTATATGGTAATTTTCAATTAAAATTTTGTATTTTTTATTTTTCGTCAAAAAATAAAACGTTATAGAAAATTATCAAAATTTACCATAAGATCATTCTAACATATGTAATTGAGAAATTATATATAATTTTCTTATATATTCTCTAAAAACAGAAATATAGGATTAAAAATTTAGTGATAAAAATAAAACAAACCTTTGTTGGTGAAATATCGTTTTAAGTATAAAAAATTCCTTCTTTATGTCTTCTTTTTAAAAAATAAATAAAATATATTTAAAATAAAATTTGTTAATATATATTATATAAATTATATTCATATAATTCAATAAATTTGGGTTGATTAATTCATTGATATAAAAAAAATTTATTCCATAAAATTATTTTGTTAGAAAAGCATATCATATATTTTCAAAAAGTTTTAATTTTCATTTTTGTGTAATTTTCATTAATGAATTTATTTTATATAAGTATTTAAACCATATACATTCATAATGTAATTATCATTTTTATACCCTTAATTCCAATGTCTAGGTGTTATCTATTATATTAAATAATAATATTTAATAATATTACACATTTCTCTTAAATTTATTGTTGCGTGTAACACTTGATAAGAACAATGTTTAATGTAATGAAATCCAAACCTAGTGTTGCGCATAAGGAAATCTGAAATAATCATTTCATGTAACATAAGATATCAAAGAGATAAAATTTATTTGAAAAACATATTTCACAAAATATTAACGTGATACATCTATGTAATGTTGTATGTTTCTTCTATATTTTTTATGATTCCATGATATTGTGATACCATGTTCTTTATATTTTAGGAATATTTTTAATTAATCATGTTATTTCAATTTTTTGAAATAATTTTATACTATTTTCTAGCATCATATGTTTCCTATCAAATCAATGTCTTTAATGGTAGTTTTAGGTCACACATTTAATTATGTATTCTCCAGGTAATTTCTTACCATTTTACGAGCTTGAAATGAATTATGAAATCATTATGAAACATAAGAAAATATGTTTTTTTAAATCAAATTAATTTATCATGAACCTAGTCTTCAAAATATTGTAGGCCGGGAAATAATTGGGGGTTAATTAATATTTGTTTATATTGAAAAAAATATAATGATTTGTGAAAGATGATTTGGTATGTATAGTTGGTATAAGAGAAATTATTATGTTAACCATTATAATCTTAGAAAAGAATAAATTAATGATAACCGTATAGATAATTAAATTGATATGATTAACAATTTAAAAATATCATGGAATATTACTGATGAATATAAGAAGTGGTTTTTGAGAAATTAAATCCATTTCGTGATAATACAAGTGGATTTAAGACTAGATAAACTAATCATAGGGGTAAAAACATTGAAATGGAACATTGAGCTGGAATCCATCATCTCCATATTAATGATAATGGTCCTTACTACACAACATTCTTTACAATCCTAGTGTATATTCCATGTAATTTCACAAATTTGTTATATCCAATCATAAATTACTTGAATAATTGATAATCTTGGGTGACCTTGGTTAATCCTAATGTGTCTTGGGTTAATAAGTCTATATTTAATCATATGTTTAATGAAATAAGAACTAGTTTTGAGGAATCATGTTAATTGAACTCCAAGATTGTTTGGAGTATTTTGTGAGACACAAATAGTAATATTAATCTGATGATTATAATGGGCTTTAGAAATAGAAATTTATTTGAGGAAAAATATATTATTTTTTTATGGAAATATGATTATTATAAATGATAAACTTTTTGGTTAATCCTATATTTTATGGTAAAGTGATAATTTTTAAAAATCATTATTTCATGTTGTAGGAAAATATGTTCTATAGAAAACCATAGTGGTTAAAAATTAATTAGATTACCAATGTTGATTTTAATTTGAAAATAATATTATTATGAACAATATATGAATTTCAATTTAACAAAAGACATTACTTGTATTTTCAGTGATGACTCGTCATATCCGACTAGGTTTTGGGGATTGAACCCATAAACTAAGGATGATAATGGTGAATCCCCTTCCACTATCTTACGTAATGTACTGGTCAGTATGACCTTTATTTAAGTTGAAATATTTTATAGATATACTATAATTTTTTTAGGGGTTCATAATATTTGATAAATTTTTTTTATCTTTTAGGATTTTTAGGTGATTTATTTTATTTTTAGAAAGGTTTCAATTGGTTTTGGTATATATATAACTAATATGTTTACCATAAATTATTATTTAGGAATAATGCTATTATTTTTTTGATATTCTTGTTGAAGGGTATTATATAATAGTTAGTGATAAAACTTTGATTAATGGTATTGTTATTGTGGTTATTTGGTATATATAGTAATTTATTTAAAAAATTATTTATGTAATAACTTTGGAATTCTTTATGAATATTGTAGATTAATATACTCATATGAATTTTTTTATTATCTTACATTATGATTTAAATTTATGTTTGAATAATTATAAGAGGCATATAATAGTAAATTTTTAATGATCATATGATATATTAAAAGATAATTTTGGTTCCCTATATATAAAATTTCATATTTGATATTCAATCTTTAGATTATTATGTGATGTGTATGTCGATCGAATCACAACGATATGATAAAATTGTAACTACATAAAAGTATTATTACTATTATTTTTTCTCTTTCATGATAGAAAACAGATCAATTAAACTAGGAAATATATACTAAATATAAAACGTAGTCATATTAACTTTATATCTGATTAATTAAGGGTTTTTAATTCATCGTATATTTAGGTTGTTTTAGTTTTTTTACCTATCTCAGGATCATTCATATTATTAAGATCGACGATCTCTATCACTCAAAATAATTATTTATTATTTTATTTCATATACATATTTTAACAAAAAATTAGTTTTATCCTACTTTCCAATTTTGTCATGTGTTATACCAGATTTCATTTGTATTAAATTCTCATTCTTTTAAGAGGAGGTTTTATTGAATATTTTTACAATTATAGATTTCTGTAGTGGAAATTTTTATTGTAAAAACCATGATTACTGAGAAAAATTCTCAATTTGAAAGGAAGAAAATTAGTTAATGGCTATGATGTAAAATTCTATTATTTTGAAATAACATTATTCATAATTTCTTATTAAATATGAAACACACTTTTTAAATAAACATCAATATAAAATTAAAATATTACTGTTTATAAATGTCATATATAATATTGTTGTCAAAATGGATTTTTTCGACTGTATTAAGAAAATCATGTAATATATATAATATTCATAATAAATATAAATTTATTTTTTAATTATCAATAAATAAAGACACATGTTTAATATGGATATATTATTTTATGATAAAATATATTTCCCTAAAAATGCTTTTTATTAATTTATTGTGTAAAATATTATATTTATTTTTATAAAAATATCAAAATATTATATTATAATAAAATTTGAAAAATCATATTGATTATATCCTATGATGAATTTTAATTATTTTTCTAAATGTCTTTATTTTTTATTTTTAATGTATGATACATATTTTTATGACATTTCCAAATATTTTTAGCTAATTAATTTATTTATAAGTACCATTATTATTTTAATATTATTTAAGAGTAGTAGAAGGGTTATATTTTTAATATTTCATCAAATTAATTTCATTTTAGATATATGTATATTATATTGTAGTATACATTTATTGTTATTAATATAAAGTAATTTTTTTGAAAACTATATTAATGTTCATAATGTCACATCATATTAATAAATTAAAATAACCAATAATGATGATTTATATAAATGATATGTGTATATAATATATCATTAAATTATAAATTTAATTTTTTTGATTTATGAATATTTTTTATATTGTTTTTAAAAGATCACTTTGTTCTTGAAAATTGATTTCTCAAAAAAAAACTATTTTTTGACATGCATGTGGGGTTTACATTAAAATAAAATATAAAAATAAAATGAATTTAATTTGATAAAAAGGTTTTTATATTTTGAATCATCATAATTAAAATTATAAACTATGATCAATTAAATATTTGGACACAATAATTTGTAAGTATAACAACAAATAATAAATATAGTCATAAATAAATTAATGTGTAAAATTGAGTAACCTTATTGGTTAGGAGGATAAATTTTTTACAAATTTATTTATATAAAATTGTGTGTGTTTATAATCCATTTTACTCTTAAATTCCCCTATTTTTCAATTACTAAGGAATATGGCATGATAATGTGTTCCCATTATTGAACAGTTATGGGTATTTAAAAGAATGCAACTACTCCACCCTTGTAAAAGGAACCCTAGTATCTTTTAGATTATAAATTTAAAACCAACATTGGATAATTATATCCCATATACTGAAATTTTAATATTTTAAATGATTAAACTAAATACATATTCACTTCCATTAGATGGGAAATGAAACTGTTGATTGTGTTCATGAAAAACATCATCATCATGAACACATGTGGTTCGTTTTCTATCCTCTAATCTCATGGATATTAAAAAAGGATGTATTTCATTTTTATATATTATATTCACGGAAGGTTTAAAATTTTAAAATTGTAATATATCATATAATTTTATACCTAACCATATATTGAAAAAGATAACCTTGATTGCGTGTGTGGAGGAATGCCACCTCGTAAAGTGATTCGATTCATTTATTTTTTAATAACATAACATAGATGGTATATATAAGTGTATTTAAAGTAAATATATTTTATTTATTATGTAATTTTATTTATTGAATAATTTTATGATTATTACATTGTTTCAATCAAGGTCGTTGAATAACGGAATCTTTATTCATGAGTACATATGCCCCACCATCTCCATGATTGTAACCTACATCATTTTTCATAAACATTTATAAGTGATATTTTTATAACATAATATACCTATAAAAATTATAATTATTTAATCATTACTATTATACTTGATTAAACAATGACCCATTTGACAAGGTTAGCAAATTGATTTTGTCATGAAATTATGAACTAATCCTCTTCAAAATACATGATGATGTCATAAATAATTATGTAATTAAATATCTCATTAACATAAATTATTTAATTGGTTTAAGTATAATAAACTTATCCTTGATGAGTTAATTAATATTAAAATACATTATATGTATGTATGATAGAAGATATAAATGAAATACACGATAAGCCTATACTTGTGGTATGGGTTTTTGTATTAAAACCTACCTCTTCGAGAAGCATGCTATTTTATACACCTTATTTATAATATATACTATATATATTGAACCATTATATGTAATATCTAGAATAAAGATTGATTGATCATATTTTATATCACAATTCACTTAATTATTTTATGTATATTATGGTTCAAATGCTACCAAGAAATATTTGGTTTTATACATCAATCACATTTTCATTTTTATTATATATTATTGAATTTTAAAAGATTGAAATTGTTTGAAATTTGTATAATAATCCAAATTAATTTTCATATCTTAAAGGATTTTCATGTAATAGACCCATTTTCCACACTTATTTAGTTAAATCTATTGATAATATGTTCTTAGGAAAATAAAAATTGACATCTCTCTTTGGTTCAAAAATCTTTTCAAAAAATGCATGTTTTTTAAAATTGTAATAAATTTGCATTTAATATTTTCAATTGATTTATTAATTAAATTAATAAAATTGAAAATAATTATCAAATATGAACTTTCATTTAATGTTCATTTTTACTTTTCTTATAAAACATGATTGGACTATTTTTTAACTTATATATTACATATAGAACATCCCACCAATATTTTCATTGATGATTCCTTTCTAATATTACCATTATTTTTTAAAATAATTTTATTCCAACAATAATTTATGAATTTTATTTTTAAAAATGAAATTTTCAATGTGTTAAATGCTTCCCATAATTATTTTGTAATATTTCTAAAATTTGTGATAATCATAATCTAAAAATACCTTTAATATTATACAATGATTCTATGATTATCATTAATGACAAGTTAGATATATCTTTATTACTCTCTATTCCATTAATTGGGTGGAATTATCTTTAATCTCGTTTTAGAAATGAATTTATTATTAAATTTAAGATGGTTATGATATAAGGAAAGGTTGAATAAACCATTTTCTGTCAATGGGTAATTATTATGTTTATGGACAATGATTAATTTAGTTATGTGGAACACATATTCTTGTATATGAAATGAATTTTTATGGATCATATTAGTGTTATATATCTCTTTAATTTGATGGATAATATTTGAGTCTCAGTATATGTAATGTATGAGATTATAGAGTAATACTAAACCATTATTAACATGTGATGTTCTATTAAATGGTATAGATGACATATATTTATGTTATGATTTATTTTTCTACAAAATTTTATAGTATGCAATTACCCTAAAATTCCATATTCATTATCATATGCTTACTTGTGATTATAATTATTCCTTGTCTTTTATGGTACCATGTTATTCCTTTGACTCACATGTTATCCTTACTTGTCATACATATTTTTGTACCATACATTTTATATCACACATTATTTCTATGTACCATAGAATTCATCATTTAATGTTTTAAGATATCAAACATAATTTGGATCATAATATGTTTAATAAAATAAATAAGTTTTATTGTAGCCTCACATTGAATTATTATGAAGCTAATATTTGAAATACATTATAAATCATGAACTTTTGGTTATAAGTAATCAACATTTATATTGAAAATCATGTAATGATATGAGTCAAAGGATTGTGTCACTATATGAAATTTCATTATGGTATGATGATCAAATATCATGTTTATAACTCTTCATTAATAATAGATTTTTGGAATTTGACTCAATTAAATAATTTTATTCATCATAATACTAAATTAGAAGTCCTTATATGAATGGATTCTTCTTCTCTATATAAATCCAATATAATCTGTTAGGGATGAAAAGTCACATTTTTTATTCTGAATCATCTTCTGATTATTAATTACTGAAAGAATGAATATTAACATCAAATTCAAATCACAACCATTTTATTTGTCTCATTTCCTCTTTATGAGGGCTACCTATCTGAAAATGGTTCTTGAGAGACTACACATTAATGATATATTTATTTTTAGGTGATACATGAATTTATTTCCCAAAGGGTTTCCTTTTTTTAGTGGATTGTGATAATGGATTTTCAATATTCATAGTAACTTATATTTCATATAAATAATATAATCCTTATATAATAGCGTTGATTGAGTTATGATAATTGAAGATGAATTTCCCAAATAATTTTGATAAAATCTCCACTAAACACTGTGAATCACCAAGTCGTCCTATTATTTTTGGTTAACTGTGATGCTGGGTCAATGTATCTTTTTATTAAAAATCATCACCATAATAAAATCATGTTAATTTAAAAGTCTCTCTTACACTTATATTGATTTTTTTAAATATTGAGGGCTATAAATATTATCAATAATTGATTGTGTTTGTGGATATCAGTAGTAAAAGATGAAAATAGAGTAAATATGGAACAAACCCCTCTATATGAGGTATATACTATATGAGTTTATTGTTATTTTTTAGGAAATGTAAATACCACCATTTTCCTCATGGATTCAATTATTACATTCATTATTTATTACATTGATTATATTATGTTTTCATAATAAATGATACCTTCATATACTCTATGGGTAATTTTGATCATGAAGATCATTTGAGAATAGTGTGGAATATTTATTAAAAAGATATCATGTAATATAAGATTCAGAAATAATTAATTCTTTCTATATAATTAATTATTTTAGTGTAATATAATTACATGTGAGGGTATATGGGTGGATATTTAAAAGAAGATAATTAATTAATAGTGTAATAGAGAAACCATGGTTACCATGATAATTATTTACCTAATATTGAATTGTTAAATATTTTTCTGCATGATAAATTTATTTTGGATATCATAACAAATAATCATTGTGATGTGGAATGGATATATCATTATTGGGACATAGGAATAAGAATAAAATAAAACGAAATAATTGAGATAGTTTGTCTGTTCACCAGTTCATACACTACCCTACCATTGATATGGTATTTTGATTTATGTAGATTATTAAATGATGTAATTATGATATTTTATTTATTAAAATGACGTGGTAGTAGCATACAACCCACACCATTTGAGGATTCATGGGAAAAATTACTCATTACGTTATTTGGACTAAGAAGAAAACATTTTTTAAAACCAATTTAATATTATCATTATGGTGATAGATTTGATATATATAATGATCAAAAAATATTTATGTATATTTTCAATATGAAATATTTTAATATGAACTTGTGGAGGTGGTTAGATTCCATTAAATACTATGACTTCTCAATACAATACCACATTCATAATCTGAACAAGGTGGTTAATTCTCTGGGAAAAAAGATCTATCCCTTTTTTTCATGATGGGTATTGAAAGGGATCCAATATTATTTCATTTAAGAAATATTTAACATAAGAATATAACGATATGATATTTATTTTTTCTTTTTGAGATAACTGTTCAATCATCTATTCATGTGAAGATAATGGATGTGAAAAGGGAAGATGTGTTTTAACAAAATATGTTAAGTTATGTTCTAGAGATCATATGTAACTGGAATAACCTTGAAACCATTAACCTAGAGGTCTTAGTTGACTTATTTCAATGAAATTACATACAAATGATCAATTTTGAAGGTATGAAATGGTTTTTTATCTAGTGAAATCTAGATCCGTATTTCATTCTATCAATTCATTTGAAAAAATAAAATACAATGTATTATATTATCTAATAACCATGCTATTCCATCATGAGTATCCTTTTGTATCAATCATTTCAATCCTCGAAGCATCATGGGCAATGAAAAATAAATAAAGGGGTGACCATATATTCTTAGTAGTGGAATGAATCTTGTAGAAGATTAACTAAAAGATATGTTTATAATAATATAGAATAAAAAATGATGATAAACTCATTCTATATAATTAGTAACATGATATTAAAACTTATACATGGAAAATATAATAATTTTGATAATCACATAGAAATTAATAACTGATTTCACAATGACAACGTCTGGAATAGAAAACATCATAAGTGAACCATCAAGACCATAATCAAATACATCTTACATAATTGGGTAAGTCTTGTATGAAATACCTAGAATATTTGGTATCATGAAACCTACTCGTTCATCAATGAACTATATAATTATGGGCTACACCTATCACATAATATGTCTAATGCATTCATCATATGAGTAAATAATACAATATAATCGACAAGAATATGTTATCAATGAATATCTATACCAAAAGAATTATCTTGTAGAATTTAAATATATTCCACCGAAAAAATGACCATAAGAAATGAATAGAAAGACATTGTGTGATTTCACTTGAGTATAGAAATAGTAAATCAAAAAATTCATTAAATTACTCTAATATATATAAATATATATTTTAAACATCGGTGTATTTTTTCTAAAGAAAACAACTATTTTATGTTAAAAGAACATATATGAAATTATATGAATATATAGGATATTATCAGTGGACATGTATTAGGTTATAACCGTGTAGACATGTAAATTAATTTTCTAATAAAATATTAGTTATAATGGTGATAATATTTATTTAGTAAATATATGATTGAATGATGATTCTATTCAAACCATTTATTAAAAAAATCATTTCGATCATGAAAGGATGTTTAATATTAATGATTTTTATAGATATCCATTCATCTGTAATAACAAAAGACATTATAAATTGTGTAATATTAATAATACTCTTGAAAAAAATTAACTAAAATATATACAATTATGAAAAATATTCCCAATCAAATATAATACCAGGTTTATTTCCTTAGATAAATTATATCACACTCTTGAATGCATGGATTTGAAATATAATTGAAAAAATAAAACATAAAGATATAAACATTAGATATTAGAATAGATATGGTTTGAGATATAATTATTATATAATTCACCAAATAAAAACAAAATCATAAATAATACAATATATCGATGAAATAGTGAAATAAACCATTGCATAATGTCCAAATCACTTTTTAAGTTATATTATCCTCGTATATAATATAAATAAATTTAATATAATTCCATATCGGAACCATATACAAACTTATATTATCAAATATTAACCAATTATAACATTTCATCATTAATTATTTATTAATTCATTATTAAAATAAATGTTTCTAAAAGTTTACTGTTGCATTTTTCATATATGGTTCGGTAAGGTAGTTTTGGTTCTTCTATATTGATATTATTTTAAAAATTAATAAAATTTGAATATTATTATAAATAAAATATCTAATCATTATATATTTAATTATAATAATCCTTTTATGAGGGAAAGAAAAAAATTAATCAAATCACTTCATCGAGGTTACACTCTGCATGTAGGCATGAGCTACATCATCTTTTATTAACAAGTGAATGGGTAAGAAGGTAAATAATAAAAAATGTTTACAAGAATAAAAACATTTCAAAAATATCATATATATATTCATTATTTTTTTCTTTATTATCATACACAGAAATTGGTGATGAAAAATTAATTACATAGTTTCATTGGAGATGATATGTCGTAAATATGCATGTGTAATGTTTTAATTATCAATACAATGGAAAAGAGATAAAAATATTTCAATAGACTAAAATAATCTTAGGATATATATGAGACTGATTTTGTATAATGAAATTTTCATTAGAATATTTTTTGGGGTATAATGTGAAATAAAAATAAAACACTCATTTAAAATTTATACCCCTTCTTCCAAAAACAATTTAGATCGCATTAAACCTTCTCGGAAGGACTTTTGATGATACAAGTGAATTTTTGTTATATTGATTAGGTAAATTAATGGATATATTAATGTATTGGTCTATCTTTTTGGTCCATTATTCATTAATATGACAGTATATGCGGTTCCCATTTATATGTGATGGAATGGGAATAAACAGAATTGTAAAAATGTTTTTATGATACAATGAATTTTTCTTATGTTAGTGGATCCAAATTGTGAAATAATTGAAAAAAAATTTATGAATATAATTACAACCAAAATATTTGTTTTAGATAAGTTTAAGATTAATTTATACAATTAACTCTTAGTTTACACCCCCCGAAAATCCATTTATATCCATAACATAGTAAATTTTTTTACACTCTTTACATTATATAATGAAAAAATTTATATAAATATTATATCCAAATATTAGATATAAAATATCCATTTAGAGAATCCATTTGAAAATATTAAATTTATTGATGTGGATAATTAATTTTTTTAAAACGTGGAAATTATAATGAAAACAATATTTATAAAAAAACATTATTTTTTAAATAAAAAAATTAACGAAAGAAACATTAATGATGATTTTAAATGAATTTCATGGATTATGATAATTCAGTGAATAATTATTTTTCATTAATACTATAAAATTATAAATTAATCATTTAAATTAATGAATATGATATAATATATTAAAATATTTTTTATGTTGATAGAAAACAATTCATTGATATCTATAATATTTAGAATAAGTTTATAAATTCAACATTATATATTTTTTGTCATCAAATTTAATATTAAAAACAATTTTTATGTTTAAAATTATTCAATATATTTTAAGTTATTATTATTCATTATTATATCATCATATTCATTTTATAAAAACTGATATTTGGATTTTAATAATATTCTTAAATAAGCCTATGTGTATGTTGTTATTATTAATTCAGAAAAAAAATTTTTGTAATACTTAAATATAATGTGTTTTATTCATCCCTATTAAAAATTAAATCCACAAAATTTCAATAGTATCACCTATTTAATATATGTGTGTTTTTATTTAATATAAATTCTTTTTGTTTCCATCCCACCAATTCTTCCTTATGATTTCACCAAAGTACATTTATCATTCCTAGTAAACTTATTCCTCATCATTTCCTCTATAGTGTCAATAATGTAGAAATTTTCTTCACATTATGATAAATGAGATTATATTCTAAATCTTCATAGGGGGATAATTTACTATGACTATAATATATGTTCTTAATAAATAGATATGGTACAAATGATATGAATTAGAGTGTCTAGGTGGAATTTAAAATTAATATGTAGTGATCTAATTATATATTTAATTTTGTAATAGTTATTGTACATATGAATTAATATCCCTTTCTTACAATACCATAAAAACCCCTTCAAGATACAATCATTTATTAAAACATAATACCCTATTTGAATGCTTAGATCATTGCATTAACTATCTTAATTACTCATTTTCATATATTTAAATGTAGTAATATGATCTCAAATAGTCCCCACATCAAACATTCACTCATAAAAAATATTTGGTCCAACATGAATCCATTCACAAACATCATTTTAGTAATGTAGAGTAAATACATATAATCTTAAAACACATTATATAGTTCCATTTAAATTAATGTATGGAAACTACTATTATATTTGAATTCCAAAAAATTATATTCTCAATATACTATGACTATAAATTTGAAATAGCCTCAATATACCATGTAATTTCAATATATTCTTTTTATAATACCCTTTGGATTTAGGATTACAGTTCATTCTCAGGCATAAGTAAGTTTCTAGTGCCATTAGATAAATATTCTATAATTTTAATGGTATTTTTCTATTATAATTAAATGTAATTAGAAATGGTGTACCATGAAGGTTCAAAAAATAATTAATATTGATATGTGAATTAAACTCAAAAGTTATATCTTCAATTATGATGAGTAAATGTGAGGAATGGATTAATATTTATAAAATAACCCATTTGAAAACATTCTCTCTAGTATTCATTGTTAATCATGTTAAAAATCCTTAATGATATAATCTTCAATCCATGAAATAATATATAGAGGATGCATGAATACATTGAGATTATATAACTCAACCTTTTCCTATAGAAAACCCATGAATCTTGATATACAATTTGAAATTTTATTTATTACTTAATCCATGAAATTTTATTAATTTAAATATCGATACAATTTGGTACTTATATGGTATTGTGACATCCCGAACATGGATTCCATAAAACCCACGCTCGAGCCCAATTGGCCACATGACTTCTGACATGTCTCCCTATATGTTTGGGGCTATCGAATAGCAGTGGGGGAGTAATAGTAAAATCAGAAGGGAGAATTTACCCACATATCAGAGTAAATAGTGGTATAACATAAATACATATGCGTAAAAGCTTATTTTTTAGATATGAAATGTAAACAATGGAAGAATGAATAAAAAATGCAACAAAATACTGATAATATATGAAAGGATTCATGGGTAGTGTTTGATCCAAATATGCAAGACTGGAATGCTTGAAAAATATGCGAACAAAATCAGGAAACAAGAATATAGTGACAAGAGAAAAATAGGTAACAAATTCCAAAATTGTTCTACATAATCTCAATCATAATCCATGTACTCTTACCCTAATGTCTGTGGAATCCAAAGAGCGAACATCCAGAAGAGTTTTATTAACTCTATCTATACTTGTAGGCAACTAGTATTCTCATGTGCTAGAGGTGGCCCTAATAGAATACGAGATAAATCTCAATTGGCCCCCACAAACAGTATATACATGTAATCTGAGTAGAACTCATAACAAATCAAATAGTAGCTAATAGAAGGAATGTAAAGAAATAAAAAATTAAAGAATTACCATCATACTCTTGTTGATAAAGGAGAAATGGTGGATTGTCCCACATCATCTCATTGATGGGATGTCTGAGTATTTCACCCAGTATTTACACATAATGATATAAATGGATCAAAGATATAAAGCATATAATCCTGCATTTACCAGAATTGTTTGGGGCTATAATTCCTACCACCCACATTAAATGAATCGATTAGGTATATAATGCATAATGTCCACATTTAACAGAATGTCTTGAGGCTATAATTCATACTTCCCACATTTAACAGTATCACTCAAGGCTATAAAGTGTACCACCCACATTTTACATTATTTCTCGAGACTATGATGTCTACCACCCACATCTAATAGATTTCTTCCAATCTATAAATCATACCACACACATTTAACTAAATCTACTAGAATATCAATTGTAGAGGAATTCATGAGTTATAAGATATAAGGAAAACCATTTTAGATTATTTAAAGTAAATGATACAAGCCCAAGATTAAATATATATATAATGAACCTCAAAGCAAGGTAATCAACATGCCATAAAATTAAAACATTCAATTAAGGCTCTTTATTTTAAGGGTTTAATGTATCTCATCCTATCCAATCCATTCAATCTATCTATCGCACTAGCCTAAAAGTCCTGGTTCATCTACACAAGCACAAGCCTAGGAAAAATAAATATAAAGTTATTTATAGTGTAACATTCGCCATATTAGGCCTAAGAGGTCTAAGCACCCATGAGGTGTCATTGATATGTCAATGGAGACATGGAACCAAGGACAATTCACTTAAAAGACATTCTAGAATCCATACACCATAATTCCCAATTTTGAGAAATTGGCATAAAATGGCCAATTTAGGTGGAACACACCTTCAGATTCAATATAGTATAAGGGTGATCTCTAATCCCCTAAACAAGATTCAATTTTCCTATTTCATTACTCTAGGGTCAATTAATTATGAAGAATTAAATAAACAATAGGTTCTCGGAAAAGTCTGTCCCATGGCACAATGAGTTTAATACAAAATTTCAAAATCTCAAATGGAAAACTACTTGACCTCCTACCTTATAAAGATATATGATGACTCACTAAGTATCAAAATTAGATTCAGAGTCAGTTTTTGTAGATTTGGGTTTCCCTCCAACTCCTTGAAAGTATAGTGAATGAGAAAAGTTATAAATATCACATCGAATTGAATGATTCAGTGAAGACTGAGGGGAACAATAGGGTAGCCATACCAAAGCCTATAGAAGCCACCAATGAACCAAATATTTGATGCCTGATATAGGTTTAGTAAGATATTTAATGAGAAGGAGCTTTGAGAGATCAAGGGGGAACATGTGAGGTTGTAGTGAAAAATGGTAGGAGAAAAGAAAATAAGAAAATAAAAGGGAGAAGTGGAAATGTTTATTTTTCACTTAAAATTGGCTCGTGTGTTTCTTTTCACCCCACTACTTGAATGGGAACAACACATGGTCTTTGAACATGGTTTCTTTAACTATGTGAAACCCATAGTGTAGGGTTCTGGAAACGCTGTAAAATCGATCGTACGACCATGCGCATGGGTCTTACGGTTGTAGAAAAACTGTGTGGCCCTCCTATTTTTTCTATTCTAGACCTACGAGCTTCAGAATCACACATGATTCTCTTTTAACCTCTATAGATTTATTATTTGACTTTATTTGATCCCTTTAAGATATTAAAAAAATAAAAACAACTGATCCGTTCAATTTTCAAAATTTAGTGTTCTTACAACCTCCCCTCTTTATAGAAACTCATCCTAGAGTTTTCCTTATAAGGGTAAAAAGGTACCGTTAAAAATGATTAATGGTCATTGGGATCATACATCAGCTTCCCAGTCCCATCTCTCATCTTATACTAGGTTGAAATTCCATAGAACACTCACAATATGAATAGACATACCTCAGAGTTTCTTCATGCCTCAATCAACAACATGAACTGGATACTCCTTGAAGGAAGCATCCATATCTAGCACATCCTCATCAGGATAAATGACATGAGATGTGTCAAGATAATACAAGTGAATAGGGGATACATCGAATACATCATTCATGGACTAATATCTATGAAGAAATGTCAACTGGCTATCCACTGGTCCCATCCTTACATGACCTCAATGTTTCTAATAAATCTTGGTGATAGATTACTTCAATTTTAAAGATATATATTCTCCAAAATGGGTGAGACATTAATGGAAACCTTTTATATGACCTCGAACTCAATAGAAAATTGGTTCTTGTTGGTATAAGACTATTGTTTGTACTCTTCTTTCAACATATGCTTCTAAATCAGTAGTACCTTCTCTGATGTCTCCTACACGAGACAATGACCAAGGAAAATTGATTTCCCTACTTCCCACAAACATAGAGGAGTCTGAAAAGGAATACAAAAAAAAAGGATTCAAAGAGATCCATCTCAATTATATCATTGAAGTTACTTTTATAAGTTAAATCGATGAGGGGAATTTGTTTCCCCAAGTACACCCAATGTCAAAAAGGAATGCAGGGAGCATATCCTCTATCACCTAAATATTTTCCTCTTCCCATAAGTCTGAGAAAAATATGATATTATAAAAAGTACCTGCATAGAAAAGGCTTTCTATAACCCCTTCCAGAACAAAGGCATGAAATTATCATCTCTATAAGAAACAAAATAATGAGGTGCTATATGAAGACGTACCACCTCTTTGATGAAATGTCTTCCCAGATCATCAACATAGTTGGTCTCTCACATAGGTAACAAATGTGTGACCATCATCAGATGATCAATGAAAATCCATAAAAATTCATTTCCATGAGGTGATATGGGTGGTCCGATTACGAATTCCATTGATACATCACCCAATTTCAACTCGAGAAAAGGAAACAGATGAAGAATCCCAACAAGATGTTGTTGTTCTACATTCACCTACTGACAGGCCAAACCTTGCGTAATGGAATCGGCTATCTCAAATCTTATGATGGTCCACTAATATAGATGTTGTAGATCACAATACATTTTTGTGAAACCAGTTTTAACTGCCCATGTTGAGGTGTTAAAATCCTTCATCAGCTCATCTCTGATGTCTACTGGGACTTAAAAATATCCATGAAACATATGTGTATCAAAACCATCAACCATCCAACTAGAAGATGTATTGTCCTGTGAGAAACTCTCTCATAGGACATTATCTTTAGGATCAAATAGTTGTCTCGACCTTACACATTTAATAAGAGTAGTTGACACCATTACAGATGAGAGGATAGTTTGACCATTGTCCTCCGAAACCATAATGTGGATCTCTGAGAATAATCCCATTAGCATCATTTGACATTGGACTCCTAAACTGCCTGTTTTTTAGTCCTTCGGCTCTGAGCATCAGCTAATAAATACTCTATCCCTAGATGGTAGTCATTTTAAAAATAAAAATATTGTAGGTACTCGATGAAGGTATGATTCTTGAGATTTAGATCTTCTTATGTAAAAAATAATTTAATGCTATTGTTGTCTTTGAACGCAAAAAAATATTCTCCCAATAAATAGTCTCCATCATTGAATTGTGTGCGCAAAAAAAGTGAGCTCAAGTACATGTGTCAGGTAATATCTTTCATAATGCCTCAATTGAAGAGATCCATATGCAATGACTAGATCATCCTACATTAGAACAACACAAAACCCAGCACTCGATGCATCATATTATACTGTATAATCCCTACCCAAGTTTAGAAAAATTACTATCAGCACAAAATTATGTATTCCCTTCAATTCTAAAAAGGTGCTTCATAATATTTTGACAATTAAAAATTCACACCCATTTTTCATCCATGTATGATGTGCAGCATGGCATAAAAAATATTTTATGAGATGTCTATAGTATCCAGAAATCCCCAAGAAACTCAAGATATCAATGTCGTTCTTATGTAAAATCCATGAAAATACATCCCTAACTTTCTCTAGGTCAAATGAAACTCTTGACTCTAAGATGATATGACCCAAGAGGTGTACTCTAACGATCCACAAGTGGCATTTACTAAGCATACAATAGATAGTATGCTATCTTAGTTCATTCAGTGCAACCTCAAGATGGGATTCAGTTTCATGTCTCGAGTGATAATACACTAATATATCGTCTAAAAATATAACAAAAAATTAATAAAGGTATATGTTGAATATTTGTTTCATAGAATCTATAAAGATAACATTTGTGTTCGTATGTCTGAATAGTAGAACCAGGTACTCGTAAACGCCATAACACCTCCTCAAATCTATGCAAGATGTGTCTGATGTCCCGACACACACCTGATGACAGCACGACCTCTGGACTATCTTTGAAATGAACTTCCATCCTCAAATATAATCAATTAGGTCATCTATTCATGGAAAGGGGTACTATTTATTTATTATTCACTCATTCAACTGATGATAATCCACTAAATTTATAAAGGTACCATTCTCCTTCTTTGATAAGATGAAAAGTGAACCCCATGTTGAAATTATAGGGTTTATAAGACCATTCAACTCTAGATCCTCTAATCATTTTTTTCTCTAAAGTCTCCTTAGGTACCATCTAATATGGATGAATGGTCACAAGTTCTTATCTTGGAAGTAGCTAAATAAAAAAATGTTTACTCTCACTCCAGGTGTAGACGGGAGATTTCATCACAAAAAAATTATCTAATTTTATCCAATATGGGAGGAATAATGGTGCGTTTCAAACCATGGTCATTGAGTAAATGACAAGAAACATGTTTCATAAAACTACCTATCCTCAGTTGCTCATGTCCTCCTTACGTCACACAAATATACCATTCCCCCTTATTCATGCATGTAACGCCCTCTGGTGATGTAAATGTCACCCTCCATTGATTGTAGTCAATATGATCTTACTAACCCCACTTCAAAATGAGGGGTAGGTGAAGATCCTTTCTCACGTGGCATTCGATGGAGAAATATATAGAAAACGTTGGAGGATACCCATCCTCATAGAACCTCTATATTCAACTGGATAATTCTTGAATTACTCTTGTAATGACATGGTGCTCTATACTAATTGATGGTAGTAGAATTTCATATGGATGAAGCATGACCACCAACATTCCTAAAATATTCTTCAAAACATAGCTTTTCCCTTGAAGATGTTCCATTAAAAGATTCCATTGTTGAACCACCATAGTGTGCACCCTCAACATCTCTCAGATTCTTCTCTATAATAAGGTCTTAGTTTATGATCATTGAAATAGTATTCAAAATTAAAATAGTGAAATTTGGAATGAATACATAACACAACCCATCCTCAAATTCCCTTGTTTCCATATGATCATAAATATTTATAGATGGAGTGAAATGTTTCAGCTTAGTGAAATGGGAAGAGTACTCCATGACTGGCATTTTCCCATGTTGTAGAGTCATGGACACTCTAGCTCGATTAACCTGTAGAGTTTGAGGAAATAAGTAATCAAAGAACATATTCGTGAAGTCATCACAAACCATATCTCTATGATATCCTTACTGGGTGAAGACATCCCACCACCTCTTGGATGATTCAAATAGCATGTAAGGAGATAGTTTGACCCTCCACTCTAGAGGATTCTCTAGGTGCTTAGAGACTGAGAGGATATCCATGATCTAGAACTATGCAGAAAAATCCCATAATCCCCTAAGAATGTATGGGCATAATTTCACTAGAACTCATGAGTCAAATCTACTATTCTTGGGTAAGGTGACACTCTCCCTTTAATATTTTGCATCATATACAAGAAATACACTCAAAACTAGGTATCATCAAAAAATTATAGTATTCGAGGATGAACCATTGGTGGATCATCTTGATGAATGATTAGTGGCACAGGTCCCAGAACCTCAGGAACACGATCATCTCCACCTTTAGGGTGCACGACTAGAGGACATCATGAAAGCAAAATGCTACAATGAATAATTAACCTCTCTAAATATATATAACACTTTAGAGAAAACCATTTAAGAAAATAAGATAGGCATGATATCCTTTCAAAGCTAAAGAACACACCTCTCATCCTTCTTATAAATCTAGTTCTAGATGATGGATCATGCTATAGGAACAAAGAACGCCGCTACTAAATAATGTGCTTAGATTTGGGATAGGTATCAAAGTTAAGAATGTGTAGAAAAAATTTAATCAAATTATAAGTCATTATAAATAATTGAATAGAAAAATATTTTATTTTTCAGCCATTAAGAGGCATTACGCCTTATGATTCAAAAGATGGCACTCACATGAATGTCATGTTCATTTTTAATTGTTATTATACATGTGATTATATCATTTCTCAAATGGTTGACCTAGTTGGAATTCCATTTTTCGATCCATAAGGGCCAATACACCTTATGAATCAAATAGTGGACCCCACTAATCTCACATCATATAATGATCTAATACTTGAAGGAATCTGTCAAAATAATTAAGTTAATTTAATAAGAGATAAAAATATTCAATAGGAAATGATCATACAAAATTTAATTGTGACATGGAAAAATTTATTGCATACTCATATTGTTCATATCATGATGTATGTTATAATATGTAACCTTTATTTCATCGGGACGAACAATGAAATCCCAACGTCTTAAATCATCAATATTCACAATATCACAAAACATGTGGAGCACCTAGTAGTGAAATGATATGAATAGTAATAATAGAATCAATAACAATAATGAATCAAGAAAACTAGTCTTTACCCTATATGTGGGTTTGTAATGCCAAAGCATGGCCTGTGACCAAGTCACATGAATTCATAATATCTATCATATTGTCTCCAAATAGAATAGCATTAAAGTAAAAACCATTTGATACCACTTTGTGACATCCTAGACTCGGCTTCCTGATAACATCTGCCTGAGCCTGGTTGGCCACATGATCCATGGTGTGTCTAACCATAAGCCATGGGTGTCTTACTAGAAATGTGGTGTAATGGTAAAATCAATGGGGATACATTACCACCATATAATAGTACACAATAGTATGATAGAAACATGTATTAGTAGAGGCATAACAATCAGACAGACATGGTAAACAATGGGATACAAAAGAACAAATGTAGTAGAAGATTTTTAATATAAGAAATCCAACATAGATAGTGTCTTATCCAAGTATGCATTCATGGAATTATATTACATCATGGGAAAAATTAATGAAACAAGAATAGAGGTACACAATTAAAAAAAGGAAACAAAATCGAATTCTTTTATACATCATCTCATGCCTAAGACTTGTCTTCCCTTCATAATATTTACCTAAACCAAGGAGTCAACAAACGGAATACTAGAGATTACCTCTATCTGTACCTACAAGAATATATTCTTCTCAGGTCACTAAGGTTACCCAAATAAGATGTGAGATAAATCTATGTTGGCCACCACCAATGGTGTCTACATGTAATCTGAGAGGTGTTTGTATGTCATCAATGTACAAAAAATAGTTGGATTGTAATGCAATGCATAATTAATCAATTTCCCTCACTCCCAGGTTCGTATAGAACTCCTATGTGGTCTATCTTCTTCATCTCATTTTTTTGCATGTCATAGTAAGTCAACGTGTTTATATAAAAATTGATATAAATGTCTTGGGGATATAATTCATATCACCAACATTTAACAAAATGGCTCGAGGTTATAATGCATACCTCCCACATATAATAGAATGGATCAGGGAAATAATTCCTACAACCCACATTTAACAAAATGGCTCGATGAAGTATTTCCTAACTCCCATATTTAACAGAATGGCTCAGGACTATAATACCTACCGCCCACATTTAATAGAGTTCTTTGGGGATATAATTTATACCACCCATATTTAATGGAATCCACTATCATACCAATGTTATCTGCATTCATATGTTATAGTATATAAGTAAACCCATCTAACATTATTTTTAATAAACAAAACAAGACCATTTAGCATTGTATATATAATAAAACACGATGCATGGGAATGAACATGAAATCCCATTAAAGCATTCAATTAACAATCACAATTTTATGGGTTATAGCTATCTCATACTAGAAAACTCAATCAAGCTAACCATCCCACTATCTAAACATGCGAATTTCTTCAGCTTGGGAACATGAAAAGGGGAACACCATATCAAAATAGTCTGAGGGTCAGGTTGAACATATCAATATTAAGAGTTCAAAACACCCATGGGGTGTCAGGGAATAGTCAAAACACACAAATATCCAATGAAATTACATTTAGAAACCATTCTGGGAACCCTGATATGTAATTTCCCATTTAAAGAAATTGGCCTAAAATTGAAAATTTATGTGGAACCCCCACGAAATTCAATATAGTACAAGGGGGATCTCTAATATGATAAACAAGATTCAATTAATCAAAATAATCACTCTCATGTCAAATAGAAATGAACTGATAAATACACAAAAGGGTCTCTTCAAAGTCCATTCCACAACTAAATGAGATAAAATATGAAATGACCAAAAATGTAATAGAAAACTATGTAACCACATAACATAGGGATGTAAACAATGACTAACTGAGTATCAAACTCAGATTCAGATCATGTTGGTGTATATTAGTCTTTTATTCTAATGCCCTGAAAATATTTTTAGTGATCCTATATCTAAATATCACATCCAATAGAAATATTAAGAAAATAAATAGGGTAATAAGAGTTTATCCTTACCTTAGACTATCCAATGCCACTGATGGACCGAAGATTGGATGTTAGATGGAGGTGGAACAAGTGATTGATGGAGAAATTGATCTGGGATCCGAAGGAGGAATGTGGTAGGATACTATATTAAGGGGGGGGGGGGGAGAAAGAAAATATTAACTTAAAAGGGAGGTGGGTGAAATAGTAAATTTTAACATAAGATTGTCCCGCACGGTTTCAATGCATATTTTTTCTTACCGTTTTCAAACCATACACACCCCACTGCTTCACTAGACACAAAAAATGACATATAATCATGTAATATATTACCATGTAGAAGGGTTCTAGACACCCTAAGGAACTAGCTTCATGGTTGTGTTCTTGGGTCACACTGTTGCAAACAAACCATGCGGCCCATCCGGTTATCTCATTTTCAGAGCTCGGGGCTTTGGAAACTCCCCAAATAGTCATGTGATCTCTAAATCATAAATAGTTTAAATTACAAGGACCATTTAATATAAAAATAAAGAATAAATAATTATTCATACCTTTGTAAAAAATTATGTTAATTATATATATACTAGGAAATTCTATTTATGTGAATCATATAATAATGTTCTCTCCAATAAAGGTATTGATGGAACACATATCTCATTTTCATATTTATTCACACCATAATCAGAAAAAAATAGTCATTGAGTTTCTTAACGTTAACATTTTATATTTTCTAAAGAATTATCATATCATCATTTATGAAATTATTTTATTTTTTAATAGGGATGGTCTGTAAATATTTGGGAAAAGATATATTTTCCCCTTCATAAACAATTTACAAATCTAACATTCCTAATAACATGAATAATGAATCCATTTTAATCATAATATTTGTCATAATTACATAATCATTAATAATTAGAGTATCATTTAATATATTATCTATCCCTAGGTGATATTGTATTGAAAATTAATAACTCTTAAGTAGCTCTACACATCTCCTTTTTGTCATGATAATATACCCCTATAAGGAATTTATTTTATTCACTAGTGACATGTTGTTATCTCAAAATTTTTACTATGGATATAATTCCTCTATAATCTATGAATTACTTTATTATTACAACTAATTATCATGGACTATATATTTTGGTTCATCAGTCTTTAACTTAAATTATCCATATGTAGTAAATTTACAATTATTCATAAGGACATATTTAAGTCATTTTATTGATGTGTCTATATATATCAAAAAATAATATTTTATATATGGTAATTTAAAAATTGAAACATTCATAAAAATTGTATTTTAATATTAAAAAATATCCTTACATTCATATCCATAAAAACATATACCATTTTTTTCATAATATTTAATTGTTTTATTAACGATTATTTTATTTGTTAAATATCAACAGTATTATCCTATTATACCAAGGAAAATACATCCTTATATTATAATTTTCATAGTATAAAATACCTTCAATATATTCTCCTATGAAGGGTCAATTAATATTTGATCTTTAGTTATGATATGTTATGGAATGCCTCCTTTTTAAAACATAACTTTACATTACATTTTACAAACATGGGATCATTAAAGTATAGTGTCTTTGAAAAAACGTATATAATAAATTAAACCAAAAAAATTACATTAATAACCTAGAAAAGATTCTTTTATTTTTAATCCTATGTTAAATTTATATATCTCAAAACCTATGGACATACATCAAAGGAAAGGGTTAGCATATGGCCCATTATAGGAAAATAGGGAAAACTGTTTACATGCGAGCTTGTGAGAATAAAATAATAACATGAGAAATTATCATAAATGAAAGAGAAAGATACATTTAATGATAATAATAAATTTAATTGTATCTTTAAAATTTGGCAAAAACATTTAATATATATATTCAAAAGAATATCACTAAGTTCCACCCCTAAGGCTTAAAAAATAACCAAGGTTATTCACTATGTTATCATAAAACTTGTTATTAATAGAGTTTAATTTATATAACAAATTAATTGGAACAATCTACTGGTAAACTATTAATATTTCGTTATTTTAATAAGATACACATATATAATAATCAAACAGTTCATAAATAACCCATTTATAATAAACAGAATGGGTTTCATATCAAAATCACAGTGTTTTGAAAAGTGTTTAAAAACTGATCATTACATCAATTATAACACAATGAAAGCAAATAAGGATTTTATGTATTTCGATTATAGAATAAAATAAATAATTACTATTTCATGATGAATACCTCTTGAAAAAAACTCAGATTCGGTATTCACATAAGAAAAATAAAATAATTTTCTTAGAAAATGGTAGAGATTTTGAGATGAAAAATCTACTGCATAACTAGTATGAAACATAGACTTATAAAAAATTAAAAATAGAGAATAAATTAGTCACCCATTCATAAAATACGAAAAATATATTATAATGACAAAATAAAGTGGAAATATGAACATGGTATGAAAATTTGAAATACATAATACATAGATTAAAAATTTAAAGGAAATG
The DNA here is from genome assembly GCA_963277665.1 of Viscum album. Classification (NCBI taxonomy): domain Eukaryota; kingdom Viridiplantae; phylum Streptophyta; class Magnoliopsida; order Santalales; family Viscaceae; genus Viscum; species Viscum album. Next base: position 1,344,501,068 of record OY728119.1, on the reverse strand, counting down.
TGAAGTTGCAAATTCCATTACCACGAAGAGTAACATAAAAAACTCTAGGATTGGGACCATGGGGGATTTAGGACACTTTATGAAGAATTAATGGGTGGTAATAAAATCATAAAATTGTTGAGAATATTTTTTCATTCAATATAATCGAATGAATGGATTGGTATTTATAGTAAAATAGGGGGGTTTACTAATTTTCTAGAACACCTCATCTGTGGTATCTGGAAAAACATCGTCATTCCCATGCTATCTTCCCATTATTTTATCAACATTAGACACATAATATTTTATTTTAGTCCAAATCATATTATATTATATTCCACATCATCCTAACATCATTTTAAATTAAAAAATAAATTATTATAATTTCATTAAACACACTGAAAAAACGCAAACAAGATATTTACAATTCACTGAAAAACAAAACATTTTATTAAAATCATAAAAATTTACCCTTACCTAATATCGATGTACTGAATTCAATAATCAACCATATTTTATGTAAAAAATTTAATAAAAATCATAAATTTAATTTTTATGTAAAATCCTTATTTATCCGAAATATACTCATACATAACTAATAATTTCAAAAACATTTATTTACATATAATATTAAATCATATTTACATTAAATATGCATAAATTAAATTTATACTTCATTATGTGATGTTTCTATTACATTGGTCATATTTCTATTCATATGGTTAATATTACTATTCCTATATTACTATTCACCTAAAAATATGTTGATCTTATTAGACTCTGAATTTATTACTCATCACAACTATGTATGTCCATTTTACAAAAATAAATTCACAGTAAAAATTATTTAATGTATAAAAATTATTTTAAAATACTCTTTAAAATATTCACGAACAATATGAAATTTCACCGAGAAATATTAAAAATTCATCCTCTATTAATTCTAATTTTTCAAATTAAAAAATTATGTTTGTTTTACCCTAATAATTGTTTATGTTTGAGAAATACTTGAAAAGTACATTTTTACCTGTGAAATCCATTTATCATGTTTTTTTGAATTAAACATATATCTTATTGAGATTAAATATTCTTAAAATATAAATAATGAAATAAATATTTTATTGATACATTGGGACTACATTATGTAACTAAGGCATAATTAAATAACCCCTTATAGCACCCACATATGACGTAAGTGTAAGGTTTGCAATGGTGATAGAATATTGGGGTGGCTCAGATAACAATTTGAAAGTGACGATTTCAATCAACTTCAACTTCTCATGTAGGCAATTTAATTAAAAAATAACATGTTGAAACTCAGATTGGAGTTGGTCCATAATAATGCCAAGTTATGCTACATCATTCCCATGATCGGACAAATGGGATTCATATGGAACAAATGTACTGGTATAGTCATTCAAATCTTCTTTCTGAATTAATTATCAATTATCATTTCTATTTATAAACAATAATTACAAAATAAAAATTAATTATTGTTTTTAAAGGTCTTATTAACCAATGGTTATATAACGGTCAAGAAATTATGGTCACATTTCATTTATACTTATATATTTATATTGATTATAACATTGTAAAACATACTATTTCTAGAAATAAATTATTATTCCAATGTTTGGGTAATCAAATTCATCCTCTATTAAGAACTTTTGCCTCCGAAAATTCATGTTGTACCCTCATAAGAAAAACAGGATGGTTACTTCTGCCTTACAATATCCGTTGGTTCCCATGTGGCTCCTTTATATTTTAGTTCCTCCACAACACATTAAATATGTTGTTAGTTGTGTTGCAAAGAACCATGTCTCTATAATCCAAGATCTCTATTGGATTATCCTCATAATAGAGGTCATGTTTCAGTTTTACCACATTTAGATTTATTACATGTGAAGGGTCATGTATGTACTTCCCCAAGAGGGATGCATGGAGTACATCCTGAACTTGTGAAATATTGGGAGGCAGTGTAAGCTGATAGGCCACTACAGCCATGAGATCATGGATTTCATAGGGGGAAATTTATATAGGGATGAGGTTCCCTTTCTTCCCAAACATCATGACTCTCTTCCATGGAGAAATTAGAATGACTACCTTTTCACCAACATCAAACTAAATGTCCCTTCAATGGTTGTCCGCATAGCTCTTCTGAAGACACTGAGTAGTCTTACTGTGTTGTTGGATGTCATGAACCTTTTCTATCATCTCTTGCACAATATTCTTACCAACAAGATTTCTTTAAACATATTACTCCCAACATTTTATATTTATACATCACATTCTATATCAAACATCACAGGGTGTAATTTTAATGCTCGAGTGGAAGCTGTCATTTTATGAGAAATTATCTATTGGGGGATGTTGATCTCATCCACATTTAAATTCCATTGATCATGTTCTCAAAATTTTGTCAAGTTCATGAATAGGCCATTCATATTGGCCATCAGTTTTGGGTAGATAGGCCGTACTAAAATTTCATTCTATACACAGAGAATGATTAAGACTTATCTAGAATTTTAATGGGAACATTGTATCACGATCAGATATGGAAGAAAGTTGAACTCCATGAATCTTAACCACTTTTTTCACGTAAATCATGAAACAATGATCAAGATAAATATATTTCCATATAGAGACAAAATGGGCATAAATAGTGAGACGGTCCACTATAACTCATATCTTATTGTTTTCTTTGAATGTTCATAGGAGACCTATAAAAAACATCATAGTGATATTGTCCAACTTTTAGGCTTGTATGTGTAATAGTGTTAATAACCCTTTAGAATGTTTTTGGTATTACATCACATTATAACACATTAATAACATTTTTGTGTAGTTGGAAATATCATATTTCTTGTTATCCCACCAATAATGATCACAACAATACTTATAAATTTTGATGATTCCACAGTGTATAGAGAATATTGATCTATGATCTACAACCATCAACTCCATTATTTCCTTAATATATGGAAACAGTTAGTATATTATAAAATTTTAATATACCTTATTGATCAATATTAAAATTTTAAAACAACCAATCCTTAATAGTCTCAAAATTCTTCTATAACAAAGGATATTCATTTTGAGATTTCTCAATCCTCTCTTGTAAAGATGGTTGAGAAATCCTTTGGGATAGGGTTTATGTTATCCCTTCCAAAAATATTCCCAAGTCCAGTTTTATTAGGTATTTGATCAAGAGATATCCTTGAATCATTTTCACATCCATAATAATAGTTTTTTTTTCTAACATAATGCATCATCAACATTATTTTCTCTTCCAAGTATACAATTAATTGAACAATTATAGACAATAAGAACTTCCAACCATCTCTTATATATTTTGTTAAATTAATTTTATCCTAAAATATACTTTAAACATCGATAGTCTATGTATATATCTCATTTCTCCCTATAATGATAGTGCCTCTATATCTTCAGATAAAAAAAATTCATAGCCAGCTCTAGATAATGAGTAGGATAGTTCCTCTCATGGTGCTTCAACTATAGATATGAATAATTAATGACGATTTCATTTTCCATGAGGACTCACACAAGCCCATTAAGAGATTATTCTCTAAACATATCAAAATTTTCTCTAATAGAGGGAAGATTTAACATGGGTGTAACAACCAATCTCATCTAATGATCTTGGAAACATTCCTTACACTAGATTATTCATATGTACTTGACCCATTTTGAGTTAACTAGGTTAATGGACTAGAATGTTGTGAAAATGTTTTCAAAAACAACTTATAATATCATGTTAATCCAAGAAATCAAAGAATATAAATTACTATTGGAGGATGAGGCCACTCTTCTACAACATTTGTCTTTGAAGGTTCAATTGAGCTTCCTCTGTTGTTTCCAATGTTCCCCAAGAAAGAATATTATTATAACAAAAAATCACTCTTTCTAGAAATTCCAAAAATCTATTCCTTTAGTAGATTTTAAAAAATAATACTTAAATAATCCTCATGATCATCGAATAATTTATAATATTTTATAAAAATATCAATATAAAGTACCAAAAAATTGTCAAGGTAGTCTTAGAAGACCCAATTAATCAAATCCATAAATACAGTAGGCGAATTAGTCATACTGAAGGGCATAAAAACAAACTCATAATGCCTATATCATGATCCGAATGTGGTATTTGGAATATATTCTTTCTTCAAACTCAATTGAGTATATCGATATAGATGATCAATATGGGAAAATAATTGAGCCCCTTGAAGTTTTTCAGATATATCCTCAAGTAATGGAAGAGTGTATTTTTTCGTCATTTTGATCCCATTTAGTTCTGTATAATCAATTTCTAGACACATTGATCCATCATTATTCATAACAAAGAGAACATATTCTCCCCAAGGAGACACACTCAATATGATTAACCCCATTAAAAAAATACATTGGAATTATTTAATTATTTTTTTCTTGCTCCACATTTTCCATCCTATATGTGGTCATTGATATAAGATGAGATCCTATTATAAGTTCTATTTATAACTCTAACTCCTTATATAGGGGAGGTCAAGGAACATATTCAAAAAATACATCTATGTATTCCGGGTTGATGGGGACATTTATATCCTTATACTCTCATTTTCTTCTTCATCTTCATCGGTCAACTCCATAAAGAAAGATATAGGAGGTTCTTTTAGACAATGATTAGGTTGATATATCTATACTTAGAAGATAACTATATGTTCTCCATTTAGGACAATTGAGATTTCCTTGCTTCTGCATTTGATATTACAATAATAAATTGAGAGCCCACCAATTCCATGTTTAATGTCGAATTCCAACATGGGAATGACTAGTAGATTTGTGATATGATTGTTCCAATTAATGTTAATAATAGAGTTTATAAAAACTGTTGATTCTTGGATAATACCTCCATGGGACATAAAGGATAACTCCAATTTCAGAATATTAAGGACTAATTAGATATTCTTTTCATACATGGTAGAAATTATTGAATTCATATAACAATAAAAAATCAAGTTACTTCTAGACATGAAATAACAACAATAGTACCTTCCGCTACATCATTTGGAGTATCAACATCAGCTTTCATGATAGCAAATCACAATCATGATCATTTGGCCTTTCCTAAGGCTGATAAGGATTCCCCTCTACTAGCCGCATATTTGGAAAACTATTAGAATAGGGACCTAGTTGTCCCCTATCGAATTAATGAATTTCTTGTAGGGCTTGAACAATATTCCCTTTTTTGTTAGTATTGTTATGTTGAGACATCACCTCACTACAAAAATTCAGAATGATAAATCCATCTCTTCCACATTTGTAACACTTCCAGCATCTCAGCAGGTAGTTCCCAAAATGATTCATCCCATATTTACTACACATGGAATGTTTTACATTCTTTCCAACTTTTACATAATCAAATATCCTACAAAATCTAGGTCCTATTATTCTCTTTTTTCATTGGACTTGTGATACCGCCATGTATCATTGAAATCCAATTCAACATTAATAGAACACTACACGATCTCATCATAACTATCATAGACTCCTATGCAGAGATTTTTACCTATATGAGGTCATAGTACACCAATGTATTTATCTCCCTTTTCATTGGGATTCATTAAATGTCTAGATTTGTAACAAGAAATCCTTGTTAAGTTCGTCTCATTACTTCCCATAGATTCATTCTCTTCTAATTCAACTCAAGAAATTCTTTCTCAATTTTCATTCCCATTTAACAATGGGAATACATATTAAAGAATAACCCTCCAAACACATCCCTCTCAATAGCTTCAATATCCCCTCTTGACCTCAGGTTTTTAATCAGAACCCACCACTGATCAAATTCTCTATCTGGGCATCATATAAGAAGGGTGAATATCTATTGTTCTAAATAGTCGAGTACAAAAAATTATTTTTGATAGAACTAATCCACTATTCAAAAATATAATGGTTGGTAGATTTACATGAACTGTAGTGGTCATTAATGCATAGAGAGATCATAAAATGTTGTTACCATCATAGTGAAATTGGTATCTCAGTATGATTCATGTTATTTCATATAACATCTCTCAGTTGAGTCATCATTATCATGAATGTTTTCATTTTGGTTTACATCATTGGGCTATTAACCCATGGTCCTTTATGGTCTCCATTTGTAGGGTTCCTCCTATTTGTCAATATTTTATAAAATCAAAAATAGTAGTGAGAAAACTTTTTCATTTATCAATCATTTATTTGTAAAATATTTTTATGTATTAAAACATCATTCATGGTCAACAATTTAATTTCTCTACAAATTCTTCATAACAATTCATAAAAATATTTTGATTGACCAAACATATCATATGGTAGTTTCAATCCAAGAGTGTAGAAAGGCTCGTTGTCATCCACCAGTTCCCTTTTGAGTATATAGTTCAATGATGCGTTTTCGTGTTTTAGCTCAAGATACATTTGTGCCACATCCAAAAACACTTGATCATATCTGGATAAGGATTTATTTGTTCAGAAACCATATTCATAATATTTCCCCAAAATAACTATATGTTTTCAATATTTAATCTTTTATATATGGTTCACCCTATTATTTACATATCCTAATTGCACCCAATAACAAATCTACCCTATGATATCAACTATGTAATCATTCCTTTTTATTACATGACATTACATTAAATTTTATAAATAAATGATATTTATAGTCTTGTTTTTTGCAAAAAAAAAAGATCATAATACATGAAAACCAAAAACATTAATTTATTCAACATGAAATTAATCTTGAAATTTTCATCCTATGTAAAATTACCTCTTATCATAACACGTAGGGAAATATAATATGAATGGCTGAGCATAAGGCATAGTAAGTGAAAATGGGGAAAACATATTACATATGGGATTTTCAGATTTCAATAAGGACATGAAGAAATATCATAAAGGAATTAGAAAGATACAAATCACAATAATAATAAAATTAATTATATCATTAAAATTTGATTGAAAAGTTTACTTTACAAATTCATAATTATATTATTAAGGTCTATCCCAGATGTGTCGAAAAATTACCAATGTTATTCAACATGTTATCATAAAACTTATCATCTCAAGAGATTAATTTATTTACCCAATGAATTGGCACACTATCGGATAAAACCATCAATATGAATATATAGTCATTTGAACCATATATATCATAATCAAACATTTCATAAATAACCCATAAAACATTTAATAAATGGGTTTCATATCATAATCCTAGCATTTTAAAAATTTCTTAAAAAAGATCGTTATGTCACTTATAACACATTGAAAGGGAATGTGGTTTTTATGTATGTTAATTAAAGAATAAAATAAATACATTTTATGTATTTATTAAAAAATTATGAATTAAAATAGTTTTGGATATTCACATTTATTAAATAAATGAATTTCTTAAAAAAGTAATAGAGATTTTGAGATGAGAAATCTACAATATAACGAGTTTGAAACATACTTTTATAAAACATTAATAAGATACATGATAGGGGTAACACGTTAATAAAATACTCATAATATTGTATAAATACATAATAAATTATAATTCAAAACATGTTATCAATATTTTAAAGATACACCTTATAAAAGAGAACTTGGATGGAAAAAAGAAGATAGAAATTCCAATACCAAACAAAGTTACTTCTAAAACATGAAGATACGGACCCAAAAAGTGTGAGGAAACCATAATAGGAATCCTTGAAATTATGTACTATCATAAAACTGTCTAGAATGATTTTGGAATAAATTTAAATGATGTAATGGATTGGTATTTAAAGAAAAATATAGGGAGTTTTTTTCCTTTTTCAAGGACACATCATTAGTGGTATTTAAAAACCATGGTCATGAACATGAAATTCACCTATGGTTTTGGACACATTGGAAACCTCAAATAATATTTTAATTCACATGAGTATATGATCATTTTAAACTATGTATTATATCATTTTTCATTCATTAAACTCAACTAAAAATCTAAAACTACACATTTTTTATTCACTAAATGAAAAACATTTTATAAAAAATACTTTAATTAAACATAAACTATTATTTATGTTAGGAATTTAAAAAATAAACTCCATTTTATAATCATATTTTTCATAATATTGAAAATTTAATTTTTATGTAAATTCACTATTTAATCAAAAAATACTGATACATGACTAATAATGTGTAATATAGTTATTTACCAATAATATTATATCACATTACCATTTAAGATTCCCAAATTATTCATATAAATCTTTTAGTGAGGATATAATTCCATTGGTCATATTACTATTCATAAGGGTTGTATTACTATTTATAAGATAATATTCAACTAAATTTCTTTTTGATCTTATCTGACTCTTAGTCTCATTCTGATCAAAACAATGTCTATTTATTTCTCAAAAATCATTTCATAGTATCAATTATTTAAAATATAAAAATTACTTTAAAATAATATTTTTTTTCAAAAATCATCAACAATATGAATCCTTTTAGAAAATTACTAAAAATTCATCCTAAATTAATTTTTAAATTTGGAATTCAAAATTGTGGTTTAAATTATCCTAATAATTCTATATGAGTGGGAAATATCAGAAAATTATAGTTTTTACCTGTAAAATTAGTTTATCAAATTTAGTTCACTTAAACATATATCATATTAAAAAATATTATTCAAATGGAAATGATGAAATAATGATTTAATTTATAAAAAAAATATTACAGAAGGATATTTCGTTCAGCCTTAAAATATTGAAACATGGCTTGGGCTTGGTCCCGAGCAATGCCCAATGATGCTACCACCTTCACAAGCCCAGACAAATGGGCTTCATAGGGCACAATTATACTAGTAGAGGTCATAGACTCTTCTTTCAACATTAATTATCTATTATTATTTCTATTTATAAAAAATAATTATAATGTTAAAAATATTATTCATTCTAATGGACATATTAACCAAAGGTAATATAGTGGTCTAAACCGAATGGTCACATTTCATTTATACATATAAAATTACATTGATAATGACATATTAAAATGAAAATTTTGGGGAAAAAAATTATTCAAAATTTTGGGTAATTACATATGTCTAGAAAATGGAATTTCATAGATGTAGAATTTACATCTTCAAAATATAACATATAACTCATTATATCTAGGAGTCTCTTGATTTACTCAAAAAAAGACTTTTATTATCCTCAAATAATTTGTACTATAATAATATATCATCAATAAAAAAATAATTATTAAGACATAACATGAAAACACAATTAATAAAATATATAAAAAATGAGGGTAAATAAGTCAAAAAAAGTGAATTACAATAAAATAATAATGTATATACAATAACGATAATTATTTGAAAAAAAATTACACCTTGATATTTATTAATCAATTCATATTTGTAATAAAGATGAAACTTTTTCATCATAATAATATAATTGACTATTGTCTAATATATAGAAAACCTAAAATGTTATTATACATTTTAAAAAATAGTGTAGGCCCCCTAAGGTGAAAACCTTATGAATATAAATCCATTATCACAAACATTCTGTAGTTGCTTCATTAATTCCCCAAGCTCAATTAATGAAATTATATCATTATATTGATAAATTTTTTTATATGAAATGAATTCATTGGAGAATGAAATTTTACATTTATTTGGATGCATGGGTAGTTTTTTCAGAAAACATATAAATTTATTAATTAGAAAAATGTACATCTTCAATCATAGTTTTACATTTCTCATCTACATGAAATTTTTATCTCCTATATTTCATTATGGATAGATACAATGGGTGTATCATGGAATGATAATGATGATTAAACCACTATTTTAATTTTAAATAGATCTATATCATAATCAGAAATCTAAATTTTCTTATTCTGTTAATATATATTATTAATTATATATCAACATCCTATTAAAACTGAAGATTATATTGTTGTCTACATTACATAAATTAATAATATTTTAGATATTTGTACATCCATGAATTATAATGGGAAAAATTGAAATATATTCTATTTAATAATATTTCCCCAATGTTTCATAACATATATATCCCTTATTAATGTTTCCATGAAATATTTAATTTTGTATAAAAAAATTGATGATATAAAATTAGTTGAGTATTCATAATCAGAAAATTCATTATATATCCTTGATGCTACTGTTAATGTTAATACAACCACATCTCTATGAATAACATAGTTTTATTTAGTAATTTCATAAATTTATCCTTTTTTCATTTACACAATATTGGTATATTAACATGACTAAGAAAAAATTGATTGGAGTAGTGTCCAATATCATCACAGTTATAACATTACACATGGATGGAATTTCCCTTGCACATGAATTCATGATCATGAAACCCTTTCTCTCCACACACGAATAATACTCTTATTCTATTAAAGAATCACCCCGATTTTTTCTATCCAAATTTACCACATGTTGGAAATCCCCCCCCATCTAATATTTGCTTTAACAAATTTATTCTTCATGAGGAGCTCATTTATCCTCTAACTTTTTTACATTCATTTTATGATATTTAGTATTGATAATTCAGCCTCTATTTTAATATAACATGATTATAAATCCCTACATGATGAGAATGGTTAGTTTACATGTTTCCCGTGAAGGATAGGATTTATCCTACAAATGAAATGGTCAATAATACCATATTTATTACATATATGGTCTAGAAAATTACTTCATAACCCTGTAATGTTTCATTCATACATAGATTCATTTTCCCCTTCCAGTAGTCTTAAAAAATGAATTTTTCCCAATATCCACTCATGTTTCATCTAAATAATATTTTTTCCATGAAACAAAATTTAAATTATTTTATATCCATGCTCATTATTTCTTACACATCATTTTTTTATGAATAATGTAACTATATTAATCCAAATCCCACATGAGATGATAATTTTCCATTAAAAACATTACTAATTTGTTATTTCCCAAAGCGATAGATGTAATTTCAATAGAAAATTTACCAGTAATCAAGTATTAATTTATTTCATGTTATATTGATTGATAATGTCTATTTCATTCAGAAATATTTTATCATTTCTGTACCACATTAAGAATCAAATTATTTCCATATTTGGGAATGGGTATTGTTAATAAACTAAATCAACTTACCTAATCCTGTTATAAATTATTATTCTCCATAATTAGATTTATTATTATTATATCAATTGAAATCCCTACATTTATTAACTTTATTTATATAGTTTATATTCAAAATTATAAAGGGAATTCATAACCAATGGAATAAAATAGATAACATCATAATATTATAATTTCTAAATTATAATTTATTATTCATGAAATTTTTATAATCATAACATATATTGACAATTAATTCATTTCTGATCTCAACATAATATTATTAATATCAATAGATTATATTAAAATGATAAAATTATTTTTCAATATTTCATAATTGATTTCAAAATGTTCTTGAGTCATCAACATCATATCCCCCGGATGTTTCTATGTAGGTGTGAAATCATAGACCCACTTAATGTGCATCATGGGTGATCGAGTTCATACCCAATATACACCTTTTAATTTTTATCCATTATGTGCAACTATATTGTAGTATTATTCATTTTCAAGTAAAAAAGGGTTATTGTTCTCTATAAAAAACATATAATTTCTAAATTACCAAAACATTATGATGTAATCATTTAATTATACATATTGATGATTATTTTAATTGGGTATTTCTATTGACTCTTTATCTCCAAAATCATATTTCTATGGATAATCCCAAAAATTATTTGATATAGTATATAACAACCCTAGTCATATTGTCACAGATCCAATTGTTAGTTTGTAACATTAAAAATAGATATAAGTGACGGAATATAAAGGGATAAAATTAATCTATAGCCTTGGAATGCCTGGTACATTCATGAATATAGTAATACATTTAAAAAAAAATTAAATAAAAAACAATTGTAATTGAGAAAATTTATATTAGATAAATAATAGCCTTCCATATCAATCATAGTACACTTACTAGATCCACATGGAATGTAAAAAAATAAAACACTGAGTTGGGATTCTTATTAAGGGAATTCATATAGCAGAAAAGATCATAGAAATAATATTGCATGGATAATATAAAATGAATAATTGTTGATCTATAAATTATATATAATTTATAAAATGAGCAGGAAATTTATCACTAGAAAAGAAAATTATTCAAATAATCAAATGATAATCAATAACTTTTTTAATAATGGTAGAATTCATAATATCATACATCATACACATTATATCATGCGCCCTTGATAATGCCTCATACAAAATTTGTATAGAATATACCAAATACCCAACTAATGCTTTCTGATAATACTTTATAATTATTCATGGGTGATTCTAATTTTGGACCCCAGCTATCAATTAATAATTTTGATGCATTCTTCATAGAGATTAACAATACCTTCTAAACAATGTTCCTAAATCATTATTAACTATTTATACAAAATGAACATGTATATAAAATATAAATACATTCCTCAGTCAAAATAAATATAAACCATATAGAAAAATATTTCTTAAATATGTTTAATAATGAATATGCATCATCAAATGTATATTTTATTGATAGAAACACATTTTTTAGATCAATTGATGATTTAATTAGGAAACAAAATTTAATTTTGAAATTACATATATTAACATATAAGATAGTGTAGAATATTTGAAAATTTGTGTTTTTTAGAACCATGAAAAAATATAAAATATGAATTAGAGAAAATATTAGTCATTAAAGAGGGTAAATAGGCTCATGTGGTCTACGTGAAAATAATGATTCCAATAATAAATTTTGTAAAAATTACCTCATTCAAAAGGTAACAAGCTGATGGGTTATTTTTTAAAATATTATATAAATTCATCAATTATGAAAATATATTTATTCAAAAACTATATAACAGTGATAATTTTCATTAATGTTTTTAAATTAGTTATATAGTTGGAAGAAAACAATTCCTAAATGAATATAAAAAATTATTGGTTTCCACAAAAACATTATTTTAGTCTCTTAGGTACATAAAGAAGATGAAAAATGTAAAGAAAAATGTATTATATAAATATAAATAGTGGAAAATAAAATATATTTTTTCAATATATAATTTTATTTTATTAATAAAAAACATAATGTTGGACAATTTTTAGTGATGATAAAATTGTGAAAAAAAACCATAAAACATGTCAGAATAGATTTATAAGTGATTTCAGACTCATATATAATTAAATTATAGTTATTATATCTATGTAGTGAAACCATTTTAAAACTTTTACGATCATATTTTATCCACTTTTAACATTTGAGAAATAATTTATTAAAAATTGTTTATTTATATCATATTTTTAGTACTAATTGTTACTTCTTCATGTATAGTTACGTTGGGTTGTTTTTAAATTTGAGTCCTTACCACAGATCCATCAACTCAAGAATATTATTCATGACATAATTATCATATATATTCTTTATATAATTTTTTATAATTACTTATTTGTGTTTATAATAATCCTTGAACGGTGTACTTGAAATATGAATTTCATCTTTTTGTGGAAGCGGTATTCCAAATGCATGCATGTGTGATGTTATGATTTTTTAACAAGTAGAGGGGAACAATGGTAAATTATAATTTTTTTTAAATAACTATATTTATATATAAAATAATATACAATAATAACTTTTATATTTATAATCATTCATGTAATTAAATTATGATAAAAAAATTACATAAATGCCTGAAGATAGTATGTCTAATGTATGGATGAGTAATGTTTTCATTAATTATGAGATGGGAGTGATTTGAATTTGGTTTTTTTACAATATAATAATAACATTTCTGTAAAATTAAGATAATTATGATATTATATAATCTTGTTTATTTAATATTTTATTTTCTATTAGGGGGAATAAAATTAAAACACTTGGTTTAATGTTATACCTATATTTTCGAAAATAACTGTGGATTTGATCAATTACTTTTTTAGTTAGTACATTGATGAGATCATACCCTATAATCCATGGAGTGTATGGTTATGAAAATATTTATTTAGGTATTTTTTGAGATAATTAACTCAATATATGTGATAAAGGGAGGAAAAGTGGTCACTATTTATAGGCGAGTGAATGGAAGTTCGTTGAATTTCATTAATTATTATAATAATATAAATTATTTTCCTTTTGAAAGTATCACAATATAGTCAAATGTTTTATGATTATATGTTTATTGTTGAAATATTTTCAAAAGATCTAGTTTCTATAATATTATGTGTAATTTATACATCTCTTTCTTATTTTAACCCCATGAAAAATGTATTTAACCCAAACCCTAATAAAGAATTCAGACAGATTTCATATTTCATAATGAAAAAAAGCAGTTAAAATTAATACCTAATAAATTATATGTTGATTCATAATATATAATACATTTTAAAATATTATACTTGATAGGTTAGTAAAAATTAATTTTATTATAAGTACTCTAAAACCCACAAGAACAATATTTAGAATAATGTTTATTTTGTGGATAAAAAATATATTCAATCATAATTTTTTTTAATATTGATCCCATAATAATTATAATTAGTATTATAAAAAAAATTCTACATATCTATTTTTAAAACAAAAAATAATTAAATTATCCATGTAAATACATAAAAATAATAAAAGAATGAAAACAATTTTAATTTTTTCTATAAATACTAATATAATTTCTAAAATTATAGGAACACATTTATATGATGAAAATATATATTAATATACATTAAATTCATTCATAGGTATATAATTTTCTCTAAAAATTATGTTTTTCATAAAAAATTTTTATATCATTATATTGTCATAAAAGAGATAGTATTTTTAAAGTCTATATATATCTTTATTCCACCAAAATAATTAATTCTGAAAAATATAACCAATTCACCATAATCAAATTTTCATATATTTAATGTAAAAATTAGAATAAATTAATCATATTAAATATATAATATTTTATATGGTTTTTTTAAATTATATTCTTTAATACAGATAGTTGTATTATGATATTATTTCATTATAAAGAAATAACACGATTATTCTAGGTTTGATGTTACAAATGTTTTAAGGGAATGAAAAGATTAAAAAATAAGCAATGTTTCCAATTAATACCAAAACATTATTTAAAGAAATTGACCCAAAGACACATATCAACATTTTATATGCATCCTTGAATAAAATAATATATATCATAGATAACATTTTTCATAGGACAACATGTTGAAGAACATAATGGCCTGTTTATCTCAAAGAATGGTATTCTATAAATTAATCCAGAATGATGAATATCCAAGGATATGATGCAATAATTACTCGTAACTATAAATATATTAGAAAACATCAAAACAAATATCATTATAAAAATATAGAAAATAAAAAATTGGCATAACATTATATTGGTTCTATTTGATTAGATTATTAATTAAGGTCATGGAATTTATCTAAAAATTATTTTTTCACATAGTAAACATAAAATGATATATATTAATGATGTTATGAGGATTCATGGTATTGATTTTATGATATTGATGTCTGAGTATGACCAAGATGATGTAGAGAAGTGCTCAGTATGTTATCAATAAATAATCATATTTTATAACATCATATCGTCATCATATTTTTGATCATTATGATTAAACTACATAAATCAGTTAAGATATGTCTATATCTTTTTTTATGTGGTTGAAATTAGATTGTAATAAAAACCATAATAATGATGGATTTATTTACACAAATATCATTTAGTTAATTATTTGTAAATATCCTAATAGAGACCCCTAATAAAATAAGTTATGGATATAGAATATTTACCATAGATTTTTCCACTATAACTAGACCAATGAATATTATGACTATTGTAATACCTACACAAATTCCAGATACTCTCATGTAGTGTTGAGGTTTTATGATGTGGTGGTGTGAATGTAATATCCTCAATAAAGTATAATATTGATAAATAAATTAAAACAAATATAATTAATAATATTAAATATCAATTGATTATTAATAATATTTAAAAAGAGATAAAAAAACTTAGACACTATTATATGGACAAGTATATATACTAGTCACCCTATAGGCAAATCATTTATATGATGAATAAAACATGATTAAATAAAGTCGTCTTAGAATCTACAACATTCCTAACTGTCACCTCATCCAGTAACTAGACCTGTATGTTATATCTAACTTTGTAAAGATTCAATGGGCATCTTTTCAACCTTAACATGTGAACATTGATGGATTTTAAGGTAATTAAGATAAATTGATGACAAATCATGGTGTGAGTACATAAAACAATTTGACGCACCAACATGTTCCCATACATATATATTAAATGTAATAATATATACAAGTTATATACTCTATATAATAAAAAAAATATAACATCATAAGTGAAGAATAAATAAATCATAAATTATAACCTTTCCATGACTGAAACATTAATTTAGGGATTTACTATATCTTTTCAATGTAGTGCATGATATTTATTTCAATAGTACTATAATCCTACACATAATAATATGGGAACACTATATCCAATGAATAAATATAAGGCCCCTGAATTGTACAATAATGGGCAAAATATATCTATAAAATCACCTCATACTCCTAGAACCATATAATTATGGGCATACTAAATCATTACAATCACATCATAGACCCATACAAATAACAATAATAAGAACACTAGAACCTTTGAACTATGTATGTGGCACCACAAAAAATTATTATGGTGTACCACATCCTTAGATTCACATTAATTTCCCCAAAAATATAATAATAATGGGAAAACCTATTCTGATGTACAATATCCATGGTCACCCAAAAATATAATAATAATAATAATAACATTTAATAGTATTAATTAATTATATGTTAAATATTTAACTCATATCATGGGCCTGAGGATATGCCCTATGAATCATTGGATAAATCCACTAATCTTTAACCAACATCTTTCATTACAAAATCTCATCACTAGTGTGGTATACATACCTCAGTCACATCCCAAAATATAAATTAACCACTCTTGCTAGCCAACCTAAAATGGGGTAGACTTTTTTCTAAAGGACACCTAGTGTTAATCCTGATTATTTTATCATTACCCCCATCCTAGGGGAAATAGAAAGCCACAATTGTTGGTCATTTATGTTTATTAATTTTTTTCTCATGTCACTAGCCCTAGTGCTTTGAGGAAACACATAGTACTTTAACTCCAAATGGTGCAAATAATCGCAATTAATCACTCATCCCAACATATGAGGAATATAAAAACCTATCAGGTCCACTAAATTCACATAATTATTTATATTTTACCTCCAGTGTGGTAGACGTATCACATAGTGCGCAATAATTTTTATGATCTACATGAGTGGTGGCTGAGATGTCAATCTAGTGCATATGGGTCCTCTATGGGCCTTAACACTAAATCCATTCCATATATAGTATATATATTGTATTAAAAATGAATTAAAATTTTAATGAAATAATTTTTTTAAATTTCATTTTTCACACCCAATAGAAATTTCACATATCACGTGTTACATCTATAGAAAAAATAATCATTATAAAACATAGGGTTAATTTATAGGGACCATGTAACATCCCAGACATTTTTCATATGAGTTTCTCCATTATTATAATAATTTTAACAACTATAAAAATAAAAAATAGAATTATAAACCACTACAATAACTTTCAAAATGATCAATTGATGGTATTCAATGTATTTCTAGAAATTTAGGATCCTATACTGATGTAATGATAATTTTAAAGTTGGAGTAGAAATATGATACATATTAATAGTAAAGTATCCAAATGAATAGTAATCTCACACATTGGTGTTTAAATATAATATAGGAATATTATAAATGAATGTTTCATTTAATTGTATCATTATTGAAGTAAATTAATGTACTAAATATTATTAATTAAATGTTTGATTGATTGTAAGTCCAAAAAATTCAAATTTTTAATTTTTTTTTAAAAAATTTAACCATTAATTAATATTTTGACATATTATGGTTTTAAGATTATTTTATGTGACCATATGTTTTTTTTTCAAATTCTTATAATATTTGTTATATTTCTAAAATCTGTATTTTTTATGTAAATGTTTATTTTTGTAAAAAATAAATTATCAATATTTGGATGTTATTTTCATAAAATGTATTTCTTTTTTGAAATGTCTACAAGGTAAAAAAAAATTTCATGTAAATTTTTTTATTTTTCTAATTTACATGACTTTTTATGAATAGTTTAATATAATAATTTACAATAAATCTAAATATATTAGTTATGATGTCATATATGATATAAGGCTAATGTAAGCCCAATATCTAAAATTATCCATCGTGATTTTAAATTATTTACAACTAACTTTCAAACTATACATAGTATTTAGCCTTAATAATAACCTAATGAATTTAATAATGATAAAAAAACCCTCTCCTCCACCATAAATACTACACCTACACCCCAATTCTCCACACACATAATTTTGTTTTCCTAAATTCTGTCCAAAAATCGTCCCCATTCCTTCCACCACAACTACGTGCTCCTGGTGTCATACAAAGACCATGACTATGTGCCTTGATAAATATCTCAAGATTATTATTCCAGAGGTAAATCCGCACTCTTTTAATTTTATTTAACTTCATCTTCATTTATTTAATTTTTATATTGTCGGCTAACTTTCTCCAGATGTCAATATAACTCTAGTATATTTGAGTTAAATTAATTATACCATGTTAATTGAAGATAAATCATTAAACTAATCTCTCACTAATTAAAAAAAAATGAAATCAATTCCCGTGAAGTGTCAGTTTACTAACATCAGGGGTGATGGACATTATTTTCCATTAATGCAGTCAAGGATGGTAATAAAAAAGTTATAATTGGTGAAACAAATTATAAATTTTATTTCACAACCATTTTTGTGTTATGGAAATATCAGCTCCACATCATACTATGTGATAAAACAAAATGAGTTCCTTGTGATCGAAAACCACAAAAATTATCTTAAAAAATAATGATTAACATTTATCTAATATTCATTATCATACCACATATAAAAATTTATTATACGATCATTTAAACTTTTTTTACTACCATTCTAAACCTATATTATCAATTCTCGATACATATATAAATTTTAAACAAACATTTATTTATGAATACCTGTAAACTGATCATCAGAATTAATTTGGCGGATACTCCCGATAAATGCAATTAAACTATATCACTAATAAAAAACCCCATAAAAGAATAAAATAAAAAAATATTGTATCAAATTAATGTATAAAAAATATTGGATTTGTAATTAAATAATATAATGTAATTATATAGGATATTAACATGAAATAAGCATTCTAAGAAAAGGTAAGGGGAATTCTTAAACTCAAATATCATTATTTGGGATTCCACACATTCACCTCATTTTTAGTATAGATATTAAATAAATATGATTTATTAATAAATATATTACCATTTTTGGGATATAAATTTTGTCTGCTTATGTTTATGATAAACTCGATGTTTCCCAAAACAACTCTTCTTTAAAAAAAATACACCTTTTGCTTACTGATATTGTTTCTTCTTCACTCAATGATCATGATTCTTATATCATGTATGTTATTCCTCCTTTCATTTGGGAATAAAATGTTTATGAATGTATAATTTAATTAATGAATCCTATTCCATTTCATATGTTTTTTTATTTATATATGTTTTATGAGGCATTCATGATAATGTAAATGTAATGATGTGACAGTTGGGCCGACATTGTATAACAGAATGTTAAAGTTGTGATGTGATGGGCGCACCTTGAAATATAAAAACATATAATGCATTAGGTAATGTGATTAATCATAGGAGATAATGTGAAATATGATTGAACATGATTCTATCTCATGTTTTCAAACCTGTGTAGAATTTGAACTATAAAACATGATGTTTCATTATTAGGCATTTTAACATTACATTACATTACCTACTAACTATTCTCAGGATAATGATGATGATGTTTGGAAAATAATGACCCCATGTTATATTGATTCATGTTCTTATCTATACTCTCACTATGATTTTTTCTCACCACTATATTTTATGTATATCCTCTAGTGATTACATATTATAAAAAGATTTCATGGGACAATAAGAAGATAGAGAATAAATATTTATGTAAATGATTTTTTACTTTGTAAATGTTATTTATAATCCTTATATTCCAAAGGCACTATTAAATTGGTTCATTAATGTGTAATTATATTATTTTGTTTAGATATAATATGATATAAAATAAATGTGAGAAAAATCAGGGTAACAATAATTGGTATCAAAAGCAGGTATGGTTGATTTTAGAGGGAGGATTACAAAACACAAGTAAAATCCCCTAGAATGCAACTAAGAATAAGTAAGAACCAATGAAGATTTTTTTCAGATAATGTTAAACAGTTGGATCTAGAATGATATTACTTTATACTAAATTTCAAAATGGAACAAAATAGTAATTGATCAATTATTGACTTATGTTTTGTTCTATACATTTCTATTTTAGAAAATAGTGGGAATTAGGATAAACCAGTCCAACAACCCGGGTGAGGAACAATGAATTAATTACTAAGATAAAATTCATAATAATTTGTAAGGTGGAGTTCAAAATTTTACGGTGATTCTTACCAAGGTGTCATAGTTTATGATGAATAACCTGACAAATGTTAGGCATATGTTGACACCTTAGAGGGAGCAACTAATTTTCAAGTGTTTTATATGGCAACGATCGTTGACATTCAGTGGAACTTCCGATCTAATAGTTACAGAATTATGGGTCTACATGATAGAAAAGTGGTTTTTTGTTCTTCACTATTCTGAGAGATAAATTAAATCTCTTTACTTATTATATAGTTGTAATGGTAAATCAATGGTGGTATTTGATTAAGAACACCCAGACAATGGAATAAAATAGAAAATATTTAGTATGAATACTTAGATAAAGTTCCTTAACATGTATTTCCCTCAAATTATACACACAAATATAGAGATAGAATTCATTATAATGAAGAAAAAGGATGGAGAATATTTCATGTACTGTGAATAAAATTCCATAAGTCTTTCAAGGTATACTTCAAGATTCACTTTCAACAATGATATAAAAATTAATAGATTCTTTAGTGGTTTATGAAAAACCCATTAATATTCACACACAATTCAAGAAATTGGGAGTTATGAAGATGTTTTATGATGTTCTCTCAAATTGGATATGGATTTTAGTGAATTGTTACATGGTTATGTTGATATGAAATGAAAGATGTAGTTTTAATCCATATGATCTAATGAGAATGGTGGAATGAAAACTCAATAGACCACATGTGAAAAATATGGGAATATGAATCATGGGAATTCCATAAAGGGGCTAAGGAATGATTCATGTGTGGGAGGGAATTCCCCAATGATCATGAATTTTGAGAATACAAGATGAATTAAAAAAATATGGTGGAGGAATGAAGAACACCACCCACGGTCTAATAAAACAACTATAGGGAGCATGGGAACAATTGAAGGTAGTGAACTAAACCTCATGTCCTCAAGGGTAATTCGCATCAGCAACTACCAAATCAAACAGAGAAAGGTAATACTAATTCTATCACAACTGAGATAGTAGAGAAGGAAAATTATGTAGAAAAAGGTACACCTCATATTCACTCAACAATGGAAAAAATAATTGTTTGATTCTAGTTGTATGAAATTCTATATATCTTGCAGGTTTTATAGAACTATTGAATAAAATCCATAAATCCATGCTGTAGATATATCTATAAAAATACAAAGTTATGTTAAAATTACAACCCAAGTTCTATTATCTTATTTTACTGGAATATGTGTTAATATGATACCAGTGAATCTCATATTACATGCAATGGGGGAATTCAATTCTAATATTGTAATGAATTGTCTCTTGTTATATAGAGAACATATATAATTTTGGGAAAAGGAAATATCTTTTCATATTCTAAACTATCCAATTATCCTCTTCATATTCAAGGAATATCATGAATATCCTTTGTAAAATCCATCAACATTGTTGGTATTGATTCCCTATGAATAAGAATACCTCTATAAAATGGTCACGTCAAAGGAAGGTATCAACCTAGGGTAAATTCCCATTGTGAGGGAATATATTGATGTTTTTTCTGGGTAATTACCTGAACTCTATTGGTTTCATGACTAAGAGTTCTCTATATAACTCATACATGGAGATACTCCTATCTCAAATTACCCCAATAAGATGGTCCATATCAAACATGAAATTCTAATGATGGAGATGTAAGAAAATTTGGAAAAAGGGTTCATAGACCCTAGTGCATAACCTTTTGGTGTGCCAAAGCTCATTTTCATGTTAAATGATGGATCAATGAGGTTGTGTGTCGATTATAGGGATCTCAACAAAATCAATATGAAGAAAAAGTATACTATTTTAAGGATTGATGACTTGCTAGATTAGTTGTGAGTAAATTTGTACATATGAAAGGTTGATCATTATACTGGATTTCATCAGCTAAAGGTGATGTTGGATGATATTCATAAAACTACCTTTTGTACAAGGTATGGGCACAACGAGTTTCTGGTGATTCCATTCGAACATATAAATTCCCCGGCAATATTTATGCATTTGATTAATTGATTCATTATACATTATGCTAGCCAATGTTTTATAGTGTTTACCAATTTTATTCTCACCTAATTTATGAAAAAAGGGGAACATGAAGAACAAATAATGATTTTATTAGAAATTTTTTGGAATGATATGTAGTACACCATTATCTGAATGTGTAACTTTTTGATGAAGCAAGTAGAAATCATGGGACATGTTATCATAAGTGATGGATTTTTTGTCGACCCTTCAAAAAATTTAGATTGAGGAGTAGGTCAAACCCTCTCGTTACTCATAAATCCAATGTTTTCAAGTCTTATAAGTGTAAAATCAACATTTTTTGATAAATTTATCATGAATTTCTGGTGTGCTGGTTAAGATAACATGGAGATGGGTAAAGTATGTACGGAAGGATGAAGTGTGAGGAACAATCCAGTGAATAAAAAAGACGTCTTATCACTACACATGTACTCAAATTACATAAAAGTAGAGAATGTTTTCTAATATATATTAATTATTCAATGAATGTCATCAGTTGTGTACTCATGTAATTTTATAATATCAGAGCCTACCACTTATGGTATTTCATGATACATAAGAATAACTAGCTGAAATAGGATCTAGAGAAAGAATAAATGATTTTCCCTTGAAAATATGCTGGAACTACATCTATGGTGAGGAGTATGTCAAATATACTAATAAAAAGATCCTAAATGATTATTTCATGCAAAATAAGATGAACATGATTCAAAGTTTATGGTTAGAGCTAATCAAATATAATGATTTGCATATTCAATATCATCCTAGAAAGGAAAAAAGTTAACTAACCCTCTTTGTAGAGAAAATATAATACTCTATAAATGATACAGATTAAGAAATACCCCTAATTATTTGACATGAAAATTATGGATTTGGAAATCATAACATTAGGGAATACATCCTACCCTAGCCAAGTGATATCCAAACAATCAATCCAATTGATGAATAAAGATGAACAAATGTATGATATGGAGTTATAGAAGAATGTTAATGGAGTAATTGAATGAAAACTGTAAGACATCCTTATTTATGATAATGGTGTGATTCACTAGTAAATGACGATGTTTATTTCTTCATCACTTAGGATAAAGAGTGAGATATCGGAAAATTCACATAGGTCAAAATTCTATATGCATCTCATGAGTAATAGGATGTTCCTTGATCTTGGAGAACAATTCTAGTGGGATAACATGATGAAGGTAATTGTTGAGTATAACTCAATGTGCTTGATATGTCATCAAGTTAAAGAGGAGAAAAAAAAGTGATATTTGATGAAGAAACCATTTCTTATACCCATTTGGTAATGGGAAAATGTCACTATGAACATTGTCATGTGTATTGTGAGGAAATCCAATAGGAATAATGTGATATAGGTTGTAGTAGACATACTCACCAAGACATCTCACTTTATCACTATTAGAGAAGTCATATCTCTTGAAAAAACGAAAACATATATGTTGAGGAAGTGGTGAGACTCCATGGGGATACACTCTGATTATTATCTGATTATGACCATATGTTCACATATAGTTTTTTAAGTGTTTTCGACCTATTTTGAGTACTAAATTAAATTTCACCATGTCATATCACCCCCAAACTAAAGGGAAATCTGAAATGACAATTCATATGCTTGAACATGGGAATAGAGGATTATATTTTGAATTCAATGGTGAATGGGATCAAAATCACCCTTTGGTTGAGTTATCTTACAACAATAGCATCTACTAATGTATTCAAAATGATCAATATGTTTCTATGTTTGAAAATATATGTATAAATCCTACCTAATGCAGTGATTATAGAAAAATAAATATTCTTGGACATGATATTGTAAAATTTATGATAGATAAGGGTTATGATATCCAATAACATACAAAATATTATCAATATCACCAATGAATATATTCCAACAAATGTTGAATGGACTTGGAGTTTGACGTTGGTGATAATGTCTTCCATCAAATATCACCCTGGTAGAGTGTCACAATGTTTTGAAGGAAGGGGAATATAAATCCAAGGTATATTGGAACCATTAAGATCTAGGATCACAAAATAGTCATGGACAATCAATTTACACTTCCACCGAGTATGGATAATGTTTATGATTTGTTCCACATATCTCTCTTAAAGTGTACATAACAAATCCCTCACTTGTACTTAAGTCATATGTGGTATAAGGAGAAGGTGATATCTCATATGGGAGAAAATAGTAATGATTCAAAACCATGGAGATAATGTACTTCACCACATAAAACCCCACCTTGATAAATCATTAGGGAGGAATTATAAGAATGTAGAAGAAACATGGGAACTAGGGGACACGATGAAGGAGATATACCCTCACCTATTTATGTTAAATGAAAATTTTACGGTGAAGTTTTAAAATGGGTGATGATTGTAATGACCCAAACATATATCAATTATGTTTATTTGTTATTATAGAAAATTAATATATCATAAAAATCACAAAAGCAATTATAGAACATTACAATTTCTGAATAAATGAATATTTAATGAAATTATAATTATTTCAAGATGTTAAGGAACCTAAACTGATGTAATAGAATATTAACCGTAGGAACATTACTATAAAACTTCTTAATATAAAACCAACCAAATGAGCTATAACATCACCCATGAAAGTATATATAAATTTAAGGCATCTTATAAATGAAATCATGTCAAAATTATATCATTTTCTAAGTAAATAAACGTGTTTAAAATTATTAATTAGAAATTAGAAATTCGGTAAGTCTAAAATATCTAATTAAAAAATTATTATTAATTTAATAATATAAATGGAAATTTATTTTCAAAAAATGAATCCATAAATTATTTTCTTTATATATTATTATTTTATGATATTTTTATGAAAATTTATGTAATTGCACAAAGTGTAACAAAATCAGTTAAAATTTAAAAATTTGTATATTCCAATTAAATGATGATTTTAATTAAAAAATAACATAATAATTTTTTTAAAATTATTTTCATAAAATAGATCTCATTTTTTGTTCTACATATAATAAACAAGTAGGTTAATTATTGTTATTTTTCTAAAATAATTATGTTTTTTATGTATAGAAAAATATAATAATTTAAAATAAAAGATAAAGACATAAATTGTAGAATCATAGATGATTTAAAGAAAATGTAAGCCCAAAATCTCAAAGATTCCATCATTAATTTAATATATTTATAAGTAATAATAATACTTTTAATAGTCATGAGCCAAAAATACTAAATATGTAATATAATAATGAGATAACACCCTTGTCCTCCACTATAACTACCACCACACACCCTTTATTATACTCACAACTATCAATTATCAATGCCTATATTCTTTTCAATATTATTCCCCAGCCTATAGCCCATATCCATAAGCTCTTGGTTTCATAAAAAAGCCATTACTAGGTTCCGTGAGGATGATTTATAAAGCATATTTCACGAGGTAAATCTTATCTCCTTTTCTTTTAATTTTCATTCAAATTCATTTCTTTTTTTATTCCATATTCACCAAACATTATCCAAATTGACTAATAACTCTAGTGTGTTTCATATAATTGAATTAAATAATGTTAATGGAATATTCATAATTAATCACTTCTCTCTCTCAATATATTATTCTAAAAATGAAATCATATCTCATGAAGTGTCAATTTACTGACATCGTGGATGATGCCTTTTATTTCAGAATTTTACACCGTCAACGATATTAATAACACCGTTATAACGATTAAAAAATATTCTAGATATTTTGTTAAAATCATTTTTCTTTTTATGAAAATAATTTATACACATAATAGTAAATGATAAATCAAAATTAGTTCATTGTGATTGAAAACCCACTAAATTTAACTTAAAATGACAATCTTTAACTTTTATCAAATGATTAATCAAAATAACATATAAAAAAATTCACTATAAAATTGTTTAAAAGAATAATATCATTAACAAAATATAATAACAATTTTTTTTATTTATTCACATTTTAAATAATCTTTAATTCATTAATACATGTAAAATAATAATGAAAATCATGAAAAAGAACACTCTCAAATGATGAAATTAAACACTATAACTCATAAAAAATCCCATAAGTGATCATAAAAAATCCATCATTAATCCAAATCATGTGTTAAAGGTTATTTATCTGTAATTAATTAATATAATGTGATTATATAGGAAGTGAACATTTTGGAAGAAATTATACACTATAAAACTAGATTTCTCAAACCCAACACTCATTCATTGGGTTTTCCAGTTTCACCCCATTTTCAAAATTGGTATTCATTAAATATTATTTCTATATTAGAATGTTACATTCTTTTTATATAAACGTTTTATATTTATGTTTACGAAAAAAAATCCCAAAATAACCCTTCCTTCAAAATAATAAACCTTTTACATAATGTGATTGTTTCTTCTTCACTCTTGTTTAATTATTCTTATATCAAGTATGTAGTTACTACTTTAATTTGGGAACTCATTTTATAATGTAAGATTTATGAAATGACACATATTCCATTACATGGGCTATTTAATGTTAAACATTAATATATTTTTATAGGGCGTGCATGATAATGTAAATCTTATGAAATGATAGGGGCTCCCCGAATTATACAGTTCTCTAGAACATTAGATAGTGTGATGAATCTCATGAGACAAAGTGAATGATGTGTGAAAATAATTCTTAGTTTTTTTACAACTATGTGGGGTAGTTAACCACTATGACATGACGTTTCATTTTTATTCATTTACACATTCCATGCCATTACAAAATTCATATTCTCATGATTATCATGATGTCGTTATGATTATTCTCACCCCATGTTATATGGTATCATGTTATTATCTAACCTCTTTCTGGGATTTTATCTTGAACCTATATTTTATGTATATCCTCATGTAATTACATGTACTAATGACAATTCAAGGTTTAATAAGAAGGTATAGAATAATAAATTAAATAAATGTTTTTGTTTTACAATGTAAATGTTATGTATAGTGCTAGTTTTCCAAATACACTAAAACATTGGATTATCAATATGTAGTGATTTCTTCTTGTTTATCTTTTAAATTATGTAATAATAATCTATCAAAAATCAAGGTCCTAATAGACCACCTACCATATATATCAATTAATTACCCTTTTTATCTCCAATCATGGTTTCTATGAATGGGTGAAAACAAATAATATTACAAATAACTATCCACCATTCATCCATATGAAGGTATATCTCCTAACAAGACACATTAAATGATTAGTTTTTCTTATTTATAAAAAAAATATTTTTATTTAACTTTTTGGTATTTTTTCAAAACTCAGCATAATTCATTATTTAACCAAAACATTGATATGACACCCACTGAACATCATCCAAACATCCCCCACATCATTACAGTGAAAACCCATAATAGAAAAGACATATACAAAAACCAATTAAATTCTCCCAATTCAAAACCAAATATAAAATAATGGAATTGAATTTCATCTATTGAAACATCAATAAACAATTGATAGATAATGGTTTGGGTCCTTCCCTATAAATGACGTGAAAAAAATTAACCTGTAATTACACATGGTAATTTATAGAAATTTCATAAAAATATGAAGAAAATTAACATGGAAATATGGATTTATAATAATATAATATTAGGTATTGAATAAATCCTCTTTTGACCCCCACTATCCATGTAGTGAAAATCCTCTATCATTCGAGGAATATTCCTCCATGATCCATTGATATCGTGTTCAAAATCATAAATAAATTCACAAAAAATCATAGAGTTGGGTAGGTGGATAATCAATAGAGGAGAAATGGAAATCATAATACTTGATAATAATGAAAATGATGTCCAGATTAAATTTGAATTAATGATGAACAGTAGATGATGGAGTGGTGGATGACCTGGATGAATGTGCCTTGTTTGGTCATTTAATCTTAATAGATCTTGAGGATGATGAAAACAATAATTCAAATATCCCATTGTAAATAAAATACATAAAAAACTACAGAGGGATCAATTTAGTGAATTCCATCCAAATAGTGTTATATCAGATTGCTACTAAGCCGATTATCCCTATTGGGATATTCTTGGACAAATAGTGAGAAAATGTCGAACAATAATCGTATATTAGATGTAGCATCTATTTGAAAACATTTTTCTCATTTCCACCACTTTCCATATAATTCTCAATTATAAAAAGGACGCTTTCCTCATCCAAAATAATCTTGTTAGGATGTTGAAATGATATAAAAATCATTCAGTGTTCCATTTCACAAAATGGAACATCAAATAAAATAATCTAATTCAACTTGAATTTCCTAACCCGTACAATCAGGGGGTTGTACAATCTCCATCCAATAAAAAGTCTCATCCCAATGATGTCTTATTGGTCAATTAGACAGAAAACATAACCTATCTAGGTCATTATATTAACTCTAATATTTGATGTCTTATTTATTAAATGGATACAATCATTGAATATAATACTAAAATTTTAAAGTGATCAATTTCCAAAACCTAACACGTTACTCTTTACAATCACAAAAATATTGATATTTTTCTCCCCAACATTCAATTATTATAAAACAACATAGTGAATTCTATAAAAGTATGCTTTTTATTTTGGTTCTCCCCACAATAATCCTGATATATCAATGTAAATTCAAATCAATATTGTACCCCTACATCTAAATATTAAATAAAACTATTATTAAATTATCCAAAGGCCCCATCAGTTTGGTCTCTACATCATTGAAATCATCTCTATATAGAGAAATTGGTCAAAATAATGGAACTTTTCCAAATATTGATTCTCAGTAAATTGGATGAGGCACCTCATTGCATGATCAATTTATATGTTATATTATTTTCTTCATAATCCATGATGAATTATTTGAACACATTCCTCATATCCAATTAGATTCACATATCATTGTTTGAAACTGACCACATTAAAATATATTAAATATAATCAGTTAAACTTCCACCATCTAGCATTCCATAAAAAAATATAGGCCTCAATTACTGATGTGATATCAATATGGACAGTCATGATTTATTAACCCTCCAGAGGATCTAGATATTTTTCCATTCTCCAAAATAAATCCATGATCAATACCTAGGGAAATTTGATGGTGGGTTTTCCACCATCCTTGAATTATTGCATTCTTTTATCATAAGAACTAACATAGTTTCAATATTATGCACACCCAAATCACCTAGAATCATTTTGATCGAGATGGTAAAACATTAAATCCATCGATGCCCCAAAAATGTATAAAATATATTACTTAAATTGAAATAAATTAGTTATTTTAACCTTCCCACTTGCATAAAAATATCATATAGATCAGCCACTGACTATACTAGTTATGCTGATGACTATTACAAAAGAGGGAAATGGTCCCTTGACCAATATAAAACATAACACCATGGGATAAAATTGGTTTTTCCCAATCAATCCAAATATTAAACCACCAGGGATCATTATTCATATGATTTCAATCATAATTATTAGAATTTATCATCTTAGTCACACCAGAGTCCAAACAAAAAATATTAACTATCCCTTGATTCTTGATTAGAGAAACATCACCATCATATTCCACAAAAATTGTATCAAATATAGTGTTCATGGAATAAAATAACTAATAGCACACACCCCACAATATGGGATCCCTTAATATCCCCTTACAAGAAACCAAATATTGTCCAATCAATATATTTATGAAATTGTTTCCCGACCAGGATAATATATAGTCTCCTCATAACACCACATCATCCACAGTTCCATAATCATTTTAGTGGATCCAAATATCATTCCTATCTTAATACTATCCAAAAATGAATGATACATATCACTATATGGGGAATTTCTCAAGTCATTGGTCATCAAGAACAAAAAACACAACATCATCTTAAGATATCAATTGGCCCTCAGTTCATCCAAGACCTCAAACTGAAACCATATTTTGGTGGAGTCATTTGTGATCAGTGTGGCCATTATTTTAAAGAAATAATTATTTTACCCAAATAAAAAGGCCTATAATCAGTCCCCTCTTAATGGAATGTTTTTTTTCGAGGAACCACTCACTGGTTCCTATTCACTTCCTAGATCAACTATAGATAATCTCAATATTTATTAATCATGGTTTATACATTCACTAGACATGACTCGCTATATTTATTTTTTCATCAACATATATATGTTTTTATTCCCAAAACCTAGACTATATATCCAAAAGCTAGTTCTCTTCATGTTAGAAGATACCCTGAATTTTTATTACAAATTTAAAAAATTAAATTATTGCATGTTCTAACACACATTCACCCAATGATATGGGAAAATTTTCTAATATTGGCATCATATACCAATTACTATCACATCCATAATTATTTATATCTTGAATAAATAATTTCAATCATCAAATAATCCATCAATTGATTTCATAATTCGATACAAAAATCATATGATTCTAAAATTCACTTCATTGAATTTTTTTCCATGCAGCACATGGAAGTACTATATAACTGGAAGAACTACACATTCACTATTCTCATGAACCAAATGACCTAGAATGATTACAATAGCTAATTCCCTCAACTGCCTTACTAAGCCTTCTTCTAGATTACCCACTCATATAATTGGTATTAACTCGTCAATAATTAATAAGTACCTATTTTTGGGAGCCACCTCTCAAAAACATGAATCTCCCTCCTATCCCATTTGATACATTCGACATAGTTAATATTTTCAACAAAAAAACATTTTATTTTCTTAATTAAAACAAAAGATCTCATGGTCAATTTCCCAAATTATGGCCAATTGTATCATAAACGTATCATGAATCATAAACCAAGTCATAATCATGATTAAACCTTGAAATTCATGATCCCATCCATTCATGTATATATATATATATATATTATAACATGCACATTGATGATCTATGATGGTTAACAACAAACCTATTGTCACATGGTATACATATTTAATATTCTTGTATCATAATGAAATTGAATCATAAGGGTTTTATCCATAGGGTACATAGTTCCTATTCAAAATAATATGGGGCCTCAACGAATATATACAAAAATGGACACCATAGTCATCATCATAAACCATCTTGATGTATAACCACATGTCTTGTAATTAGAAAAAATAAATCTTTTTTACTAATGAGTATATTTCTAGTAAAAATGATATGGGAAGATACCATATATGATATTTTAAACACATTGAATATGTGAAACCTCCTAGACTATAGTAACATTAAAAAATAAAGATCATGTATTGTGAATACTTAAGAATAAATCTGATGTCGAAGGAAGCACATTCAAATGGACCAATAAAAAAATTGTTTTGTACCCTATATAAAAGGGTAAAATGAATGAATTACATATTAAACAAAAAACCCAAAATTTTTCTTTCTCACTAAAGGTATATTCTATGTGTTGTATCCTTGATAATAAAATAGATTAATCGTAATCCCTTGGTATCTTGAAAATATTATAGTGATAGATTTTCAGGGCATAGTAGTCCAATATCAATCACAGGCCATATTAGATTCATATATCTCTATTATACATACATGAAAAATAGTTTTATAAAAAAATGAATTCTCTATCAACATATTGGTACATCCCTGCCATATATAACTCTATACAAACTACACATGAGAATTATGTGACATTATCCCCCATGTTTTCTAAAGTATAGAATCTATAAGTGAGTATATATGATGATATCAAAAACATATAATTAAATGTAAAAAAATACATCAAGTCTATAGAATATATAAATTAAAACAATCACAAAAAAATATATATAGACTTATAGGAAAATAGATCAACTAGTCTCTTACAGGGTTGATCATATTAATACAATATAAAATAGAATAATTGAAAAAGATTATGTGTTGGCCACATACATTATCCTCAACTCGTCGAGATATAAATCACATCTAATATATCATTCTAGATAAGGATTCATTGTTCCTTTATCCAAACTAAACAATCAAACATAAGAGGTGTCTCTGGTACCCAACTATAGTGGTCACCCAAGAAGGGTGCGAGTACATATGACAGTAAGGAACCACCATTTTGGCCTCACACAAATATAGTAAATAATATTATATGGGTATCTGAAATATTTAGTAAGATACAGAAATATAAATCTTTATTATTTATAATAAATATATATAAATAAAGAGCAACCATTGTTGGGTGAAACAAGGCACCCATGTTTGGCAATACATGCTTCATCCAGTGAAGTATATCTCTATACATATTAAATTAATCCTATAAATAAAAATGTGGGGAACCTAAATTAAATTATTATTTACAATTTCCATTAAATTTTTTAGCAAAGTTATATATTCATTGTATTTTTTTCAATCGATCAGTATGTTGATGAAATAAAAAGATGATGGATAGAGAATGTATTTATCATTGTTTTCAAATGAGTCAAAAACACCATGGGTTAATAATGGGATAAGATAATAATGAATATTTTATAGTCATTGGATTCATAGTAATCCTAGAAAGAAGGGATCAGTCACATTAAGAATGCATATTTTTGGATGTAAATGTCCATCAGATTCACTTTGAACTAGATATGAAGAAAGTGGTAGTTTTAATGAATAATCAGAGTCTGAATGAAAATGATTAATTAAATGTTTGGATGTGTTGAAGAATAATATTACATAAATCATAAGTTAAATAGAGATATTATTATGTGAGCTTAGTGAATAAATATGGGAGTGAAAAAAAATCATGCCAATTGTATTCTGATAGAAATATGTTTCTAGATGATTGGAATGTTTCAACACATTTAATTATAAGTCAGGAACAGTCACAGTCAATCCTAAAATGTATTTAGAGGAATGTGAAATTTTTTGATGGTAAAATTGAAAGTTTTTTTAAGTGGTATTATATATATAAAAGAAATATATTCATCCAAATTGATCATATCAGAGTAGAAATAAAAATTTAGTAATGAAGAAATCCTACCTAGTTTAATCATATCCTGGTTGTTGAGATGAAAGAGATGTTATTGACTAAAATGAAATCATAACTAATATTATCTTATCTAGGTTGAGGAAAGGAATTATGTTTCTCAAGATCATATTATGAAAATATCATTCCTTGGAAAATCACACTCATTCTCGTGAAGAAAAATATCGTACTCAGAATAATCAATATCTAGAATTTTAGTACGTAGAAATGATCATATCCAAGACAAATGTACTGAGGATGAATGTATCTAAGAGTATCGTGATCGAAATAAGATCCTACTTTGGTTCTGAAGAAAATATACAGGATAAAATTAATGCGTAGTTATAATACATTCCAATTTTATTATGATGAGGCTAAGGTTGTTCTCAAATGAATTTAAATTCTTGAAGGAACTCATCATACAATAACAGGTTTTTGAATGAATGTTGTTGCTGAATATGACCTCTATTTTTTTCAAATGTATTCATATAGTGGGAGAAGAGTTGAATCAATATGTTTCTATTTCATTGGAATTGTTAAACGAGTCAAGAGAAAGAAATTAAGGTATTGATTTTTATTTCATGTGGGTCAAGATAAGAGGTAATGATGTTAAAATGTTTTAAAAAAAG
This sequence comes from Viscum album, assembly GCA_963277665.1. Taxonomy (NCBI): domain Eukaryota; kingdom Viridiplantae; phylum Streptophyta; class Magnoliopsida; order Santalales; family Viscaceae; genus Viscum; species Viscum album. The sequence goes on along the minus strand of OY728119.1, from coordinate 1,344,466,653 downwards.
AGATGAAGGAGTTTTCAGAAAGTCATCTGATGGGGACATGTGTATTCCAAAGAATGATTTTATTTAGTATTCAATATGATATCCATTTCATAATACATTGATGTTCAATTGAATCAAATATATTTATTGAATAAATTTGCTTCATAAAATCAGACTCATGAATTAACATAAAATGAGCAATTCAAAATGAATCTCTAATGAATATGTGAAGATTGCTGTTGATTCCAGAGTAATAGAGGATAATAAATGAAGAAAAAAATTCCATGAGATTTTAGGATACATTTAGATTTGGGAGAATTTAAGTTACTGGGAATGATTTTGCGATTACTACGAAATATTTCATGGGTCACTTATAAAAGTTAAAATGTACATTTTATTTTTTGATGACTAATATATTTTTCAACAAAGAAGAGAGTGAAGATCCATGTTTTTAGAGATTAGAATAAGAATTCATATTGAGCAATCATACTGAGAAGAATCATACTGGACTTACCATTGGATCAACATCTCTCATATCCATATTAATAAAAATTATTTTCATCGAATGTAAAACTCTGAACAGTTTATTGAGTTTCTAATCAATTGACGAAGGAAGTGAAAAAAAGATTTGGACTGGACTGAACATCAGATTGATGATCCAGACTGGGATTATCAGACTGATCAGTGTGGATTATGTTTTTCTTATTAGGGTTATAGAATCTATTCAAGACCATTATATACCTTTAGTGAATTTTTGATGTTCTTGAAGAATGTACATTGGTAAAGATTGATTTATATTACTTGTGGAGGATGTTAAAAAATTGTGAAGTTATTCCGAAAAAAAATAAAATTGTGTAGCTTATAGATATAGATTCATATCATTTTCAAAAAAGGATTGGTTTTTGAATTAAAAACTAGAAAGCATAGTTTGTGGCATAAAAAATATACTAGTAATTCTTCTACTAGGATTGTAGAATTTTTCTTTTATTGCGAATTTGAATTTTATAATGAATATTGTTAAAGAGTCTATGTTGGTGAGACTATTCATCATGAAAAGTAGAAGTTCTTTGTGTCGTACCTTGTAAATATCATCTGATACATTCTCTTTATATTTATTTTACATGAAATGAGATGTTTTGAGTTGTATTTGAGTGGATCATTACTCTAAAAATATTCAATTGTTAAATAAGCTAATTTCAATGATTTAAGAAATAGTAATATTAAATAAAAATGAATCAGTGATTCACCCCACCCCCCAAGTGGTCTCTATTCAACATAGGAATTAAAATTGGTATTAGAGTTATTCTTTCCTATGAAAGATCCATCCCTATAATGGAGATATTCAATTAATTGAACTATAATGGGGTTTTATATATCAATGGAAATAATTATTTAATCTAGAGTGATAGAATGTGTCCAAATATTTTTACCCATGAGTTTTATGTTTTGCAAGTTACAATAGAAGTATTCCATCCTCATATTGAGAATATTCCTCTATCATTTGTGGGTGTGAAAAATATTGTGAATAATGGAAGGATGATAAATTATTTACTCTCATAACAAAATAAAACAATTTTTCATAGAGTAAATGGAGTTGAAACATTCAAATGTATGTGTGGTAATATGGAAGATATTTATGAAGGTTCCATGGTGATGAAGGATACATTACAACTTCATAGTCTGAAATCTAATTATCTAAAAATGGAAGATCATGAATATGTTGTTGACTTATTTATTAGGGTAAATGGTATTTGTTAGGAACATGATATTTCGAGGATAGAAATTGGAAGACTCAACTATTTTTTTAAGGATCTTGAGAATTCTTCCTAAAATGTACGATGAAAATGATTACTATTTGGATGATATAGATCCTCAATCCTTATATCTATATTATTTTTACTGTAATATTGTAACTATTAAAATGAGAAGAGATAATTTTATGGAATAGAAAGAAACGATTGATCAAAAAATTCCCATGTAATCATTGATAAAATGGAAAAATTTATTGAAATATATGAAAAATCAAGTAATTCTATTGTAGTTGAATAATATGAAGATTTAAATACAACATTTAGCCTTCAATCAAATAAATATAAAAATGGAAATTTTTATGTAATACTCTCAAATGTTGGTATTTTTTAAGGTAAAGGAAATAAAGAACAAAATTGTCCAAGGAATCAAATTAAATAATATTATTCTAAAGAATACGATTATAATTATTAAAAACAAAATGGGAAAACATACAAAAATATTTCATTACTAAAAAAATTAAAATTTATCAGAGAATAAGACAAAACATTGGTTCCTCATTTGAGGATGAATCTGATCATCATCTCAAATTTATTACTCAAGATGTTAATAAAGTGAGTGATATAGTAGTAATGGTAATAATATATACATGACTACAAATGATCATATTCTCCAAAATAATCTAAAGAATGAAATTTTGAAGAAAAATTAACTCAATAAATAATAAAAAATATGAACACAAATGATGACATAATAATTTTGTAGAACTATTATATTGAATGAAAACTAAAAGAAAATGAATAATATTCAGTTAGTAATGATAAAATCAACATGATATGAATCTTCCCTTTTTGGTAAAAGTAATCAGAACATGTTAAAGGTATCTGAATCCAAAAAAATCATTGATGTTTGGAAAATAATGTTGGATAAGAAGAAAACAAGATTTTTTAAGAAACAAAATAATTTTTTTCATCACAATGTCAAATAATATATATAAGAGAAAAGAACACCCAATAAATTGAAGTTAAAGTTGAAACATATAAAGAAAGTGAAAAAATGATTACATAAGTATGTTTATGAGAAAAAGTATTTCATAAAAAAATTATAATAATTCTTCAAGAATATATACTACTAATGAAAGTGGTCCACCATTTTTGAAGAAAAACCAATATCAATTTTTTGATCAGTTTTACTCCAATAAAAAAGTTCATGATTTAGAGTTCATTATTAGTGTTTTAAAATTTTCTGAAACAGTTCCTTTTTATGTTTTTATAACATGTTCTTACCTAGAAATAGGCATGATTCCTATGGGAACTATGAATAGAAAAGAGGATAAATAGTTTCTAAAAATTATGTGGAATAGAAAAAGTATTCTCTAAAGGTAGGGTAATAAAAATATGTCCTGAATGTGGAAAAAACAATAAATTTGTTTCCAAAAAAGAGTTCTTAGTTATTTGGACAAAACTATTTCACATTGTATGAAATATAGAAGAATAAAAAAACATATAAGGAGAATGTAATGATATCGTTCCTTAATTATTTGAGAAAAGTTGATAAAATGGAATCAATATATTTTTGGGTGAAAATTGATAAAGGATGAAACAAATGTGGGCATGAATGGAATGTTACTAAATATTGATTGGCTAGCATACTATAAAAAGAGGAAGGAAAGATTGAGTTGATACAAATTAACTACCAATAAAATGTTACAAGAGGGGAAATAAAGATTAGATCCTTATCATAACATTCAATATATAATGATAAACCTGTTATAGAATCTGATATGGATGAACAAGATAAAGAAAATACATCCAATGAAATATTTATGAATATGAATAATAATTCAAGGCTAAGAGAGGACTGTTTTTCTGAAAATGTATTTTTAGAATATATGAGGTTCCACATTATTCCCATAATCTTTTTTTTAAATGTTCTAACTTCATGGGAATTAAGTGTCTGAATATAAGAATAATGGAATTGATGAGTCTCTTGATATTCATAGAAAATAAATTATTGAGGATACGAAAAAGAAGATGGGTTGAAATGTTTCATTAACACCTGAAAATTCTAAAATGTGTATTGAGATGGGTGTGTGTTTAATTTTTAATAAACTAATTCATTCAAGGATTTCTGCAATCATGAGAATGTTGAATGAATCATGAAAATGTATTAAATGGAAGTGGGGCTATGGGTAACATTGATCACCTTTATTATACACTCTTGTTTTCTACACTGGGTTCACCCACGTAGACTTAGTGTTATTCACCTAATGTTTTTTGTTAAGAAACCCTTTTGATAAATATATTGAAGAAATGATTCATTATTCATAAATGAAAATTTTTATGCCCAGGATATGAGATCGTTTGTCAGAAACATATCATGATTTCCCCTTCAATTTTGTTTATCAATAAGGGGGATATAAGCGAAGGAGGTAGAGATAAAATAAATAGCCGGATAAATTAATTAATGGGGAAAATAAATATAGAGAAGAAAATATAAATACTTCTTATTGTTTTCATATTGTTGAATGTTTTGAAGTAGGTATTGAAAAAAAAATCAATTTGGGAGATTATTCGGTCCTTGTTTTATTTTGGTTGTATTTATGTTTGATCAATTGGTATTTTGAAAAAGAAAAATATGATGGATGGAAATTATATTGATCATTGTTTTCAAATGAATCAGACTCTCCATGGGTCCATAATGATAGAATTTTTTAGTGAGAAATTGATTGTAATCAGATTCTGACTGAGTTGGGAATGAACAGATTAGTCACATGAAGAATGCATCTTGGTGGTAGTAAATGTGAATCAGATTCACTCTAAATTTGATATGAAGAACCTGATTGTTTTCTTGTTGAATCAGTGTAGAGGTTCATATGATTAAATAAATGTGATGATGTCTTTCTAATTCTTAATTCATTAATAGTATATTAATTGAAAAACATATGATATAAGATTTGGTAAAATAAATGGCAGTGAAAAAGATTTAGGAAGATTATATTCTGAGAAGAATAGAATGGTGGAGGATTGGAAAGTTTCAATACATTCAATTGTATTTCAGGAACTGTCGCTAATGATCCTCAAATTAATTTAGAGGCATGAGAATGAAGTTGATGGAAAAAATTAATGAATTTTTAAGTGGTATCATATTCTATAATAAAAGATATACTAGAAAAATGATCAGATTTGATTAGAAATAAAAAGTATCTACTGATGAAATCTTACCCAAAATAATCATATCACGATGGCATATTAGAAAGTGATTTTTCCGATTAAAAAATGAATCATATCTAGTATTATTTTATTATGGTCAAAAAAATGAATGAATGATTTCATGTAGGATAACATGGTGCATGTGCCATGACATCCCCAAAGCATGCCTCGTGAAGGCTTGGGTTTGGCGACTAGCACCATAGGGATCAACCTACGAGTGGGAGGCATTTTTTTGAACCTGTATGCACTCGTACACAACCATTACCCAGAGTAGAAAAGATAAACATTCATCCCACTAAACACCCACTGAGTAAATGTATAAATTATAGTTCAAATTAGAAAAAATTCAAACCCAATAAATGATGAACTAAAAACTAGAAAGTAAAAAAAGAAACTCTATAATCAATTCACTAAAATTCCCCTTGATGGGTATGTGTAGAGTAGCTGCTAGAATTCATAGAAGTATACCTTGCCTACTTGGTATCACTGGGAATCACATGGTTAGGGGCCATGAAGTCCTCCCTCAAGGTGGTTTTCATCTACACCAGACACAAAAAACGCAGTTGATGCTCTTGCAGGGGTGAGTAAAAAAATTTATAATAGGTACCCCAAACCAACATGAAATGAACACAAATGCATCCATAATGAAAACAACGAATAAAGATATCCAACACTTGGAATAATTTAGAGTAGGAAATTATGACAATTAGTCGAATCATTGAACCCCTTTGGAAGCGTTATAACTCCACCTCTATGAGTACAGTGGGCCGATCAGGTTACAAATAACTACTTCCCACTAACCTTGGACTTCTTTTTTACTCATCCTTGATTAGTATCATGGGTATACTAGGTAACCCAATGTTGCTCCTCACCATAGGCATGTCGGTGCACAAAGAGACACTTACAACCTTGTCTATACTAAGGGACTCATCCTATTGATTATAATGGTTCTACTAGGTCAAACAAAGCCGCTCCCCACCATAGGATTTCTAGGACACATAGAGCCACTTAACATTGGGCCATCGTAGGTGATCCACACAGGGTCTCTTGTTATAATTCTTCAGGTCTCAGCCAACCGCATGGTTTCTTCATGGAGTGCGCTTAATTATGATGGAAAACACCTCACGATATTGTTCTTACATAAATGTCAATTAAATCCATTGTTTTGTATTTTAAAAGATCAACCTCATTATGAGGGTTCCAAGGCATCAAACGGCTTGTTAAATGGATGCTCACTTTGTATGTTATTTAAATTTTAGTAAATAGTGGATGGTATCATCAAGATCCACACCACCTGGTTTTGTTCGGGTCAGTCCGGCCCAACCTATGAAGTTAGACATGTACATTGTTCCCCACTTGACCAGGAATGGTTTGGTCGGGGGTCTAGACCACTGGGTCACTCATTGACCCGGTCTCATCTGGCCCTGTATTATTGGGTGGGTCTGGACCATTGGATATAATTGCGCCCCACCTAGTATGCATCTGAAAGACTAGGTCACATCATCCTTGATGTGTAGTGAATCCAGGGAATTATTACGTACTAGTCAAACCGCTTTGATCTAGTTCGGCACGCAGTTAGAAGACTGCATGTTAGGTAAAGTCGTAGACCGAGCTGGCTGTAGTTGGTGCCTCCGAAATGCAACCGGCCACCTGCAGCTTCCATTGAGGGTTCTTCAGGCATGCCATTAGGATTTTCTATGGACCATCAGGCCAACTCCTATGGTCCCTTCTTCATGTCGTCTGCGCCTTTGGCCTCCGTGGTGTGGTTCCTTCCCTATCAATGTCTCAATTCCATCTTCTTGCCAATTTGGCAGTTTGGCCATGAATAACCCACAAGGTAGAGGGGAAAGGGCCTTGTTCGTATCTCCCACGCCCTCTGTGTTAGTGTTATAAACATGGGGAGGATTGAGATTAAATTTTTATCAACAATTAATTAGTACCGGTATTGAAAACACCAAAAAAACACCCTCCCGCAAGAATGAGTGATATTTCGTTCAACGTGGTCATGGATTGATCCTTGTTTTTCATTGTAGAATGAAGAATGGGAAATGATAATCCACATAAAAAATAACATCTACCTCAATGGTTTTCATCTTAAATATGGTCCTTCTGTTGGGTTCAAGATTCATTAGATTTCATCACTTTATGGTTTTTTCATCTAAGTGTGTCAAATTCACTAGTTATTCATCGTTTGTTTTCATTAATTGTTGGAGGGAATTATCTCTATATGTGTTTCAGATGAATTACACCAATTGATTCTCCTTTATCAAATTCATTATCCCATTAAAATAAAATTTGTCACCGTGTTTGTGTTATAGTGCGTCATCACGTCATTTTGCTATTTTATTTATAAAATTTCATATATATTATGCTACATTTCATTCATCATTGCGTTGACTGTTTATGATCCATTAATGAGTTTAATTTAATGTGACTCATCGTTGCTTTGTCGTCTCACTGTAGTGACGTTGTGCCACCGCCCAATGGTTGGGATAATCAACCAAAATAATCTTTTATTTTATCTTATTATTTTCCCAAAAGTCAGAAAATTATCTTTTTCGTTCAACCCTTTATTGTCAAAGTGAGGTCCATTCTACAAGAAACCCGATGTTTTGAATTCAATTGTATCCTTAGATTTTTTAACTGAGCACTGGTTTACATGTTAGAAAAAACCTCCCGCACATTTACTTAAATGATCTTAAAAAACATGCAAAATTTTATTCAGGGCTCCCAGGGCCTCAGAATCAAGTCTTGTCAATGAAAAAGGTCTGGAAATAAACCATATAATTTAAAAAATTAATTACAATGGAATTTTTGGGACAATACTTTTCTCCCACCACTTTGGGCCTCATATCCCCATGAGGCAAAACATGGATAATCAAACAAATGAGGGTACTAAGAACGAATATGACCGTCACACTCCCATATTCTCTCCTGGAGAATATCATGCTTCTATTGAACGCACAGCTTAGCATTAAATCATCCACTAAAAAATATTTATTGTCAATCCTTTATATCTACCAAGAACTTGGAAAATGTCACCCCATCATTAATGTCCAGGTCTCCCCAGTCAATGATGTGTGATGGATCATGCATGCACCTATTTAGTTGTAACATGTGAAAATGACTTTGCAGCTTATGCATCTATTAGAGATGATCTAGGTGGTATGACACCTCACCAACTCTTCTAATAATCTGGAAAGGTTCATTAAACCTAAGAGATATCATGCGGCCGTTGTCAAATCTCCATAAACCCTACCACGGTGAGACCTGAAGCAACACATGGTCTCCCTCCTCGAAATCCAAGGGTCTCTATCTCCTATTGGAATACGATTTATGGCTACTATGTGAACTCCTCATCTACACCAGGATGATCTTTACCTTTATATTGGTAGCTCGTACCACCTCTGGACCCATGAGTGATGACTCCAATTGGACATTCCATCATAGAGGGGATCAGCATAGTCGCATGTACAATTCCTGAAACAGTGCCATGATAATTGTGGAGTTATATCTGTTTTTGTATGAAAACTCCACCAGTGGTAGGTGGTCCTCTAAAATTAGACCAAAATAATGGAAGTAAACATGAAGAATGTCCTCCATATTCTGAAAGGTCGTATCCCTATAACCATATTTCTGAGGGTGAAATGTGGTGCTCAAGCATAGATGAGTCACGAACACCTCCTACAATAACTTCTATAACTGATATGTATTTTCTGCATCAAGGTTTGATATTATCTTCAAAGGAACCCATTTAAGCCACACAATCTTCTGGACACAGAGGTGTCATAATCCCTATACTGACCCCTGATTTTGGATGGGTAGGCAGTGAACCAACATGTTGTGTCGGCCATGGTCATCCAAAATAGAATCATCGTCCTTGGATGTGGGTGGAAATCCCATCATAAAACCATCGATACACAATATCATTTTCACTTTGGTACCTCATGTTGTTGGGCCAAGACTCATGGAACCTGATACTCACCCTACTAATGCTGACAAGTGAGGTATCGTGAAATGAACTATGCCACAACATTCATCATCCTTGGACACCATCACTGGTGTTTGAGGTCCTGGTAAATCTTCACCACATCAGGATATACCACCAATGTGTCTGAATGGAACACACTCAACACCTCCCCACAAAACATCACGGGTACCATTGTGAGCCCTTTGAAAAGAATGGTGTGCTCTCCATCTATCAAAAATATACAAGGTGCCTACCCGGAGGATAACTGAGCTCGTTGGTCCACACAGTAAACATTGACAAGTTGGGACTCCATGAATCTCTATAATAGTATAGGAGTTACAGTAATCAACTGAAGGATTGATGCTCCATCATCATCCACAAAATATATATATGTATCGCAGCTTACTGCTTCGTCGCCTCACTCAACAGCAATAAACCAGACTTTCTTCATAGCACGACTGTCACCACATTCCCCTTTTCATTAGTGTAGAATATCCCAAATTCATATTCTTGTAAGAACGCCATCCATCGATGTTGTCTCAATTCAAATTTTTCTTTGAGATGATGTACCTGAGACTCTTGTAGTTGGAGTAGACTATAAATTTTTCACCAATCAAATAGTGTCCCCAAATCTTCAATGCAAGGACCATTAATGACAATTCTAGGTCATGGTTCATGTAGTTCTGTTCATGATGCCTCTACAACCATGATTCATAGGCTATCACGGCTCACTCCTGCATCAGGACACATCCATGCCAGGTCCGTGATGCATCGTAGAAGACTACATACCGAACACCCTATTTTGGCAGTCTCAAGATGGGTGAACTCGTCATCCTCTACCTTATCTCCTACAAACTCTACTAGAACCTCTTCATCTACACAAAAGGATGTCCCTTCCATGTCAAGTATGATAAATGCACTTCTACTCAGGAATCGTTGGGTATGAACCTCCTATATTATCCATCCTACCCCTAGAAACTCCGCACTTCATTCATGCTCCTAGGTGGATCCCAAGAATGCATTTCCTCTATCGACACCAGATCCCCTACAACTCCAGCCTTGGAGATGACTTGTCCCAGAAAGTGGATATCTTGAATCTAGAACTCTAACTTTGAGAGAATCCAATAAATCTAGTTCTCATATAGTGTATCCAGGATTATCTGTAGGTGTGTAGTGTGCCCCTCATCTAAAAGTGAGTACACCAATATGTCTTCAATGAAGACCAACACGAAGTGATCAAGGTAATTCTGGTTGATACTATTCATAATTTCCATAAACATTGATGGGGAATTGGTCACACATAAATGAATAACCAAAAAATCATAGTATTCATAAAAGAATCTAAAGGATATCATCAAAACATACTCCTCCTATACACGATGTTGATGATGGCCTGACCAGAGGTCTATCTTCGAGAACCAACCTGCTCTCTTTATCTAATCAAAGATGTCATTAATCCATGGTAGTGGATACTTGTTCTTCACAGTCACCTGGTTTAGGTGCCAGAATTCCACACATAGACTCTTGCTCCCATCTACCTGCCTCGAAAACCACAATGGGGCTACCCATGGTGAAATTCATGGCCTCACAAAGCCCTTCTCCTACAACTCCTCCAACTATACCAACAGATTAAAAATCTCCACAAGATCCATCTAATATTTCATTGTGGATATTGGTGTCATCTCAAGGTACAATTTTATGCTGATGTCTACCTCCCTATAAAGAGGTTGTCCAAGAAAATACTTAGGAAATAAATCTTCATACTCATCCACCACTATAGGAAATCTTGGACTCATATTCTACAACACAACAATGGAGAGGCTAGCCAATTGATGAGTGATCAGCTAGACCCTCCTCTGAGATTTTTCGCCCTATACTGCCAATTTTTCCTTCTCGCCAGTAAAGGAAAACATGGACCCATACTTGAGGACACACCGCACATTCAGCCTAATAGAGTCGATTTGAGCATGAAATGTAGATAACCAGTCCATACCAAATATGATGTCATAAGGCTTCGATTCCACTACTAGGATATCACAGCTAAATCTATCACCTCTCAAAGTAAATTCTCACTTCCAGTACTAGTGTTTAATCATCAAATCCCTTCCGTTGGGATTCTCTAATCATTACGATAAATCCAACAGTTCTAATGGAATCTATTATCCTTGAACGAGGTCCATTGAACGGAATGACTGATTAGAACCTAGAATTATAAAAACTGCATCTAAGGCGGAGAAGACACCTACCATATCTCTAATTGTATTTGGATATGTGTAGTCATAGGCATTGACTACCTAAATCTAACTGTTCCCATATCGCTCTAATTCCTATGGCCATGGATTAGCTCATGGGGGTGCTGAAGGAGTACCTAGAACCTTCATCCACTACATACCACTAAATCATCCCCCTACCATGTCCACCACCATGCAAACCTCCTCACTGAATACTCTACCTCTACCTTGGTGGTCTGTCAACCTCCTTTTGATCATATGTCTGGAGCGTCTTGTAGTCATGACACATGTGTCTCTGCCCACATCTACTACCAACTGCTCACCACCAAAGGATGTGTTTCCTAATGTCTATTGTTAGATCCGGATGTCGATGCCATCTCTACTATGATGCTCTCTACCAGAAGGCCTCTCTCTAGCTCCCCAACATGAGTGGTGATTTGAAGAGACACCATGGATTCCATGATCTCCAATCTGAGTTCCAAATCAAATGTTTTGGTCCTGAATAATGGATCTCACACAATGTATGTGGAGTAGTTAGTGTGGTAAATAAACAATGCAGAGTACGTTTCCATTGACATGATTCCCTTATGATTGTGATGTAGCTCTTGAATGTGCACTGAGCATAAGGTCTTTGGGAAGAAATACTCCAGAAAAAGCCACTAAATGTCATCCAATGAGACGGTTAGCTCATCATTATTCTAAATCATCAGGCTCCATCATCACCATGTTGAGCCCTAAAGAAGGCTCGTAGCTAAGAACTCCATCTGGTCAAGTGGTGCCCTCACTAATCGGAAGACCCATGTCACCACCTCCAGTCAGTCCTCAATGACCTGAGGATCTGTCTCTCCCTTAATCCTCAGAGGCCACTATCTCTAGAAATCATGCAAGCTGATGAGCCTGCATGAATCTTCTATATGTAATGCTTGTATTATCATCCAATCAATGGGTATTGGTAACGTTGGTGCACCACCCGAGGGTGAATATCTAGAACTGGAAAATAAAGTGACACCTCATCGCTAGGAGGGCTGTCCTCATGGACAAATATCATAATCTGAGATGGTCGTCCACATAGAGGCATCCTGAAATTGATCCAGAGGGTCCAAGGTCAATTGATTATACCATGTGAGATGAATCTTATTCAAGAAGAACATTTGGAAATACTAAATTCTAATATGATGCTTGAAGAGAGTTTTTTATATACAAAGTCGAAACGCAGAATTCCAGGACCTGGGTATGGATAAATCAGGTGAATCAACAACACTAGACTCCCTGAATCTAAAATTTGAACATAAAACATTTAACACTATTTCCCTCACCAAAAATAACAAAATTTGGGACGTTGAGGTTGAAGAGACCCCCTTTGATACCACTTTGTCATAACTCGTCGCCTAGGGCCTATGTCGTGACATCCTCTATGCATGCCTCGCAAAGGGAAAGGGTTGGTGACTAGCACTAAAGGCGTAAACCTACAAGTGGGATGTATTTCCCTGAGTACTTGTATGTAGTCACACGCAACCATGACTGAAATCTACAATGATATACATGAATTCCACAAAAATCACACTATGTAAAACTTTAAATTGTAGGTTAAATGGTCCACAATACCAACCCATCAAGAGATGAACTGAAAACAAAAAAATTACAATGAATATCTGAATGCCATCCACTAAAAACCCACCTAATGGGTATGGAAGTGTAGCAGCTGGGATCCATAAAAGTATGCCCTTCCTTCCTGGTCTCATTGGGAACTACTAGGTCATGGGACACCATGTCCTCCGTCAAGCTGGCAGTCATCTAAACCAAACACAAAACGTACAGGCAAAGCATTTGTTATAGTAAGTAACAAAATTCCTTGTACATACACCAACAAAACAATAAAAGTGCAAAAATAAAACAACATAGAAAACCATGTATATTGAAAACACACACTACGTATAATCTAGGGTAAAAAATTATTACAATTATTCGTATCATCAAACACCATGGGCTGCTAGAGAAATCATCCTCTATGAGTACAGTAGGACTACCAGGTCACACAGAGCCACATCCAAAAAACCATGGACTGTTGTGGTACTCATCCATGATGAGTACTATGGGTATGTTGGATTATATAATTCTCTCACCAGTATGGGCATGAAGTGTCACACAGAGCCTCTCCCACCTTGTCCATTCTAAGGTACTCATCCTGTCAAGTATCATGGTTCTTATCAGTCACATAGAGTCTCTCCCCACCATGGGACTACCAGATCACACAGAGCTGCTTCCCATTGGGCCATCATATTTGATCTACACAGGGTCTCTTGTCATCAGTCTTCATGATTAATACAACTACATGGATTCTACATGTAGTGGTATAGATTTAGAGAGAACCACTCCTCAATCCATTCATTATACTTATACTTTCAAGAAATCCTCTATAAAGTATTCCAAATGATCTGACATGCCATGAGGGTTCTACATTAGAAAACGACTCTTCAATCAGATCCTGATTTGTATGTTATTGGTATTTTAGTAAACATGGGCTAGTTGCACCTAGGTTCGGTCTGACCAGATCAGACCGTCCCAACAAACCCTACCCGAGGGACCCACATGCCCCTATTTAGATAAAATGTTTCAAACTGACCCAATTTAGGTTTTTATTTGACTCATTTTGGCCTGACCAATGGGACAAGACCATTGGGCCTTGCTAGAACTGGTTTTTTTTGGTCGGGGTTCCAACCCGCAAGGTCTCTCTATGACCTGGCCTCATCCGACCCAGCCCCTAAGGGGCAGGTCCGACCTGGTGGGGCACTTGTCTGGCCTGAGGGTCATTGTCTAACCCTAACCGGTATGAATTTGGCCTACTTTCTCACTTCTTCCAAGATGTGTTCCATGTATAGGGAGTTATTACATGGTCATTCTAACCCAGTTCCCCAGGTTCCACATGCGGTAAGGGGACTACCAGTCAGTCAAAGAATTGAGCAGCATCTGCGGGCCATGTCCCTCCGCCAGTCATCTGTCCAGATAGCAGCTCTATTCTCTTCACCTAATCTCGAGACGGCCAAGACATCTGCCACCATCATGCCTTCTTGGTTCTCCATTTTCTATTGGGATCTTCTACAAACCATTATGTCCGCTCTAGTGGTCTTTTTTTGATATCGTCTACGCCTTTGGACTCTATGGGGTACTTCAATCCCTACTAAAGCCTTAAAATCACCTTTTATTCATTTCAAAGGTTCATCCACAAAGAACACACAAGGTATATGGGACAAATCCTTGTTCATGTTAGCCCGTTCCATCCATGTTAGAGTTTTAAAAATCGGGAGTTTTGTGATTGAAGTTAATTAAAAAAATAACTAATCTTTGTATAGAAAACCCCAGAAAGACACCCAACTACAAGAATGAGTTTCCCAAGAATCATCCTATTCTTGGGTTAATCCTCATTTTTCATTTCAGAATAATTAACGGGAAAATATAATCCACAACAACAATAACACCTACCTTAAAGTTTTTGTTCATTGAAGTTGTTCTTCTGAGGGGTTCAAGATCCATTAGTGATTATTTATTTCATGTTTCATTCTTCTTGGTTCATAGATGTCCCAAGAACTTCCGCAAAATTTTCCATTTGTTTTTGGAGATAATATTCTCCATAGGTTTGTAAAAGAAATTCCACCAAATGATCATCCTTTATCCAACGTGTAAACCCAATAAATGAAAACATGCCACATCGTTTTTGTTATATTGTTCCACCATGTCATTACAGTAAATTAAATGTGTAATTACACTATAAATTTAAGAGACATTAATGAGAATCATTTAATGTGACCCGTCGTTTCGTTTTCCCCACACTGCAACGCCGATGTTCCACCACCCTACAGTTATGAATAATAAAGAAAATAATCATCTATATTATTTTATTTATTTATAAAAATTATGAAAATTAAATTTTCTAGTCAACCCTTAATTTTGGAAGTCAGTTCCATTAAATTTGAATATTTACATTATGAATTCAATGGTACCCTCATAGTTTTGATCTAAGAACTCATTTAAGTATTAGAAAAACAAGTACGCACATTTACTAAAATGAACATAAAAAAGTTTAAAATTCTATTACAGACTCACACGGCCTCTGAATTAGGTTCCATTAATATGTCTGGTTTGGAAAAAATTCTATATAATTTAAAAAAATATTTAAATAGATTTTTTTGGACATTACAATTGTGACGATGATAGAACATAGAAAAACAAAACCCTAGAAATATCATAATCTGTATCAACATTAAAAATATCGTACTCATAATGATTGTATACAGAATTTTCATTCCTAGAAATGATCATATCTATGAAAATTATACTCAGTATGATCATATCCATGGAAATAATTTATCCAGATGATTATTATCAGGCTAAAAGTAAAAGAAAGTGGTTGTAATAAATGGTATGGTATGATACATTCCAATTGATGTATGATGATTCTTATGATGCTGTCAATTACTTTTAATGTCATTAAAAAATTCATGATCAAACAATTGTTTTGTGAATGAAAGTAGTTAATAAATATAAAATCTAATTAGTTTTTTGTTGTCTTTATCAAGTGGGACATGAGATGAATCACTTTTTTACATTTCATGTTAATTGTTGATTGAGAAAAGATAATGAAATGAAAGATACTATGTTCATTTATAGTTGTTCAAGATAATAGGTAAATAATTAGAAGTGATTTGATGATAATAGATGAAGGATTTTTATGAATGTGCAGTAAAGGGGGGACTTGAATACAAAATAATGATTTTATTTATCATTAAAAGTGGTATCAATTTCTTTATAAATTCACATTCAATTGATATTAATACTTTTATTGATGAAATAGATTTAGAAAATCAGATTATTGATATGAAAATAAATTGGAAATTGAAAATGAATGTCTCATGAAGATGTGAATGTTGTGAAAGATTCATGAAAAATCCAAAATCATTGATGATGTGAAAATAAACTTGATATTTGTGGGGAATATTATATTACTGTCAATTTATGTGAGTGAAAAATAATTTTGGATTCCCGCCAAATCACTAATGGCTTAGATATAAAAGTTAAAAAGTGTATTGTAATTTATGATGACTTATATACTATCCATCATAGAATAGAGAGAAAATCCAGGTTTTTAGGGAGAATAAGATGCTTTTGTATTGATAAACCGTAATAGGATGAATCAGACCTGACTAAGAATTAGAGTGACATACATAATATATATGTTCTATGGATTGAGTTTCATTGGTTGTTGAATTATGAAAATATGATTGAGTTTCTACTAAATTGTTGAATGAAGTTCAAAAAAATAATCGTACCAGACTGACCATCAAACTGAGGATTCGTACTTGTAAGATGATATTGATCAATAATGAAGAAGTTTTTTTCAGAATAATGTACTTGATGACTATGTAGCGACTCGGGTTTTTGGTCATGCAAGACATTGGAATATTTCTACGAATAATTCCAGAGCTATGCGCGAAGACGGCGTGCGATTCCGAGGCCCCGTGTGCCCGGAAATAATTTTATAAAAATATTAAGTATTTTTATAATATGCACATGGAGGGGGTGTGATATCTCCTAAACGGTAGCTCAGAATGGGAATCTAAGGGCACATTTGCGTCCAGAATGTACCGTTTACCCTAGGCGAGGTGTAAACATTGCGGGCGCAGGCCTGCGGTGAGAAACGCCACCAGGGGTGTTTGTATAATTAAATGGAGAAGTTAGTGTTTGAGCGTCGGCTCAAATAACTTCTGAACGGAGTCTCAGATGGAAAATTTGAGTCCACTGTTGCGTTCAGAATGGCAGGTTTACCCTAGGGGTGACCTTACTTTTGTTCGCATCGGGCGTCGGGTCTGAGGCGGGTTTGGTGTCGGCGGGCGGCTGATATAAATATCAGCGCCCCCACCCCTTTTATCGTTCATCCCGACGTTCTTCATCGTTCCTCGCCACTGCTCCACCAAATCGAGCAAACGAAGTGCACCCGAGCTCAGAATTCTATGGCGGACGTTCCAGGAGCACGCAGCGGAATCTCTGGAGTGCGGATCACAAAACGGACCACCGGCCAGGGCGGGACGGCGACGGCGGCCCGTCCGACATCTTTTACCGTATGGGGGTCTTTAAACCCTCGTATCATGCAATCTGGGGGCCGGATTCACGCGATGTTTGCAGCGACGCGACCCTGACGATGAGGTGAACCCTCCAGTGTGGGTTAGAGGGTCTAAAAAATCGGGATCGTGGCCCGGGATCTAGAAACATCATATAAAATAATATAATTTTATTATTTTACGACTACGGGCCATTGTAACTTCTACCCGTAGTGTCCGATTGACATGCCGTCGGTGGCGTTGAGACCCTGATGGTACGACAGACTTTTTGAGATTGTTTCCGGGTGTTGGGACTGGGAACGGGGTGCGGGCCCTACGAGGCCGGGTTTTGGCGTTTGTGGAGAAACACAGCTTTTGTACTAGGAGTCCGATTTTGGTGGATGAATCGTCGATCCTGTGTGTTTTTCCAAGAATATCGCATTGGTGTGATCTGTTCGATGAGTTTTGGAATCCAGGCGTGGGCCCCACCCGAGTTGGGCTTCGGTGAATAGTGCATTTTTCACCGGGTGTCCGTTTCAGACAAGAGAGTAGTCGATTCTTCTTGTTTTTCCGAGGGGATTGTTGTGGTGTGATCCGCTCGATGGGTTTAGGGATTGTTGTGTGGGCCCCGCACGAGCTACCTACGGTGAATAGTACCTTTTTCACCGGTTCTCCGTTTCCGGTGAGTAAACAGCCTATCCTGTATGTTTTTTCGCGTGGAACGCGATGGTGGCCTCGGTTTTGGACTAGGAGGTGCGCAATGTGGCATTGTGGCGGGTCGCTCGGGTTAGCGAAGTTTGAACCAGCAGTGGTTGAGGGTTCTCCCTTGGTTCGTTCCTATGACGGTTCGCGTGGCATCACAACCTTCGTAGGGTTTTGTGATCCTCTCGATGGTATGTTTAACTGTTAGAGTTGTGGCATCCCTCCGGTGGGCCCGTAGTGGATCCTCTAGCATCATTCTCCTAGATCGGGTTTTTGGTATCGCTGTGACCGCTTATTCACGGGTGGCGATCCCCTATCTAGCAGGTCAACCCCTGATGGTTTGTGGCATCACCGGGAATATGATCCCCTACGCAGTGGGTCTTTCCTAGTAGGGTTGTGGCATCGTTGGGTATACGATCCCCTACTAAGCATGAAGTTTATAGAAGGGTTGTGGTATCGTTGGTTATGCGATCCCCTTCTCAGCGCTTGGTGTCGGTAGGGTTGCGGTATCGTTGGTTATGCGATCCCCTACTTAGCGCGTGGTTTCGGTAGGGTTGCGGCATTGTCGGTTCGATCCCCTACATCGCGAGTTTACCAGATAGGGTTCTAGTATCATCATGACCATCTTTATATGGATGATGATCCTCTATCTGAGTGTGGAGCGTCTGTCGAGCGCTAGATCGGGTTGTGGTATCCCACAGCGGACCCTGAGAGTGATCCCTTATCTGTTAGCTACATATACCGGAGTGGGTCTTGTATCCCCTAGCATAACCTATAGGAAATCCCCTATCCGAGGAGTTTGGTGGTTATGTTGTTTCAACGAGTGATGTTATCCGACGAGCATGGTATCTTGGGTAAACGTCTGAGATGTTTGTTTGGGACCCGATGGAGTGTATCTGTTGGATGAGTGTCATCTGGTATGACAGTGTCCGTGCGGTGTACTCTCCTGGTTGGGACAGTTGCTGGTGATGAGTTCGGTACCTCTTGTGGCTTGTGGCGTGAGCTGAGTATATCTGGATTGATCAAGGTGTATGTATGGGAATACACTTGAACTGAGCTGAGTTGACTAGTTGTGTTTACCTAAGGATGGTCACGATATGGACTTTCTCTCTCGTCTGTGTTCCCTCTGGCAGGGTTGAGCGGACTGTTGCCTTTCAGTTGCTCCCTTGGGTTTTGGGTTTTTGGGGTGACAACAGAGTTTGTTTATACTCACCCCTTCACGGGCTTTGCCCACACATGTTTGTGTCTTGTGCAGACCACTTGCCTTTCGACGAAGTCCCAGGAGGACCCGGTGCAGGCCGAGCTTAGTGAGCATATTGACCGGGGTGTTTACCGGAGCTTTGCCGAGGGAGCTTTCTAGCGGGTGTTTGTGGCAGCGTTCCCCTTCTCCAGAGTAGGTTGGACGCGCTTTGTAGTTTTCTTTTGGTGGGCCCTGTTTTTCCCTTTGTACTTTTGCTGTTGCACTCTGGTTTGGGATAGATTGTATGCATGCATTTACTTTTCAGTTTCTATATCTCTACACCGTTTCATGGAGGTGTTATGGGTGCGTGTGTACATGTACCTTACTCTAATGCCTCCCATGTGTGTAATAGCCTACTCAGCGCTGGTCGCCAGCCCTTGGCCTATTAGAGGTGGGCTTGGGGAGTCGCGAATCGAGCCTCGTTGGGTCGGGTCATGACAGAGTGGTATTAGAGCAGGTTCCACCTTTGGGATCTCAGAGCGTAGCTGGTCTAGCTGTGAGCTTGGTTCGGGTTTCATAACGGTAGTGTTAGGATGTTTCGAGTTCGGCTTTCAGGCCAGGGACTCCAGTGTTGGTGCAGCGGCCGACGTATCCCTACTCCAGGACTCTGATAACCTGCCTTTCGACTCGGGACATTCGTACACTGGTCGCAGGGACATAATGGTACATGCATCATATAAGACTGAGTTTTTGAGTTTTCCTTGTCCTTCTTGAGTCAGCTCTCCAGATATACTCTTTGACTGTGGTGTGTCTTGAATGTATTTCAATATGCCTCCACGATGACAGCCAGTGAGAGTTCTGCAGCAGGATTGTGCTGATGACCCGCCCTGTGTAGAAGCTGTGGAGCAGGGCGCAGGTTCTGAGGTTGCACCTCCAGGTGGTCTGTCAGTTGAGACACCACCTGTCGAGCAGCTGGTTTTGTCGGCGGTGCAGGACGAGGTTGCGCACTGGCTGAGTGCGCTGCACGTGTTCCAGAGGCAGCGACCTCTGAGGTTCCGGGGTGATCCAGACCCCGAGGCAGCTGATGACTGACTTGAGGCAGTCACCCGAGTTGTCCGCCTTGTGAGGACACCTCCAGATCTGATGGTGGTCCTAGCGGAGATCCTTCTACATGGTTCTGCCGGGCGATGGTGGAGTTTGGTGATGCAGTCCCATGACGAGGAGACGCTCACGTGGGCAGAGTTTGAGCGGCTCTTCAGGGAGGAGTTCTATCCGGTGACGCTGAGGTCAGTGCAGATCCGGGAGCTTCTGCAGCTTTGACAGGAGAGCATGACTGTGTCGGAGTACTCAGCGAGGTTTACAGACCTATCGCGCTACTCCCTGGATATGGTTCGAGACCCGTTCTTTAGGGCTCGGACCTTCAAGTAGGGTTTACACAGGGACAACCGAGCGGGTGTGGTTTCCTTGAGCCTGCCCACCTATGCTGGAGTGCTGGAGCGAGCGTTGGTGGTGGAGAGTTTTCTTGCTGAGAAGATTCCCCGTATTAGTGCTGGGTACTTGAGGGCTGAGACTTTTTCAGTCGGATCGGCATATGGTAGTCGACGACAGACTCAGGGATCAGGACGTGGTCGACATTTCAGGAGGTGACCCCGGGATGGAGGATCTGAGGCGCAGGGTTCGCAGGCCAGTTTTGGTCAGCAGTAGGAGAGGCGGTGTTACGCTTGCGAAGGTTGGGGACATCTTTCTAGAGATTTTCCGACCCGATGTGCTGCTGAGAGGGAGCTGGTCGATGGACCGCCTTGGCAGAGGCAGTGTCTCGAGAAAGGAGTTCCATAGGGTAGCGGAGCGGGAGCAGCAGGAGGAGGTGGTAGGCGGTATCAATTGCCACCACCCCCACCCCCTGGTGGTCCACGCCAAGCTCAGGGAGCTGGTGGCCGAGGGAGAGGACAGTTTCATGCCCTAGAGACTATTGACCCAGAGACTCCGCGGATGGATAGAGGTACGCCTTATGTCTTTTCTACTTTCTGTAGTAGTTTGATAGACATTGTTTTGTGGTACCCTCCTTTTTGTTGCTTGCTCGAGTTTTGTTCAGGGTATTGGTTAGACCTTGTGTGGGTGTTGTTTGGCGTGCTTCGAATGCGTGAGGAAGAGAGATCCTTCCCCCACCGAGACACGTTTTTGTGACGCGATTAAAACCATTCGGGCGAGTCAGTGCCGCCCAAACCAGATTGTATTGAGGTGTGGCAGATGAGTCCCTCTGACTTATATGATCAGGCATGGGTATTTGTTGGTGAGCTCGCTGGTGTGTGAGACCCAGTTGAGAGTCCAGTCGCTTTCCTTGTGCTTAGGGCTTTTCGGGGACGAAAAGTTCTAAGGGGGGGAGGATGTAGCGACTCGGGTTATTGGTCCTGTCTGACTATGAAATATTTGTACGAAAAATTCCAGAGCTAGGTGCGAAGACGGCATGTGATTCCGAGGCACGGTGTGTCCGAAATTAATTTTATAAAAATATTAAGTATTTTTATACTATGCATGTGGAGGGGGTGTGATATCTCCTAAAGGGTAGCTCAGAACGGGAATCTGAGGGCACGGTTGCATCTGAAACGTGTTGTTTACCCTAGGCGAGGTGTAAACTTTGCTGGCATGGGCCTGCGGTGAGAAACGCCACTAGGGGCGTTTTTTTAATTAAATGGAGAAGTTAGTGTGCGACTGTCGGTTCAAATAACTTTTGAACGGAGTCTTGGGTGGAAAATCTGAGCCCGCTGTTGCGTTCAGAATGGCACGTTTACCCTAGGGGTGACCTTACTTTTGTTCACATTGGGCGTCGGGTCTGAGGCGGGTTTGGCGCCGGCGGGCGACTGATATAAATATCAGCGCCCCCCCCCCCCCCCTTTATCGTTCCTCTTGACGTTCTTCGCCGTTCTTCGTCGCCGCTCCGCCGAATCGGGCAAATGAAGTTCCCACGAGCTCGGAATTCGACGACAGATGTTCCATGAGCGCGCAACAGAAGCTCCGGATCGCAGATCTAAGGCAGAATGCCAGTGTTTCGCCCGCGAGGTAGGCTGATTTGAGTTATAATCCCCGATCCAGTTTTTGTTGAGTTTTTCTGCAAATTGAAGACATAGTAGTGTAGATCGGGTCCCGAGGGTCGTGTAGACGCCTCTGGATCACAAAATGGACCAAAGGGGTGCCCCAGGAAGTCCGCGGAAGATCCGCTGGCCGCCCCACGCGGCGGAGGGCTGCCGGCCAGGGCGGGCCGGCGGCGGCGGCCGGACCGGCAGCTCTAGGCCGGTCCGGCCTCTTTTACCGTACGAGGGTCTTTAAACCCCCGTATCTTGCAATCCAAGGGCCAGATTCGCGCTCCATTTGTAGCGACGTGACTCTGACGACGAGGAGAACCCCCTGATATCGGTTAGAGGGTTTAAAGGTTCGAGATCGTGGCCCGTGAGCTAGAAACGTCGTATAAAATAATATTATTTTATTATTTTACGACTTCGGGTCGTTGTAACTTCTACCCGGAGCGTCCGATTGACGTGACGTTAGTGGAGTTGAGACCCTGAGGGTACGACAGACTTTCTGAGATGGTTTCTAGGTGTTGGGACTGAGAACAGGGTGCGGGCCCCACGAGGTCGGGTTTTGGCGTTTGCGGAGAAACACAGCTTTTGCACCAGGAGTCCGATTTTGGAGGATGAATAGTCGATCCTGTGTGTTTTTTCGGGAGGATCATAATGGTTCGATCCGTTCGATGTGTTTCAGAATCCAGGTGTGGGCCCCACCCGAGCTGGGCTTTAGTGAATAGTTCATTTTTCACCGGGTGTCCGTTTCGGACGAGCGAGTAGTCGATTCCGCTTGTTTTTTCGAGGGGATCGCCGTGGTGTGATCCGCTCGATGGGTTTCGGGATTGTTATGTGGGCCCCTAATGAGTTAGCTACAGTGAATAGAGCCTTTTTCACCGTTGCTCCGTTTCAGGCGAGTAAGGGGCCTATCCTGCGTGTTTTTCTGCGTGGAACACGATGGTGGCCTCAGTTTTGGCCTAGGAGGTGCGCAGTGTGGCATTGTGGTGGGTCTCTCGGGTTAGAGACGTTTGAACCAGCAGTGGTTGAGGGTTCTCCCTTGGTTCTTTCCTACGAGGGTTCGCACGACATCACAACATTTTTAGGGTTTTGTGATCCTCTCGATGGGATGTTTAACTGTTAGAGTTGTGGCATCCCTCTGGTGGGCCCGGAGTGGATCCTGTAGCATCTTTACCCTAGATCGGGTTCTTGGTATCGCTGTGACCACTTATTCACGGGCAGCGATCCCCTATATTGCAGGTTAACCCCGTAGGGTTTGTGGCAACATGGGGAATATGATCCCCTACGCAGTGGGTCTTGCCCAATAGGGTTGTGGAATCATCGGGTGTACGATCCCATACTAAGCATGAAGTTTATAGTAGGGTTGCTGCATCATTGGTTATATGATCCCCTACTCAGCGCTTGGTGTTGGTAGGGTTGCAGTATCGTTGGTTATGTGATCCCATACTCAGCGCGTGGTTTCGGTAGGGTTGCGGCATCGTCAGTTTGATCCCCCACATCACGAGTTATACCAGATAGGGTTCCGGTGTCATCGTGACCATCTTTATAGGGACGATGATCCTCTATCTGAGTGTGGAGCTTCTATCGAGTGCCAGATCGGGTTGTGGTATCCCCCAGCGGATCCTGGTTGTGATCCCCTATCTGTGAGAACTACTTATGCCAGATCGGGTCGTGGTATCCCCCAGCGGACCTTGGGAGTGATCCCCTATCTGTGAGATACGTATACCTGAGTGGGTCTTAGTATCCCCTAGTGGACCCTAGCGGCGATCCCCTATCCGAGGAGTTTGGTGGTTATGTTGTTTCAGCGAGTGATGTTATCTGACGAGCGTGGTCTCTCGGGTGAGCATCTGAGATGTTTGTTTGGGACCCGATGGAGTGTATCTCTCGGATTAGTGTCATCTAGTATGACAGTGTTCGTGCGGTGTACTCTCCTGGTTGGGACAGTTTCTGGTGATGAGGTCGGTACCTCTTGTGTCTTGTGGCATGATCTGAGTATATATGGATTGTTCAAGGTGCATGTATGGGCATACACCTGAGCTGAGCTAAGTTGACTAGTTGTGTTTAGCAGAGGATGGTCACGAGATGGAGTTTCTCTCTCGTCTGGGTTCCCTCTGGCTGGGTTGAGTGGACTGTTACCTTTCAGTTGCTCCCTTGGGTTTTGGGTTTTTGGGGTGCCTACTGAGTATGTTTAAACTCACCCCTACACAGGCTTTTCCCACACATGTTTGTGTCTTGTGCAGACCACAAGCCTTTCGACGGAGTCCCAAGAGGACCCGGAGCAGGTGGATCTTAGTGAGCGTGTTGACCAGGGTGTTTACCGGAGCTGTGCCGAGGGAGCATTATGGAGGGTGTTTGTGGCAGTGTTCCCCTTCTTCATAGCAGGTTGGTCGCGCTTTGTAGTTTTCTTTTGGTGGGCCCTAATTTTTTTGTACTTTTTCTATTGCACTCTGGTTTGGGATAGATTGTATGCATGCATTTACTTTTCAGTTTCGATATCCTTGCACTGTTGTATGGAGGTGTTGTGGGTGCGTGTGTACAGGTACCATAGGCTAATGCCTCCCATGTGTGTAATATCCTACTCGACGCTGGTCGCCAGCCCCTTGCCTATTAGAGGCGGGCTATAGGAGTCGCGGCTCGAGCCCTGTTGGGTCGGGTCATGACAGACTATTTCTGACCAATATATTCCTTACGTGAATTTTTAAATTTCATTAATAAGGTACACATGTAGAGTTTGATTCAACATACTTTTAAAAGAACTAATGACATCCTAAAGTGAATCAAATAAGAAGAAGACGGTGAATCTTATAACTATGGATGCTAACTAGATGTTGAAAATTCTTATTTGTGGAAAGGGAAAATAGAAAATATAGTTGGGCGATTTCCAACTATAGTAGTAATGTTGCTACATAGATTATATAATTATTCATTGCTTGTTTCATTGTATATTGTAAATAAAATTATAATAAAATCCATGTTTGTGATACTATCCAACATGGAAAGGATTATGCCTTTTTATTGGAACATGTAAATATCATGTTTCCAACTCTATTAATATTTTTTGGTATATTATAGGTGAGGTTGGGAGTTATATTTGAGTTTATCATTACCCTACCATGTTTTAGAGTTTAAGGGGTTTTTTGTTAAGGTGTAAAGAAGAATTATTATAAAATAAAAATGTAATATTGATTCACCCCTCCAATTTATCTCAATCTTACATGGGACTACACTAAAAGTATAATTATACTAACACCAGATCAATGTAATCACATAAATGTCCCCCTATCATATTATACTAGGCATACAAAATTCATGGAATGACATCATCTTACCCGACAATATAAAGGTAATGGGAACACCATATACTTTGACACATTACCGCGGTCCCTCCAATTATATAATAATTGAATACCAAAAATTTTAATTAACATCAAGGACCCCAATCTACATAATAAATTGGTCACACCTGATTGATGAAACCATGAATAATCCCCCCTCCAATATAATAATACTAGTACTCTCTCGTTCTATTGCATGATGCATTCGATTTCTAGATTTTTGTTTAATAAGAGGTTAGTATTTATACAATTTTAGAAGAAACAAAAATGTTGAAGAAGTAATTATAAGAATGTAATGGTGAATGACAATAGAATAGGATTGGATAAAATATGGAGACACAATTTAAGTAGTTGAAAAAAATGAAAAATTTAATGTAAAGGAATTTCTAATTTTTTGGGATGGATATTTGATTTCAAATTCAACTATATTCATGAAAACTGTAATGAAAACAATATTGTGTATAGTGACATAAGAAAATGAAGATAATGAAAACCAAAAATAGGCAATGTAATAACATAGATGAGAAATGTCCGACCACTATGTTTTCATATGGGTACCAACGAACAAAATCCATCCATTTAAAATGATATGTATTAGGCACCATCAACCCTGGAAAAAACTGCATGCTCAACTCCTCCCTAGATATAAGTTGAGAAGAAATAAAATAATTGGATTTTGTTATATTATAAAATGAAATAGAAAGAGTCAATGAAATCAAAATCTTAACTATGTTGATCAAAGTGATCTGTGCTCCATATATCCGAAACTTATCCAAATTGAACAGAACATATATGAACAAATGTCCACAGAACATATGTGAACATCTCCATAAAACATCTCATAGAGAACATATGTGAACACATGTGAACATATTTGATGTAGATGACTTCAATAAAAAATGAAATAGATATAATATACAATTTTTATTGAATCAATTAAGACCAATTCATGAATTTCATAAAAAATGCAATAGATATAATGGACTATTTTTATTGAATCAATTAAAACATATTCATGCATGCCCTGAATTCAATTATTGGAATATACATACTATGGTTGAAAAAGGTTTTGATTCATCATGATAAAGAAGATGGAACTGGAACTAGAATGGAAAATCTATCATTGGTTGGAATCTTATTTTAAGGAGTTTATATAACCTAGGAATGGAAAAAATATCATAGGAGAAAAATAATTTTGTTGAAGGATATAATGATTCCCTAGAAAATAAGATGGATATCCTGTGGAAATTACATATTTGAATGTTAAATTAATTGATAAAGGAAATATATTAAATAAGAATAATGAGAATCTTAATATAATAGGAGAATTTGGCATGGATAAATCAAGGTGCTTAGTAGCTGATAAATCCTTGATAATGTTGAGTGATGATTTTTCAAAGATTTAGATTATCAAGTAAACTCATCACAAAATTTTAGAGGAACCCGTATTTAGGAAACTATTCAAAATAAATATAATTTGTGTAATATTAGTTAATTTGTGTTAAACATTGTCGTATACTCAATTGTTTATAAGGATATTGAAAATTTTCATTCATCAAGTAAATAGATGGAGTAGTGATATCAATTCTCATAATAATTCAGAAGGATATTGTATATTCTTGAAAAAAAAAATTCCACAACAAAGGATGAAGGATATCCCACTTTTAGAAGAACCTCGATGGTAGTTCCAAACTAAATATTATTGAAAGTGACAACAATTAAATTTTGATCATCTCTAACCAAACCACCTATAAAAATATATCTTAAACGCAAATTTTTTTATATAATAATAGAATTGAAGTTAGTGAAATTGTAAAAACTTGGTATAAAATATTTATTTTAATTAATATTGTATAAAAAATTATATTTTGCATTCATGATGGAGAAATCAATTACAAGAATGAAAAAATGATTCAAATAGATGATTCAAATTAGTCATTTTAAAATATTATGATGGAATGATGGTTATGTTACTGAAAATAAAGAAATCAAAGGGTTGGATATGCGGATTGGGTGAGGCTGAAGTAAATAGCGGTGAAGAGCCTGACATCACCTTGACCATCAGCCGAGCACCTTGAATTAAATGCCTTGATCCCAACCCATAGACTGTAACACCGAAACTCTATTGGTCCCCACTTAAGTGGCATGGACTCCCATGCAGACAAATTTAATGGTGCACCAACATCATGGACCACATTGCTCGACAATGCTTCATGTTTTGTCGATCGTTGCATCCAAACATAGCCTACAAATTGAAAACCCAAACATAGCCTACAAAAAAAACTGCACATGATCTTGAAACCATAGAAAACAAATACATGAATGTTTCTTATTAAAGATAGTCCCATGTTAACTTCATAAAAATTACACTATTATGGGATTGATCATATTTGATATACAAAAAATCGGTAATACAACAGATGAATAATTGCGCTGGAGCAACCTTAATGCCAAAAAAATTATGCTGATCCCAAATGTTAAAACATACCAACTGAAAGAGGAAAAAATCTAGGATATAGTGAGTAAATGTAGATAGAAATGATGGATCAATGGGAACAAAGGTTAATGGAAAGTGCAATTATATTATTGAATTTTTGTATGCATGGTTAACTGCTGAACTGTGATGTAGAATACAGAAATATGTATCTTTTTTCAGGAATCATTAAAACAAATGAAAATGGGTGGACAGTTTTCAAGCAGTGTATTGTTAGTAATGAATCAATGTATACATCTATACCAGCCTCTATAATATTGAAAAAAAACTGAAAACATGAATTTTTAGTAAAGAAAATTTAAAAATCATAAGCACAAAAATTTTATATAGAACCACAAAAGATGAAGAAAAAATGATGGAAAAATGAATAAATAAACATGAAGTACCTGAAAAATTCTTGAAGTCATTCCTGGACTTCTCCGGGCTCACACCTTCCCAGCCATAATCTTCTTCTTCAGTACACTACTATGTTCTCATGGCCTGTCACTTTACAGCCAACACTGCTTGCATCCAAGGGTTCTATAAGTAACATAAAAAGATATTTTTATATATGAAAATTGATGTGGAAGTAAAATGTGTGGAATAACACATAAAAACAGTCTAATAAAAATACATGCACAGGTAAAGATTTTAACATGTTGCATTTACACTGGTAAACATATGGGATGTATCAATTTCATCTCCTAATTAACCCAGAAGAATAAAAACTGAATGAAAAACAAAAAAATCATTACCCTAAAAGCATCATACCTGAGGATTACTAAATGGATATTCATCAAAAGGTAGCTGATACTGAGTAGACCGATTAGTGCTCCATAGGTCCAACTCCATTTTTAATCCATTCCTAGTCTTTCAAGTGATTGGCTCTTCAAACTCAGAGAAGGTAGGACTCTAGATCTTGAAGTCATCCCTAGATTACTTCGGGATCATATCTTCACAGTCATACTCATATTCTTCAGTACATTACTCTTCTTCCTTAGTACACTGCCATGTTCTCATGGTCGAAAATTTACAGATTATACTGCTCACATCCACGGGTTCTATAAGTAACATTAAATGATAATTGTATAGATGAAATTATGTTTGGAAGAAAAATGTGTGGAATAACCCAGAAAAACATACAATTAAAAATTTATATAGTTTCTTGTAAATCAACTGTGTCAAAGAATAACAATTGACTATAAATTTGTAATTTTTTTATTGAAAAAATCGATAATAGAATAGAATGTAAGAGATACATTAGAACCATTTCAAGGTAATATTATTGGACATAATTATTTGTTTCAAGAATTCCATACCACATAAGTTGGCAAAGGAAATGTTATTAGTGATGTAAACTGAATGAATATATTCCAAAAAAATCAGCAAAGATAATAAAATAAATACTAATAAAGAGGGAATATTTTTTGTCATGCTTGTATATATAAGGGGTAATCATACTTGTACCTTCTATTTATAATCTTATTCATTGTACATATAACACATATTCTGAAAAAAGAGGTTATGTTTTGTTCCACACAACCTGTTAAATGAATGACAACACCATATGAGAAAACAACCTGTTCAACATATGATAAAATAACATGTTAAATGAATGTCATGTTTCCCAAACAAATTCTTCTTTTATAGCTTTAGTAAACTCAATTTCATCATGAAGTAATCCTAAGGAATGATAAGCTTCACTAAATGAACATTATCCATGTAAATAATAGAACAATCAAAATATCTTAAGCCATGGGTGTTACATCATACCATCAATTCCCTTTATTGGTGCATTAATGTTCTACATTCAGGGAATGTAAAGGAAGTTTCAAAGAGGGGAGATGATGTGAATCACGTATGCACCGAAAAGTAGAAATCTTTATTGGATCTAGAAACATTGTACATACTCATGATAATAATCATTAACAGAATCTACGTACCTGTATGGAATAAAATATTGACCTATTTGAAAAAAAACATTGTGAACAAATTAGAAAAAAATATGAACCTATTAACCATCTTATAATAAAAAAATAAATAATAAAAGAGTGAAATACTTTATGCCATGGGTGTTACATGTTCACTCACTTGTTGATGAAATTTTTAGTACCAAATTCATAGATTCATATTTTAAAATCATGGATATTGAAACATATATTTTAACATAATGATCATGAAATTAAGAGACATAAGAGGATGAAATCTAAGAACTTATGAATGAAATTGTGAAATTGTGAGTTGGAATCACGAGCCAGAGACCCTATTAACAAATTTGTGAGTGGGAGAATGAAAAAGATGAAGATGTAAGGTGAAACTGGGATAAAGAGGAAGAGTAGTACCTACACGATGGACTACATGGAAACTGATAGGAGGATGACACCGTCATCATGAGTTTGCGGGAATCCAAGGTCGTGATGATCTGATTCCAGACCGTGAGCGGGAGAGGGAAGATCGCAGAGAGTTGAGGTGAATTAGGGGGAAACTATTAGAGTTTGTAATGGGTGGGCATGGGGAATATTTGGATACCAACTTGCAAAATCAAAAAGAAACAAAATTAACATGAAATGCAAAGCTTAAAACTAACCACAATATATGAATGTTATTTTAAAAAATAACATGGCTTATCAGACACCTTTATTTGAACCCAAAGTTATATATAAGTGAAATTTTATGAATAATGTAGAAGCAAGGAGTTGGGTTAACGAATAAGTAATTATTGTCATACCTGAAGTTTGAATATGATGTGGTAGAAAAAAACCCCACTAACAAATTAAATTCAAAACACAAGAAGTTAATTGACAGGAAAATATCTACAACTAGCATCAAATATGCAATTAATCCCATTCCAGAAAATTTAGAAAAAAATTTGAAAATTGTTTCAAACATAACATGATAGAGAAGAAAAGATAATATGAACCATGAGTAATTATAGACGTTAAAATAAATGTCTATTGTAGAAGAAAGAATTTAGGTTCATGAGAATGTAAATTGCATCATACATGAGGTTCAAAACTGATGTAGTTGGGTAGAACCTACTAGCACTCAGAATTTCAAACCAAGATATATCCGGATCAGTCCAGTGTAATGCCAGGAATTAGGGTGTTCAAGTCATTAGAAATAATGAGGAATGAAGTGGCTATAAAAGAAATCAAGGAGTTGGGTCAATGATCATGTGTTTTATTGTGCATGTTTCAAACATAACATGATAGAGCAGACATCATAATAGGAACCATCAGTAATTATAGAACTGTCTAATGAATGACTATTGTAGAAGCATGATTTTAGGTTCATGATAAGGTAAATAGAATGATACCTGATGTGTGAGGTTGATGTGATATGGAATAACCTACGGGAAACCAGAATTTCAAACCAAAATATATTTGGATCAGTCCTCTATAATGGTAGGTGTTAGGGGGTTCGAAGCATTGGGTTGAAATACGAATGATGTGGAAGAGAAGGGAATCAATAAAAAAGGAATAGTATAGAGGAGGATTGTCAAAGGACACCTCGAGCCAGAAACAATATATATAAACTATTTAAAAATGTTTTAATTAATCCACAAATAAATATTCATCATTAATAGGAATTCACTTACATATAAATAATCTGGAAATAACCATGTTTCAACAACCTATAAGAATTTTATTTGAAGATATATTAGTGGTAAAATCACTGAGTTTGTAGGAGTGGGTGAGCATCGGGAACATTTGGAAATAAAATGCATGATCTTGTAAATAAATAAAATAAAAGCCCCACAACTGAAATAAACGAACAACTACTCAAAAACATGTCACATAAGTACTAGTAGAAGTAAAAGTAACATAAAACATTTGGATGTTAAATACTTGATGACCAATTTGAAAACATTGCCTGCAAATCATGCTGTTGTTGTACCTAGTTGTTTAGTTATGGGAAGGAGTTACAGTTTTGTAATAATAGGTAATAATCTAGGAGTTGAGCACCTACACATCCATCAAATATGTTTACCAGTAGTTACAATAATGTTTACAAATATTAATACATACTATGTATAAATAATATGATCATACATCAACTCATAATCCATAAATATGTATATGAGATATATAATAATACAATATATGACCAATTTGGAAACACTTCAATAAGGAATCCAGAAAGAATTATATATGAGTAATAGGGATTCAATTACATATAAGTAATATGGTTCTTGTATCTGCGGGTAATAAAAATCTGCAGTTGGATGTCAACATGCATGACTGAAATGAAATTGAAATTAGTTTCATGCCAAAATCTACAATAGACCACCATAGATGATTCTTTTTTTAAACATGAAATGAAATTTTTTACAAAACAATATTTTATTTGATATCATCATGCTTAAATGAAATGAAATTGAATTGAGTTGCAATGCAAATCCTACAACATACCAGAGTAGAGGTTTAATTTTTTCAGATAGGAAATGATAAATTAGACATGAAAAACTGTAGTTGGATACAAATTGGTTACCTAAAATGAAATCGAAAATAGTTTCAATTGAAATCCTACAATAGACTACAATAGAATTATATTTCTTTGAAACATGAAATGAAAAATTAGAAAACATTATATGAACCCATAATCATATAGAATTGAAATGTTGTGAGTAATGCAGATGCAAAGATTTAGGTTTATCAATAGGTAAGTAAGGTCATACCTAAGGTGGGAAGACGATGAGGAAGGGAATATGAGATAAAGGATGCGAGCCGAGAAGGGTAGGTGTCGTCAGAAAAAACTCCAAACCATAATCCCTTGAATAGTCGTCTAAAATGTCAAGCTAGAGGGGGTTCGAAGGAATGGATTGGCAACAGATTGAGGGGGATTTCATGGGATTTAATATAATTGGATGGAACCATAAGAGGATTTCAGAAAAATAGCGTAATGCAGCGAGATTGGTTCTGAAGGTAATCATGGTCCGGAGAAGCTTTGAAGGTTATTGTGACTGGGAGAATGAAGACGACGGATAGGTAATGTGATACAAGGTTAAGGAGGAAGACATGGTAGGAGGATGATGGGATGTAGGGAATCTGGGATGAGAATGACGCCGACATCGGGAGTTTTCAGGAACCCTAGGTCACGAGGAGGTGGTTCCAGACTGCGGTCGGGAGATAGAAGACCA
Source organism: Viscum album (assembly GCA_963277665.1). Taxonomy (NCBI): domain Eukaryota; kingdom Viridiplantae; phylum Streptophyta; class Magnoliopsida; order Santalales; family Viscaceae; genus Viscum; species Viscum album. The sequence continues at coordinate 1,344,433,516 of OY728119.1, read as the reverse complement.
TGGAGAGTTGAGTTGAATCTCGGAGAAGGAGGACATCAGAGAAAAAGGAGGATGGATTGCAAGATTACTGAGAGATGAAGCAGGAAATATTTGAGGATTTTAGGGATGCATAGTTTGCTATGCCGTGAATCCTGAGTAGGAGAAGGAGTTTGAGGCCGGTAAAGAAAGATATACAAAGCGGGTCGATGACGTGGAGGAACAGACGCATGACATGGATGGAAAAAATGATGTGGAGTAATATTTTATGGACACTTGTTATGGAAGAATTAAAAAACCTATAATATAACACAAAATACATTTCAATTTTCAAACATGAAATGAAAATTCTGACAACAAAACTTGTTATTTGATATCCGCGTGCATAACCAAAATGAAATTAAAATGAGTTACAACGCAAATCCTACAACATAACATAGTAGAGATTTAATTTTATTAGACGGAAATGATAAATCATATAAGAAAAACTGTAGTTAGATATCATTTTGGTTACCCAAAATGAAATTGAAAATTGTTACAAGGGAAATCCTACTACAGACAATAGTAGAAGTATATTTCCTTGAAACGGGAAATGAAAAATCAGAAAACATTTTATGACCCCATAATCATATATAATCGAAATTCTTTGAGTAATGAAGATGCACATATTTTTTTTTATCAAAAGGTAAGTAAGGTCATACCTAGGATGGGAAGATGATGCAGAAGGGAATATTAGATGAAAGTAGCGATCTAGGAAGGGTAGGTGTGATTATATGAAAATTACAACCAAAATCCCTTGAATATTCATCTAAAATTGCATGTTAGAGGGGGTTTGAAGGAATAGATTGACAACGGATTGAGGGGGATTTCAAGTGATTTAATATACTTGGAAGGAACTAAAGGAGGCTTGCAGAAAAATAGCGTAACGCAACAGGATTGGTTCTAAAGGTAATCATGATACAGAGAATCTTTGAAGGATATTGTCACTGGGATAATGAAGATGACATATAAGTAATGTGAAACCGAGATAAAGAGGAAGATAGAGTATGAGGTTTATGGGATGTAGGGAAGCCGGGATTAGGATGACACCGACATTGGGAGTTTTCAAGAAACCTAGGTCACGAGGAGGTGATTCCAGACCACGAGTTGGAGGTGGATAATCGTGGATAGTTGAGTTCAATCTCAGAGAAGGAGGATGTCATAGAAGGAGAAGTACAGATTGTAGGATGACCGGGAGATGAAGCATGACAGAGTCAAGGTTTTTCAGGATGCGTAATTCTCAATGCAGTGAAGCCTAAGCATGAGTGGGGGTGGGAGGCTGATAAAGAAAGAGATACGGAGTGGAGGGGAGACGTGGAGGAACAGACCCACGACACGTATGGAAAAATGATGTGGAGTAATATGTGATGGACACATGTTATGGAAGAATTCCATGATTAGTATAGATAGTAGATTCAACAAATTTAACAAAATTATTTGATTTGTATTTAATATCATACTATTGTCATAGATATAATTATATGTCTTAATAATACTTATAAAATCAAATAATCATTAACCAAAACATTTCCATGTGAAAAAAACTCATACATGGGTGTTTGCATCCCATGGACTCCACAGAAACACGATGTTGCTACTCCAGCCTCCCTTGCTCACTCTGCCAATCCATTAGAGTAAATTAATATCTAAGGACAACATTAAATATTTTTTTTCCACTCCTAACGTAGGATATATACTAAGGATCCTATATATCATCTATATGTTCAATCATTTATATGTCTTGTAATATAGCTTAGAGGATATAAGGTTTCTAACAATTATATTAGAGAAACTTTAAAAAAATTTACCCATTCACAACACATTCCTTCTAATGGTGTCTACAAGAACCTATAATATATACTTCATATAGAAAATTATTTATTAATTACTTATCATCGTGTTGTCATATCATATGATATGACAAAACGGTGATAAGTAATTAATAAATAATTTTCTATATGAAGTATATATTATAGGTTCTTATCATCGTGTTGTCATATAGGTTCTTATTAATTACTTATCACCGTGTTGTCATATCTTATGATATGATATTTAAAATTTTCACTTTTCCTTCGATAATCAAGATATATATCTAGTTAATATGTATAATCAATGACTGTGGATATTTTTTCAATTTATTATATATTAAATCTATTAAATGTAAATAAATTTCATTTTATATTAAATTTTATTAATTAAAAATTAATTTAACCATATTGGATAGAAAATTCAACCCTTTTATTTTTAGATTTAGAAATTTACTAAAAATTCCATTGGGAAATTATTTGGTATCACCAATTAATAATATAATGATATAAACCATTTATCCCTTGACCCAACAACTCTACTTGTGGACTATCTAATATTGTAATATCAAGAAAACTACTACAAATACATGATATTCCCTATCCCATTTCAGGAAAGATAAAATGATTACTTATAATAATTTAGTATTAATTAAATTAATTAATTTAAATGATTGAAAATTGTCTATGAGTTTCTGTATGACATCCTCTCATCAGAATTGTGACAAAACCACTCACCGAAGACCAAAATCACATTCTTCACATTATTTCAAATTAAATAAATAAAATGAAATTATATAACAAACACTAATTCAAATATATAATGTTAAAACACCTAGATTAAAATAGGTAGGATACTTACCTCTATCACAATATTGATGAATAGTGTTTAGAAAAAATCATAGATCCACCCCTATACATTAAAAAAGTCAAAATATTAAATTACTATTCAATATATAAATTTTTCCCAACTTAAAAAAAATAAAAATGCATAATAAAACAATCCTTAGTAACAAATGAGTACACATTGAAATCATCCTCCCAAGACAACTTTGGGAAATCTGATATATGTCCCCATTATTCATGTGTGATTTCACCATGCACCAAAGAAATTAATAAAAAATTTATAAAATGAGTCACACTTAATTATAGGGTTATAAATATGGGATGAATATTTGAAAACAGATAATGATATCACCATGAGTCTATAATAAAAATATTTACAATATCTCCCTCAGATCAATGAAAAAATGAATGAAATATAGGGTGGATAGTTTCTTGGATGACCATCATTATGTTACATGTGCATACAAAATCTCATGGTTTCTTGATAGGAAAAATACCAAAACACCGGCATAAATAAAAACAATAAGAGAGATTTTCCTAAATCACATACTACTCTTTCAAGGATTCAAGGCTTATCGATGAGCACTAGAATCACTTGAACCTTCTGACAATCCCATTTGTGAGCCAATGGGGTGCACTATTTATTTGGGGGGCTACTACAGTGACCTGGAATGCCAAACACTTAATTTTCAATATCCATAGCATCCTAGGTTTCAACTAATCCTTTATCCTATTAAAAACCACATTTTTAATTAACTAAAACTCTCATAATTTCGTTCATAATATTATTTTCTCAAAACTGAATGTACAATGAATCCAAAATCAAATTCTGCATAAATTTTATATTGCAGCTATATAATGGGTATTAAACTAAACTATATGAAAATGGAATAATGTTGGATAATAATATCTATTGAGACTAGAGATGTAAGAGTTAATTGAAGAGTATGTGAGAGCCATTAAATGTATTACTTTGAATGGATTCTATACTAATCTAAAAATAATAATTCAATTTTTCAATAAAAAATCAAATATATTGTGGGAAGTTAAATATAAACATATCTAAAAAAATATATTTACATTAATTATTAATAGCTCAAATTAATTTTTTTAATAAATGTTTTATTCTATATTATGAAAATATTATTCTAATTTAATTTAAAAATTAAATTTATTTTTATATTTTGGATTTCTACATGTTCTTACGGTGATCTTCATGATTATTATGTAGAATTTCATATCCTAATTAATAGTAAAAATATTATTTTTCTGAATATTTTATCATTAATGAAACCATTTTTATTTAAAAATAAAATATTTATATGTGAACCTAATTTATTGAATAAATAATAGTTTATGGTGTAAAATAAATTACATAAAAATATATGTTAAATTTTGAATCTCCTGAATGTCATTTCTGAACCTGAGTTATTTTTTAATATAATAAAAGAACCATATTTTTTTAATTCAATAATTGTTTTGGAAAGAACAATTAGGATTTTCATTTGTTATAATGTTTGGGAATGTTCTTTTTTAATAGTAATCTAATATCTATATAGGAAGAACCACTAACAAATATTTTTTCACATAAATAAAAATATATTATTTTTGCACATACAAATGAATTTTTTTAATATGATTTTTGATTTTTTTTCCTGGCATTATTAGATTTTTTCACTTCCATTTTTGAAAATTGGATATCTGAAAATGGTTTTTAAATTCATGATATTTTTGTAAATTTGAAGATTTTAATTTTTTATTATATTGAACCATTAAAATTGTAATAATTTGTTACCATTGTGAGAGAAAATGGGTATCTTGGTTGTTAAATAAATGAAGACGGATTGAAATAATTCCAAAATTTGTCTAAATATGATTTTTTTTCTAATTTTATATAGACCATGTACTCTCATTTATTATAAATTTGGTTTCCATTGATCCAAATTTCAATTAAAATTAAATTAAATTATTTAAAGTTCATTTCATTTATAGGAGTACCACTACCATAACATATAAATGGTTATGCCATATCCTCATTTCGCCCAACACAATCAGAAATCTAGTTCAACCAGTCACTATATATTTCACTTCCCCATATTTCATTGCATATACAGGATGATTTTATAACAAAAAAATACAATTATTATGAGGCATAATGTAAAAATTAATGAAATATTTACATGGAGAACATAGAAGCATAAATCAATATTTGTCATGTTTAATTTGTCTTCTACCATTGTTTCATCTATTCTGATCAACCTACCAGAGTATAATCATAATTGATTCTATATTTAAATGACATTATGATTATAAAACAATCATTTTCTATCTTATTTCCATAATATGGTATCTTTAAACATCCCATGTATATATATATGTAGACTATGACTTCCATTATGAGATGTTATTTGTTTTCCATTTCCACTATAATCGATCAGTCATAAGAATTTATTTATTGAAATTTAACCATATTTATTATATATTGATATTTTTATATATTTTTATTATTTTTTCACATTAAATTATTTTATCTAGTACAAAATTGAATCATTAGTTACAAATATTTGTGGACTAATATCTCCATGAATTGATATATCTCATTTTCGTCACCGGCTTATATATATTTCCAAAAAAATTATTTAATGAATAAATTTGATAATTATGAGATGATAATAATTTTATTGTTTATGAAAAAAAATAAAATATTAAATTGAACTAAACATCAAAATGTAAACATAACATAAAAATGAGTAGATGAACATTAGGAAAATTAATTTTAATAAAGAACCATTAATTAATAAGTGGTTGTAAATATTGATTTAAAAATTTATTTTACTATAATAATTTGTTTGGGAATGATATATATTTATAAAAAAGTTATTAGAAAATAATTTATAGCATGTATGAACCATGTTTTAACTTTAGGTAAGGATTTATGTTGCACTATATTGTTAAAAAATAATTTTTCCTGATTATATCTATGTTTGGGAAACAATATAATCCAAAATAATCAATAATAAACATTATATATTTTATTTATATATATTTACTCATAATGTTCTATAGTATTTTATATAATTTCTCTCTATTACTTAAAAATAGAAAATATATTTTAATGAAAAACCAACCCCATTTGTTTTTTTTCGAATGAAATAACAGTATTCCATTCCATGATACTTTTAAATTCTTCGTGAAATTTATTTTTAAATTTTTATTATATGTGTAAATTCATTATTAGTCATATAAAAATGCATTTTAAATGGTTTAAGTATAAATATTTTCAAATGTTTTCAGAACCACTAACATTAGACTTTTTAAAAATAAAGGAAAATAAAATTTAATTTTAATGTCTTCTGAATGAATGAATATTACCACTATAATGTATATTATTGATCATGACTGATCCTTTACGATTTTTTGGCTTTTCAATAGATATTATATTCCATATTAACTATGAAATTGAAGACTTTTCAGAAAAATTTACAAATGTAAATGATTTTTATCATATTTTCAATTCATATTTGTAAATATTTTATAAAACATTTTTTCTTATAAGATATAATCAACTATGGAATATTATTCTATATAGGGGATATATTACTATGACACTATCTAAAATATTTTAAATGGATAGATAATGATGATATTATTTTTCATAGGTTTCCATAAAACAATATTTTTATAATGGGTTAATTAGGCTATTATGTATTGATGAATATTTACATTATCCTATACAATACATATGAATGATGTTAATTATGTGAGAGTTGTTTGCAGTTTAATATATCTATCACGTTATATTTGGGAAGACCTTTAACTTGTTTCTTTTTATGAATAACAATGGGTAGTGAACTCATTCCACGAATTAAAATCCATATGGGAGCAAACCCAACAAATTATGTGAAATTGTAAACTGAATGATGATAGTAATTTTAGTAAAAACTTACTAATGAATTTATTTTCTATGATTATAGTTGTTCCATATACTCATATGATATGTTAGTGTGACTATTATAATGAACCCTTCTTAAAAATTATATATCATAGTGTATTTGAACTAAAATTCCCTTTTAAGTGTCTTTTTAGTTTATAGTTATATATAATTCAGAAAAACATCCAATGTTAACCCATGAATTATAATAGGACACAGATACTCAGTATCCATTTTTTCCAACAATAGAATCCTTTTTAAAATAAAACATGGTTTCTCTTTTTGAAAAATATTTTCAATTATCCACATGATCTCATCCTTATCTTTAACCATCCTTAAACCGTGTGAATGAAAATTTCCAAACATGTTATGAAAAAAATATTTTTTATGTGATATAAAAGGAATGTAAAAAGTTGGTTCAGAAAAAACATGAAAATACATATAATGTGTACAATTAATGTCACAAATTACTCTTAATTTGATGTAAAAAATTTAAAAAAAACAAAAAAAACATTATTGTAAATTAAAATAATTACAACAAATAAAAATTAATTAAAACTATTTTATGGGACATTCATTATCATTTACATAAAACCTCGTAAAAGAACATTCTATTGTAATAACCATATGAATGACTTCCAATAATATTATTACCCAATAAATCTATTATTGGATTACCCAATTTTTTCTAGGCCACACATATTATGATGTAATGGTATTATCCAGTACTATATGGATACCACACATAAATAAATAATTTGATTTCTAAATTCTATATATGCCACCCCATGTTAATCTGTAATGGGATTACCATGTGATATATAGGCCACAACATGTTAATCCATAGTTGTATTTCTTGATTAAATATCAGAAGCCCAATGTTTATTACTCAATATCGACATAATGAAAAAAATGTGTTCATCAAAAAAACATGGAAACGAGGCATTTAAAACCATTCATGATAAACTTTCCGATAATAAAAAACTATTTTCTTTTAAGAATATAATTTTCAATACTACAACACACATTTCATTGATAATTAAATTTAAATTCCAAATTACCCTCATTTGAACAAATTATATTACATAATAAAACATTTAAACATAAATTAGATGTTAGAAATTAAATAATATTCACAACCATGGACAAACTACTTTCTCAAACATTAGTTATGAATATAAAATTTATTTTATTATTTGTGAAAATGCTTTTTATAAATATATAAAAAGATTCATTTTCAAATACATCGATTGAAATTAAAAATAGAAATAAAAGTTACTTTATAATAATTATATATTCAAATAAATTATAATATAAAATAATATCAAGAATATTTATATGGAATGATTGACCTTGAAATTTAATCCTTAAACATTTATAATGATATTTTTAAATCAATGTATCCCATACTACTGTGAAATTTTTGATTCAAAATCCTCATGAAGATATAACATTTAAAACACATTAAATAACACAAGAATAAATATTTTATCTATATTTTATATAAGAGGATATTTATATAAACCTCATAAAATAACATGGTTGTACAACATAAAAATATACCTTAGTGAATAGAGATTGAAATGAAGTCTATTTTCTCTGGTTTTCTTCATCACGTATATTATTTGTCATCTTGAATTACAAACCTATGATATTTATTTATATATTTTTCAAAATTTTAGATTTTTATTATTCCATTTATATCAGTAATTGATATTTTATTAAAATTACATAATTGTTTTTGTTAATGTCAGAATCTTTAAAGATATTTGATACATAAGTCCAAAATGTCATTGGTATGATTTCAATAGCAAAAATGGACATTGTTCCATCATCTAGAGAATAATATTCATGAAATAATTATTTCATTTTTAAATATATTAAACATTTAAATCCATACATTAAATATTAAAATAAAAAATAAACTATGTTACTATCATGGAGATGGGATGTCGTACATATGCATGTGTAATAGTTCAGTTTTTCAATGATCATTATGGAAAGAATATCAATATAATATCAACACTAAATAATGAAAAATATATCATATATAAAATTTAATTTCTTAATATATATATATATATATTCCATGTTATAAGGTTATGAAAAATTAATCACATACCATAGTGGAAGTGATAGTTCGCATTTACGCCCAAAACAAATTTTCATTTTTATGTGCATGAATAGGTGAGTTGGTTCAAGGCGGTGGAGTCCGGTTGTCAAGGTTCCGGGATCGAGTCTTCCCAAAGGCAACGTGCACATACGCTAGGGATCCTCTCGTCCCCTCAACCCCATCGGGATCTGGTCCAATCCCAAGGGTTTTCCACATTGGGCCCAGCTGGGGACATGCGGCGCGAAGGTGGGCAGGCCAGCTCAATACCTCGTTACCCAACAAAACGTTTGTAGTTGGGGTTGGTCTTAGTGGTAAGCACCTCATAATACTACATGAAAAATGGGGGTTCAAAACCCATTTGGCATAGGTATGGTAGCAGCACAGTAGCGGCACTGTAGCATCGGCGGTACTGTTGATCGGTAGGTACTGGAGCGGTGGCCGGGCACTGTAGCGGGAGCGGGACCGTGCGGGTAGTAAAGCAGCTAGGTTACTATTCATAGAAAGGGAATTGGGCCACAAATTTGGGCTTATGGGCTATATAATGGGCTACAAGCCCACTGCGCCTTCGGTCTATGTAATGGGTCTCCCTCTACCCAGTTAAAAGAGGTATTTTCCTTGCTTTACTAATAAAAATGAGGCTTCGACCCCAACTTTTTTAAAAAAATTGGTTAAAATGTCAATGATATTTTATGCATTAATAATGAAGAATAATCCATTAATATCATATATTATCATTAATTAAATCATTTTTACCATACATTATAGAAAGTTATGAAAAATGAATTATTTCTGTTCGTGAAGAGGTAGTCCTCCATACAAACAAACAATTGCTTATTTTAACATTTGATGGATATGGAGATTTATTTTTGTGAAAATATTAACATAATAAAATATCAGAATAATTAGGATAAACTATTTATTATTTAGATATGTTTAAAGAATATATTGAGGATTTGGATGAAGAAACAAAACAGAAACACAAAATTATGAATGATACCTTTTCTTTGGAAAATCATTTTTCCATAACACAATAAGACCACTAAGGTTGTTGGTATGCCTATAATAATAACTCAATAATGTGAGTATGGACTATATATAAGGATTTGGGTTTTTATTTTCCGAACCATAAAGGAATTTTTGTGTGAATATAGTATTATAAGAGGTACTATTTTATAAGAGTGGCGAGATCCACTCTTGTAATTTATCAAAATATTAAATTAATATATATTAATATTTTATTTTAAATGGATCCAAACATATATATTTACAATACATGATTACTTTGATTATAAATTCCTTAATTTGATAAATATTATAAAAATTTTTACTATTTTTTTCTTATCTTTTGGTTTTAAACCTTATTTAACCACTTTAACTTTTAACAATAAATCATGGCTTTTTTCACATTAATGGTTAATATAGTTTCTATAATATTCCAAGTAAGCCAAAATTGGATCATTGATGATACATTCATTGTAAATAAAATAACATTACCAAATTTTTAGTTATTAGTAATTTTATAACATTTAATTAAATAGAATTTATCTTAAAATATAATTAATATCCATTTTGTCACTATATTACCTAACATTGTAAAAATATGATTACAATATGATAAATTCCAAAATTATTTTCTATGACATAAAAAAATATAAAATTAAAGAATTAGATTCATGGATTAAATAATTAATAGTAAATATATTTATTTTTTAAATTGTAATTTATTTTATATTTTAATTTGTTAAAAAGGTATATTATCATCATTCTATAATCATTAAAGGTATTTATTTTATCTCATAGAATTTATAAATAAACTACTATGATCTAATTAAATATTTTCACATTAAAATTAATTTTTGTACTCAATGATAACTTCTAAATAACCCTATTTTAAAATTTTCAATGTTATTAATACATAATTATGAAATATTTTACAATACATTACAAAATACTATAAAGGGATTAAAATAATGAAATTCGCTCGAAGTGTTCAAAAAATCTTCCTAAAAATTATTTTCCTCAAAAGAAACATAATATATTAAATTAAAAAAATTTTTAGGATAATTTTCTAATATTTATAATAATAATCATACACTAAATTACCTAATTTACACTTAATTATATTAATAAAAATTTCCATAGTCACTTTTCATATTATTTTAAAATAAAAGGGAATTGATTAAAAAAATTAGAGATTATGAATACAAATATGGAATCTAATTTTCTAATTTAAAAACACATAAATAGATAAAATTGATTTAATTTTAATCAAGTCGACAGAATAATAAAACATATTTTCTTGATATGAAAAAGTTCAAAAGATTGAAATTTTTTTATATAAAAATTAAATATGAAATTGACTCTATGAGAAAAATGTGTATAAAATGATATAAAATTAAAGTAATTATTCTTAAAATTTTGAAAATATAATTTATTATTATAAATTATATAGAAGAAAAAAAAATACTATAAATTAAAATTTTGTATTTTCAGTATTCATATGAAGATGAAACTTATCTAAAAATTTAAAAAACCAACCAAAAGATTTTTTGATATTACACATACAAATGAAAAGTATAGTTTTTAAAATACAATATATAAATGTCTAAAAATTTCTATAATATAAAACTTCACCATCAAAAGGTTGTAAAAATTCCTTTTAGAAAAAAAATATCTTCTTTGTTTCAAAAATTATATTTTTTTAATTTATAATTTCTATAAACTGAGATTAATGTCAAAAATTATATATAATATATATATCATTAATATAATCAAACAAGATTTAATTTTGTTGTTTTATCATCATTATTTTTCGCATTGATGCTCAATGAGTCATATCATGTATGTTATCTTACATAATGTTTACTTTTATAATATCAGGTTGTTACATTCTACCCATTATAAATTACATTATAAAATTTTGAAATTAGGATTGGTTACCATGGTTCGGATATTTAGAATACATGTATCGAAATAACACATTAGAGAAGGTATTTATAAAGAAAACACATTAATTGAAATAAATGGATGTGTGATGGTCATCTGAGATAACTCTTACTAATGTTCAATGTAGAAAATAATGAACAGAGATGAGAAAAAAATATCTAATAGATAGTATTTGAGATTAATCTTTAATCCTAACGAACTGGAAGAAACATTTAAAGACTCATAGAATTCATAAATGATTAACTTTTGGATTCTAATTTATTGAATCATTAATAAAAACCAAACCGGTTAGGATAAAGTAAGATAATCCCCAAAATGATATAAACTTTTATTTTTAGATAAAATTCGTCAATATGAAACAATTCAATAGTGATAGGGGAAGTTCAACGTAGATCATTTAAAATATAATTATTCTTTAAAATTCATTAAATTGTAATAGAATAAGTTTGAATTAAAAATATATTAAGGATTTGATCATATAATCTTCCATTATTTTTTTAATCTTCAAATAACATTGATAAATCATGATGTATTATTCCAAAAAGAAATTTCCATAATAAAAAATAGGTTATGCCAACTATTTTCATAAATAAACTAAATCACCATATGTAAGAAATTATATCATAGAGTAATCTAATATATATTTCAACATTTTTTTCAAAAAAATAAGTAAATATTATATTTATCTTGATCATAGAGAATTCTCATTATTTTAAAAATATTCTAATATTACATTAATCACTTTATAACTAAATCAATTTCTAATCTCACGGTTAATAATTCAATACAATATATTTTCCCAAAATAAAATATTCACCATCCGTAAAATAAATTAATAGAAAGAAAAAGTCATACTAAATAGGAAATTATGTTGGCCGGTTATATGCGATGTAACATTATAGCACTTCTGTTGTGGGTTCGATTATTGTGACCTTGTTTGATGTGATGTCTTGACACCCATATTACAGGATGTCCAATTAAGGAAACAATATAATTTCTATATTATTCATCAAAAAATAAATTTTCTTTAGAGATAAATGTGATTCCCCGATCCCAGAAGCCTATAGTCGGTGCATTATTTTAATACATTGGAATGATTACAATGAATTAAGTCCTGAAAGACGAATCAGTTTATCCGCCTTAGAAGTACTAGATACATTCATAAAGTTTTCATTACATAATAAAATATAAAACTACAAAAACATTGTTTCCAAAGATAGCACTGAGATCACATAGACTATCTGTGCAGGTCAGTCATAATATACTTCATCGCATCCTGGGAAAAATAAAACCTAAAAAGGGGGGAGCATGGATGCTCAGTAAGGATAACAATATTATGGAAACTTTCATAAATAAGAAAAAAAATTTTAGGAAATGTATAAAACTTAAACAAAAGCCTTTTAAACATATAATTCATCATAATATGGAAAATATAAATCAAATTAATTCAATTTACGTACTCACATGGATATTCTACTAGTCGAATAATCACATTCAATATCAATAACTACTTTCATAATGATGGAATAAATAATGCCAGACTTTCATAACCACATAGTCAATTCCTTGTGTGAAGACTACAAATAATATTTGGTCATGGCGTTGTTCCAAGACACTATTTTGTCTCATGATACCTACTGATTCATCAAAGAGCTATAGCAGGATCCACCCATCACTTACTATGTCCAATGAATTCCTCATATGAAAAGGTTTAAACATAACATAAACATTCGTATTAAAACTGGTATATCAAATGTCAACACTTTATCCATAAACTATGAATGGTATAAAATAACACATTTACAGTCAAACATATTACAAAATATTCAATTCAATGTGGATGTTTTGTATCATTATAAATCAACATCAAACAAACATAAAATTCCTCAAAGGATATTGACATAGATGAAATCAAAATGTTTTTAGAGAAATATCTCTTTCTATTTTGAAATAATTTAAAAGTCTTGTAATTATAGAATAAAAAATTTATATTTGAAAATATTCATATAAGAATGTATGGGAAGCTGCAATGATGTTATAATGGCGGAAAATAGCCACACCCTCTTTATAAGTTTAAAAAATAATTCTTACCTTAATTTTGTCAAAAAGGTCATAAAGTACCTTGTTTGGAAAACGATGGAAGGATTCCTTTATAAACATATTATAAAATTCAAACAAAGGTCTAAAGGACTTTAACCCATAGTATATAAAATAGTATGATTGTTTTCAAATAAATTTTTATGAAACATGGATGGGGATGATAAAGAGGTCTCAGTAAATAATTACATATAAACGACCTCAGATAATGTAGAGATTGTGAAATTAACCCTTACATTATAATTTTCCTTGGTCAAGGGTAGGTTAACCTCCAGTATAATGGTGATGTAATTGTTATTAAATTATACAATAATCATATACATTAATATGATATTATATATGATCTTTTAACATTAATTAGTTAATAATTTGTTAGTATTATCGTCATTTCGGGTGATAACTGATTGATTTTCATTTATATTCATTGTTACGTAAGTAATGGTTGTTATGGATAAGATGTATCATATTCATATTCAGAATGATATTAAGTCTTTCAGAATTATTTTTAATCATATAATGAAAATTAGTCAAGAATGGATATGATGGGGAATGAACCTCATTGTGTTCATGGAGATGGTAATCCGTACGTACGTACGAGAGACAATATCGTTATTTTGATTTGAAACTAATATATAATTGGTTTCTATATCATATATACAGAATCATTATCTTGTTATATTTATTATTTACATAAATTACACATCATTATTATACCAATCCAAATAATAATGTATTTAATAACAATTACACCACGACGTGGAGACGGTAAGTTGTACGCACACATGTATGTTGACATGTCATTCAAAGGATGGATATAATAAAGATTATAGTTGTACCATATTTATAATAACCTCACAGTATATAGAAGATACTAGATTTATTATTTAATAATGTATACAAGAAAGAAATAAGAAAAAGAAGAAGAAAAGAACTTCAAATATGTGATGAAATATTTACCTCTTCTTCGGGTTCATTCTTTTGATTTGATCAAAAGGGATCTATATGTTGGCTTTATGACCAATGGAAGGCCTCTAGTATGAATGAAAAATTGTTGATAGGATATTTTTGGCATGGGTTGTCTGAGAAACAATACTTTGGACGTGTGAAATTAAGAGAAGGGAAGTGCCCTTTTATAAGAGAGGTGAGGGTCACTTTACGAAAATCTTGAAATATTATTTTATAATATAACCATTTTTGGTTTCTAATGGAACCAAAATGAATTATTTAGAGTAGAATGTTGGTATGGGTCGATCAAATCTCAATCAATAGGTTTTAGATAGGTTTATATCACCATATTAACCTAAACTTTTAGATTTAAGTCTTGGTTAAATTGATTGACATTGACCATGTCTCTCTATAATTTTATATTATATGATAAATAAAGATACTATAAAATACCAATTAAACCAAAATTGTTTCATTAATGTCATATATATTGTCATATAAGACTTTTTTCCAATCATAAATTTTTAGGAATAGAATATCAATTAATAATATAATATTTGTTTTAAATACACTTTTATGTCAATTTTGATAGTATTTGGTATTTTGTTTACACTAAATTCATAATAGCATTATTACTTCCAAAAAATAATATAACCAAACCTAACATGTCATATTATCCTATAAAATTATTGGAATTCATAAAAAAGTCTCAAATTACATTTATTTGTATATTTATAATATTAATTATATTAATATTTCATTAATTAGGTAATTACTGCATCATCATTGTGTCAAAAATAATTATAATTATTTAATGTCTAAAAATTATAAATAAATTTTAATTATTTTGTAAATATTTTTATATTTCCAATGAATATTTATAGTTGAAAATATGACATATATAATCCCATTTAAAAATTGATTTACTAAAAGATATTTGTTTTTGTCGTTTTCCATTACTTTATGTTAATTAATATAAAGTGTCATTATTATTCATAGCTGGCCCCATGGTTTCCCAAAATTGGCCCAAGGATTCCCATGGTCGTCCATGACTCATCCAATAAGGTTAGGACAAGTGTTAACATAATTTTGT
This sequence comes from Viscum album, assembly GCA_963277665.1. Lineage (NCBI taxonomy): Eukaryota > Viridiplantae > Streptophyta > Magnoliopsida > Santalales > Viscaceae > Viscum > Viscum album. The sequence continues at coordinate 1,344,417,725 of OY728119.1, read as the reverse complement.
ATAATTATAATATTTTTTTTCTATGAATTACCCTATTTACCTTCAACCGCGGTAAATAAAAGTCAAAAGTTACTATTCACCAAAAATTGTTTTCATCTTATTTAACCACATTTTACGTACTGATATCAACTGTGTTTCTTGTATTTTTTAAATTTAATTCACAGAAGTGGTAAAATTTTGTTCTATGGAAATTTGCAAATGCTCCTAGAAGGTGGGTAAAAGACTATAGAAAGTTCAATAAAATTTTTATATATCTAAAATTATTATAAACTGACTCCAATGAATTTCATTGAATAGATATAGTTATTAAGTATCTATTTTTTACTTAAAATAAATATAAATATAATAAATATTTATTTAAAAATAAAGTCGGTTTTAAACATATACTCTGTGTTTTTCAGTATTCATCAAAAATTGAAAGTTTTCAGAAAAATACAAAAAATTCACCATAAGTTAATTTTGATATTCCGAATTCAAAAATGAATTATATTTTACCAATTTAAAAATGTAGTAGTTTCATTAATTAAGTTAAAATTAATTCCCGTTGTCAAACCAAAAAGCGTATTTTTAAGAAATAATAACTATCAAATGATTGACACTTATTTATGTCCAAATTAAAAGTGAAACTACATACAATGACCATCATTGGATTAAATGGTAAAAATATAATATAATTATACTTCAAAACCATTAAAATTTATAATTCAATACTATATAGTATTTTGATTAAAAAAGCTGTTTTCAGTTAAAATATAGTATTTTTCACTATTCACCCAAATATGAAAGTTATCAGAAAAACACCAAAAAATTATTGAAACTAAATAAAAATGTCCCAATTATAAAGAAGAATTTTATTTTGTCAAATTTAATATATAAAATATTCAAATATTGGATTTAAAAAGTATTCTCCAATAAAAGGCGGTAAAATATATTTTTTTTCAAAAATACTTCTTTTATCTGAAAAAATGAATTTGTTCTTACATTATATATAAAAAATTAATAATATATATTCTAAAATTTTAAGGATTATATAATGATCACAATTCAGTTAATCATATTCATAACTGCTTTTGAACAGCTTGTTTTTTAAGTCATGGTGCGCCTGAACTAAGTGTTGCGTGTAGTGAAAGTTATTGAATTACATTAAAGAAATAACGTACTATGAAATCAGGGTGTGTTACATTATTCCCTCCATCAATAAATTATGTCCTCCAAATTTGATATTGTTTTTCAAAAATATGAGATTGACAATAGAAAATACCATTGTGGGAAAACCCACATCGAAAATTGGGTTAATAAAATTTATTCTTAACAAGAAGAAAAGGGGAATGAAAAAGCCACCACCAAATTATGACCTCAATTAATAGAAATTTTTTTGAAATTAGTGACACACAATTAGAGGAAAAATGTAAATATTTATAGGGAGTGACTGAGTTCATCAGTCAAAAATAGTTGTAGAATTAAGGGCCTCAAAGCAATCATTTTATGATGACTTAAAATATCATCGGTTCAATAAAACATAAGGTATTAGGATAACACAGTTTTATTTTTAAGATCCCATTCATAATGTTTAAGAATTAATTTCTTTATAAAATAGGAGAAAAAATATATATATACTTGACATGTATTTTCATCCATTAACTAATTTCTACCACAAACTCAACTTTCACTCTAAAAGGTAATAGAAAATAAAAAAGTATTATATTTATCCTATTCATATAGGGTTCCAAAAAATGAATTTATAATTCATATACCAGAGATTTTAAAAATTAACATTATTCAATCCAAGAAATCATGTGGTCCAGTGGTAGGTGAAACACCCTTGTCGGCCTTCGGTTGCAGGTTCAAGTCTCGCGCCCTTGCCAGACGCGACGGGTTGCCACCCGACCTCCGAGTTGTCATTTTTATAGAATCCAAAAATAATCTCAAACTAGAATTATCCAAAATAATTCTATACAAAATCACAGTACAAAATTTTTAAGGGAGGTAAGCACAATGAAGATCATTTTTTCTACGTAATAACATGTGAACATCTTCATCATTCATTCTTTTAAAACACTGAAAATTCCTGAATTACCTTAAAACCTTATTGATTACATTCATGCTCCTTTATCCATTATGTAATACTGCATATATTCGTTATATCCAAAAATATTGACTATTCCAACAATTATGAAATAAAAAAAACTATTAATCATTTCCATGTAAGTCAACAATATCCAATATAATTTATCCAAATCAACCATCTCTTATTCCAAAATAACTACCTCATTATCAGGACCATATTAATGATTACATTTACTTCATCAATGTATTTCCAAAAACTAGTATCTTACTATCATGAACTTTTCTTAGAATGATATAATATCGAATCCGCAATAAAATAGTAATAGAGTATAATCCTTTTTTATCTCCACAATTCTTATAACTAGTATATTGTTGATACAACACTCAAATGAAATAATTCTATAATAACAACATAATAACACTAGTCATTCCTATTTATCTGAGGTAGTATCATAACATGATTATTATCCAATAGCATCATTTAAGGTATACTCTGATGACTGGGACATTGACTCGCGTAGTGTCTGAACGCCTTGCAGATGAAGCATTGTACATTTGAAACTTTTTTCTTAACCTTGGAATCACGTACTTTGTGTCATTTTTCTCCAAACTTATAACAAAATCCAATTACCTTCAAACATTTACAAAGGTGATTCTTTCCACAGTTATCACATATGGGAAAATCCTTCTTTTTCCTCTTCTCTTTATCCATCTTTATCTCTTCCATAATTTTCTTCTCTTGATACACTTCAACACCAATGAAAATATAGAATTCATTACTTATCTTATTAACACATGATATTATTTCTTCATATGATGAGAATACATGTGAGACTATTTCCCTTCGAAATGTTTTCTTAATATCATGGAATATATGATCTTTCGTACTCATTGGATCATGCGTATTTCTAGAGTTCACATACCTTCTACTGGACGCCATTTCTATACAATGTCATACACTAGGTCAGTTTATCAATTGCAATGAATAATTATAAACATGAAAAATACCTATCGTAAATTGAACACTTTATATATATAATTCATAATCATAAAAATATTTTCCTTGATGAGGTATATACTCATAAAGCCTTCATAATTATTTTTAATGAAATTGATATTTACCTTAAGAATATCCCCCGAGAATGTCATAACCAAAAGTGTAGTAATCCCATTGTCGTGCACCAGTTCCCATTAGATTCTAGCTCAAAGAGGTGTTTTCTGGTTTTACCCCTAGGTACATCTATGCGAGAGCCACCGCTACTGGATCGTATCTTGATAGGGATGTATTTTCAGGGAAACTCACAAAATCCCTACATTACCAAAATCCCAGGATGTTCTTTTACATTGATACTCAATGTCTATCAAAGGTAATGTGATCTAATCCATGTTTATCTAAATCTAGTTTCCATGGTTATTGCTAAACATACTATAATACCAGTTGTAACACCCCAACCCCAGAATCCCAAAGTCAGTGCATTATTTTAATACAATTTCATGATTACAAGGAATCATGTCCTGAATGAAGGATCAGTTTAGTAGCCTTGGAATTAATAGATAGATTCATAAGGTTTATATTACATCATAAAATGGTGAACTAAAATAACATTTTTTCCTTAGACAAAACTGAGATCTCATAGACTATCCCTGCCGGTCAGTCATAATATACCGTTTGGAATCATGGGGAAAAACATAAAAAAGGGTGAATCAGATACTCAGTAAGGAGAACAATATAGCTGAAACTTTTATAAATAATCATAAACATTTACAGAAATGTATAGAACTAAAAAAAGCCTTTTCAACATAAACATAATCATAATATGGAAAATATAAATCCAAAAAATTCTATTTACATACTCACATGAATATTCTACTAGTTGAATAATCAAATGCAATATCAATAGCCACTTTCATAATGACGGAATGCATAATGACAAATTTTCATAACCACATAGTTAAGGCCTTGTGCCAATACTACAAATAATAATTTTTTCAAGGCCTTCTTCCAAGATGCTAGTTTGTAAAACATATCAAATAACCATCAATAGAATATGGATGTTTTGTATCATAATAAATACACATCAAACAAACATAAAATCTATCAAAGGATGTTGACATAGATGAAATAAAAACCTTTTTAGATAAATATCTCATTCTATTTTAAAATCATATAAAAGTCACTTAATTATAGAAGATTACATTTATATTTGAAAATATTAATATAAGCTAGTAATGGAAGCAAGGACGATGTTATAGCGGTTGAAATTAGTTGCACCCTCCGTATAAGTTAAAAAACATTCTTACCTTAATTTTGTCAAAAATGTCATAAAGTACCTTGTTTGGAAAACAATAGAAAGATTCCTTTATAAACATCTTATAAAATTCAAACAAGAGTATAAATTACTATATACCATTGTCTATAAAATAGTCATAATGTTTTGAAATACATTTTTAAGAAACATGGATGTTGATGATAAAGAGGTCCTAGTAGATAACTACATATAAACAATCTCGGATAATGAAGAGATTGTGAAATTAACCCTTACCTTTAATTTTCTTTGGTCGAGGGTAGGTTAAACTCATATGTAATTGTGAAATAATTTTTATTAAATTATACATGATTCGTATACATTAATATGATATCATATATTATCTTTTAACATTGCTCTGTTAAAAATATCATAGTATTATCGTAGTTTCAGGTGTTAACCGATTCATTTTCCTTTATATGGTTCGTTATGTAAGTAATGTTTGTTATTGATAGGATTTATCTTATTCATATTCATAATTATATTAAGTCTTTAAACATTATTTTTATTAATCTAATGAAAATTATTCTTTAATGGATATTATGGGGAATGAATCTCATTGTGTTCATGGAAACAGTAATCCGTACTTACGCGTGAGTGACAATATCATTATTTTGATATTAAAATAATATATAATTGGACGGTATATCATATATAAAGAATAATTATCACATTATATTTATTATTTACATTTATTACACATCATTATTATAACCATCCAAATAATAATTTATTGAATAACAATAACGCCACGATGTGGAGACAGTAAGTTGTACGTACGCACGTATGGTGACATGTCATTAAAATGATGGATAGATTAATGAATATGGTTGTACCATATTTATAATAACATCAATTTATATAGAATATATTTGAGTTGTTATTTTATAATGGAAACAACAAAGATAGAGGAAGTGGATGAAGAAAGTAACATTAAAGAGGTGATGAAATATTTACCTCTTTTTTGTGTTCTTCCTTTTGATTTGATCAAAAGAGATATTTATGTTTGATTTATGACTAAAGTAATACCTATTAGATGAATTTAGGACAGTTTAGAGGATATTTTTTGGGGTTTGGCTGATCCAAAAAGATTTTTAGCTGTGAATATAAGAAAAGGGGATGTTCCCTTTAATAAGAGAAGTGAGGGTCACATTAAGAAAAACATGAAAAATTATTTTATAATAAAATAAAGTTTGGTTTATAATGGCTCCAAAATGACTTATTTAAAGGATAGGGTGGGGATGGGTCTAGAACAACTTAACCAATAGGTTTTAGATAGGTTTATTTCACTATATTAACCTTAAAGTTTAGATTTAAATCTTAGTTAAATTGTTTGACATTTATCGTGTCTCTTTGTATTTTTATATTATATGGAAAATAAACATACTTTAAAATGCCAATAGAACCACAATGAGTTAATTAATGTCTTATATATTATTATATAAGTATTTTAGCTGACCATTAGATTTTTAGGAATATAATATCAACTAATAATATAATATTTGTTTTAAAAACTCTTTTATGTAAATTTTGACACTATTTGGTATTTGGTTTTTCCTAAATACATAACAGAATTATTACTTCAAAAAAATTCATCTAACCAAACCTAACATGTCATATTATCCTAAAAAATTAGTTTAATTAATAAAAATTCTCAAATTACCTTTATTTCGATATTTATAATATCAATTATTTTAATATTTCATTAATTAGGTAATTACTGCTTCATCATTGTGTCAAAAATATATTTATTTATTAAATGTCTAAAAATTATAAATAAAATTAAATTATGTTGGAAATATTTTTTTCTTTACAATAAATATTTATAGTTGAAAAGAGGAATTATGTAACACCACGTTAGGATTGATTTACTAATAGATATTTGTTTATGTCATTTTTTTCTTAACTTTAAGTTAAATAAAATATAGTGTCATTATCATTTATGAGTGGCTACATGGGGTCCCAAAATCGACCCAAGGATTCCCATTGTCATCCATGACTCATCAAATATGGTTAGAATAACTGTTAAGGTAATTATGCATTATTATAATATTATTTTTACATTGAAATACCCTATTTATCATTAACTGCTGTAAATAAATGTCAAAAGTTACAATTCACCAAAACTTATTTTCATCTTATTGAAAAACATTTTACTAACTGATATGAACTATGCCTATGGTATTTTTGATATTTAATTCACAGAAGCTGTAAAATTATTTTTTATTCAAATTTGAAAATGCTCATAAGAGATGGGTAAAAGACAGTAAAAAGTTTGATAAAATTTTTATATATTTAAATTTATTATAAACAGACTCCAAATAATAAAGTTGAACTTATATAGGTATTATGTATCTATTTTTACCTAAAATAAATTTAAATAAAATAAATAATTATTTAAATAAAAATGTAGTTTTAAACAATAACTCAGCATTTTTCACTATTTATCAAAAATTGAATGTTTTAAGATAAATACCAAAAATTCACTCAAAAATAATTTTGATATTATAAATTCAAAAATTATTTCTATTTCAGCAATATAAAAACATATAATTTTCATTAATTAATTTAAATTTAATTCTCGTTGTTAAAACCAAAATGCATAATTTTAAGAAATAATCATCATCAAAAGATTAACAGTTGTTTATGTCCATTTTCAGAGTGAAATTACATACAATGACAATAATTCGATTAAATGGTAAAAATATAATCTAATCATACTTCCATAACATTAAAATGTATAATTCAACATTATAAATTATTTTGAATAAAAAAAAATTAGTTATAATCTAGTATTTTTCACTATTCACCCAAATATTAATGTTCTCAGAAAAACACCAAAAATTTATTGAAATGAAATTATTATGTCCTCATACTAAAGAAGAATTTTATTTTTTGAAATTAAATATATAAAAGTTTCCAATATTGGATTTAAAATGAGTTCTCCATTAAAAGGTGGTAAAATTGCATTTTTTTTTAAAATATTTCTTTTATTTGAAAAAAATGAATTTGTTCATACATAGTGTCTATGAAACTCATAATATGGATTCTAAAATTATAAAGATTACGTAAAGTTCAAAATTCATTTAATTTTATTCATAACTGCTTTTGAATGGCCAATTTGGTAAGTTGTGGTGCACATGAACTCAGTGTTGCGTGTAGTGCAGGTTATTAAATTACATTGAAGAAATAACATACTATGAAATTTTGAGGAGTTACAATAAAGTTTTATCCACAATGGTTATCTCATAGAATTTATATGCTTTATAAATATAATAACCCATAATTACCACCAAAATAAATTCCTCCAAATAAATATTATTCTTATCCTTAAATATTTATAACATGAATCCTCAAAAGGGGATCCTATGATATTATTGATATGATCAACCATAAAATTATAAATCCATGACGACATCTATATATCTAAAGAAATAGTCATAATCATAAATGTTTAATTAACAATACATTGATAAGAATTGTAAGGACTTGTCCTTGAAGATTACAAACCATATTGTTCTTGAGGTAGAATTTAATTTAGAGGACCAATTAATGTTTTTTATTAAATAATTTGGAAAAAATATTAAAAATTAATCCCCTAAATTTAAATTGGACACATAAACCACATAACCATTTTTTCCACCAAAGGATACCCTTTTAAAATAATAAATCATATCTCCTTTTGAAAAATATTCACCATTATCACTAATATAACATCTATATATATATTACCCCATAGACTATATGAATGGAATTTTAAAAACATGGTATGAGATTAAAATATTTATAAGGTATATAAAAACAAATGAAATCTATAATTCAATAAAAACATAAAATCTCATATAACCTTTACCTTTATAACCATTATAATTTGATAATATGAATTAAAATAATTTCATGAGAAAAAAATATTTTACTTAAAGAAAACTATTAAAAAATAATTGTACAAAATAAAAAATCATTTTGGAAAATTATAGACATATTTACATAAAACACCTTTCAAAAACCATTCTATTAGAAAAACCACACATCCAACATCCAATATTATTGATAGCCATGTAAGCTATTATAAGATTACAACGAATTATCCTGGCCACCCCTTGTTGAGTTGTAATAGGATTACCCAATGCTATATAGGTGACCATATATTATGATGTAATGTGTTTTCAAAACACCATATGGGCTACACCATGTTAAGATGTAACGAGATTACCTGATTCTATCAAGGACACCCCATGATAAGTTGTAACATGATTTTCTAATGTTATCTGGTCAATCCATGTTTAATTTCCATGTTCTACAAAATGAACAATGAATATTAATAATAAAAACCTTCAATTTGTTTTCCTAAACCCATACTAGAAACACTTTCACGAACAATTAATATTTCCTTTTAAAACCCCATTTTAAGTACCAAAAAATTCATTTCATTGAATACCTATTTTAATTTAAAAATTACCCAAAAGGTAAATAATTAATTTAATATAATAAAATTATTATTCTTTAAATTTAATATGTATATTAAATAATATTCTTTGTATCATAAAAGTTAATGTTCTCATGTACATTATGAATATGGAAATTTTTGTTGTTTTCCAAAATTTTATGTGTTAAATATATAAAAAGATATATTTTTAAGACATTGGATGTAAATAAATAAAAAAAATAATGTAATAATTATAAAACATTAATATAAATATTTTTTAGAATATAAAAATTATCATGAATATTTACATTAAGGAATGGATTGTCGAATATAATTTATAAACATTTATAAAAAGATTTTTAAAATCAATGTGTATCATACCACATTGACATATTTGAGTCCTAATCTCCATGAAGGTGTAATATTTTTCCAATATATAATAAAATTGGAATAAATAAATTCACGATAAGATATTTCAAAAGGGATGTATATACAAATCATAAAATAAGGTTGTAGTATAATATAAAAAAATCAATAATGAAAAGTGATTGGGAAAATTTCCCTTACCTTATTTATAAATCATTATTTCTGATCTTTATTATCCTAAAGAATTATCTTAGTATAAATATTTACTCTCTTGGTAACATTTTTATAGTCATTAATTCTTGTTATATCACATATTACCCATTTATAACAATTACAGAAATATTTTATTTCTGGTCAGACACTTTGTAAATACTCGATACTGAAGTCCAAAATGACTTTTGTATGTTTCCAATGGTCATGGTTATAATAATAACATTACATACATAATAATATTCCTTAAGAACTTATTAATTTTCTAAATATATTCTTGTTTTAAATCATACCATTAAATATGGATATGAAAAATGAACTATATTACAATCATGGAGACGGTATATTGTACATACACAAGAGTAACATTTCAAATTTTCAATGATCATTATTGAAATATGGTTAATATAATTATAAATTAAAATAATTTAAGAAAAAATAATATATGTAATATTATTTCATAAAAAATATATATTGTCTTTTTGATATAGTGTTGAAAGATGAATAACATTGCTTTATGGTGGTGATGGATCACATGTATGCTCGAACGACATAGTAATATTAATGTTAATGGAAATGTAAGAACATAAATGGTATATAATTCATTAATAATGATAAATAATTCATTAATTTAATACAAAAACAATATTTCCTTTATTATAACCAGTCTTGAGAGATGGTGATAGAAAAATAATTATATCTCAATTTTTGGACAATCTCAATTTTTTAACACCTTAAGATAAATAAGGGTGGATTTATGCCAAAATTAGAGATATAGAATACATGGAGGGATTCTTTGAAGGTATGTATGATTATCTTTGATAGAACCAGTCTATTATAATGTGTAAATATAATAGAATAATATGTTCTATTTTATAAGATAGGGGAGGGCACACTTAGAATTTCTCAAACTATTATATTAATATATATTCACTTTTTATATCAAATGACTCTACAGTGATTTATTTAAAATTTATAACGATGGTTGGTTAAAATAACGTTATGAAATTAAAATCAGAATTTTATTACTAGTTAATTAATATGTACCATTTAGCATTTACCCTCATTTAACATCTTTATCTTTTACCATGGCAACATCGATTATTACTCTTTTAGGGTTGATATGGATACTATAAAATTCCAAACATACTATAAATTGATAATTGATTAAATTTCCAACCTAATTCAATTTATTTCAATTAACATTTTATTATTTTAAATTTTATATCATTTAATAAATTTCAATTTATTTTTAAATATCATCAATGTTATTGTTGATATTATTTCTTACATGACATTTTAAAAATATCATAACAATAAGATACATTTGAAATAAATATTCTAACACATGAAAAACAAATTGTTGTAAACTATAAAATTCATGGATGAAATTTAATAATTTAACATTACATTAATTTTATATATTTAATTTTTATGATATTTCCATTAATTAACCAACTGCAACATCATTATTCAGTGAGAATTTAATATAATTATTTTATAGTATAAATTATACAAATAAAAAATGAGGTAGATTATTATTTTATCTTTAAAATTTGTTTAATTAAAATATATATCTTAAATACCCCATATTAAAAAATTTATAGTTATTAAATCATTAGTACAATATATTTAACTTTACTTCAAAATAAAATATTTTTAAGGGGTTAAAGTCAAACATGTGGATTTAAGAGATCATAAAATAAACCCAATCATAATTTTTTTGACAATCACTCATCCAATAAAAGCACAAAATGTTTTATCATTATTTTCTAATATTTATAATGTTATTTTTATCCTTAATTGTGTAATTTACACATAACCATGGTAAAAAAATCAATGTTACTATTCATATTGCTCAAAAACAAAAGGGAAATATTTAATAATTTGTATCTTTAAAATTGTAATATGGAATCCATTATTCAAAATTCTAAACAAATAAATTGATTAAATTAATTTTTCGTTAATACTATTTATAGAATGAGAAAATAAGTGTTCTTAATTTGAATACGTTCAAATGATTTAATTTTTTTATATCAATGTTTGATTTAAAAATGATTCATATGACCTAGATTGGATATATGATATAAATTCCTTAATTTGATAAATATTATAAAATTTTTTACTATTTTTTTCTTATCTTTTGGTTTAAACCTTATTTGACCACTTTAACTCTTAACAATAAATCATGGATTTTTACACATTAATGGTTAATATATTTACTATAAAATTCCAAGAAAACCAAAATTGGATCATTGATGATATTTTCATGGTAAAAAAATAACATTACCAAATTTTTAATTATTAGTAATTTTATATCATTTAATTAAATAGTATTTATTTTAAAATGTAATTAATATCCATTTTTTCACTATATTACATGACATTGTAAAAATATGATTACAATATGATACACTTCAAAAATATTTTCTAAGACATAAAAAAATTTAAAATTCATCTTTCAAATTCATGGATTAAATAATTAATAGTAAATATATTTATTTTTTAAATTGTAAATTATTATATATTTCAATTTGTTAACAAGTTACATTATCATCATTCTATAATCATTAAAAGTATTTATTTTAACTCATTGAATTTATATATATAATGCCACGATCTAATTAAATATTTTCACATTAAAATTAATTTTTTTACTCAATGATAACTTCCAAATAACCATATTTTAAAAATTTCAATGTTATCAATACATAAGTATGAAATATTTTACAATACATTACAAAATACTATAAAGGGATTAAATTAATGAAAATCGCTCGAAGTGTTCATAAAATATTCCTAAGAATTAATTTCCTCAAAAGTAACATAATATATTAAATTAAAAACTATTTTAGGCTAATTTTCTAATATTTATAATAATAAGCATACACTTAATTACCTAATTTACCCTTAACTATTTTAATAAAAATTTCCAAAGTCACTATTCCTATTATTTTAAAATAAAAGGGAATGGATTAAAAAAATTATAGATTATGAATACAAATATGGAATCTATTTTTCTAATTTAAAAACACATAAGTAGATAAAATTTATTTAATTTTAATCAAGTTGACAGAATAATAAAACATATTTTCTTAATATGAAAAAGTTCAAAATATTGAAATGTTTTTATATAAATAATAAAAATTAAATTGACTCTCTGAGAAAAATTTGTATAAAATAATATAAAATTAAAGTAATTATTCTTAAAATTTCAAAAATATAATTTATTAATATAAATTATATAGAAGAAAAAAACTACTATAAATTAAAATTTTTTATTTTCATTATTCATTAGATAATGAAACGTATCTAAAAATTTAAAAAACCCACAAAAATATTTTTCGATATTACACATATAAATCAAAAGTATAGTTTTTAAAATACAATATATAAATGTATAAAAATTTCTATTATATATAACTTCACCGTAAAAAGGTTGTAAAATTTTCTTTTAGAAAAAAATATCTTCTTTGTTTCAAAAATTATATTTTTTATTTTATAATTTTTATAATATGATATTAATGTAAAAATTTATATATAACATATATATCATTAATATAATCCAAAACGATTTATTTTTTTATTTTATCATCATTATTTTTCACATTGATGCTCAATGAGTCATATCCTGTATTTTATCTTACATAATATTTCCTTTTATAATATCACGTTGTTACATTCTACCCTTTATAAATTACATTATAAAATTTTGAAATTAGGATAGGTTACCATGGTTCGGCTATTTAGAATACATTTATCGAAATACCACATTAGAAAAAGTATTTATAAAGCAAACACATTAAATGAAATAAAAGGATGTGTGAAGGTCATCTAATATAACTCATACTAATGTTCAATGTAGAAAATAATGAACAGAGATGAGAAACAAATATCTAATAGATAGTATTTCAGAAGAATATTTAATCCTAATGCACTAAAAGAAACATTTAAAGACTCATAGAATTCATAAATGAATAACTTTTTGTTTCCAATGTATTGAATCATTAATAAAAACCAAACTGCTTCAGATAAAGTAAGATAACTCCCAAAATGATATAAACTTTTATTTGTAGAAAAAAGTCATCAATATGAAACAATTCAATAGTGATGGGGGAAGTTCAATGTAGATCATTTCAAAAATAATTATTCTTTAAAATTCATTAAATTGTAATAGAATAAGATTGAATTAAAAATATATGAAGGATTTGATCATATAATATTCCAACATTGTTTTTTTATCTTCAAATAACATTGATATATCATGATGTATTATTCCAAAAAGTAATTTCCATAAAAAAAACAAGTTATGCCAACTATTTACCTAAATAAACTGAATCACCATATGTAAGAAATTATATCATAGAGTAATCTAATATATAATTCAACATTTTTTTGAAAAAAAATAAATAAATATTATATTTACCTTGATCATAGAGAATTCTAAATATTTTAAAAATATTGTAAAATTACATTAATCACTTTATCACTAAATCATTTTCTAATCTCACGGTTATCTATTCAATAGAATATATATTCCCAAAATAAAATATTCACTATTCATAAAATAAATTAATAAAAAGAAAAAGTCATACTAAATAGGAAATTATGTTGGCCAGTTGTAGGTGATGTAACATTATAACACTTCAGTTGTGGGTTCGATTATCGTGACCTTGTTTGATGTGATGTCTTGACACCCATCTTACAGGATGTCCATTTAAGAAAACTATATAATTTGTATATTATTCATCAAAAAATAAATTTTCTTTAGAGATAAATGTGACGCCCCGACCCCAGAAGCCTAGAGTCGGTGCATTATTTTAATACATTGGCATGATTAAAATGAATCAAGCCCTGAAAGACGGATCAATTTAGCAACTTTAGAAGTACTATATACATTCATAAAGTAATCATTACATCATAAAATAGAAAACTACAACATCATTGTTTTCATAGATAGAACTGAGTTCACATAGACTATCTGTGCAGTTCAGTCATAATATACTTCATCGCATCCTGGGAAAAATAAAACCTAAAAAGGGGTGAGCATAGATGCTCAGTATGGATAACAATATTATGGAAACTTTCATAAATAAGAAATTTTTTTTAAGGAAATGTATATAACTAAAACAAAAGCCTTTTCAACATATACTTCATAATAATATGGAAAATATAAATCAAATTAATTCAATTTACATACTCAGATAGATATTCTACTAGTCGAATAATCACATTCAACATCAATAACCACATTCATAACGATGGAATAAATAATGCCACACTTGCATAACCACATAGTCAATGCCTTGTGCGAAGACTACACATAATATTTGGTCATGGCCTTTTTCCAAGACACTATTTTTTCTCATGACACCTACTGATGCATCAAAGATCTATAGCAGGATCCACTGTCACTTACTATGTCCAATGCATTCCTCATATGAAAAGGTTTAAGCATAACATAAACATTAGTATTTAAACTAACATTGGAAATGTCAACACTTTATCAATAAATTATGAATGGTAGAAAATAAAAAATTTACAGTCAAACATATCACAAAATGTTCAATTCAATATGGTTGTTTTGTATCATTATAAATCAACATCAAATAAACTTAAAATTATTCAAAGGATATTGACATAGATGATATCAAATTTTTTTTAGAGAAATATCCCTTTTTATTTTGAAATAATTTAAAAGTCATGTAATTATAAAATATAAAATTTATATTTGAAAATATTATTATAAGAATGTATGGGAAGCTTCAATGATGTTATAATGGAAGAATATAGCCACACCCTCTTTATAAGTTTAAAAAATAATTCTTACCTTAATTTTGTCAAAAAGGCCATAAAGTACCTTGTTTGGAAAACGATGGAAATATTCCTTTATAAACATATTATAAAATTAAAAAAAGGGTCTAAATCACTTTAACCCATAGTCTATAATATAGTATGAATGTTTTCAAATACATTTTTAAGAAACATAAATGGGGATGATAAAGAGGACTCAGTAGATAATTACATATAGACAACCTCAGATAATGAAAAGATTGTGAAATTAACTATTACATTATAATTTTCCTTGGTTGAGGGTAGGTTAACCTCCAGTATAATAGTGAAATAATTTTTATTAAAAAATAGAAGAATCATATAAATTAATATGATATCATATATGATCTTTTAACATTAATTAGTTAATAATATGTTAGTATTATCGTCGTTTCGGGGGATAACTAATTCATTTTCTTTTATATGATTTCTTACGTAAGAAATGGTTATTATGGGAAAGATGTATCATATTAATATTCAGAATTATATTAAGTATTTAAAAATTATTTTTAATCATATAAGGAAAATTAGTCAAGAATGGATACGATGGGGAATGAACCTCATCATGTTCATGGAGATGGCAATCCATACGTACGTACGAGAGACAATATCGTTATTTTGATTTGAAATTAATATATAATTGGTTTATATATAATATATACAGAATCATTATCTTGTTATATTTATTATTTACATCAATTACACATCATTATTATACTCATCCAAATAATAATGTATTTAATAACAATTACACCACGACGTGGAGACGGTAAGCCGTACGTACGCATGTATGTTGACATGTCATTCTAAGGATGGATAGAATAAATAATATTGTTATAACATATTTATAATAACCTCACATTATATTGAAGATACTATATTTATTTTTTAATATTGTATACAAGAAAGTTATAAGAAGAATAAGAAGAAAATAATTTCGAAGATGTGATGAAATATTTACCTCTTTTTCGGGTTCATTCTTTTGATTTGATCAAAATGACTCTATAGGTTGGCTTTATGACTAATGGAAGGCCTCTAGGATGAATGAAATATAGTTGATAGGATATTTTGGGCAGGTTTTGGCTGAGAAAAAATGCTTTGGAGGTGCGAAATTAAGAGATGGGAAGGTCCCTTTTATAAGAGTGGTGAGGGTCACTTTATGAAAAGCTTGAAATATTATTTTATAATAAAACCATTTTTGGTTTCTAATAGCACAAAAAGGACATATTTAGAGTATAATGTTGTTATGGGTCAATCAACTCTAAACCAATTGGTTTTAGACTAGTTTATTTCACCTTATTATCCTTAACTTTTAGATTTAACTCTTAGTTAAATTGTTTGACATTTACCATGTCTCTCGGTAATTTTATATTATATGGTTAATAAACATACTATAAAATGCCAATTGAACCAAAATTGGTTCATTAATGTCATATATATTATCATATAAGTCTTTTATCCAATAATTAATTTTTAGGATGATAATATCAATTAATAATATAATATTTGTTTTAAAAACTCTTTTTTGTCAATTTTGACAGTATTTGGTATTTTGTTTATACTAAATTCATAACAACATTATTACTTCCAAAAAAATAATCTAACCAAACCTAAAATGTCATATAATCCTATAAAATTAGTGTAATTCATAAAAAAGTCTCAAATTACATTTATTTGGATATTTAAAATATTAATTATATTAATATTTCATTAATTAAATAATTACTGCATCATCATTATGTCAAAAATAAATATAACTATTTAACGTCTGAAAATTAAAAATAAAGTTACATTATTTTTTAAATATTAATATATTTTCAATGAATTTTTATTTCCTAAAATATGACATATATAATCCCATTTATAAATTGATTTACTAAAAGATATTTGTTTTTGTCATTTTTTCCATTACCTTATGTTAATTAATATAAAGTGAAAATATTTTTCATAAGTGGCCCCATGGAGTCCCAAAATTGACCCAAGGATGCCCATGTTCGGCCATGACTCATACAATAAGGTTATGACAAGTGTTAATGAAATTTTGTATAATTATAATATTCTTTTTTCCTTGAATTGCCCTATTTACCTTCAATCGCGGTAAATAAAAGTCAAAAGTTACTATTCACCAAAAATTATTTTCATCTTATTAAACCACATTTTACATACTGATATCAACCATGTCTCTAGGATTTTTAAAATTTAATTCACAGAAGTGGTAAAATTACGTTCTATGCAAATTTGCAAATGCTCCTAGAAGGTGGGTAAAAGACTATAGAAAGTTCGATAAAATTTTTATATATCTAAATTTATTATAAACAGAATCCAATGAATTTCATTGAAAATATATAGGTACTAAGTATCTATTTTGAGTTAAAATAAATATAAATATAATAAATAATTATTTAATTATAATGTCTATTTTAAACAATAACTCTGTGTTTTTCACTATTCATCAAAAATTGAAATTTTTTAGAAAAATACAAAACATTCACCATAAGTTGATTTTGATATTCCGAATTCAAAAATTAATTATATTATACCAATTTAAAAATGTTGTAGTAGCATTAATTAATAAAAAATTAATTCCCGTTGTCAAACCAAAAAAGCGTATTTTTAAGAAATAATAACTATCAAAAGATTGACACTTATTTACGTCCAAATTAAAAGTGATGTTACATACACTGACCATCATTTTATGAAATGGTAATAATATAATCTAATTAAACTTCCAAACCATTAAAAGGTATAATTCAACACTATATTGTATTTTGATTAAAAAATCTGTTTTCAGTTAAAATATAGTATTTTTTTACTATTCACCAAATATGAAAGTTATCAGAAAAACACTAAAAATTAATTGAAACTAAATTATAATGTCCTAATTATAAAGAAGATGTTTATTTAGTCCAATTGAATTTATAAAAGATTCAAATATTGTATTTAAGATGTGTTCACCAATAAAAGGCAGTAAAACATCTTTTTTGAAAAATACTTCTTTGTTCTGAAAAAAATGAATTTGTTCTTATATTATGTATAAAAAACTCCTAATATAGATTGTAAAATTTTAAGTATTATATAATGTTCACAATTCAGTTAATAATATTCATAACTGATTTTGAATGGCTAGTTTTGAAGTCATGGTGCGCCAAAACTAAGTGGTGTGAATAGTGAAAGTTATTGAATTACATTAAAGAAATAATGTACTATGAATTCATGGGGTGTTACATTCTTCCCTCCATCAATAAACTGTGTCCTATAAATTTGAAATTATTTTTCAAAAATAAAATATTGAAAATAGAATATACCATTGTGGGAAAACCCACATCGAAAATTGGGTTAATAAAATTTAGTCTTAATAAGAAGAAAAGGGGAATGAAAAAGTGACCAAAAAATTATGTCCTAAATTAAGAGAAAATTGAAAAAATTAGAGACACACAATTAGAGGGAAAATGTAAATATTTATAGGGAGTGATTGAGTTCATCTGTCACAAATATTTGTATAATTTACGGCCTCAAAGCCATCATTATATGATGATTTAAAATATCATCGGTTCAACAAAACATAAGGTATTAGGATAACACATTTTTATTTTTAAGATCCCCTTCCTAATGTTTAATAATTAATTTATTTATAGAATAAGAGAAAATATATTTATATACTTGTTAGGTATTTTCATCCTTTAACTAATTTCTACCACAAACTCAACTTTCACTCTAAAAGGTAATAGAACATAAAAATATATTCTATTTATCCTATTCATATAGGGTTCCAAAAAATGAATTTATAATTCATCTACCAGACCATTTAAAAATTAACATTATTCAATCCAGGACATCACGTGGACCAGTGGTCGGTGATACACCCTTGTCGCCCTTCGGTTGCAGGTTCAAGTCTCTTGCCCTTGCCAGATGTGACAGGTTGCCACCCGACCTCTGGGTTTACATTTTTATAAAACTTTAAAATAATCACAAACTAGAATTATCCAAAATAATTCTATCCAAAATCATAGTACAAAATTTTTAAGGAAGGTAAACTAAATGAAGATCCTTTTTTCAACGTAATAACATGTAAACACCTTCATCATGTATTCTTCTAAAACACTGCAAATTCATAAATTACCATAAAACCTTATTGATTACATTCATGCTCCATTATCCATTACGTAATACTGGATATATTCCTTATATCCAAAAATATTGACTATTCCAACAATTATGAAATAAACAAACTATTTATAATTTCCAAGTAAGTCAAGAATATCCAATATAATTTTTCCAAATCTACCATCTCTTATTCCAAAATAACTTCCTCATTATCAGAACCATATTAATGATTACATTTCCTTCAACCATGTATTTCCAAAAACTAGTATCTTACTATCTTGTAACTTTTCTTAGAACGATATAATCTCAAATCCTTAATAAAATAGAAAGAGAGTACAATCCTTTTTTTATCTCCATAATTCATAAAACTAGTATATTTTTGATACAACACTCAAATGAAATAATTCTATAATAACAACACAAGAACACTAGTCATTACTCTTCATCTGATGTAGTGTAATAACATGATTATTATCCAATAGCATCATTTAAGGTATACTCTGATGACTGGGACATTGACTCTCGTAGTGTCTGAATGCCTTACAGATGAAGCATTGTACATTTGAAACATTTTTCATACCCTTGGAATCACGTACTTTGTGTCGTTTTTCTCCAAACTTATAACAAACTCCAATTACAATCAATCATTTACCATGGTGATTCTTTCCACAGTTATCACATATGGGAAAATCCTTCATTTTCCTATTCTCTTTATCCATATTTCTCTCTTCCATCCTTTTCATCTCTTGATACACTTCAATTCCAATGAACATAGAGAATTCATTACTTATCTTATTAACACATGATATTATTTCGTCATATGCTGAGAATACATGTGAGACTATTTCCCTTCTAAATTTTCTCTTAATATCATGAAAGATATGATCTTTCTTACTCATTGAATCATACGTATTGCTGGAGTTCACATACCTTCTATTGGACGCCATTTCTATACAATGGAATACACTAGGTCAGTTTATGAATTGCAATTAATAATTATAAACATGAAAAATACCTAACGTAAATTGAAAACTTTATGGATATAATACATAATCATAAAAATATTTTCCATGATGAGGTATATACTCATAAATCCTTCATAATTATTTTTAATGAAATTGATATTTATCCTAATAATATCACCCGAGAGTGTCATAACCAAGAGTTCAGGAAGTCTCGTTGTCGTCCTCCAGTTCCCATTAGAGTCTAGCTCAAAGTGGTGTTTTCTGGTTTTACCCCTAGGTATATCTATGCCAGAGCCACCTCTACAAGCTCGTATCTAGATAGGGATGTATTTTCATGGAAAAATCACAAAATCTCTACATTACCAAAATTCTACGAAGTTATTTTACATTGATCCTCAATGTCTATCAAGGGTAATGTGCTCTAATCCATGTTTATCTAAATCTAGTTTCCATGGTTATTGTTAAACTTACTATAATAAAAACTGTAACGCCCCGACCCCAGAAGCCCAATGTCGGTGCATTATTTTTATACATTTTCATGATTACAAGGAATCAAATCTCGAATGACCGATCAGTTTAGTAGCCTTGGAATTACTAGATACATTCATAGGGTCTATATTATATCATCAAATGGAAAACTAAAACAACATTGTTTCCTTTGACAAAACTGAGATCTCATAGACTATCCCTGCAGGTCAGTCATAATATATCGTTTGGCATCATGGGGAAAAAACATAAAAAGGGGTGAATCAGATACTCAGTAAGGAGAGAAATATAGCAGAAACTTTTATAAATAATAATAAGCATTTAAGGAAATGTATAGAACTAAAACAAAAGCCTTTTCAACATAAACTTCATCATAATATGGAAAATAAAATCCATAAAATTACATTTACTTACTCACATTGATATTCTACTAGTTGAATAATCAAATCCAATATCAATAGCCACTTTTATAATGATGGAATGAATAATGATAGATTTTCATTACCACATAGTGAAGGCCTTGTGCCAAGACTACTAATAATATTTTTTCCAAGGCCTTCTTCCAAGATGCTAGTTTGTCTCATGAGACCTATTGGTGCCTCAAGGAGCTATATCAGGCTCCACCATACACTTACTAAGTCCAATGCATTCCTCATACGAATAGGTTTAAACATAACATAAACATTCATATTAAAACTAGCCTATGAAAAGTCAATAAATTATCCATAAACAATGAATAGTAGAAAATAAGACATCCATAGTAAAACATATCAAAAAATCATCAATAGGATATGGATGTTTTGTATCATAATAAATACACATCAAACAAACATTAAATCCATCAAAGGATGTTGACATAGATGAAATAAAAACCTTTTTAGATAAATATCTCATTCTATTTTAAAATCATATAAAAGTCACGTAATTATAGAAGATTACATTTTTAATTGAAAATATTCATATAAGATAGTAGTGGTTGCTTCGAAGATGTTATAGGGGTGGAAAATAGTTTCACCCTCCGTATAAGTTAAAAAACATTCTTACTTTAATTTTGTAAAAAATGTCATAAAGTACCTTGTTTGGAAAATGACAGAAAGATTACTTTATAAACATCTTTTAAAAGTCAAACAATAGTATAAATTACTATATCCCATTGTATATAAAATAGTAAGAATGTTTTGAAATATATTTTTAAGAAACATGGATGTGGATAATAAAGAGGTCCTAGTAGAAAACTACATATAAACAATCTCAGATAATGAATAGATTGTGAAATTAACCCTTACCTTTAATTTTCCTGGGTCGAGGGTAGGTTAAACTCATATGTAATGGTGAAATAATTGCTATAAAATTATACATGAATCGTATACATTAATATGATATCGTATATTATCTTTTAACATTACTCTGTTAAAAATATCTTAGTATTATCGTCGTTTTAGGTGTTAACCGATTCATTTTCCTTTATATGGTTCGTTATGTAAGTAATGTTTGTTATTGATATGATTTATCTTATAAATATTCATAATTATATTAATTATTTAGACATTCTTTTTAATAATCTAATGAAAATTACTCTTTAATGGATATTATGGGGAAAGAATCTCATTGTGTTCATGGAAACGGTAATCCGTACTTACGCGTGAGTGACAATATCATTATTTTGATATTAAATAATATACAATTGGAGGGTATATCATATATACAGAATAATTATCATGTTATATTTATTATTTACATTGATTACACCTCATTATTATACCCATCCAAATAATAATGTATTGAATAACAATAACACCACGATGTGGAGACGGTAAGTCGTACGTACGCACGTATGGTGACATGTCATTAAAATGATGGATAGATTAATGAATATGGTTGTACCATATTTATAATAACATCAATTTATATAGAAGATATTGGAGTAATTATTTTATAATGGAAACAACAAAGATAGAGGAAGTGGATGAAGAAAGGAAAATTAAAGAGGTGATGAAATATTTACCTCTTTTTTGTGTTCATCCTTTTGATTTGATCAAAAGAGATATTTATGTTAGATTTATGACTAAATGAATACCTCTTAGATAAATTTAGGACAGTTTAGTGGATATTTTTTAGGGGTTGGCTGATCCAAAAGGCTTTGGAGCTGTGAATGTAAGAGAAGGGGAAGTGCCTTTTTATAAGAGAGGTGATGGTCACTTTAGGAAAAGCATGAAATATTATTTTATAATAAAATACCTTTTGGTTTCTAATGGCTCCAAAATGACTTATTTAAAGGATAGAGTGTATATGGGTCTATAAAGACTCAACTAATAGGTTTTATATAGTTTTAATTCATTATATTAACCTTATCTTTTAGATTTAACTCTTAGTTAAATAGTTTGACATTTACCATGTCTCTTTGCATTTTATAATTATTTGGAAAATAAACTTACTATAAAATGCCAATAGAACCCCAATGAGTTAATTAATGTTATATATATTATTATATAATTATTTTATCTTACCGTTAGATTTTTAGGAATAGAATATCAACTAATAATATAATATTTGCTTTAAAAACTCTTTTATGTCAATTTTGACACTATTTGGTATTTGGTTTTTTCAATTACATAACAGCATTATTACTTGAATAAAAATCCATCTAACCAAACATAACATGTAATATTAACCTAAAATATTATTTTAATTAATAAAAATTTTCAAATTACCTTTATTTGATTATTTATAATATCAATAATTTTAATATTTATTTAATTAGGTAATTACTCCATCATCATTGTGTCAAAAATATATTTATTTATTAAATGTCTAAAAATTATAAATAAAATTCAATTATGATGGAAATATTTTTATCTTTCCAATAAATATTTATAGTTGAAAATATGACTTATATAACCCCATGTAAAAATTGATTTACTAAAAGATATTTGTTTATGTCATTTTTGTCTTTACTTTAAGTTAATTAAAACAAAGTGTCATTATCATTTACGAGTGGCTACATGGGGTCCCAAAATCGACCCAGGGATTCCCATTGTTAGCTATGAATCATCCAATATGGTTAGCATAAGTGTAAAGGTAATTATATATTATTATAATATTCTTTTTACATTGAATTACCCTATTTAACTTTAACTGTTGTAAATAAATGTCAAAAGTTACAATTCACAAAAAAATATTTTCATCTTATTGAACAAAATTTTACTAACTGATATCAACTATGTCTCTCAGATTTTTGATATTCAATTCACAGAAGCGGGAAAATTATGTTTTATACAAATTTGCAAATGCTCTTAGGAGGTGGGTAAAGGACGGTAAAAAGTTTGATAAAATTTTTATATCTCTAAGTTTATTATAAACTCACTCCAAATAATAAAGTTGAACTTATATAGGTATTATGTATCTATTTTCACCTAAAATAAATTTAAATAAAATAAATAATTATTTAAATAAAAGGGCAGTATTAAACAATAACTCAGTGTTTTTCACTATTTATCAAAAATTGAATGCTTTCAGAAAAAAACCAAGAATTCACTCAAAAATAATTGTGATATTCAAAATTCAAAAATGATTTCTACTATACCAATTTAAAAACATAGAATTTTCATTAATTAATTTAAAAGTAATTCTCATTGTCAAAACCAAAAAGCGTATTTTTAAGAAATAATCATCGTCAAAAGAGTAATTGTTGTTTATGTCCATTTTTAGAGTGAAATTAAATACATGTAAATAATTCGATTAAATGGTAAAAATATAATCTAATTATACTCTCATAACATTAAAATGTATAATTCAACATTATAAATTATTTTGAATAAAAAAAATTTAGTTATAATCTAGTATTTTTCACTATTCACCCAAATATTAATGTTCTCATAAAAACACCAAAAATTTATTGAAAAAAAATTATTATGTCCTGATACTAAAGAAGAAGTTTATTTTTTAAAATTGAATATATAAAAGTTTCCAATATTGGATTTAAAATGAGTTCTCCATCAAAAGGTGGTAAAATTGCATATTTTTTAAAAATACTTCTTTTATTTGAAAAAAAATGAATTTGTTCAAACATAATGTCTACAAAACTCATAATATGGATTCTAAAATTATAAATATTATATAAAGTTCAAAATTCATTTAATTTTATTCATAACTGCTTTTGAACAGCTAGTTTGGTATGTTGTGGTGCACATGAACTCAGTGTTCCATGTAGTGGAGGTTATTAAATTACTTTGAAGAAATAACATAATAAGAAATTTTGAGGAGTTAAAATAAATTTTTAACCAAAATGGTTATCTCATATAATTTTTATACATTAAAAATATAATAACCCATAATTACCACCAAAATAAATGCCCCCAGAAATATTATTCTTATCCTTAAATCTTTATAACATGAATCCTCCAAAGGGGCTCCTAATATATTTTTGATATGATCAACCATAAAATTATAAATCCATGAAGACATCTATATATCTATAGAAATAGTAATAATCACAAATATTTAATTAACAATACATTGAGACCAATTGTAAGGACTTGTCCTTGAAGATTACAAACCATAGTGTTCTTGAGGTAGAATTTAATTTAGAGGACCAATTAAATTTTTTTATTAGATAATTTGGAAAAATATTATAAATTAATCCCCTAAATTTAAATTGGACTCATAAACCACATAACCATTTTTTCCACCAAAGGATACCCTTTTAAAATTAAAAATCAGATCTCCTTATGAAAAATATTCACATTTATCACCATTATAACATCCATATATATATTACCCCATAAACCATATAAATGGAATTTTAAAAACATCGTATGAGAATAAAATATTTATAAGGTATATAAAAACAAATGAAATCTATAATTTAATAAAAACATAAAATCTCATATAACATTTACCTTTATCATCATTATTATTTGATAATATGAATTAAAATAATTTCATGAGAAAAAAATATTTGACTTAAAGAAAACTATTAGAAAATAATTGTACGAAATAAAAAATCATTTTGGAAAATTATAGAAATATTTACATAAAACAACTTTCAAAAACCATTCTATTAGAAAAACCACAAATCCAACATCCAATATTATTGATAGCCATGTAAGCTATTATAAGATTATAGAGAATTATCCTGGCCACCCCTTGTTGAGTTGTAATAAGATTACCCAATGCTATATAAGTGACTATATATTATGATGTAATGTGTTTTCAAAACACCATATGGGCCACACCATGTTATGATGTAACAGAATTACCTGATGCTCTCAAGGCCACCCCATGATAAGTTGTAACAGGATTTTCTAATGTTATCTAGTCAATCCATGTTTAATTTCCATGTTCTACAAAATGAACAATGAACATAAATCATAAAAAGCTTCAATTTTTTTTCTTAAACCCATACTAGAAACACATTCACGAACAATTAACATTTCTTTTTAAAAACCCATTTTAAATACCAAAACATTCATTTCATTGAATACCTATTTTAATTTCAAAATTACCCAAAAGGTAAATAATTAATTTAATTTAATAAAATTATTATTTTTTAAATGTAAGATATATATTAAATAATATTCTTAGTATTATAAAAGTTAATTTCCTCATGTACATTATGAATATGGAAATTTTTGTTGTTTTCCAAAACGTTCTGTATAAAATATGTAAAAAGATAAGTTTTTAAACCATTGGATGTAAATAAAAAAAGGAATAATATAATAATTATAAAACATTAATATCAATATATTTTATAATATAAAAATTATCATGAATATTTACATTGAGGAATGGATTGTCAAATATAATTTATAAACATTTAAAAAAGATTTTTAAAATCAATGTGTATCATACCACATTGACATATTTGAGTCCTAATCCCCATGAAGGTATAATATTTTTCCAATATATAATAAAATTGGAATAAATAAATTCACGATAAGATATTTCAATAGGGATGTCTATACACCACATAAAATAAGGTTGGTGTATAGTATAAAAAAATTCAACAATGAAAGGTAATTGGGACCATATCCCTTACCTTAAGTTTAAATCATCATTTCTAATCTTTATTATCCTAAAGAATTATCTTAGTATAATTATTTACTCTCTTGGTAACATTTGTAATGTCATTAATCTCTGTTATATCACATATTACCCATTTATAACAATTACGAAAATATTTTATTTCTGGTCAGAGAATTTGTAAATACTCGATACTGATGTCCAAAATGACATTTGTATGTTTTCAATGGTCAGGGTTATAATAATAACATTATATACATAATAATATTCCTTAAAAACTTACAAATTTTATAAATCAATTTATATTATAAATCTTTCCATTAAATATGGATATGAAAAATGAACTCTGTTACAATCATGGTGACAGTATATTGTACATACGCAAGAGTAACATTTCAAATTTTCAATGATCATTATTTCAATAAGGTTAATATAATTTTAAATTAAAATAATTTAACAAAAAATAATATATATAATATTATTTCATAAAAAATATATATTATCTTTTTGATATGGTGTTGAAAGATGAATAACATTGCTTTATTGTGGTGATGGATCACATGTATGCTCGAACGACATAATAATATTAATGTGAATGAAAATGTAAGAACATAACTAATATATAATTCATTAATAATGATAAATAATTGATTATTTTAATACAAATACAATATTTCCTT
Source organism: Viscum album (assembly GCA_963277665.1). Lineage (NCBI taxonomy): Eukaryota > Viridiplantae > Streptophyta > Magnoliopsida > Santalales > Viscaceae > Viscum > Viscum album. Next base: position 1,344,390,262 of record OY728119.1, on the reverse strand, counting down.
TTTTATAAGGAGTCTTGAGAGATGGTGATAGAAACATAATTATATCTCAATTTTCGGACAATCTCAATTTTTTAACACCTTAAAATAAATAAGGGTGAATAAATGTTAAAATTAATGATCTAGAATACATGGAGGGATTCTTTCAATGTATGTTTGATTATCTAGAATAGAACCAATCTATTATAATGTGTAAATATAATAGAATAACAAGTTCCATTTTATAAGATAGGGGAGGGAACTCTAAGAATTTCTCAAACTATTATAGTAATATATATTCACTTTTTATATCAAATTACTCTACATTGATTTATTTAAAATTTAGAATGATGGTTGGTTAAAATAACGTTCTGAAATTAAAATTAGAAATTTATTTATAGTTTTTTAATATGTACCATTTAGCATTTACCTTCATTTAACATCTTTATCTTTTTCCATGGCAACATCGATTATTACTCTTTTTGGGTTGATATGGATACTATAAAATTCCAAACATACTATAAATTGATAATTGATAAAATTTCCAACCTAATTCCATTTATTTCAATTAACATTTTATTATTATAAATTTTATATCATTTAATAAATTTTAATTTATTTTTAAATATCATCAATGTTATTGTTGACATTATTTCTTACATGACTTTTTAAAAATATCATAAGAATAAGATACATTCGAACTAAATATTATAACACATGAAAAACATATTTTAGTAAACTATAAAATTCATGGATGAAATTGAATAATTTAAAATTATATTAATTTTATATATTTAATTTGTCTGATATTTCCATTAATTAACCAATTTCTACATCATTAAATTTTCTTTAATTAAAATATATCTCTTAAATACCCCATATTAAAAAATTTATAGTTATTAAATCATTAGTACAATATATTTAACATTACTTCAAAATAAAATATTTTTAAGGGTTTAAAGTCATACGAGTGGCTTTAAGCGATCATAAAATAAGCCCAATCATAATTGTTTTGACAATCACTCATCCAATAAAAGTAAAAAATGTTGTATCATTATTTTCTAATATTTATAATGTTATTTTTATCCTTAATGGTGTGATTTACACATAACCATGGTAAACAAAATCAATGTTACTATTCATATTGCTAAAAAATAAAAGAGAAATATTTACTAAATTTGTATCTTTAAAATTGCAATATGGAATCCATTATTCAAAATTCAAAACAAATAAATTGATTAAATTAATTTGACGTTAATACTAGTATAGAATGAAAAAACAAGTGTTCTTAATGTGAATACGTTCAAATGATTAATTTTTTTATATCAATGTTTGATATAAAAATTATTTATATGACCTAGATTGGTTATATGATATAAAATTTATGTAATTCTACTTATTAAATATAATGAATATAATTTAATAAATTATTTAGATGAAAATTCTATTTTCAACTAAAATTCAGTATTTTTTATAATTAATCAAAACATGAAACTTATCCAACAAAAATACCAAGAATAAAAACAATGGTAATTTTGATACATGTTTTTCAAATAAAATGTTTATTTTTTCAGATATAATTTATAAAATTGTAAAAAATAATACTTAAATCATGTGAGAGATCATATGGAATTAGAACTACATTTTAATAGAATAATCTTTTAGGTGTAATGGATGTGTTATTATAACATGTATATAAACACATAAGATGAATGTTATACATTGGAATGAATATTAATTTCATTAATAAGATACAACAATAGTTTTTTCATTTTATAAACACAATTGTTTGTATTTAAATAGTTTTTCATAAAATAATTTTCTTTTATATTATAAATTGTTTTATTTTCATTTATAATTAATTGGTTTGAAAATATTATTTATATTTACATGTTTATATTATATATTCATAATTTAGCTATTCCAATTCATTCCTTCAATTCTAATTGATATGTAACAAGTACCATATTAAAAATTAATATTTAGTTTATCATTTATACTCAATGTAGAATATCATATATGATTTATACCAAAGTGTTTCCTTTTAATTTCACTTAATGTTACACTTATGAGGAGATCCATGGGTTTAGAATTATTTATTGGAGATTCAAGTTTTTATATACATAGTCCCCTTATTTTGAAAATATTTTTATTTCATAGATAATGATTTTTGATCGTTTAATAGTTAGAAAAAAATTGTATATCTTATTACCATCCTCTAATAAAAATATGTTATCTAATAATCACTTATGATATTTAAATGTTGACTACCCACATTTAACATTCTCATTATATATGATCAATAATAATTTTTTTTCACTTTGTACTACAGAATGATATTAAGTAATATAGGTTTAATAATTGTCATATTATAACACCCAATATAATAATCTATATTATTATTAGAACACTTATTTCATTAATATTGTTTCATTTTGATCGGAATGAAATTTAATAAAATTTCATAACAAAAGTATACAAGATATACAAATACACATAGAAATAGTAAATGGATTATTAATTTATATAATGATTTTTTAAGATAATATAAATATTTTTTGTTAAAAATATGTTCACTGTAAAATAAATAATTTTTAAATAAATGTTATTTTCGGGAAATGGTAACACTTTCTAAATGAAATAATATTTTACAAAAATAAAAATAATATCTTATGGTGAATTATTTTTTTTAAAATAAATTTTATTTTTTGACTGAGCATATCAAAATTATCTTAGGGTGACATTTTTATAAATTTTCAGTAAAATATTATTTTTCTTTGATAAAAGTAAAAATTTATGTTTTATAAAGAACTATGATTATATTAAATCATTATTATAGAATCATGGAAATAAAATTTTATTTTTTTAATAAATAGTATATTATATATGAATACAGGATAATTTGAAAATATAAATTTTATGTAATAAATTTACAAATTACTTTTTTGGAATTAAAAACGGAGTTTTAAGATATAATTTATTTAATATGACATACATTAAATGGATTGGTTGGGTTGTGTGTATTTGTTTATTTATACCCCATTCATCTTACCACATTTCACAACCCATTAATAATCTTTAAAATTGTTTTTAATTTATTTCACTAAATTGTGGTTTGCATATATAATAATATAACCGAGAATTTATCCCATTAAAACAACCCTCCATAGGTATAAATACCCACAATACATCCCCAATTTACAATCCATATACATTGAGTTATATTTCATTATAAATATCCATCTAAATACTCTCTCTTCGGTGGCTTCTTGTTTCAAAGGACTATCTCCCAATATTGATGAAGCATGATTCCAATCTAGGGGTTATCATCCAACATATTTTCAATTGAATTATTATTATTTATAATCCCATTTATTCTCTATTTATTATGTTAAATGTTTATTTTCAAGACCCAAATAATTATAAATATGAGGCTTTGTTGATGAGATACTTCATTTCTATCTCATCATAATACCTCCATAACTAGTTATTATTCCGAGCTAAGGATTTTTTTAATCTTACTCATTCCATTTTCATGTATTTTTAATTGTTATATCATCATTATAAATTATTCTTTCAATAATAACATTCTTAATTTACCATTTTATTATCTAACATATGATATATCTATCATGAGATTTTATTTATTCACTCTCATTATTTCATTTTTAAAATTTATTATAATATCATATCCACAAACCATCATAAATTTGGAAATTAAAAGTTTGTGTGGATTTCTTAACAATGACAACCTGATTTGGATAATTAATGTTGATGTGAATCATTCATAGTTGTACCTATGTAAATCCCAAAAATGGTGCATTGAGATTTCACTTGTTCATCACTTTGACCATGATAACAAGTCTTATTTCAAACCTTGATTGACACACCCATGGGATTTGTGTTTGATATTTCACTTTCACTTTATGAGCCATAATTAAAGATCATAATATATGCATTTTTAATTATACTAAATTTATATCATTATTCCAAGAATTTATCCATAAGTAATATTTTAATAATTACATCATTGTGAATTCACTTTCATTCTTCATCTAAATACATCACATTCAAATAAATACAGATTCATCAATTAATTAGAGACATTATCAAAAAAAACCCCATATAACTTTTACCTATATGTTTAAAATACCTTAAATATCCTTATAAAGGTTGATATGAATTCATTTTGAATGTTGAAAATATCATTGGATACCCATTTAACATCCAAAAAGTTCATATTTTGATTACAAATTATTTATTTATTTATCTATTACTTGGAACAAATGAATTAAGACTTATGGAGGGTCATACCTGATAGTTCTTTGATGAATTGGTAAATGAGATAGTGTAAACTAGATATACATTAATATTAAGAGTGTATAGACTTTACTATTTAGAGGATAACCTAATGTGATAAGGGAATTACATGGATAGTTAGTTCTATTATGATGTATTGATGATTCAAGATACCAAAAGATTTTCATTATGCTCACTATGACTTTTTATTGGTTCATAATATCATGATTGATGTCACAAGGATCATTAATATTGAATATTATAATTTTTTTCATTATTTATATATTTGAATAATCATGTTCTATATATATACCTCTTTCTCATGTCCTTATATCATTCATGATATTTACCCATGATGTTCATTTATTATCCCTTTTCATTATTTCTTCCATTAATAGATCTGTTAGCACACCCATTTTAATGATTCGTCACAACCCGACCCATAACAGGGCTTGAACCGCAACAACCCCAAACCTGTCTCCATAGGCCAGGGGCTGGCGACTAGCACCGATGGCACGAAAAACACGGGGAGGCCATTTCCTATGAACCTGTACACACAAATGCAGTTAACTCAATGAAAAAGTTCGTTGAAAAAGAATAAAACAAGGTTACAAAATACTATGAAAAGTGAATCAAACAAAAATACATCGTCCTCTAATTGTAAAAGTACAAGAAATGTAAATCTGAAAGGGAAATGGAAAAAAATACACAACCAACAATAAAAGTGCCGCAACCCGGAAACATGTGAAAAAGTAAAATAGATGGAAGAGTCTCACTCCTGAATCCCAAGTTATGAACATAGGACATGGTCCAAGAACCTCATATCCCGAAGCTCCTCTGATGTCACGATCAACCTATTCGGCGTATTCAAGGGCATGCCAAATGCGGGAAAATCCCAAGCAGGGTGAGTATAAGAATATTCAGTAGGATGCCCCAAAGGCTCCCGGGAGCCGCAAGAGATGTAATGAATTGGAGAGCAGTAAGAGAGAACAAGGTACAACAAGAGTGAACAAAAATAGTACAACTCCACCCAGTAATAGTTATGATCACTCAATGAAACCCAAATGAGAGTGTAAGGTGATTTCATGTCACAACTCACACTTGGTATATGCCCATACATATACCTAGGGCATCCCGATATACTTGTAACATAGACCTGTAATCTATAGAAAAGTTACACAACCACATACTCAAGCTAGAGATCTAGTTCAAAGATTCCACAAAGCACTCACTCAAGAGAACTCACTCCATGAGTCTGATAGATCTAATAGCATCCGTCCGGAATGATTGATTCATCAGAAAGGTCACTAGAGATTGATGCACTCATTACGGGAGAACACACTCTTGAGTGGGGAAAGATCATGATACACATATGAGGATCACTTCTAGGGCCTTGGTGGATATCGCGACTCATCTGGATTCACCTTCTAGGTATATGATCAACGCTTGGTATAGTTGGTCATGTCGATTCATGACTCTATTTAGGGTCAATAATGGATAGAGGATCTCGCTCCGGGCCTCTAGGAGAGATGCCTGACTCTATCATAGAAAGTCATACTGAAGATAGAGATCACGATACACAAATGAGGATCACTTCTAGGGCCTTGGAGGATACAGAGACTCATCTGTATTCACCTTCTAGGTAGAGGATCAACACCTAGTAGAGCTTGTCACGTCGATTCCTGACTCTACCTAGGGTCATGAATGGATATAGGATCTCACTTCGGGCATCCTAGAAGGATAACTGAATCTATATCAAAATGTCCTGCTAAGGGGATCATATTATGGTAGAAGGAAACTATACCTGAGATTCAGGGGAGCGGGAAAAAGGGAACAAACCCAAATGAAACGTTTCCATAATACGGTGGACAATAAGATCAATCCATGTACTAAGAAGTACATGAGGTGTAGAAATTTCACACATATTGTCTTCTGACCCCGAGTACTACCCATGTACAACGACACGTGTCCTAAGGCTTTTCATGTAAAACACAACTACACGGCATGTAGAATGGATCACTCATCGTGTAAAATTATCTGGGTTCTGCTCAGTGTACGCTGGCCATGTGCCAGTACACAGCCTCAATCCATGTATTCCAACCCGTTTAATCGATACATAGGGTGACCCATACAACTGGCCTGGTCTGGCCATGTGGTGGAGTACCAACTCTAATGATAAGAAAACCATCTCAGAGGAAATTGAACCTGCACTCATGAGGTGGGGCGTCCTGTCTCTACCGGAGCAGGGGACTAAGGAATACCCGCACCTTGATTCATCAAGGGAGTAGTCATCCTAACTCTCACTAAAAAAACCCCCATGATTCTTCTCTTTAGTTTATCATTCATACCTCAACCTCCACAAAGATCCACAAGGGAGTAACCCGAAGGACCGTCATGTTACAAGGGTTCCAACATGACAGGTGGTACGTCAATCAGATGCCCAATCTCTATGTTATAGGTATTTTAGTGCAGAGGGCCCGGTTGGATTCGTGTTCGATCCAACCCAAGCATACTTCAAATGACACCGGATAACCGAATGGGTCACACCATTGCAATCCACATAGAAAACACATGATATTCTCTACCCATTTGTCCAAAACGGATACCCGGGGAAAAAGTTTCATTTCAAAGTAACACGCACGAACTAGACCTCATGGTCCATGCACCATGACCTCAACTTAAATATCCAAAACTGTTCTTGAAACATTCATCTTAATTTTATGGTCTCAACATCATAGATGGTTTGCCATTGAGACATCGTATGAGGGAGGTAAGTTGGACACAATATCCTTTAATAATAATAATAATAATAATATGATTAGGTGTTTCGTGGACCCAAGACACAATCCAGAATTCAGTATCCAACAACTGACTTGAATCGACCATATTAAAGTCAGGGTCACGTCACCACTGGCGGAAAGTCAATCATACAATGCATGCATGATTTATAGTGGGAAAAAGATTTAATAATGATATTAAATCTATTAGTTCACGAGGGTTTTGGTTAACTGATCCGAAAAAACCAAAAAAGACATCCAATATTGGTCTCATAATTTATGTCTCGATTTCAGGGTCACACTGCCACTGACAGTTCGTAAAACCAAGGTCGCATGAAGGAGTTATAGTTAAAACAGTGTTTTATCATCAATATTATTAATAACAGTATTTTATTAGTATTATTAATTACTTATTTATTTATATTTCTAACTCCAAAAATCAATCACGATTTTTACTCCCTTGTGCTCTAAAATTCATCACTAAATCCCTCATTTATCATTTATTTATCATTTAATTTTATTAACACTATTATCTTATAATTCCTCTATCTCTCTAATCTCATTTATTCTTACATGATTCCCTCACGCTCCAACAAAAGTGGTGCATCCCTTTGGCCTTATCTCCATGACCAGCATGCCCCAACTCCTTTAACACATCATTGTCATTATTTAAAAATAATAATACTCATCATTAATGTTATAATTTAGTCCCATTAAATTAGTTTTCCAAGGTTATTTTCATATTAAATTAAAACCACTCAATTTAATTAATCATACACTAAAATCCACCATTACCATAATTATTTAATATAATATTAATAAATCCTCTTTCAATTTCATCAATGGGATTCCATAATTATCATTAATAATTATTATTATTATTGACACATGTCATGTCGCTCGTTCGTACTGGCCCAGTCTTCCACACCACCACAAACAGTCGGATCCGTCTCACATGCCACCGGAGATACCTCGCTCAGCTTCCGCGGTCTCCCAATCGCCCCATTGAACTGCCAACTTTATCCACTGAAACCCTCGTCGGACCTGTGCCACAAGATCCTTCCACACAACATTCTAGCTTAAATTATAACATGGAAAAAAGAGACGAATGTGGGTCCCTGATCCTTGGGACGAGATCTTCAAGTCCATAAGTTTCTCTAAAAAAAATTGAGTTTCTAGCATGCTTAACTATTTTGTGATGAAGAACACCCGAAGAATGCATGGACCATAAATAAGGAAAGATCTCAGTCGAAGTGATGATCGAAAGCCGTGATAGTTTGGCCATCATTTTTGAGAATCAAGGACATGGGGAATTGGGAAATTAATATTTTTCATGCTTCAAGAATCTAAAATTCATGATAAACAAGAAGAAAATTAATTCAATAAATTGTTTATCGATCCGATAATTAATTTTTTTAATTAGTGTTCATCATGGGAAATTTATACTGTGGTAAAGGATCCATAAAGATAATTTCCTACCTCAGTTTGGATCAATCGTTGGTGAAGATCACATTCATCAAGATCTATTCGGTGTTGATGAATATCACACATGCTTAATGATGAGAATAAGATGTTGTATTTGTCATTATTCGATTCGCTTGGATCCAATGTTGCATCATCGTTCATCAACGGAGAGGATGAGAGGGAAGAGGAGGAGGAGCAATTGAAAAAAGGGTTATGAGGCAAGGATCTTATATCCATGAATTTATAACCTCCCATCATGTTAATGGAAATTATTTAGATAATTAAGTATACAATTACCTAATTATTTAATTATTCTCCCATGATGGCGCATAAGATGAACGCCCAACACCATCAAAAGTTACACCATATTTAGGGTGAAGCCTACGTTTTAAGCTCATCAGTGGCCTCCGATTTTTAATCTGAATCCATGTTCGAGATATATTACTGTTTGAGAGATTAAATGAATAAATTTTTAATTTTTTTATCCATTTAATGCATTTTCAACTTGAGAGGGGTCCAAAATTCATGTGGTGACTTATATTCTGTCACGCCAAGGGGAAACAATACATTCCAGACCCAATTGTGGTCACATATTTCTGATCTGATCAACCGCTTAAGAGATATCCTATTTTATTTAGAAAAATCCATGTGAGTAATATAAAAACCCTTAACATTATTATAAAATTAATTCTAGGCACACTAAGCCTCATAATTTCATGTCGTTTCAGCACCCTGCTTTAGAAATATTCATACAAATATTTTAACGTCTTATTAGGAAAAAAATCAGGTCTCTATATTATTCTCTCCTTCATGATTTACATACTCGAAAAGAAAATCTAGGGAAACCACTCCTGATTCTGATCCCACAGACAGCTCTCCTGCTCCTATGGAATCATATACGTTCTAGTGATGTCGAGGAATTTGAACCAAAGGGTTGGTCCACCCTCAATAGGATTTCTTGAGTTGATGATGTGTTTAGGAAAACACATGTATCTCTTCATTTGAGACACGTTCAAGGTGTCGTATACACACTCCAAAAATTTTGGATAAGGCAAGGTGATAAGAAACCTTGCCATATCATTGGAAAGTCTCAAATGACATGATAGAACTGGGGAGAATATTTTCCTCCCCGACCAAACCTCTACATCACATGTCACAACTGGAATCACTATTTTTCACTAGGAGAGTATCATGATTCCCTCCTTCAAGATATCGATATGGGGAAACAACTAAGGATATCTAGTCATATAAGATTTCACAGTCGATGAATCACAACTAAGACACTATTACATGCTCGAGAGGCGAAGGAGTCAACACCGTCGACTGAAGAAAAGTTATACCCTCCTATTCCACCAGGGCCAGGTACAAAGAATTTAACTTCTCTGAAACTTCTCTCATCAGGTGTGTCTGGGACTTCTCACACATCCTAGTAAGGGAATCTTCTACACAACCACAACTTGAGTGTACATTTCTGAGAGATTCATCCACTATTCGTCCCCTGAGTTGTTTGGGCCTCAAATGATCATGTGCATGTGAATGATCTTGAGAAGATTTCTTGAGTTGAGATCTCATCCCTTGGAGTCTGCTAGCTATAGTAGTCATCTCAACCCCATTGCGCTCACTATAACAACCAGCTATATGGCGTGACAGGAAGATTTCTACAACTAGTGCCAACTCTCGCACCTCGATGTAGGTGGGGATGCACAAGGGAACTATGATAAGATAGATATCTCTACGAAGTCCCATATTGAACATTTTCTCTTGGAAAATACCGTTATAGACCAGCGGACCACTAACTCTAGGCAATCCACTACTGTCTGAGGGCATGGATTTCTATAGAATATCAGCCATCTCCAACGCTGGAACTCATGATGTTTGCCAAACATGTTCACATCATCATCCTACTCTACTAGGGTCGTCTTCTTCTCAACATGTAGGGGTACTTCTACCTTCCCACCATGGGAAAGGGGCTCGCATGATGGATCCTGACCTGATCTCTTGTCGCTCATGGAATCGTCTCCACGAAACGTAGCAGGTATCCTGGATGGATGTCATCACAGAGACATCCAAGATGTTATAAAGGAGTACCATGGTTAGATTAGCATATCTAAATATATCAACAAAGAGGGGGAGCTTACTCGAGAAGGACAGTAAACGACTCAATCCTATATGATGCGTGTACCATTGTTCCATTCAAATAGATGTCTCAGGGTGCCGAGTCGACAAGAAGGTAATCAGGGTCTTGGTGAATGTATATGTCAGCCGCACGTACCATCACTGGACTCTCTAACCTGAGAGCCTCTCTGGGGACACATCGACATTATTTCCCTAAACCCTACCAATACTGTTTTAGGGAAACAACTGAACAATGTCCCAATGGTCGAAACACCTCGGATTCCACTCAGTCAGGACACAAACTATACCGTGTCTTCAACTGCAACTACCCCAAGCCAGCCTCTACAGGCCAGGTGCTAGAGACAAGCACCGAAGGCACAGAAAAATTGGGAAGGCCTTTGCCTAAGAACCTATATACACACACACACACATCTATCTAAATGAAAAATTATAGAACAAAAGAAGAAATCAAGATTCCACAATACTATAAAAAATAAATCAAACAAAAATGAATCGACCTCTAATAGTAAAAGTACAAAAAAAGTAAAGTTGGACTGGAACGGGGAAAAAACACACACCCAACTAGAAAAGTTCCACAACCCGATAAGAGGTTAAAAATTAAAATAGCTAGAACAGTCCCACTCCTGAATCCCAAGCTATGACCACTACACGTGGTCCAAGCACCCCGTATCCTAAAGCTCTAATGATTTCACAATCAACATGTATATTGTCTGCAAGGGCATGCCAAATGCGGGAAAATCCCAAGAATTGGTGAGTATAAGAATGATCAGTAGGATTCCCAAAAATCCTGAGGGATTAGAAAGAGATGTACTAAAGAAAAGAGTAGTAATAGATAACAAGGTACAACAAGAGTGAACAAAAAGAGTACAGCTCCACCTAGTAATAGATAAGATTTCTCAAAAAATCCCAAATGAAAGAGTAAGGGGATATTCATATCACATCTCACACCAGGTATTTTCCCATAAATATACCTAGGGCATCCAGATATACATGTAACTCAGACCTATAGTCTAGAGACAAGTTAAAAAACCACATACCCATGCTAGGGATCTAGTTCAAAGATTCCACGAAGCACTCATTCAGGAGAACTCACTCCATGAGTCTGATAGCTCTAAAAACGTTTTTCTAGAAGGTATCGTTCAACAGAAAGGTCATAAGAGATAGATGAACCCATTACTGTAGAACACACACTTGAGTGGGGAATGATGAAAATAGATAGATACACTCATTACAAGATAACACCCTTCTGAGTGGGGAAAGATAATGGTACACAGATGAGGATCACTTCCAGGGCCTTGGAGGATACCGCGACACATCTGGATTTAACTGCTAGGTAGAAGATCAATTCTCGGTATAGTTGGTCTCGTCGATGTCGGGCTTTACCTAGGGTCAAGAATGGATATAGGATCTCACTCTAGGCCTCTTGGAGGGATGCCTGACTCTATCAAAGAATGTCCTACTGAAGATAGAGATCACGACAAATGAATGAGGATCACTCCCAGGGCCACTGTGCATACACCGACCCATCCGGATTCACCTGCTAGGTAAATGATCAATGCTAGGTAGAGTTGGTCACATCGATTACTGACTCTAACTAGGGTCAAGAATGGATATAGGATATCGTTTCGGGCCTCTCGGAGGGATAACTGACTCTATCTTAGAATGTCCTACTGAAGGGATCATACTTATGTAGAAGGAAATGATACCTAACCTTTAGGGGAGTGAGAAAAAGGGCCACTAACCCAAACGTAACATGTCCATGAAACAGTGGAAAAGAAAATCAACCCATGTACTGAGAAGTAAACGACGTGTAGAAATGTCACACATTTTGGCTTCGGACCACGGGTACTGCCCATGTACAACGGCCCATGTCGTAAGGATAGTCATGTAAAATGCAACTACACGGAATGTAGAAATAAACACACGTCGTGTCAAAGTATATGGGGTCTGCTCCGTGTATGGTGTCCATGTGCCCATACACAGCTTCAATCCGTGTATGGAAAACCGTGTAATCGGTACATAGGGTGACCAATGCAACCAGCTTGGTCTGGCCGTGTGGTGGAGTACCGACTCCAAATATAGGAAAACTAACTCAGTGGGAGTAAGGAATATCCATCCCCTTAGTCGTCAAGGGAGTATCCATCCTAACTCTCACTAAAATAAATGCCCTAGTTCTGCTACTTCGGTTAATGGTCATTCTTTAACTGCCACAAAGTTACATAATGGAGTATCCTGAAGGACCACCATGTCATAATTGTTCCAACACGACAGATGGTGCATTAATCAGACGCCCAGCCTCTTTGTTATAGGCATTTTAGTGCCGAGGGCCAAGTTGGATTCATGTTCGATCCAACCCGACCATACTCAAACGACACCAGATAACAGAATGGGTCACACCATTATGATCTACATGGAAAACCACATGATATGGACTACCCATTTGACTTGAATAGAAACCTGGTTAAAAATTAGCATTTCACCATAACACGAACGAACCGGGCCTCATGGGGCCCACACCTTGACCTCGACTCAAATATCCACAATTGGTCTTGAAACATACATCTTAATTTCAGGGTCACAACGTCATAGACTGTTCTCCATTCCGACATTGTAAGGGAGAGGTATGTCAGATATAGGATCATGTATTATTATTATTATTATTGGGTGTTTTTTGGGCCCGATCCATGAACTAGAATTCAGTATCCAACATTTGACTTCGATCTACTATATTAAAGACAAGTTCATGTCACCACTGGCGGCAAGCAAATCAGAGGTCGCATACATGTGTTATAGTGGGTCTAAGATTTAATAATGATATTAAATCTATTAATTCAGGAGCGTTTCACGTACCAGATCTGAAAACCCGAAAAGGCATAAAATATTGCACTCATAATTTCTGTCTCGAAGTCTGGGTCGCACTGCTGCTGAAGGTTCATAAAACCTAGGTCGCATGAAGGAGATATAGTGAAAACAATTTTTTATCATCAAAATTAATATTATAAATATTTTATTATTATTATTAATTTCTTTTTTTCTATCTCTAAAATCAATCACGATTTGAACTCCCTTTCATGATGGAATTCATCACCAAATCCCTCATTTATCATTTATTTACCATTTAATATTATCCCCACAACTATCTTATAATTATTCCCTCTCTCCAGTCTCATTCATTCTTCCACGTTTCCTCATTCTCCAACAAAAGTAGTGCATCCCCTTAGCCTTTACTCCATACTCATCACGCCCCAACTCCTTTCTCACTTCATTGTTATTATTTAATAATAATAACAATGATCATTAATGTTCTAATTTAATCCCATTAAATTATTTTACCATGGTTATTCTCATATTAAATTAAAACCATTCCATTTAATTAATCACACACTAAAAGCCACCATTACCATAATAATTTAATATAATTGTAATAAATCCTCCTTAAATTTCATCAATGGGTCACCATAATTATAATTAATAATTTTTACTAATATTGATTCCTGTCGTGTCGCCCCTTAGTGCTGGATTGGTCTTCTACACCACCCCAAATCATCGGATCCGCCTCGCATGCCACCACAACTACCTAGCCCAGCTTCCACGGTCGCCTGATCGCCTCACCGAACCTTCTCCTTTAACAACAAAAACCGTCGTCGGACCCATGTCATGAGATCCATCTGAACAAAATTCCGTCTTCAATTTTAACTCGGAGAAAAGAGAAGAATGTGGATCCATGATCCTTGGGCTCAGATCTTCATGTCTATATGTTGCACTCAACGAAACATTGAGTATCCAGTGCACTTAATTATTTTGCGATGAATAACACCTGAAGAATGTGCAGACCATGAATAAAGAAAGATCTTAGTCAATGTGTGGATCGAAATCCGTTCTTGTTTGGCCAACCATTTTTAGAATCAAGAACGTGGGGAATTAGTAATTAACTATTTATCATGCTTCAAGAATCTTATATTCATGATAAATAAGAAGAAAATTCAATCAACCAATTTTTGATCAGTCAATGAATTAATTTATTTAATTTGTGTTCATTATGAGAAAATTCAAACCTCGGTAATGAATCCATAAAGATAAATTCCTAACTAAGTTTGGATTGATCGTTGGTGATGATCTAGTTCATCATGACTCGTTCGGTGTTGACGAAGATCCCACTTTCACAACAATGAGAATAACATGTTGCATTTGTCGTTCTTCGATTCACATGGATCCAAGGCTTCATTTTCGTTCGTCAATAGAGAGGATAAGAGGGTAGAGGAGGAGGATCCATATGAAAAAAGAGTTATGAGGCCAAGATCTCATAACCATGAAGTAATAACCTCCCATCAAGTTAAAGGAGATTAATTAAAAAATTAAATATACAATTACCTAATTTTTTAATTATTATCCCCTGATGGTGAATAAGCCGAACACCAAACGTCAACAAAGGATACACTCTGTTTAGGGTAAATACTACGTTCTGAGCTCATCGGTGGCCTTAGATTTTTTATCTGAGTCTCTGTTCGAGAGATATTATGGTTTGAGATATTAAATGAATAAATTATTAATTTAATTTATCCATTTATTACATTTCCAAATAGAGAGGGGTCTGAACATCCAACACTGACTTATTTTATGTCGTGCCTAGGGGAAACATTGCATTCCAGACCCAACCGTGGTCTCAGATTTCTGATTCAATCCACCATTTAAAAGATATCATGTTTTCATTAGTAAACTGTGTGTGCATAATAAAAAAACACTTAACGTTTTTATAAAATTAATTTCGGGCACACTGAGTCTCAGAATTGCACGCAGTCTCTACACCCAGCTTTGAAAATATTCTTATGAATATTTCAATGTATTATTAGGCAAAAAATGACGTCTCTACATGATTAACCTTTTCCACATGAATTTTAAGGAATGAGATAAATATAAGAATATTATCTGTGCAGACAAACCATATTTACAAAATATGATTCATCATTTTAGATTTTTTTTTAATGTCGTTATTTATCAAAGGGAACAAACTTTTCATCCATGGTGTTTGTTTTAATGCATGTGATGTGTTAAATATTATACATGATTGGCATGAAATCTTTAAGAGAGTGTCTGTGGCCTATTATTTGGTAATATATGTGAATTTGGTTATTTTGGGGAATTCTGATTCGAAGTACATGGGTATAGAGCCTTATATAGAAAAACAATTTATAAAGTGTACATGTATAAGAATAACTAGTTTCACCCCATATGAATAATTAAACATTTAAATTCAAATGATTCTATTCAATTATTAACATTTACCTTAAAATTAGGGATTATGAAGTGTTATTAATAGTGTAAAATAGAGAGTATAAAACATATTTAATTGGATATAAATTGATGGAATGATAAACTCCAACATGTTATTTTTAGAACTATAGTATTTAAATGAATATTTTATTATGATCATATAGAAATAATATTAAATTTCATTTTACCTTTAAACATCTTAGAAAACTACAACTAGGACTAAAAATTGGATTATTTAAGGATATAATCAAAAAAAAATTATTTTAAGGAAACTATTAACATATTTTATAAAAAATAGGCTTCCTTGTAAATGTAGAGGTTTAAAAAAATTTCAAAACAAAATTTAAAATAACCTCTAAATTATAGAATATTTTTAAAATATATAATTAATTTTTAAAACATGGATATTTTTTACTATTATCAAAAAACAAATAAGATCCAAAATGATATTTTGAAAAGGTAAAATTACCTTATGTAAAAAATTATATTGATTAAATAAATTTAATTTTTGGACTCATTAAATCAAAACTAATATTAGGATATATTTTTTTTGAATTTGTTGATTTTTTTTGTAAAAGTGAAAATTACATCTTTAAAAAGAACTATGATTTTATGACATCATTATAAAGTCATCATGACTAAATAACTTTCAAAACATATTATATGAACAAAATAAATTTAAATAATAAGAAAAATTAATTTAAATATAGTCATTTAAAATTATTTATTTATGGTTTATTCATTGGAACCAATTACTGGAATTTGATGATATAAATAAGGTTTAGATTATGTCCATTCAATATATTTGTTGGGAGGTTTGATTGAATTTTTTGTCTTGCCTTGGATGTATAATCACTCCCTACCAAATATTAATAAGCCTGAATAGATATTTTAATTGATCAATCCCACAATTTATTAGATTATATAATAAAAATATGTGCATTTTAAACATTCTAACCACCCCTCCTCAGGTTTAAATACCACAAAATTCAACCTCAAATTCTACAAAAAATCCTTTGATAATTATTTTACTCTAAATTACCCTATAAAGTGTCTCTAAAATATGGTTACAAGGTTATATGGAGTCCCTATATTGATTTAAGAAGATTCATTCCAATGTAAGGGTCCCTTTATCCATTTTTTCGATTTAATATCTTTTTTTTGTATATGAATTCTGATTCAAAATATTTTATTTATTTATTATAGATTACACTATTTTAGTGAATATAATGAATTCATAATGGGACTATTAATTTCTATATCATTATACTAGATTCATAATTGTTACTATTCCAATGTAAGGGGTTCAAAAATCATTCTCTTTTAATTTTCATATACAATACTTGGTTATATTTTCTTTCTAAATTCCATATTAATATAATAACATGCTTTATATTCCATTGTTTGATATTACTTATTATATGTTTTAGTGGTTTATTTATTTATTCCTTATCATTAAATCATTTTTCAAAGAATTTATATTCTCATAAACATAAAAACATTTAAATTTTTGTAAAAAAGTGTGTTTGGTTTTCCATGAGAAAATATCCCACTCTGACTAGTACTAGTGGATACATATCTGGAATAGTTAAAAATTTGGTTAATAACCCTATAAAGGGTGTATTGGTCAATGACCCTATCATCACACGGTGCAAAATAATGAGTCTTATTGAACATCTAGATTGATAATCTGGGAAGATTTTCTTTAGATAATTCAAATTCACTTTATGATAAAGAATAAAGGATAATTTTTTTTGGATTGATTTATAAATAAAATCAATATTCTATTTCAATGAATATATTCAAAACTACCCTGTTTAGTTATTTACATTAGTGTGAATACTTAGGAATGATTGTTCATATTGAAGGGTTTTCACCTTGATATAGGTACATCGATTTACATGTAACACTAGCAACTAAACTACATACCCTTCATATATATGGTGTAAACACCTTAATAATCTATTTTTGGATGATGGGTAGTTACCATGAATTTTATTGAATATAATTTAAAATAAATTTAATTTCAAATGGGTTAAAGAAAATATTATTTATGGATTTATAAATGTATACCTTATATGTAGCACATGAATAATGGCTTATAATGGGTGAACACTGATAATTCTCTAATGAATTGGGTAAAGTGATCAGGTTAACTAGATAGAATCTACTCCTAAGATTTGTGAATGTTAATATTTATAAGCTAATCCAAAGTAATATTTTAATTACATAGAAATGTAATTACATTATGAAGGATTTCTATTCCTAGATAACAACATGTTTTCTTTATTCATGATATATCTTTTTAATTGTTTCATTTATCTTGATTTAAATTATAAGAATCCTAATTATTGTATATTATAGATCTATTATTTTTCATTATGTTCATCTGATCAAGTTAGTACTATTTTCCTCAGTTTTATGTTTATATATTACACCGCATAATTTACCAATGGTGTTCATTTATACTTTATTTTCAATTTTTATCCCTTACATGTATTTATAACTCATTATTTTTTAATGTTTACACATTTCCATGAGAATTTTAATAAAATGAATACATATAATAAAATGATATATATATATATATATAATCATTGTAGAAAGAATTTGTTTTCCCCTTGTGAATTATTTTAAATGTAACTAGTTACAATATAAACCATAATTTCTTTCCTATTGAGTTTTTTTAAATAATGTAATATATTAAAAATCATGCATCATTTGCTAATGATCCAAAATAGCAGTTTTGGGAAATATTATATATGTGAGAAGAAAATTCTTGTTGAGATTGATGATCATTCATGATATAAGTATATTTTGTATATATGAATAAAAGAAACTATTTATTTATAATTTTTGGGAATGAATTATCATGTAATCAATTATGTTTTGATATATGCTGATTAAATCAATATGAATTTTATGTCGACGATGCAATAGTATTTTTTTATGTGTTGTCATGTAGACCTACTAATAAGTAGAAGAAATAATAATTTCAAATATTTAATTAATGAATTTCCCAAGGAAAATTATTATTCCTTAAATGTTATTTTATTCTAAATATTTGGTAGTACATAGGGTACCCTTATGGGGGATTAATCTCAGTACTCTATACATCTTGTTGGGAAACCAAATCCATTTTCTATTAAATATAGATGAATATTTATAATATCATAATTTAATTTTTTAGAAAAATGGAAAATGATGATATGTTAAATGGGTAGTGATATCTGAGTAAGATGTTTAATAGTGTATATTATAATATTATTATATTTTTCAATCGATAGAAAGTAATGGAATGTTAGAGTGGTAAATATTTAAATAGTAATTGAATAGTGACATGGTTTTGGGTATTGATATTTCCTTTGTGATTTTCTCTATTTTCCAAGGATGTTTATATTATCATTGGCTGGTATTTAATTTTTTGTGGATGGGTATATAACACCTTGATATTTTTAAATGATGCTATGTTTGATTACATATACAACCCAAATCATAGTGCTTACATAAACTATGAAATATTATTATTTTATGATCTTTGTATGATTTATGTAGAATTAGAGGTTATGTATAAATTTATGAAATCTAGGAACTATATATATAAGTGATAATAAATAAATATTTATTGGAATATTCTATTTAAATAATCAATCAGTGTTTATTAAATTCAATTCATTCTTTAAATTGTATTTTCATTGAAAATTGTTTGTATTTATTTTGCTGAATGAATTTTATAAATTTATTTTAAGAAATGAAAAATTTTAAATTTAAAAGGGTAATATAATTTTTCTATTTGATATGTCAATATTATCTCATGCATTATGTTTTAGATTTATATAAAAATATAGATTATAATAATAAATAATTAAAAACACTAATTTTATAGATAACTATTTTTAAATAAAATTACACAATTAAATTATAATTTAAAATATTTTAAGCTTAAAATAAGTTATCTAATATTTTATAAAATTAAAATGAGTTCATTATAATTGGTTATACTGTTTATATTTGTATATATATATTTTATTACATAAAAATACATTTTTTCTAAAAAAACTATTTTTCTTTCTGTTTTTCATTTTAATCAGAAATTAATATAAAAATCTAGAAATTGATTTGTTAAAAAATAATTCAGTATTTTTAAACATATGGTAAATAATTTTAAATATATTTCTTTTTTATTTATTTATTATTAATAATAACCATAGAAAAAATAATTTACGATGATGATGTTAAAAATAAAAATATAGGGTTAAAAACATGACATAATGCATCAATATCAACCCAAAAGTTGAAATAAATACATTGAATTGGATAAATTAAAACATATACATACTCATTTATAATATATGATTTTTTTTAAATTTTCTATTTCAAGATGTCCTTCATTTTATTTTCAGTAATGAAAATTAAAATATGTCACTATCTTGACATTTATATCAACAAATATTTTACATGTAGGCAAAAATTGGATAAACATGGTTAAAAATATTATTTATAATGAAAAAATATGAAATTTTATCACATGATGTATAGGTATTTTTTAGTAAAGATTATAATAGCTTAAATTTTTACTCAATACTTAGATAGTGTTTGAGAAAGCAGTAAACAAATATAGTAAATTATTTTCAAAACTCAAATTGTAGTATTTTTAGATGATTTATAGTTCCAAATGAATTATTAATATTCTTATAATATTTCAGGGATGTATAGAAGATTTATATTTGAATTAATTCATTATATTTATACAATTATAATCTAGTTAATTGAATTGTGTGATAAATGAAATTAATGAATTTTCAAAAAAAGATATATTTTAAGAAAATATTTTCAAATCATAAAAATATTTCAAGAGAAAAATATGAATAATATATGGTCTAAAATTTCATCCCATTATCATTAATAGAAAAATTTATACCATTTATTAATAATTTCGACACCATAATATTTAAATAGTTGTTACTACAGTTATGGATACAAAATTTTGATGATTGGGATAATAAAATAGATAAGGATTATAATGATATCTAAACCATTTTAAATTTCAATGGGTTATATAAAATTTAACATATATTCCTTATCTTATATCAAAATCTATTTCAAAACAAATATAGAAGTGTTAGAAAATTAGTATATAATAGAATGTTTTGTTTTCCCAAAAATGACAAAAATTATATGTTTTAATAAGGAATAATTTATTCAATGATTTAAAATTCATAATAAAATTATCATCCAAAAATTAAAATTTTATGGTCTAAAAAATGTACCATGCTCTATTTTTGGGTAAATTTTTCATTTTAGTAACTTTTTTAATGCCAAAATATTAAAAACAACAATATCATTAAATTTTTTGGGTTAAAATGGGTTTAACATAGTAATAAGGGTAAAAATATATCCAAAACGTGTAAAAATATTATTGGAACTGAGTATTTTGAATAATAATATTATTATATTCAAATTATACCAAATGGGTTCAATTGTTCATTGAAAATTAATATATATTAATTTAATAAATTTTTTAAATCGAACCAAGTCACTACCCTCACTTATAGAAAGGCAGACGATATCTCATTTATTTTTACCTTCGTAAGGAACCTATCTTGAGAAAAACCATATCAATTATATTATAAATATATTTATCCACAAATTTGATTTTATGGTATTTTATAAAGAAATTCCATGTTTTATTATGAAGGGTTCTAAAGGAACGTTACAATTGAATATGTAGTCATCTTTTCCATCCCTTTCATAAGTCACTATTCATCCATTTCTTCTCAATTTCTAGTGACCATATTAAAAAAATAAAACTATTATCATTAATAAACATATATATAATTATTAATATTCTGATAACTATTTCCAATATATTTAAATCCTACAAAAATAATTAATGACATTCATTCTTATGTATGACTCAAAATTTCTACAGAGTAGTGTAAATTATCAATCATTAAAACTATACCTAGACAATTTTACTACAGTATCATTTATTAAGTATAATATTTATGAAATAATAATACTTATTGAATTATAATATCTTATATAACTTCATATATTACAATCCATTGGAAAATTATGATGCCACTATAGTGTATGTGTGGACAACCAAATCATTGCAGCGATGTGAACCATTTTTTCCTTTCTCCATCACATTGATTGTAATATGGATTTATTTAATTAATACGTATCATATATATGACATAATAATTATTTTTTAAATATTATATGCTATTTATAATTCTATTGTTCCATGTATAAAATATATAAATCATTTTCCATATGTATATAAGTCATACCATATCCATGAACATTGTAATGGATTTTTCGGTCCTCATCATGTTTGGATGTATATAAATATATTCAAAATTAGTAAAAATTATATATATATATATATATATATATATATACCACCATTAAATTTATATATATGAATTATACCTAATAAATAAACAATAATCAGAACTACCTAAATTAATTCTCATGAAAAATTATTCAATTGACACCCAATAAAAAATATTAGTAAGGATTAAATAATAAATGTGTTTTGAAATGATAATAGATAATAATACATGAAATTATAAATATTTATATTATTACTGTATATAATTTGAATAAAATATATATTATTTTACATGGTCTCATATATAATTTTAAATAATTAAAACATGTGGTCATGGGTATCTTATCTTCCTTTTATTTTCTCAAGTCATATGTCATATTTACCACTTGTTTCGATTTTATGGTGTATATAATACCATTAAATGTATTCTACATTTATTTTCAATAAATTAATGACTATTTAAATATAAAAATGTTTCCCTCATTCATGAAGCCTTGATTCTTATATTACCTATTTTTTAAGAGTTCATCGTCTCAATATTGTTTCATTTAGAGAGATTAATGTTAGGCATAAATTTAGGATTATGAGTTTATATACTATCCCTGTGATTTTATAAATGAAAAATATAATTATTTAAATAATACGTATTGTTTAATTTTATGATATTTATTCAAGATTCTTCCGTTTCAAATGTCACATATGTGGTAATGGTTTTATATTACAATTGTAGTGTTTAACATGATTTTTTAAAATTAAATGTTTGATGTTCATGTTTCGTGATCTAACCCCCAAGAATGTTATTAATTTTATTATGGTCAACTGTTTTATGTAGATTTTTTATTTCCTTTCAATTTTCAGAATTTATATATTCTGTTGACCAACTAAATTTTTTATGGGAAAAATAATTTATTCTATCATCCTTCCATCAACGAACATTTTCTAGGATTTTATATTTTTTAAAAATGTATCAATAAATTTTTTATTATTTTTGATGATTTTATAATGTTTGGTTTTTCCATGATTAAAATTTTATCAAAATTATTTAATTCTATTATTGTTATATTTTTTTGAATGAGGTTAGTTTTCCTTTTACAAATAATGTCAAAGAAATTTTTATCTTTTGGTACATGACATGATAATTATTTACTACCTTAAAAATTGGTAATGAATTGAAGAACCCAATTATTTTATTAAATGGTCCGATTAAAATAAAAAAAATCTATAATATAAATGAAATTTATACATTTTAAATGTGTAATATCTATGTGAAAATGCTATATATGTCATTAAATATCTACGATATATTCTAAAGAAATTTTCTATCTATGATAACCTATTTTACTATTTATTATGATTAAAAATCTATATTACCCAACAATATCATAGTTATTATTTATAATTATGGTTTATGATTATAATGAATTTTTTTCTAGGAAACCTGCTTAATTTCCATGGGTTATGCTATGATACCTCCTAAAACAATTTTAAAACTCATTTTCATTCCCCGTGTTATAATAAGATGAATATTTTTAATCTTGTAGAACATATATTTATGATTTTCATTATGTGAGTGTTAAATACAAGAATTATATGACCCTAAATTTCATTTTTTTGATGATAGAAATCTTGTGAGAGAGTAATGACTAGATTGGGGAGTGATTGCAGTTTATTAAGGGACTCTATCCACTGTGATTTCCATGGGAGTGAATTATGACTAGTTATATAATTTAATGTTGATTGAACCCAATAAAATATGATAATATTGGATGTGATACTTGAATTGTTAAATGGATTTAATTTATTTTTTAATTAAAATAACTTATTTATTATTATAATATTGTCATACCATTGACCATATTCTTTGATTGAATTATGATCTGTGTCTCATAAACATCAGGATTTATTCCATCAGTCATGATTATAACATATGATATAATTAGAATGGTTGTCTGATTTTACACACAAAATATCATATTCATGTACTCATGTTACGAATATTTGATCATTGATATATCCATTTTTAATCTTTTTGTTAATTTTATCACTCCATATCATATGTTTTCATTCCCAATGTTTAAAAAAAATTAAGTATCATAAATAAAAAATGAACAATGACAAAAGAACACAATGAGAGATGGGGAAAATGTACCTAAAAGAGAACATCTAGTATCCAAGTACACTAAAGCATTATGGATCTAGAATGGATCTAAATTATTTATACTAAATTTAAATATAAAAATATTAAATATTTATAAATGAAAATGATAGTTCACTAAACGTTATAACATATCATTATTTATTCACGCTTTGGAGATTTGAATTAGCAAACACTAAAAAAATATATAGGGATAAGAATAAGTTTAGGATTACACCTTAATATTTTTAAGGTATAAATTTTATGGTTTCCTTAGAAATACATTCCTCTATATATACTACTTGTGTATATTGACTTGGCTGAGAAGAATCTAACTATTATAGTCCAAAAAAGAGTTTTTCATTGTATATCTTTGTTATCAATCTTTCTCATAGTGAGTGTTACCTAATTTGGAATATAATTTTCCTCATTTTGGAGATATTTTTTGGTTAACAGACATTATTATGAATAATAACTATGTTGTATTTGAATATATGGCATCTAACGATTGATAAGGTAAAAACAATGGTGTCCTAGATTGAAAATAATGTTCTTTTATTTAGACATTATAACTATTATTTTTCATTATTATATGATTTACCACTATTTCTATTTTTTCTCACACAATATGTTTTTTATAGTCAATTGATGGAACCCAAATAAATTTTTTTAATGTGTAATCTAGTAGACATTGAGTGACTTTTCTCTTGAGAAATGAAACTAAATAAAAGATAGAAGGGGAAACCATTTTATTATTCATAATTTGATGCCTTATTATACTAATATTAATATAATATTCTATGTATTTAGAAACAAACCTAACAGGATAATATTTGTGTTCAGTACGTACAATAATTGATGAATAGTAAGCTTCAAACATGTCATGTTTGTGGGAATAACCGCTCATGGAAATATCTTGGTGGAACGAGAATATTATTTATTTGTGTAAAATGAGTGAATATATAAGATAATTGATGATGCAAAAATGAAATATTTTTTGGTTTTAAATAACTGTAATCCTATGAAACCATTCATATATTAATATCTCATGTGTGTGGAAGATTGTAATTATCAAATTAAATTTAAAAAACTATGGGTCATCTCCTTACCATGGAAGGACCAATGATATTTCATTATTGATGTGAATAAATTTAAATTGTTTTATATTGGTATTTCTGAATTTTATTCTAGTAGATTTAAATCAATTATATTGTGGAAAATAATATTCATGAATATCTAAGGATTCTGCAATATTATTTTTCAGAAAAAAACTTGACATCAAATGTTTAATGATATTGATATCCAAAAAAATTATTTAGTGGAATGTGGGTATATTTGGAAAACACATTATTAAGGTAAAGATAACAATAAATATGTTACTATTGTTGTGTTAATAATATTTTGTGGTTAGAAATTATTGATTAATAAAAATAAATGAAAATGTGATATTATTGGTTGCCATGGAAGTAATTAGTGACTTTATGACAAGGAGATTTATTCAATTTTCAATAGTGGTTATTTAGATTTCCATTTTATCAATTACAATGGAATATTTTTTTGTAACATATTATTTTATAGAGGTTTAATGTGCATGTATTTTTGGAATCAATAATATTAAACCAGGTTCTAGGAAGAATACAATATTTATGTTTAAATAAACATTTTGGTAAATATATTACTTGATTTTTATACAATTATGGTCTATTTGATAGTGGGTTGTAGATAATTTTTATCTTTGAAATTTGAATGATTAACAATGTGATATTTGTGGATATATATGTGTTAATACTAAATATAACCTTTTATATTATTATCTAAAAATTATTCATGATATTTTTGTGATGTCCAATGCAATATTATATTGAATAGATATTATCATGGTCATTGATTATATTATGGGACCTGTTTAATTTGTTTGTGGTATATGAAATCCTTAGGTTTAACATGTGATTATTAATGAAGGGTTATTTTGGAATAATAAAATTACAATTTTTGGATGTATTGTGAGTGGTATTAGATCACTATTGATGTTAAGACACTCTATAATTTTGAGGTTCATCAAAATCCTTATATTAATAAACCCAAATTAATGATGTACTACATAATGACACACATAATAAAAGACATTTATATCTTAATGACTCTGGTAATTAATAAATTACGTAAATAGCATAGAATCATGATATAGAAATAGAATTAAACAAACATAATCTTTATAACATTTTTTAATGATCCTTTTCTCTTCTAAAACTACCTGAGATAACCTAATGAAATACATACGAAAGGGGTGAGCTATATAGAACAATAAAAGATAAATAAAAGAACTACATGATGAGTTTTTAAAATATTAGTCAACAATAACAAAAACTAGCCATAATGTATGATATAATCATTATCATGAACACCAATCAATGATATGAATTGATAAAATAAATGATGTATTTTAATTTAATTACAATATAAGTCGTGAAATGATAAAAAAATCATGTAAAACAAAACATAATAATTAAAATATTCTACATAGGATATGATCATGTGCACCATACATGGAATATCATGAGATAAAAATATTCCACAATGCATTGGATGGGTATATAATTCCATCTCCTCTCATAACATTCATATCATGTAAATATATTAGTGCTCCACAAATATCATAAATATAAGCACATCATTAATAACTTTTATTACACAACAAATAAGGAAAGTGTTTTATATAAATAGAGTTCCCCAATAACTGAAGTATATACACATATATGTTTATATAATTAAATGGAAATGGTTATGGGGTTTCTGTAATAAAAATGATTTCAGGGAAAATCTCTGGATAAATTCTGCAGCATGATGGGGAAACATAATTGTATATAGGATTGGTAAATAAGAGTCAAACAGATCTATCATCACCTATAAAAAATATTTTCGGCAAGAGTTATGTGAGAAAACCCTTTCTCAAAATGAATATTTTGAAATTAAATGTTATCATACAAAAGAAATTATTGAATATAGGGAGGATGAGAGGACCCATTACTATGACATGGTGCTTCTCAAATCATGGGAACAGTTCCCTATAGGCTTGAGAAGCCTTTAAAGGGATATAAAAAGGGATGTAAATACTAAACTAATTATACAAAAAAATTAATATATATATATGTATTTATGGTTAGGTTGGATAATATAGAAAAATTGTTGAGAATTCATAATTAATTTCCAAACCTAGTTTTTGGAAACTATATTATAATGTAGTCTAATCCAAAATGAAACCAATGGTTTTTACAATGTTATCATCAAAAGGAAAGTAAATCTAAATATTTTTCATAGATATTATACAAAATAATTAAATTAATAATCTTGTTGATTTGTGATTGAGACAAGTTTATATATAATTGATATTAAAACCATACGATGTGATATTGGTTTTGGAGGGATAATTAAGATTAAGAAATTTAAACAAATAACATAAAAGACAGTATTATAATGATATTATATAAATTTTATTATTTAAATTTTATTGAATATATTACATCATTTTTGGGTCGTTATCATATAATAAAACAATCTATAAATTTGTAACATATTTAATTTTTATGAAAAAAAATTACTTGTCTCGGAATATTATTAAACAATCACCATTTTATAATTACAATTTATTGATTTCTAAATTTATATAAATTTTACTAAAATAGTTAGATAAATAAGATAATATACACTTTTAAATGACGAATGTACATTTTTTGTAATAACCTTTTTCTAATCTATATAAAATTATTTTTGTTGTTGGAAAGTTATATTAATAATGAAACTTTTAAAATATTATTAAATAATAATGTTCTATCAAAATATTTTTTAAAATTAAATTATTAAATTGATCATAAATATTGTATTGATTGAATCTATATATTTTCTAGAAACACCATTTCTATTTTTTCATTTAAAATCAAATTTGTACCCCCTTCATTATTGAATCATTAATAAATTAATTATAAAGACCCTAGACGTTTACACATATAATTACCTGATTTAAAAATAATAAAACACCATACTACCATCCATGTATGGTAAATTATAGTCTTTTGGAAGACTAGTTACATAAAACTGAAAAAATGAGACTAAATAAAACATTTTTATATTTAATCATAATAAAGAGATTCAAACTATCCTATTTCACAAATATTTTCATTGGATATTATAGGGATAACATGAAAAATGGTATGATCTAAAATTAATAGTAAGAGAATAAAAATAATAATGATTCTTTAACACATAGGTTCGAAGGCATGACATAATGATATAATAAGGCATGGAACCTATGTAATCATAACATATTACGTGGGATCATATTAACATTGATTCATAGAAACGTGGTAGAAAATTATAATATTGATTTATCCTTATTAAAGGCTCATTTCTCATAATGGAGGGCAAATAAAGGATAACAACCCAGAACGTTGCACATGGTAGGACCATCCAAGGTTAATTGCCAAGACCATTACACATAACATCTCAAGAGACTCAACATTACCAAACTCATTTTAGTGCTATTTAGGAACACCTATCATAAAATTTTCATGACTGTTATTTCCACATATATAATCATACATAATAAATCAAATATAAACATAAGGATTACCTATGGTATAATCTGGGTATCAGAATCATGTCATAAAGTCCATTAGTTGAGAGTACCATAAAAATGCATATGATAGAATTGAATTATATCATACATGGAAACTCATAAGGTAGAATATGTACATATGATGTAAATTTATGTCATCATGATGTAATTACATGTAAACTTATTACATAAGAAACATTTTAATTTAAAAAAAAATTTCTGTTAAAGGAAAATATCAAAGGTCATTTAAAACATTAAAAGGAATAATTTTTTATATAAAATCAGAAGTTAAAAAATATCGATTTTCATATTAAAAATATTTTATTAATAAAAATATTTGTGGCATAAAAACAAGATATGTAATGCACCTTAAAATGGGTAAGAATTTGTGAAATTTCCTTAAACGAGCTTTCTTATACGAAATAATTGAGGAGGAAATCATATAAAAACTTGTAAATACCAAAAATAGAATAACGAATGAATATTGATCCATGAATTTTGGTCATATTCACATCATTTAAAATATACATATAAAAAATAAAAGATAACATCATTTGGTTAAAAGGAATGATAGAAAAACCGAAAGGAATAATGGGGGTTCAGGTAGATTTACTTACTATATGTCTGAATGTAGTATTTAGTTGAGGTTATTGAAATTAATAATCTAATTGAGATCATTAATTAATTATTACATAACATATTATAAATATTAATTATTTATATAACATTTTTATGTTCACTCGTAGTCTTTTTGATGTGTTAGTAGGTATACTTTCATTGTTTGGGAGCACTTGTTACTTTGGTTTTCATGACTAGTTTACTTATATAGAAGTAATGATAAACATGTAATGTGAGAATGGAAATAAAGAATTGAATTTGTATTTTATTAGTGAACATAAATAGGATTACATGGATATATAATTCATTTCGTAATTTGTATTGATGATTAATAATTATATAAAACATTAATGATAACCATTTTTCATATTTGGATTTTTAACACATCGAAAAATAATTCATTATAAATTAATATCATGTTTCCAAAACGTTTCTACAACCTTAAATAATACATAATATATTTATTATTTTAAGGTTAAACCAATTTTTAAAATTAAAATAATTAACGACAGTATTATAAATTGAAAATATGCATGCCTTGAATGTGATGAATTAACAAATATTAGAAGTTGTTTTCATTTAAATACTAAAGGGATGGAAACGAGAGATGATTATGAATATTTATATTATCTTAAAAACTATATAGTACATTCATGTTACTGGAGTCATCATATTATTTTGGTGAAATATGGTGAGGGAAGAAAAATAAGGAAATGAACTTGAATAAAAATAAATGAAATGAAAAGAGGAATTTACCTCTTGAATTTATCCTCTTTGGGAGCCTCTTTAGGGAGAGGATTCAACCTTTTGAAAATAACAAGGGATGAAAGACATGAGAGAGGGGATTAAAGAGATTTTGATCAAATTTTGACTAGGCACAAGGCTTGGGTATACTGTAGAGAAGAGGTAAATATGGGTGGTATTTATAGTGGAGGACATGAGGGGTTTCCCATTATTTTAATAATTAGTTTATCATTTTCTCTCAGGATGATGAATAGTCTAAATTGTTTTTAGAAACAATAGTAAGAAGATAATTTTAGTTTGAATTGATTTCCATTTTACATCATCCATGACTGATGATTGATGCAGAAATTCATTTATTTAGCATTTATCGAAAATTATCATATTTTAATATTCACAAAAAATGCATGTATTTTAGAATAATTCCAAAAATTTTACCCCATCCATTTTTTAATATGTGGAATTAAAAAAAATAAATTAATTTTATTAAAATAACGTTCTATCAATGTGAAATTGTATTTTTTTATTAAACTAATAATTTACTAAAAAAATAAAAACATTAAAATTAAAACTCTTTGTATAACACATTGAAAATTTAATTATGTCTTCATAAAATTATATTATAATCATATATCATAAAAGTAATTATTTATGAATAAATTTTATGAGAATAAAATTTTATTTCATTTATTAATGTAATGGTAAAATTATAATTAAATATAAGTGACTTACAAAAATACACTCACATAATTAATAATTTTTTTAAAATATTTACTTACGAATAAAATTATATAATTATATCATATTTTCACATATAGGATGGATGAATTTTATTTATACTTTAATTAGAGAGGTTAATATTCTATTGGATGGTTTTATATTCATAATAGTGACATGCCTATTCCAAAGTGCATGTTACTATTTCCTCAATATATGTTCTTTAACTATAGATATACCATTTTTTCCACACATTATTGATTTATAAGGTCATTATTGTGTTATATATGTAATCATATATGATTATACTGTAAAAAATAAATATAAGAAGGTAATTTTATTGAAATAACATTATTTTACTATGTTCTTCCCCTTTATTAAATATCTCCATCAAAATATATTTTTACATTCTATTCTGAAAAAAGGTTCGTGTAATTTTTCTTTATTTCCCCTCTATATCTCATGTTTCCTATTCATACATATGGTTATTCCATCATAATTTGGCACTGTGAGTAGTATTTTTTCATATAACATTGTCTCTATGAACCACTATCTTCACTGGATACTCCTCATTGGAAATATCAATCTCTAACTGTAACACCTCTAAAGAGAATACATGTGAAGGGTCTGGTATATACCTCCTTAAGAGGGATACATGTAATAAATCATGTATTTAGGCATGGTAGGTGGAATATCTAGTTGATAGAACTCAGCTCCAAAATGAGCAAGGATATCGAAGTGGTTGATGTACCTAGGAGATAGCATTCCTTTCTTCTCAAACCTCATGGCCTTCTTCTATGGAGATATGAGTAGGAATATCATTTCATTATATTTGAACAAAATGTCCCATAGAAGATTGTCTACATAAATATTATGTCCACTTTGGGATGAATTGATGTGTTGTGGTATAGTTTTCACCTTGTCCACAATTTTTTCAACCATTTCAAGTCCTTATAGCTTAAGCTCGCTTACTTCAGCCCAGCACACTAGTTTCTGTCACCATTTCACATAAAAGGCTTCATATGGTTCCATTATTTTACTAGAGTATAAACTATTGTTGTTTAAGAATTTGAAAAATAGAAGATGTCGATTCCAACCTCTATTTATTTCCATAGAATATTCTCTCAACATTTTGTCTAGTATTTGAATAGTTCACTCAGATTGGACATCAATTTTAGTATGATAGGCCATACTGAAGATCATTTTAGTTCCGAGAGAATGTTGGAGACATTTGTGAAACATCAAGGTGAGTGTCAGATATCGATTAAATAAAATCGATAGTGGTACTTCATGGAACATTTCCACCTCTTGATATATATCCTTGCAAGTTGATTCAGTTGTAATTCCACCCAAATTGTGATAATGTGATATGTATTTATAAGATGATGCATAATGACCCATATTGTATTGTTTCCATTGGATCTCTTTGGATGTCACTTGAAAAATTACATGGTGTTATTCTTTAAATTCCACAATTGTATGGTTAGATATTGCATCATCCCTATGAACTTTTGTCTTTCAGCCATTACATATTGACATACCAGGATCTTTGATGTATATTCACCAATATCCTTCTTCATATTTTTCCACTAAAAGATCCCTCATAGAACTCGATTCATCTCTGTGATCTCTAGTTGAATCGATATGGTTGAGCTATGTGAATCAATTAAAATATCTTTGTTTTTCTCTAGATCAGATGGTACATTTAATCTTGACTAAATTCTTACCACTCTGTCATCATCAATCTTGATCATGGTGGATTTTTTATTCTTAATAGCTTCCACCATATTCCTAATTTCCAGAACTATTCTTTGAGAATCCATTATTTTCTCAGTGAGGGATGGCTGAGAAACCATTTCAGAAAAGATTGATGATGTTCCTCCCTATTTGATTCCCATTTCCATTCACTGGAAAATAATGAATGTTGGATTTTCCCCAACTCTCGACATTGATAAATATACCTGATCTTTTCTATATAGAGCATTTTCCACCTTAATTTCACGACTTGTAAGGTAGTGGATTGAGATGTCATAATCCATTATGTTCTCTAACCATCTTTGTCAGTGCATATTGTTATTCTTCTTTATGAATATTTATTTGATACTCTCGTGATCAATATATATCTCAAATTCTTCCCATTGATATAATGCCACCTTATATTTAACAAAATGATCAAAGCTTCATACAGCTGATCCTGCATGGAATAGTTTTAAAAGTAGATTTTCATCCGCCTTAATATATAGGACATCACTTTATAATTTTTCATTATTACACAACGTATTCCCTTTTCTAAAGCATCATTAAACACTTTAAATAGTTCTCAACTTATTGTCATTGTTAGTACTAGTGTATTCATAAAAAACTTTTTGAGCATCACAAATCATTCCTCAAATTCTTGTGTATATAAAAACATCACCCCTTATTTTTAATGCTTTTCATTGTGTTTTAAAAACATGATAAGTTCCTCTCACATCATCATTAATACCTTGTGTGACTTAAATAGCTACAGATCCTTGTTACACGTGTTTATCTAGGCCACATTGAATTTACATTATCTTTGAAGATTCCACATAGATTCATTTTCTGTAGATAACATACCCCGATTATGATACATCATGAATCTAAAACCCCCATCTATAGTACATTACATAATTTTCATCCCTTTGTGATGTCGCCAACACTATATTTAAATGATCCTTATGTTCCTCCTTATTTTTGGAGTATATCGTAATAACATTGATGAAAACTACCATATTTTATTAATGTAATATCCAAATATTATTTTGATTAATACATTAAAGTTGCTGGTGTATTATTGATTCTGAAGGGTATCACTATAAAATCATAGTGTACATACCTCGTTCGAAAGGTGTTCATTGGAATATCTTCCTTCCTCAACATTAATTGTTGATTTCCAAACCAAATCTCCAACTTAGAGAAATAACTAGCCCTACATAGCTAATCAAACAAATCATCAATATAAAGTGAGGGATACTTTTTCTATATCTAAATTTTACTGAAATCATGACAATCGATGCATAGGTACAATGATTCATCCTTTTTCAGGATGAATAGGACTAGAACACCACTGGGAGAAGCACTCTGGCATATAAAAGCCTTATTTATATGCTACCATAACTGCTTCTCATGCTATTCCATCTCTACGGTGGACATTTTAAAGGTATTTTTGATATAGGCCAAGATCCATGGATATGTTTAATTGCAAACTCAACCTCTTGATAATGTGTAAGAATATGAAACTCTTTAGGGAAAACATCAATGTAATCCCTCATTATGAGCATGTATTCAAGCATGGCTGTCTCATTTGCCTCAATAACTTCAGAATGATATGCTTTCTCACAATCTAGTAATATCCACACTTGAGATAATGATTTCGAATAATATTCATCTTCCTCCAAACACCATTATAGGGTTGTAGGATTCTTTTTTATGTGAATAGTGATATCTTTTTACTGATAGTTGATTTTGTAATTATATAACGATATCCAATCAATGCCCTAGATAAAATATCACTGCATTTATCAAACTATGACGAGATTTTTTGGGATGTTCAGTCCAAAAATGTTAAACGGGGATGAGTTACATACATTAGAGGCAATAATTTCCCCATTTTCTATTCTAATAGGTATCTTAGTCTCCAAATTTTAAGGTGATCATCGAATAAACTTACTAAAAATTCATGATATGAATCATTTTGTATCACTAGAAAAAAAATAGTAAATTTTATATTCTTGAACAAATAACTAGTATACTAGTCACCACATCGTTGTTTGAATCAACCTCAATAGTAGTTTTAACATAATAAATTTCCTTGTTTCCTTGGAGGTTTTTTCTCATTGCTTTAAACAAAACATTTCTAAGGTAAATTGTTCACATAGTTCCCATGTTCC
The DNA here is from genome assembly GCA_963277665.1 of Viscum album. Taxonomy (NCBI): domain Eukaryota; kingdom Viridiplantae; phylum Streptophyta; class Magnoliopsida; order Santalales; family Viscaceae; genus Viscum; species Viscum album. The sequence goes on along the minus strand of OY728119.1, from coordinate 1,344,355,263 downwards.
ATGCAGTTGAAACACTTCACTACCGAAATAGTGTTGATATAACCCTCCATTTATTATTAGAAATTAGTGGGATTCTTCATATTTATTCAGATGTTTTTAACCAGATGTCTTATTCTTCCACCATTGATTAAATCCATGGTTCCCATTAGACAGTTCCAAATATGCTTCTTCACACTTTTTTAAAATGTAGGATGTTCGATCTTTATTCCATAATTGGATTTGTTTTTTGAATGACAAAAATGAGACCCTATTTTCCACTATTATTCATCGATCTAACAAGAATATTAGGTGTCTCGAATCTCTATTTCTTCCAAGAGGGATTAATCGAAATCATCTCATTACTACTAAAGTCTCTAATCTCAAAAAAATTAGACTCATATATGGACTGCTAAGGAAGTGGTCCACCATGATTTCGGTGTTCATGAAAAATCTGGAGGCGTATCTTGCAAGCCTTGTAAAGTACGCTTCTTACACCGCAATGGACTCATCTTCCTCCAATTTAAGTATGAGGAACACAATTTATATCATGAGATGGAGTGTTTGATGAAAATATTCATTGAAAAACTCTTTCTTCAATTCCTCACAATCCATGGAACCAATTATCTCTTGGTAAGTCATATTCTAGATTTGTGTCTACCACTAATTAGCTTTCCACTCAAAATGATAGAACGCTAGTATTACATTATCATCTTCTATGAACTAGAGGGAAGAGATTAATTTTTCAAGGTATTTAATCTACTCATACATAATTAGGGGATTATAATATCCACCAAACCTAGGAGGCCTTTTATCCATGATGTATTTTATGGAAACATTATCTTTCTATAGAGGAAGAGAGTGTTCCACATGATTTAAGTAAATATTCATAACTTGATCCAGTTGAGAAACTTCTCCCGTAATTTTTTTAGAACCCCTTTCTATTATATATGGCATATAATTAGGGAAATAATCACATTTTATATCAAATTTATTTTATTCATGTGATATTCTATTTACAACCATTAACTGTGAAAAATATATTACAATTTGGGGGCTTTAATAGAATGATAATATGCAGAAAAATGAAACATTAAACCAAAAAGTATAAATTCTTAAATAAAATGTATATCCTAATATTAGATTCCATAGGTTTTGTACAAGGTTATAAATGATTTATTTCCTAACATATATTCATATGATATTCTTTTCTTTTGATCCCTTAATAATGGTTCATACTAAGATTATGAATTTACCAATGTATATCCCTTGGGATTTTGAAATCAGTATTGTCGTAAGGCCCATTAGCATGCACCAGTTCATTTCGAGTCTAGATTAGAGTGATATTTTCAGGTTTTCCCCCTAGATAAATATTTTCCCAAGCCACATCCACTTGTTCATATCTATACAATGATGTTTTTTTTCATAATAAATCCATGACTCTATACTTACCAAAATATAATGTGTTTTTTCAGATACATAATCTCATCAAATAGGTTCTTATGAATGTTCTTTATCGTCAATATTCAAAAATTACTTGACTATCCTATGGAACCAACTATATAGACCTTATCCTTTAACACATATCATTATAAGATTAAATAATAATAAAACATCATACTACAAGATATGGATATTAATTTCTAGTGTCTTAGAAGAATGGGTACATAAAACGGAAAACATGGGACTAAATAATACATTACTTTATTTAATCATCATAAATAGACATTATCTTCCATTATTTCTAAAATCAAAATAGGATAACCTGGGGATAAAATGAACAACAGAATGATCTAGTATTCATAGTAATGTAATAAACATTTCTGTGATGCATTAACGACTAAATTAGAATTCATGACATAATGATATTAAAATGCAAGAAAGATATGGAACCATTAAATATAAACACGAGAACATAAAAAATGGGGTAATTCTAAAGGGAAATAAATATAAACCATGGATTTAAAATGATTCAACACTCATTTCACATGAATTATTACAAGTCAAAGTTAACCAGCAAGATCATTGCACATGGTAGCACGAGTCAAGGCTAACTGGAATGACCAGTGCAAATAACAACTCATGAGACTAAACATTACCATATGAATTGAAGTGATATCAGGGAACACCAATATTTAAATGTTGACAAACTTTCTTTCCACATGTATAATCATAAATAATCAATTATCCATAAACATAATAGTTACCCATTGTAATATTTGGGGATCATAATCCTATCACAAAGCACAAAACACGGGATTACCAAAAATTTTCCATGATAGAATGAAATTAGATACATGCATGGACAAAAATAGGGTATAATATGCATATATCATGGAATGTGATTTCAATTAGAGTTAATAACATGTAAAAAAGAGTACATACTAATATTTATAATTTAAACACTTTGTTGCAGTTAAAGGAAAATATCAAAGTTCATTTAAAACATAAAAGGGAATCATATTTTATATAAAACCATAAGTGAATCAATAATGATTTCCTAATAAAATTATAGGTTTTATAATAATATTTGTGTCTTAAAAACATGTTTTATATTGTACTGGAATATGGGTAGGAATTCATGAAATTCATATAAAACAAGCTTGTTTATGGGGAATAATTGAGGAGGGAATCATTTAAAAACATGTAAATCCTCGAAAGATAATGATGAATGGATCATGGTACATGTGTTTGGAAAAATAAACAACACATGTGATACATGAATAAAAATAATATATAATTTTATGTGTGTAAAAATAATTATTGGTAAACTCAAACATATAATGGTGGATCAGGTAAAATCTCTTATCATATGTATAAATGTGTTCTTAACTTGATAATATTGAACATAGTAATAAAAATAGTACATTAATTAATAATTATTGAACCGCATCAGCATAAAATTTAATTATTAAAAACATATTATGTTAATTATTGATCTTTTGGATGGGTTAATAGTTTAAATTTCATTGATTGAGAGAGTTTTTTTTCCTTAGAGTTCCTGTCTAGTTTACATATATAAATGTATGGATAAGCAAGTAATGAGATAATGGTTTTCATTTATTGATGTATTTTTTTATTAGTTAAAATACATAATATTACATTGTTATAAAATTTATTGGGTTATTTGGAATTATAATGAATTATTATATAAAACATTAATGATAACTATTTTGGTTAATTGGGGATTTTTTATCACATCGAACACATTTTTATTTATAAATTAATATAACGTTTATAAAAAGATTATACAACCTTAAATAAGAAATAATATATTTATTATTGACTGTTTCAACAATAAAAATTGTTTCATTTCCCGATTATAAGACGGTGATAGAAATTAAAAACCTTTCATCCTAGAATGTGATGAATTAACGCATCACAAATGGTGTTTTCATTTATAGAAAAAAGGAGGGGAAAAAGATATGATGATGAATTATTAAATTAAAATACCAAATATTTATTACATGTGATTGAATTTAGTTATAATATACTTTGGATTATTGAAGCTGATGAACGAAATAAAAACAACGGAACCTAGAAGAAAATAAAATAAATGAAAAGAAGAATTTAAAACTTTAATTTAACTTTCATAAGATCCCCCTTTGGGGAGAGTATTTGTCCATTTAAAGATACCACAGTATTATGGAACTTGGATATGGGATTTGGGAGATATGTGATCAGAAATTCGACTAGTAACAAGGCTCGATAGTTGTGAAGATAAGATGTAAAGATGGTGGTATTTGTAGTGGAGGAGAGGAGGGGTGTCCCATTATTTTAATAATTAGTTTTATATTTTTTCTCAATACTATGAATAGTCTTGATTCATGTGAATAAAAATAGTAAATAAAGAACATGAGTTAGAACCAATGGACATTCACATCATCCATGACTCAATCATGATGTAGAGATTCATTAATATATCATTTATCGTAAATTATCATAATTTATTATTCACAGAATTTTATGTATTGTAAGAAAATCCCAATAATCCAACCCAAACATTATTCAATATATTGAATTCAAAAACTAATTCCATTTAATTAAAATATTTATCTAAATATAGTAATTTTTATTTTAAATTAAAATCATAATTTACCTGAAAAGAAAAAAAAATTTAAAATTAAAACCATTTTTCTAACACTTTGATAAATTTTTAAGGACTCGTAAAATAATCATGTAATCAAAATTCATCAAAATAATTATTTATTAATGCATTTTATTAAAATAAATTTTCATTAAATTTATAAAAATAATCATAAAATTTTATTTAAATATACATGACTTACAAAAATACCAAAAATTAATTAATAATTTATAAAATATTTACATACTTATTCATTGATATATTTATAACACATTTTCACCTATAAGATGGATAAATTTTATTTATACATTAATTAGTAGTGTTACGTTTCAATTGGTCGGTTTTCTATTCAGCATAGTCAATTTACAATTCAAATGGTCGACTTACTATTTTATCAGTACAGATTCTTTAACTACAAGAGATACCTTGTGTTTTAATCATTCTTCATTTATAAGGTGTTTATTTTTTTTATATTTAGTCATATATTATTATAACATAATAAATAATGATAATAAGGTAATTCCACTGATAAAACATTGGGTTGCTACAATAATGGAATATATATTATCATTGTTTTAACAAATAAATTTCATATAGTTAGGGTGTAAATATATAACCCCATATTACACTAGTAACATTTCTAATGACAATATATCTAATTGTGATATTTTTAGGATATATTGAAATACATGGTTTGGGTCATGGTCACGATGATTATGAACTTATCTCCTAAAAAATTTCTTTCATGCATATGTTGTAAAGTATTGGTCAGGGATTGGTCAATGGAAAATTTTAGTACTATTATCTCTCATGAATGCTATGATAAATGTGATTTATATGGTATTATCCTACCGGTCGAGGCCATCACATCATCAATATATGACAATTGGATTTTTCTGAACCATTAATATATAGTCATTATATGAACACACTATAATTGAAATATTATCGACGGTTTTAATGAATAATGGTATTTGAAATATTTTCATATATGACTTAATATAATATAAAATAGCTAAACTAGGGAATGTGTTTTATATTAATACAATACATAATATTTAATAAATTAATTCAATAACTAAATTACATTTATAAAAGTACAGTTTGTTGAGATCATTTTCCATTAAAATATTTATTCCTTCAAATTTTAATTTAATTTAAAAAAACAAATGAGTGTGCTTCTATTTCGTCTCCTCGTCTAGGTCCCAAATTTCTTCCTCAAACATTTGGTTGTTTCACATTAATTCGACATGGTGGGTGATATGATTTTAATGATATCTGTCTCTATGATCCAAAAACATCATTGATTCATCCTTTTATAAAAGATCATTCCCCAACAGTACCGTATATGGAATCAATATATTTGAGTGGTTGGGTTTATACATTCTAATGTGGGTTATACAGACCACATAATAACATGATATAGTTTTTTTTGAGTGATAGTTTCCACAACCTCCTCCCACTAAAGATATCACTCTCAGGCTAGCAATGAAAAAAGTGAGATAAGGACCCATGGGTCATCTCTCTAGTAGAAACTAGGGTGGTGACCAACAAAAAGGGTATACAATTCTCAAAAAATGAAATACATTACATTTATATAGTAACTAAGATTAGGATATAAGATATATCTTCCCAACAATAATACCCATTAAAATATTAAGTAATACTAGAATCTATACCCCTTGCATGTCTATAATAAACTGTTACAAATACAATAAAAGATTCCCAAATAAATATTGAAACATAAAGCTAAGATGTGATACAACAACTGGTCCAAATCCTTAGCTAGTAGCACCCATCACAATCCCCATAGTACTCGATGAAATATAAAATGAATTTTATAACATAGGGTGATCATATTGGTATAATCCTTAAGAAAACCAAATCTTATCTGGAACATGTGGGATAATCAGACTAACTCTCTTATGAGAAAATAGAAGAGCCAAAAACACCTAATAACGTGTTGTATATATACACACCTAACCAAGGCATGATCACCTTTTAACACACTTAAAGTACTGTAATATAGTAATCAAATCGATAATATGGTACCACACCCTGTGTTACCACTAACTAGTCAATCTCACACCCTATCAAAAACGATTCTTCTCCTCCCACCTCTTTTGAAAAAACCAAGTCAAAACCCACCTACACACACATGGGCCTCACATCTACATTTTTTCATTAGACACCTGGTCACATATCACATCACATCCTGCGCACATACACATAGTCATCACAATTATTTCTCACACACAAACACCTGGGACACATACCAAATAACATCCTGAAGACCCCTTGGAACACATAAAAGGTCACCCAAAATATACCATTGAATCACTACTCGAACTCACATACCTATTCTTAAAAAAACATAATTTCTCTGAAGCAAATTTGGATTCCATTTCCTAGAACCAGGAGCAGGGAAGAGTGGGAGGCAAGTAATCAATCCACCGACGGAGATGTTTTGGAAGGACAGCCTCCCACATGACTATCCGGGTGTTTGGCACATTGTTCTCAACTAAGGTGGGGTGCACATAAAAATCACCGGACCATATAGTATATATATATATATATTATCATGAAATCATTCCAATACAATTGTTTACATGAAAAAATCTATCTGTAATGGTCTAATAAACCTGGGAAAATGATTCTCTCTCTTTCAAACATCAACTTATCACGTTGAGGTGAAAAATTCAAGAATAAGTTGTATAAAACCTCGAAATACAAGTTCCTCTTCCATATAAATATGAATTATACATTTCATGTACTGTCTTCATCATCTCATGAACAAGATGAACCTTCTAGTGTGTTCTTTACACTACCTTAGGGCCAAAACAACAATCTCTACAACCTATTTCCTACACAAAGGTGAGAGACACAATATTCTGTATAATGCATCAAATAGATCCACGAAAATGTAATATTGATAACTTTTATAGTAAGGAAACTCTACCAAGTGAATCTATTTTATCAATGATCCTCTAGGGTCCATGTTTCTGGCTCTCAACATATCCACCATTATCTGGATAGTCCGTTATGTCTTCACATCTATCTTAGTGTGGATAGAATTTCTAAGAAGTAATTGAGTACCAAAAAATGTTATAATCCCCTATAGACTCATGAGTTAAAAACATTTATTATGATCAGAGACAATGGATCTTGAAACTCAACGTTGTTTTAGAACCTCATCCACATACCTCATTCTCATGGAATCCACTATGACTGAATCTTTAATCATTAATATGTGTTCTAATTTTCTCAGACGCCCCACAACTACTCAAATTGCATCATAATCTCCATGTGCTCTAGGTAACCATGTAACAATAACCATTGTGATGTCGTCCCACTTCCCTTCAGTTAAATCTATGGGATACAAAAACCCATAGGGAACATAATTATCAGAAATCACCTATTGTAACACTAATTACTTTTCTACATAGATTTTATAATAACCATACTCTTTAATACATAGATAAACATAATAAATTACATAAAAAATGAGCTTAATACAACTCTGATGATCGAGAGGTCTAGTGTATTGGGAAATATAGAACCATACATAACAAAATATAACATTAAATAGAACATATTTATTGGAAAATGATTTTACATGTCCACAACATTCCTTTCTACATATCATTATGGGGGGAAACCAGAGGACATGCATAAAAAAGGGTGTGCTATAAATTCCAGTAATGGACTAAAAAAGTCATAACATTAAGAATACAATAAAGGGTATGAAATCATAATATGAATGGATAATAATAGAAACATGAACATAAAGGCATGATATAGCTAGATTATCACAATGTGGATATGTGGAAACATCATTTAAAATGATATTAGCATGAGCCAAGTCTCATTGAAAATAGAGTATGAGTAAACCCTCATTCAACGTGAATTGGAATTTTAAAAACCTCATTAAAAATGAATTACCATGATTAAACCCTCATTGCACATGGCATATCATGATATTATTCCTTACTCAATGCATTGGAGAACTATTAGGGTGCACCCTTCATAATCATTTAATTTCATGCATAAGTGTTCCACATATATCATACAACATGGATTGATTAAACATCATAATATATTCCATGAATAAGATGTGTAGAATAAATGAATTTATTTCCTCAATTAACAAGTACAAGTTAATAAATTTGAATACCCTTGATGATGAAATGGGTACGGTATTTACTTATACGATGATTTTGGTATGTGAAATTTTGGTGTAACTTTGGAAGCATAACAACGTCAAATAGAAATAATAAATGGGTGATGAGACATAAAGTGGTAATTAAACCTTTATATATAAAATAGAATGTAAGGGGGGTAATGGAACATAAATCAAAATATATGTAATTAAATTTACATTCATTAAATAAATGAATTTAATTAATGTAAAATAAGAGAGAGAAATACCTTAGAGAATTTTGGAATGGTAGAAGGTGTACATGGGAGGTATTAATTAGAGATAAAGGGGTCTATCATCCTTAAAACATAAATAGGATCATATATTGGTGGTTTGGAATCATATCCCAACAATTTTAATTGAAAATATTATGGAATAATAAAATACAAAAACTTGGACATAAATAAGGAAGGAAAGAATGTTAGGATCCCTTACATGGATGTGTGATCTTAAAGTGTTGGGAGAGTTTTGAGAGATGCTTAATAAGAGCTTGGGGTTCCTTGAGAGGATTTTATAGAGAAGAGGGAAATGGCTGGTATAGCTTCTAATGGTTTGAGTGGAAATGAATAAGATATTGAGTGGTTTTATACAGGAAAGGAGGGAGAAATATTTTTTATTTTGGTTTTGGCCACTACACGTGAAACTAATCAAAACTAGAAGCCATCCCATGAATTTTACCTATGTTGATTTACAATGGTGATTGGGAAAATTATTTTTTAATTCTAATTGCCTAACTTATTAAAATATTAGGGGTGTGTATTTGGTAGTGAGACACACTCTCAAGGAAATAATTTCTGATGGTCAAAATGTTTTATAAGTCTTTGAGGGTTCACTAAAGCATTGTAAAATAAATTAAAAAATTCTATAATCAATTTTTTTTAAATTGACAACATATATTGGTCGAATACCCTATTTATTGTATTTTATTACATTTTTATTGGTTCATTATGATGTCATAAATACATTATATATTTATGCGGTATTTAATTTTTAACAAAAAATTCCATAGACTCAGAAACTTATGAAAAACTCACTGTTATATAATTTAGACTTCCTGAATTCAAAAACTATACTCATATTATCTAAATGATTATCTAAATATATGAATTTTAACATTTAAAATAAAAACAGATAGTTATTAAAAATTCATGGGTTTTAACAAAAACAACTTTAAAAGCTTAATAAAATTTTTAATTTTATAAAAATTATATGATAATTTATATTTAATAAATATTAATTTAGTAATATTATTTATTAAAATATTATTTAATTCAAAAGTCCATTAATTCATCTAAAGAAATTTCTTAATTAAATTTAAATATTAAATAAAAATATTATTTGTGCTTTATAATGTAACATTAATAAATTGAATTTATAGTCTTTGTTATATACTAAAATATGCACCTAATCATAATGCTAGGGTCTTGTTACATAACCTCATCTATCACCTGCATAAGACCTAAGTGTAATTTTTTTGATGGTGACAGACTCTTGGGGAGGAGTGGATAACATTGCTAGGGTGGTAATATAGATTATCAACTAATTCTCTCATAGGTGATTCTCTTCAAGATTAACACATTGATGCTCTACTAGGGATTCTTCATGAGAGTTTCCTTATGAAGCTACCTCATTTCCAGGCTCGGACAATGGGATTCGTATGGATGAACTCTACTGTATGAGGCCACCACATCCATTTTCTGAGTAATTTTTTTTGTCAAAGCCCTATATTTATACTATTCATGTGATCTCTATTAAATGGCTATATACATAACTATAGTAATTCTAAATGGTATTTTAAAATCCAAAAACATGAAACCAATGATTTATATATGTTTTATGTAACCATTTTACACAAAAATACTTTTAATTATATTATTAGGAATATTCATTTATAAATGATTGGTTCATTAAAATTTTCCCCCCATAAGAAATTTTACCATCTAAATTTTCACTTCCTACACTAAAACAGATGAGGGTTAATATGATTTATCACTTCATATGATTCCCATGTTTCTTCACCAAACTTATGGTCTCCCCACAACAACTTTATGATGGGAATTGTCTTATTTCGTTGAACATTTTCCTTATGATCTAAGATCATCACTGGATTCTATTCCTAGGAGAGTTCATAATCTAATGGTAACACCTCTAGTTTGAGTACATGTTATGGGTTATGTAAAAACATCATCAAGAGTGATACATGGAATAAGTCATTTACATTAGATAGGTTCAGTGGGAGTGTTGGTCCATAGGACACTACTCTACTGTAATCATGGATCTCAAAAGGGATGATGTACCTTGGACTAAGCTTTACCTTCATCCCAAATTCCCTACCTCTCTTCCACGATGATGTGTGGAAGAACACAATATCTCCAACATCAAACTCTAGATCCCATTAACTATTATCAAAATATCTCTATTGTTGACTATGAGGAGATTTAATGTGCTAATGGATGGTCTTAACCATATCCACCTTTCCTTTGACCATTTACTGGCCTAGGAGTTTTCTCTCCCCAACTTCATCCCAACATGCCACTATTCTACACCTCTTCCCATAATGGGAATTATAATGATTCAATTGGATACATGAGTGGAATATGTTATTGTATGTGATTTCAACCAGAGGATGATGTTCATACCATCCACCTTTAAATTCCATTGAGCATGCTCTCAACATGACCAAAATTATTTTGATAGTCTGCTTATATTGTCCATCAGTTTGAGGATGTTATGTCATATTTAAGTTCATCTCAATATTTAGTGAATTTTGGAGACTCTGATAAAACAATTTGTTGAATCTCGGATCGCAATCAGATAGAATAAATAGTGTTAATCCATGCATCCATACCAATCATCTGATGTATATCCATGATAAATGATCCAATGAGAAATCCTCTTGAATTATAATGAAATGCACAATCTTTATAGGAAAATCCACAAAAACCCTGGTATCATTGTTTTCTTTGGATGAATTTGGATGTCCAGTGACAAGGTCCATGATGTTGCTCTCCCAATAACATGTTGGAATGTTTAATGGTGACATCATTAACTTAGTCTTCTGTCTTTTATCCTTCACTTGATTACACTCTAGGAACATTAATGTAAAATTAGTGATCTCCATATCCATGTTATTCCACAAATAATGATCTAAGAGATATAGATACATCATTGTGTTTCCCAGGGGAACAGATAAATATGAGACAGGCTAATCATCCCAAAGACAATTCTTTATCTCCATATTTGATGGAATAGAAAGGCTTGTCAAAAAATTCACAATTCATTATTCATTTCATTGAACTCAAAGGATTTCCCTTTTCCAATAGTTTCCAATTTATTCTTAATTATAATATTATCCTATTGATCATCCTTTAACTTTTACAAAAGTGACAGTTGTGAAATCATTTGTGAAAGGATTGATGATGTTCCCTTATTTACAATTCTTATATACAACTTCATCAAATATAATAATATTATAACCTTTTCAATTATTTTCAATGTTAGAATTGTTTGGTTCATTTTTCATAGAGCATCCACCACCTTGTTCACTTTCCCTAGGTGGTAATGGATTGATGAGTCATAGACATTGATCATCTCTAACCATATTCATTTGAGCATGATCTACTCTTTATATGTTAATATATACATGAGGATTTTGTGATATTTATATATTTCACACTTCTCCCAAAAGAGTTCATGTCGCCAAATTCATAATTTGAGGAATACTACTTCCAACTACAGATCATGTGATGGGTATTTTTTCTAATGAAATTTAAATTTCATTGGGTCATAGGCAATTAGTTTATCATTTTTCATCAAAACACATCCTAGAAAATTCTTTTGGGCATCACTAAATACAACAAAAAGTTCTTCACTAGTTGGTTTTGTGAGTACAATCATAGTGAGAAGCCTCGTTTTCAACTCCTTAAATCTCTCATTGCATTCATCACTTTAAGAAAACATGACTCCCTTCTGAGTTTTCTTGGTATGATGGTTTGAAAATCGAGTGAAATTTCTTGCATATCGGGGACAATATCTAGATAAACCCAAGAAATCTACATATATCCATCATAGATGTAGGCCTCATCCATCCCACAATTTCATTTCTCTTGTAGGCATCCACACATATCCCATTTAAAGTGATGATATAAAAAAATAACCAATCATCATTCTACAATAGCTCACATTTTTTTGTACTTTGCATTGAGCTTCTCCTATCAGAACTTTTATAGTATAGTTCTTATATGCTCTTAAAGATCCTTATTTTCTATGGAGTATTTTAGAATTTCGTCTATAAAGACTACCACAAATTTATTTATGTAATATCTAATGAGTCTATTCATAAAGTCCATGATGATTTGTTGTATCATTATTGAGTCTCAAAGGCATTATTATGAATTCATAGTTCCCATACCTTGTACAAAAAGCAGTATTGGGGATATCCACCTATTTCACCCATACGTGGTATTATCAGGACCACATATCCATCACAAAGATGTATTGTGATCCATAGAATAGATCGAACAAGTCATTAATTCGTGGAAGAGGATACTTTTTATTTATCATGTTTTTGTTGAGCTCATGATAATCAATGTAAAGGAGCATTTACCCATCCTTCTTTATTATGAAGAGGATTGGTCAACACGAAGGTGATGCACATGGGAGTATAAAATATTTATATAGATTCTCTTGTGGTTGTTTCTTTATCTCCTCAGCCTCCAAAATTTCCATTATATACCCACTCTTGGATTTTGGAAATACCCCAGGTATAAGATCAATCAAGAATTCAACGTATCTTCTTGGAGGAGACCATGAAATTCATTGGAAAACACTTCAGAGAATTTTGTACAAATAAGAACATCTTAAATAATGGTTTATTCCTTATATTCAACCATCTAAGCAAGATATGATTTCTCATATGTCAGTAATAACCAAGCATTAGATTATGGTGCTAAAGAAGATTCTTCCTCCTTGAACTTGTATAGAATCGGAGGGTGATTAGCCATAAGGAGATTTATTTCCCTCCAACATAAATTTATGATGGCTCTATATAAGGAAAGGAAATCCATGCCAATAATTTCATAAAATTCCACCAATGTCAATATGAAGAGGTTTTTCAGGAAGATCAATCCATAAATTATGATATGGGATTGGTTATATTCATGTGATTCAATGATTTCTCCATTTACTATAGTCACCAAAATCTCAACATTAATAATTTGTGGTGGTGTTGGGATTCTTCTACTAAACGTTCAGGATATAAAAGAATACATAGAACATGAATCATAAATTATTTTCAATATTATTTAATGAATAACTATCGTACATGTTACCACATTGTTGTTTGGGTTCCCATTGGGAGAAGTGATAAAAAATATCTCCCTTCCTACGCTGGAGGTTGTAGGTTTACTCCAAAAACACTTATCTAAGTGTATTAGTTTGTAAAGTGTCTTGGTTCTTTGTAGTTGAACCAATAAATAATGAATTGATGGTTGAATAGAGTTTTCCTCTCCTCTATTGCAGTCACTAGTTTTTATTTTTTGTAATTAATGGCCATGTGCCCTTCTCATCCACACCTAATGATTTTCCTTGTGTCTTTCAGAAAATATACATGGTGCTTATTTTCACAAATATTTCTAGAGGGGTTATGTAATTTTATATAACCATTAGATTTTTCCATCGTACAGACAGAATTAATTTCCAAATTTCACTTCTTATCCCCGTGATACCCCTGAGGTTCGTCATTCTCCATTTTGACTATGATGGCCCAGCATGAAATTTCATCATAGCTATCAATGTCACAGATCACTATGGATTTCTGTAGGATAGGATTTTCCCCACCAATGAAGTAGTCAACCATGAATTTTGGGGTAATAAAAAAGAAGGAGGATATCATACAATCCTTATGATGATTTCTATATATGATCTAGTGGATTAGTCATCTTTATTATTTAGATAAAGGATGTACCATCCAATCATAAGTCAGAAGGTTCTAGGAAAATATTTATCAAATTTTTTTCATGAAATACTTCAATTCCAACACCTCGATCTCTTACTCAGGATTTTTTTTTCAATGTTCACCTTTGATCAACTTCACCATCTATATTCTAAACATCCATAATAACATTCTCTTATTCAGATGATTAAATGATGGAGATGATCTTCTCAATGGATTTTATCCATTGATCGACGATTGAGAGATCAAATGATCCAGTAATAGTATGTTGCTTTTTTCTCACGATACCCTTGATTAGGGAATGTTCTTTCATGGGGTGGTTGAAAATTCCTCTTGAAATATGTTTCTATTAAAAAAATGTTTTAACTAAGAGATTATCATGACAATATTTGTTAATCCCACTCTCATCGGATTTGGAATCTCATTACAATAGTAATCACATTGATCTTCTAATCAGTTGTTATCCCATGTTATCATATTACCATCCATTAGCTCGAATAAAAATAATGTTAGGGGTAACACATAATGGTGAATCCAATGGCAAAATCAGATAACATATAAATTGCATGTATTTCCTTACCTTATGAATTTATAGGCATCAATATATGTTATCCAAGATCTACTTCCAAACATATATTCTTATTGGAATTTATTTAATTCCATTAATTATTGTTCATACTAATCTTTTGAATTTACCCATGAATATCCCTTAGGTGTATTAATCCATGAGTGAAACATGGCCTGTTGTCGAGCACCAGTTATTGTTTGAGTCTTTCTCAATGTGGTGTTTTTGAATTTAACCCTAGATACATTTGTGCTAGAGAAACCTATACTTTTTCATATCCATAAATGGATGCATTTTCTTGATTAACAACTTAATCTATACTCACCAAAATTTAGGTATGTTTTTATTATAACTAGTCTTGTCAATAAGGATTTCAATAGGGTTTTTTAATCGTAATACCATAAATAACTAAACCTATCCTCTGAAACAATCTAGAAAAACCATGCTCTTTATTACCCATTGAAACATGATTTATTACATAAATATTCACCTAAAAAAACACGGATGATCGAGAGGTCTCGTTGAGTTGGAAATTAAGAACATTACATAAAAACTTATAACATAAAATTCAACATCTTTATTGAAAACTTCTTTTAAATAACCACAACACTACATCATACATAGTATTGCATGGGATCACCTTAGGACATGCAGAAAAATTGTGATCTATAAATCCTAGTAATGAAGTAAACAATGAACAACATAAAGAATATAATACATGGTAGAAAAAATGCATATCAAAAGAGAATAAGAGAAACATGAACATAAATGCATCATATATCATGATAATCATAATGTGGAGATGTAGTAATAACATTTAACATGATTTTAGCATGAGCCAAGGCTCATTGCACATGGATAATGAGTAAATACTAATTGAACATAAATTTTCACGAGTAAAACCTCAATTCACATTGTGTATCATGATACTATTCTTTACCAAATGTATTAGGGTTCTATCAGGGCACACCCTTCATAATCATTTCATTTCATGCATAAGTGTGCCACATAGATCATACGACATAGATTCATTAAACATAAAATTTTATTCCATTAATAAGATACGTAGAATAAATAAATATATGTTCTAAATCAAAAATTACAAGTTTATAAAGTTGAATACCCTTGATAGATAAATGGGTATGATATTCACTTACACAATGATCCTGGCATGGGAAATTTCGGTGTAACTAAGGTAGAAAAACAACATCAAATAGAAATGGTAAAATATTATGATGAGAGAGAAAGGGTTATAGAAGAATTTAATAATTAAATAGAATATAGGGGGGTCATGGAACATAATATCCCTACATAGGTAATGGAATTTAGATGCATAATATAAAATAATTTCTGTAAATTAAATGAGGAGAGAGAAATCCCTTGTGGAATTTCAACAGGGTAATAAGTGTACATGAGAGGAATTAATGAGAGATAATGGGTCTCTAATCATTCAAAAATAAAGAGGGTATAGGGGAGGAGATAAATCATACACCAACATTTTTAATTGAATATAAAATTTAAAAACAACATATGGAAACATGGACATAAATAAGGAAGGAATAATAGTGAGGATCCCTTGGAAGGGTGATCCCAAAGGGTTAAGAGAGTCTTGATAGAGGCTTATTAGGATCATTGGGAGACTTGTGTGGATTCTAGAGAAAGGAGGGAAGAGATTGGTCAAGCTCCAAATGGACTGAGTAAAGAGGAATGGGGTATTTAGTGGGTTTAAATAATAATGTGTTGGAATCCTCATGTATTAATAATGATTTAATGATCACAAATCCTATTCATCATAGTTAACTCCTATAAATTATATCAAATGATGTGTATTAATGTTTATAGTATTCTCATGCTTTAAGAAGAGCCATTGAATATCTTAATTTCTCTACATTAAGTTTAATTACTTTATACTATCTTTGATCAAATCTCATAATACCTTATTTGGCAAAATGCTTAATTCTGATCCATTCTATTATCAACATTGCTTATGTCTGAATACAGTAACATTGAAAATTTTGAGACACCGTAAGATTGTTACTGGTTATTTCATTCTGAAATAGTGACGAAAGGCACCATGAAGAATCAGACACCAAGAATAAGACACTATAATTTAGACACCGTGAAGTAGACACTGTGAACAAGACATCGTGAACAAGACACCATAAAGAAGACACTGTGAAACAAGACAATGTGAATAAGACACCATGAAACAAGACACCACGAACAAGAAATTGTAAACAATACATCATGAACAAGACACCGTGAACAAGACACCATGAACAATACACTATTAAAAAGACACCTTGAACAAGAAACTGTGACCATGAGACACCGTGACCACAAGACGTCGTGATCAATCTAGAAACCCTGTGAAGGAGTCATTGTTTCCATGACTTACTGTGACACTGTTTCTTAAACTATTTTATCGTCTTTCAATATAATCTCTAATAGTCATATTTTAAGATTTTAAATGCACTAACATAATTAATGTTTCATTGTAGACATATCATCTAA
This sequence comes from Viscum album, assembly GCA_963277665.1. NCBI lineage: Eukaryota > Viridiplantae > Streptophyta > Magnoliopsida > Santalales > Viscaceae > Viscum > Viscum album. Next base: position 1,344,337,970 of record OY728119.1, on the reverse strand, counting down.
CAGAACGAGGAACGAGGTGTAGTATCCATGAAACCTATCAGCTCCAAAACATGAATTTCAATGATAAAATTGAAGTGTGACCATGAAAAAATAAAAAAGAAACTTAATGAAATAACAAGGCTGTGAGCATGAAAATGGAGAACAGTGAGAGAATTTATAAAGGAAATATTGTCACATGCATGCAACCTGTCTATACTGAAGATCATACGAAGCACACTGGTATAAAGAGAACATCTTCGCATTGCCGAATGTCATGAAAAACACAAGATGAATCGCGACACTCTGTTTTACAGAAGAGGAATCGAATTCTGTATCTGTTTCATCTCAGATGTCCATAGCTGCAATGACCAACACACATAGTACATCTAATCCAATCTAAATCATTATGCTCTATTTGTGTAGATTGTATTAACTTTCTAGTAGAGTGTGCATCTCTTTTGCAACACACACTATCTCCCGCATTAAATTGATGGATACAAGATATCATTACTCAATCATTATTTTACTCTTGTGTATACCCACTGATAAGTTTGCAAGAGGTCCATGTATGGAATGGTATTTTTTACACACTGATAAGTGTGGAAGAGGTCCTTGTGTGTCCTGGATAGTCTGTGTACTATTGTTAACCCTGATCCAGGGTGTGGATCACTGTGTATTTATATTAACTGCTTGGTGGGCGGTGATAACCAAGTGGAGTGGATAAAGTATCTTCTTTAGACTAATCAACTTGTTTCATTTTTGTTGTGCGTCTTAAATTAGTTTTCTCTGTTTTATTTCTATATTATACAATTCAGAAATCACTAATTTCACATTGATAGTTAGTCTTAGAAAGAAGTTATAACTGGCTTGTCTTAGTACATAAACTTCAAAAGTAATATTAATAACACAAATTAAGATTAGTGAGAATAAATCAATCTTCAAAGAAGTTAATTAAAAAGTAAATCTCTTATAATAGTATAACATTGTTTAACTAGGCTGTATTTAATCATTAGGGAATCCTTTTTCAAAATATTTTTTATAGAAATTTTTATTGTTACTCAATTCCCCCTCCCCTCATTAGTAATATACTCCGACAAACATTTGGTATCAAAGGTTCTTTATTAGTACTCTGTGTTATCTTATTAAACTGTGATTACAGTTGTACTTTAAAGAACTGAAAATTTCTGTTAATTCTAAATTTATAGCTCTTTTAAAGTAATACTTTATTATGGATAATAGATTGGAAGGTGATGAAACCCACAGACTGCTTTCTATAATAGAACCAATTATGCACATTTGAAAATTAAAATTAATATGCATTTATGAAGTATGAGTTTTGAAATTTGGTCATCCATTATAGATGAATACAAAATTCCTACGACGGATAGAATCACATGGGATGAACATCACAGAACTGCCTACAACAACAATTGCAATGATATGAATGATTTATATTACTTCATAGAAAATTATGAGTTTAACAGATCTGCCCATGAAATTTGGGATACCCTTCCTGTCTTACATGAATGAACATTTAGTGTAAAAGAAATGATAATTAATACCTATACTATAAAATATGATAATTTTAAAATGAAACCTGATGAGCCTATTTATGACATGTATCTTAGGTTCAATGATATTGTAAACATAGTGATATCTCTTGGAATAGAATTCCCTACCAAGGAACATATACTGAGAATTATTAGATGTCTTCCTGACAGATGGAGGGGATCCTATTTGTATATTTGGGAATCGTGCAACATCCCCAAGCTTCCTGTATGAGAATTCATTGGGAAACTAATGATATATGAAGTGGAGCTGAAAGTCAACAAGGAAGAGTAGGATGAACCAAAGAAGAAATCTATTGTATACAAGACTACCACATCTATGCACAAAGAAAATGGCATAATGGTTTCTTTTATAGAAAGCACCACCAGTGAAAAATCATCAACTGATAGTGATGAGGAGATGGCTCAAATAGCCAGAAGATTTTGACAATTTTAAAAAATGAAAAACTTAATTAGAAATCCCAACATCAAGGGAAAATATGACTAAAAAGGAAACTGGAAGAAGGACTGGAAAAGAAGTGAAAAAACTGATGATATTATTTGTTATGAATGTATGTGAAAAGGACATATAAAGGCTGACTGTCCAAAGCTAATGTATAGAAAGAAATATTAGGACAAGGACATGATGTATAAAAAGGAAATGAAAGAAGTCTTTAGTGCTTCTAAGGATAGTTCAAGCGACCCAAAGGTATCAAATGATATACAGGCTAACAAAGACAATATTTGTTTTATGGAAAACACATCTGAGGTAACACTGGAATCTTCTGTACATAATTCATACTATTCTGAAGATGAAATTGACTCTGAAAAAATTACTAATGAAGAAATGTTTGAATACTGTAACATGCTTATGGAAACCTTCAATGAACTAAAAAGAAAATATAAATTATTACAGAAACAACATTCTCTTACTAAGTCTATATAATTTGAACTCACAAATGAAAAGGAGAAAAATGGTCAAATGCTCAAAGTAAACAATGAATTAAAATTGTTTAATGAGAAATTAAAGAGTGACATAGAAAGGTTTACTAATGGGAAAAATACCCTTACCCAAATTCTAGGAAAAAAAATTTCCCATAAATACAACACTTTAATTGGGTATCTATGACAACCGGGCCTTGGTGACAGCACAGACACCCCGCCTTAACATGGTCGTTGGGTCCTGGCCTACCAGGTACCATCCGTTGCCCGACAGACACGTGGGGCCCACCCCAGGGTCCACCCACGTGCCCGAACGGGTCATATGACTAATAAAATTCCCAAGAGGCCAACACTTGTCCTTTTCAGTGTGTTTTTTCCTCACTCACACACACCCTAGGAGACTTCCCAAAAATTCACCCATCCTGATTACTACTCCAGGCCAAGCATGCTTAACTATGGAGTTCTAATCAGACAAGCTCCAGAAAAGGATGGTGAACCCTGTTGACATGAGTCATATCATTTAGTCATTTAACCCTCTATCATTTGGGGATGTTACAATCATCCCCCCTTTAGAGCACAACACCCTCGTTCTGGGCCCTACATCTCAACCCAGTAAGTGCACCACACTTAAGGCTGGGTTCCTCCTTTGATACCAAATGTGACAACCGGGCCCCGGTGACAGCACAGACACCCCGCCTTAACATGGCTGTCAGGTCCTGGCCTACCAGGTACCATCAGTTGCCCCGCAGACACGTGGGGCCCACCCCAGGGTCCACCCATGTTCCCGAACGGGTCATATGACTAATGAAATTCCCCACAGGCCAACACTTTTCCTTTCCAGTGTGCTTTGTCCTCACTCACACACAACCTGGGAGACATCCAAGAAGGTCACTCATCCTGATTACTAATCCAGGCCAAGCACGCTTAACTGTGGAGTTCTAATCCGACCGGCTCCCAAAAAGAAAGGTGCACCTTGTTTACATGAGTCATATCATTTAGTCATTTAACCCTCTATCATTTGGGGATGTTATAGTATCATCGTGGTAAATGTAACGTTCGTAGAAAAAATTTTGTTTCAAAATCTAGGAAATACAGTTTTACTCCTATTTCTGGACACAAATCAACGAATTCAATCCATGATACCTATTCTACTATTTCATTTTTTTGTAGAACTAATACAGTTTATTTTTTAAATACATTACACAATGCTTATAAGAAACTGGATTGGAAAATCTGGGATCCTAAAGCACTTAATACTAATATTACTAGACCCAAATGAGTATGGGTACCAAAATCTGTTTTTGCTTAATCATTTTTAAGGAATACTGCTTAAAGAGAACCAACAAAAGTCTATGGTACTAGGAAAGTGGATGTACAAGGAGCATGACAAGAGACTACTCATGATTCAATAACTTGATAAAAGTATATATAGGACATGTCATATTTGGCGACAATGCCAAGGGAAACATTACTGGCCTCATCCAAATCGATAACTCTAACTCAGTTTTAATTTCTAAAGTATTTTTTGTTGATGGTTTAAAATACAATCTGCTAAGTATCTCACAATTATGTGATAATGGATTTCATGTTATAATTGAAAATGATTCTTGTAATGTCTTTAATTATAAGTATGAATTATTATTTTCTATACTAAGAAATGAAAACTTTTATTCTGTTAATTTAGATTCTCTAGCTTCTCAAAATGCTTCATACTTAAGTGTATTTCATAAATAATATTGGATCTGGCATAGGAGGCTAGGACACTGTAATGTTCACTCCCTTAGAAAACTAACAAGAGCAATGCTAGTTAAAACATACACAAATGTGAGTTTCCAAATGACAATGTGTGTAATCTCTGTCAAAATGGAAAACAACACAATGTTTCCTTCAAACCAAATAAAGAAGTTTCAACTACTCATCCTCTCGAACTGGATCACATGGACTTGTTTGGACCATCTAGAGTTTATAGTTTAAATTGGAAGCACTATGTTTATGTTCATGTAGATGACTTTTCTAGATATACATGGGCCTTCTTTATGGCTCAAAAAAGTGATTCTTAATCTTATTTTACTAAATATTCCAAGTCTATAGAAAATTTCAGAGGACATAGAATTAAATCTTTAAGAAGTGATCATGGTCATGAGTTTGTAAATCAAGAGTTTGAATCCTTTTTCTCACAAAATGGTTATAGTCACAATTTCTCTTCCCCTAGAACACCTAATCAGAATGAAGTTTTAGAGAGAATAAATATAACCCTGCAAGATATTGCTAGAACAATGCTTAGTGAATATGACCTACCTATTTATTTTTGGGCTGAAGATGTCAATAAAACGTTCTATATAGTCAATAAAGTGTTAATCAGATATATTCTTCATATAATTCCTGAAGAAAATGGAATTATAAAAACCCCATGGTTAGCTAGATAAAAGGTTTTGGTAAAAATGTCTATATTCTTAATACCGAAGACATTCTTGACAAATTGTGATAGAAAAGCGAGGAAGGTATATTTTTAGGAAATTCCATGTCTAGTAAAGCCTATAGAGTGTTAAAAAGAAGAACTAAATGTGTGGAAGAATATGTTCATGTCATATTTGATGAAACATATCCATATGAGCCTAAAACCATTCTACAGAATCTAGAGGATGAAGTATAAAATTTGAATATACATTCAAAATCCTCAAACTCTTCTGTGAAAGAATCTGTGAAAACTTCTAACTCTGGAAATTCTTTATAATTGAGTCACAATGAACTAGAATCTATTGATGAACCTAAAATCCCTAGTCTATCTTTTTCTAGAACTATTAGGACCCTTAAGAAAAACCCCATGGATGCTGTTGTAGGAGACATAAACAAAGGAACTCAAACTAGATATCTATTAGAAATCAGGTTGAACATCAAGTCTTTTTGTCAAAACATTAACCTAAAAATATTGATGATGTTATCAATGATGAAATTTGGGTCAGGGAATGCAAGAAGAACATAATCAGTTTGAAACGAACAATTTTTTAGAAACTTGTTGAATGAACTAAGGACATATCGCCATAGGCACTAAATGGGTGTTTATAAATAAGGTAGATGAAGCTGGTAACATATTTAAAAACAAAGATAGATTAATTGAACAAGGCTATAGCCATGAAGAAGGAATTGACTATTAGGAGACCTTTACACGAATAGCCAGTCATAATGTCATCATAATATTTCTTTCCTATGTTGCACATTTTAATTTCAAACTATATCAAATGGATGTTAAGAGTGTATTCTTAAATGGGTATATATCTGAGGATATTTTTGTTGCACAACCCCCTGGATTTATAGACCCCCATTTTCCACATCATATTTTTAAAATATAAAAAGCATTATATGGTTTAATGCAAGCTCCAGGAGCTTGTTATGATATATTGAGTACATTTCTTATTTAAAAGTGTTTTACAAAAGGAATAGCTGATCCTACCCGTTTTATAAAACTACTTTTTAATGATGTTTTAGTTGTTCAAATATATGTAGATGAAATAATTTTTGGATCTTTGAGGAATTGTTTATATGTTTATTTTTCTAAAATGAAGAAAAAAAATTTTAAATGAGTTTAATGGGTGAACTTAAATTCTTTCTTGGATTTAAGATCATTAAAAATAATGATGGAATTGTTTTAATTAAAATTAAATTTACTAGATATCCCTTGAAATTTTTTGGATTTGATAGCACTAAACGTAGGGAAACTCCGATGAGTACCACTTGTAAGTTGGACCTTGATGAAGCTGGAAAATCTGTTGAACACAACAATTATAGTGGAATGATTGGATGTTTGCTCTAATTCATTGCTAGTCATCCAGATATTATGTTTAGTGTGTGTATGTGTGCTCGTATTCACGAAAATTCTAAGGAATCACATTTAAATTTTGTAAAGTGAATTTTCAAATACCTCAAGCATACACCCAATATAGGACTATTTTATCCTAAAGGAAAATCATTTGAATTAACTAGTTATTCTGATGCCGACTTCATTGGATGTAAGTCAGATAGAAAAAGTACATATGGAACATGTCACCTTTTCGGAAAGTCACTAGTATCATGGTGAAGTAACAAAAAAAGATATGTTGCATTATCTACTTTAGAAGTTGAATACATAGCTGTCGGTAATTTTTGCGAACAAAGTTTGTGGATGAAACACAAATTACTAGATTATGGATATCAATTCAAACATGTACCCCTAAATTATGACATCACAAGTTTTATTAACATCTCAAAAAAATCCTATTTCACATTCTAGTACAAATCACATTGATGTAAGTCAGCAATTTTTGAGAGATCATTATCAAAAAGATGATATCACTTTGGAATTCATTAGTTCTATATATCAGTTTGCTGATATATTCACCAAACCATTAAATTATGAATGAATAGACTACATCATTCATGAACAAGGCATGATAAAAATAAAATAGATTTCTAACTATTCATGTCTTACTGATTCGATATCATACTATTTTATACTTTATTGTATCATGATTACTGTTTCTCAGCTAATGTTTCATGTTACTGTCCCACTATAATTCTCTATTACTGTCTCACTGTAATGCTCTATTGATTTATCACCGTAATTCTCAGTTACTATCTCACAATTTACTTTCTCATCATAATGTTTTTGTTTACTGTCTCATCGTGATGTTCATTCACTACCTCACAATAACGTGCATTTAATGTCTCACCATAATGACCAGACACAGTCTCACCAAAAAAATTATTTATAATGTTTTTAGTAAAAACCTTTTTCGCATTAATTATCTTTTACCCTTCTTTATTTTCCCGTGTTTTTATTTTTTCGACGTTTTGTCTTCCTAGATGATAAAATAAAGAAAGTATTACTCGATTCTTCACTTGGGGTAGCTTCTACTTACTCATTTTGAACCCTTATTCATCCCTGCAACCCCTCTATCTCCCGAACCTTCAGTGAATGCCATGAATGGAACCTCCTTCATCCTCGACACCTGAAAAGTGCAACTCAAAGAAGAAAAAGATTTCACCTAAGCTAACACCTGAAGGACCTTTAAATCCAAATCGGGTAAACCATGTTGTTTTACCTGAGAAAGAGATTTTCCCCAAATGGCTCCTATCTAGTACGTCTCTGGAATTAAAAGTGTTAGAATATCAAGGCTGGTTTGAGTGGTTCTTGAAAGAAGACATACCCATGTACCCTAGTTTAGTGTCTATGTTTTACCAGTATGTAAAGTTCCCCTTTGATTCTGGTGATAGTTATGTTGTAAAAAGTTGTTTCAATGGCCAGAGAAGCTCATTTTCTTCCAGGGTATGGGCTGCATGCCTTAGGATACCTCATGAATGAATCTGTGATGATTATCAGAGAAGGCCTCCACCTTCAACCGAATTCATTGATTTAGAAGATCCTTTGAAAGCCTTAACTAGAAATTGAACTCATAGGAGAGCCATTATTGCTGAACTAGATGGAGAATCAAGGCTTCTGTTCATGTTTATATAGAATTTGGTAAGTCCAAGAAAAGGTGATTTTGCAATTTTCAAATATCAGTATGTGTTTCTGATCCACCTTATAAAAAATGGGCAAAAATATCAACCTATATAGGTATATCATTCACCATATGTGTGAACTGATCAAAGACACATCCACGTCAACTTCTCTATTTTACTCTTGGATAATCTCAGCCATTCTTCATTCCAAATGTTTGGTTGGACCTAATGATTAAGTGATTAGGTATTGTGAATTCTACTTCTAAAAAGCCAATATCAAGATAATGAAGATAAAATTGAGTCCTGGGAAAAATGAATTGGTGGAACACAATGATATAATTAATGAGAAATTCATTCCTGTGGAACATCCCTCAAGACCATGAAATATTTTTGATCCCTGTTTAGAACCAGATGAGATTGTTGAGTATCCTGATGAAGAAGAAAGAGACGTTGATGTAAAACCTATGGGAGATGTTATTATTGTGGAAGACAAGATTACTATTTCTCTTGAGGTTCTTAAAGAAGAGGTCCCTCCTCATAAAGAAGCTTTTAATCTAGAAACTCAACCCGAGGCTGAAACAGAATAAGTTTCCAAAGAATATTAAAATCATGACATTGAAGTACCTATAATGGAGGAGCTAAATTTTATGAATGAAACCAACCCTGAGGAACTCGCTATTGAAAATATCTTCATGAAATCATCCCTTCAGATGAAGAACAATTTGACCTAGCTTTTCAGCAGGCTACACATGAAATGAGTGATGAACAAAGAGCAAAGTCTGTGGAATTAGACCGAGATCCTAAGCCTCTCTGTCCTAAATAGGAGTCACCTGTTGATGGGGAGAAAACCCCAAATCTAGAGTCTATTGAATAATCACATCTAACTAAGTCAAGTCCTGTCGACACTCAATATAAGTTCCCTAATTTTTATTATTTGGGTGACACTTAGCAGGTTTTAGAAACCGGACTTGATCTTTCCACTATATTCTAGTTGAAATCAGTCTCCAATATCACACCTGAGAAGGAACCTGGACCTGTACCAGTCCCTATTCCTGAACCGCTATCTAAACATCCCTCTTATGTAAGTATGGATGATCTGAAAGAATTTTCCGCCACCCTCTTGTCTAGAGTTGAGAATCACATGAATACCTAACCTCATCATTTGACCAATCTAAGTGACAATGATACCTCACTATTCTTGGAGAAATTTATTTGGAAAATAAAACATAAAATTCTTTATGATATTAATGATGTAATAGTTGAAAATATGCGGTTTGGAAATGAAGTGAAGACACTAAGAAGTATGTTTGAAGAAATGCAGATATAGATTAATTTGAGATCAGGGTTTGATACTCCTCCTATAGAACCTGTTGTTCCTCAAACCCCACAGGTTGTTGTGTCTCATATTCAACCTTTTCTAGCCTCCATAGAAGAAAAGATAGCTGAATGGAACAAAGAAATTGTGAAGGAAACGATAGATCTTGTTTCCACTCTTAATAAACTCACTAATGAGTATACCAGATGACTTTAAAAGGTGCTAAATCAACTAAAATCTCTGACCACCACTGTCAATAACTCTAGAGCATCTGGTCAATCTTTGAAACCTTCCTTAGATAGTGATACTTTTAGAAAAGTAGTCAAAGAAGAGCTTCATAATGATATCAGTGGTTTCAATACGTCTTCTCTATCTAAAGTTGTTAGGAACAGTGATTGAGTTCATGGCCAGGTACAAATCCACACATAAATTTTTACTTATGCTCAGTAATTGATTAACATTAATGTAGACTTATACTTCAAAAGAATCTTCTCCAAGACTGATATAATAATTTATTTTATGTGTCTTGTTGAAAATCTATGGATTCCTCTTGTGACACAAACTTTCAAGACCCATGTCCAACAGATCACAGAGTTTACTCGATTGTTGGACATGTTTATGGAGAACAAGGATTATTTTGAGAAAGCCATGTAGTATGGTGGAGAGATCATTTCAGATTTCATTACACTATTGTGGACCTATATTCATGTTCAGAGTACATCAATTGTTTCTCCAATGGTTGCACCTCTAAAACATGATCTTCTTACCTTCACTTTTACCCTAGCCTCCACTAAATTATCTGTCAGGCAAGCACTAAGTCAGATCAGGCTAGTGAATCTTGATCATCAACTTCCTAGATCTTATATTACTCCAACATTGTCCCCATCAGTCTTTGAAGCCCTTAATTTACCCTCTTTATCAACCACCTCACACTTTTTATCAACCTCAACCTATGCTCTTATGGATTCCTCTTCTACTCTACTAAAGGAAAAGAGAAGGTCAGTCCATTAAGAAGAATAGTGATTACTCTTTTTTTATAGGGATACTGTTCTTTTTTGTTTTGCACTTTTACATTTGTACTAAACCATATTTTCTTGTAATAGAATGTTCACTTTTTAATTCTCTTATTCCATCTTTTTTATAATCCCAAATGGGGGAAAAATTTCATTTTGTTAGACATTTATCTCTATATTTGAATATAATAAACACACCTTTTCATTACAAGATTTGTGATCATCAAAAAGGGGGATATTGTTGGACTCCTCATGTATTATTCATGTTTTAATGATCACAAATCCTATTCAACCTAGTTACATCATATAAATTATATCAAATCATATGTATTAATGTTTATAGTATTCTCATGATTTTAGAAGAGCCATTCAAGATCTTAATTGACCTACATTAATTTTAATTACATTATACTATCTTTGATCTACTCTAATAATACCTTATTTAACAAATTTTTATGTCTGATCCATTGTATTATCATCATTGCTTATGTCTGAATATAGTTACTTTGAAAAGTCTGAGACACTGTAAGTCTACTACTGGTTATGTCATTCTGAGACCGTGAAGAACGACAGTGTGAAGAATCAGACAACGTGAATTAGACACCATAATGTAGACACTGTGAAACAGATACTATGAACAGGACACTGTGAACAAGACACTGTGATGAAGACAATGTGAAAAAAGACACCAAGAACAGGACACCGTGAAACAAAACACCGTGAACAATACATCGTGAACAAGAAAAGTGTGAACAAGACATCTTGATCAAGACATCGTAAAAAAGACACTGTGAATAAGACCCCTTGAACAAGACAACATGTCCACGAGACACCATGACCACAAGACACCATGATCAATATAGACACTGTGTAAAGTAGACATTGTTTCCATGACTTACTGTGACAATGTTTCTTAAAATATTTTTTCTTCTCTCAATTTAATCTATAATGGTCATATTTGAAGATTTTAAATGAACGGACATAATTGATGTATATTTGTAGACATATCATCTTATAGTATGAGGTACGAGGTGGGATATCCATGCAACATTTCGGCTCTAACACATGCATTTCAAAGATAAAAGAGATGTGTGACCAAGAATAAACCAAAAAGATAATGAATGAAAAAACAAGGATGTGATCATGATGACAGAGAACACTGATAGAATTTCTAATGGAAAATCTGTCCCATGCATGGAACCAAACTATGATGAAGAACATACGATGTACAAAAAAAACTATAGAACATCTTCTCATTGTCGAATCACACGAAGAACACAAGCTGAATTGCGACACTCTATTTTACAAACGAGGACTCGAATTCTACATCTGTTTAATCTCAGAAGTCTAGAGCTGCAAATTCCAAAACACAAAGTACTTCTAAACCTATCTAAATCATTCTTCTCTATTTTGTAGTTTTTATTATCTTTCAAGTAGAGTGTGCGTCTATATTGCAACACACTATGTCTCCCGCATTATAATGAAGGATATAATATATCCTTACTCAACCATTCTTATACTCTTGTGTATACCCACTAATAAGTGTGGAAGAGTTCCTTATGTGTCCTGGTAGTTTTTACCCACTGATAAGTGTGGAAGAGGTCCTTGTGTGTTCCGGACAGACATTGTGCTGTTATTAACCCCGATCCAGGGTGTGGATCAAATTTTATTTATATAAACTGCTTAGTGGCAGGTGATCACCATGTGAAGTTGATTAGGTCTCGTCTTGCTACTGAACCACTTGTTTAATTTCCATTGTGCTTCTTAAATTAGTTCTCTCTGTTTTATTGCTTTACTATACAATTCAGAAATCACTAATTTCACAATGATAGTTAGTCTTGGAAAGAAGTTGTTACTGGCTTGTCTTAGTAAAAAAACATCAAAAGTAATATTAATTACAGAAATTATGATTACTGAGAATTAATCAATCTTTAATGAAGTTACGTAATAATTCAATCTATTATAATGGTATAACCATGATTAAGTAGGTTTTATTTAATCTTTGGTGAAACTTTTTTAGAATTATTTTGTACATAAATTATTATAGTTACTCAATTCACCCTAATCCTCTTGAGTAATCTACTCCGACCAACAGAAAGGATAGAAAATACATTATTATTTAGGTTTTTTAGATTACACATTAAACAATAAAAACCAAAAACCATCCTATGTTTTTTCCCATGTTTTTTTTGAATGTGGAGTGGAATAAATTAGTTTAGAAGTCCAATGGCCTACTTTATTAAAATAGTATGATTTACTATGTGGGGATGAGTCACACTCTCAAGGAAATCATTTTAAAATGTTCAAATGTTTTATAAGTCCTAGAGGGTCTACTAAGGCATTGAAAAATAAATGAAACAAAACTAAAATTACATTATTTTAATGGGAAAAAATATTGTCTAAATAAACCTTTTATAATATATTTTTAAATCACTATCAGGTAATAATGATGTCATAAAACACATTATATATTTAAGTTGTATTTACTTTTTACCCACAAATTGACTGTCTCGGAAAATAAGGAAAAATAAACCATTTGATAATTTCAATATCATGAATCCAAAAATAAAATTCATTTTTTCTACATAATATTATTAATATGTGAATTTTTACTTTTAAAATTAAAAGACGACATTTATTGAAAATTCATGGGTTTTGACAAAAACAACTTTCAAACCTTATTAAAAATTACAATTTTATACAAATTATAAAATCCTTTATATTTAATAAAATTTAATTTAGTAATATAATTTATTAAAATATTATATAATTAAAATGTTCATTAATTCATCCAAATAGATTTATTAATTGATTTTAAATATTAGATTAAGACACTATTTGTGCTTTATAAATTAATAATAATAAAATGAATGTATATTATTTATTCTATACAAAAATAATAAACATAATCATAATGCGAGGTGATTGTTACATAAACCCTTATAACACGTGCATAAGACCTCAGGGTAAGGTGTTCAATTACGATACACTATTGGGGTGGCTCGGATGACATCACTTAGGTTGTAATCTCTATTAACTTCCACTTCTCACATAGGTGATTTTTTTCAAGCGTAACGCATCGAAGTGCAGAATGGGCTTGGTCAAGAGATAATCCTAGTGATGCTACATCCTTTTCAAAAAATAACAATAGGATTAGTATGGATTAATTCTACTAAATGAGGCCATCACATTCTTTGAGTGAGTAAATTGGTTTTGTTAAATCCCTATATTTATATTAATCATGTGTCCAATATTCAACGACTATATTAGCAAGAAAAATAATTCTTAATGGTATTTTAACATCCAATAACATAAAACAATGAATCTGTGTTTTCTTTATATAACCAATTTATGTAACAATACCTTTAATTAGGTCAAGTCTAATTTTCAATAATAAAAGTTTTTGACATCACACTCTATTACATCATGTTTCATTATAGGTCACCAATACTATATCCTCATGCCATAGTGAATCCTAGAACTTCTTGGGTGTACAGTTAAGGTTGACCTATGAAACTCAGGGAGGAATCCCTCATGTATCACTATTTGAACAAACATCTTTTTGTGGAACAACGTCTAATTATGACGATCCTTAAACCATCTTTTGAGAGCATCACCATGGTCAACATGATCATACATCGCCTCTAATTCAATGTCTCTCCACTAAGACTCCTTCACATATTGCATCAGAGAAGACTACACTTTCATCTAAAATACACATTCTATACAGCCATCTATTCCTACATCTAGCTGTAGGGCTTTGAACGTCTCCATACCCTTCCAATCATCCATTGATTCCCGATCTAACTCATTCCACTTCTTCAATCTCAAAGCATCATCCATGACATTCCTTTTCCCAATGGGGTAGTAGATCTCAAAGTCATGGTCCAGAAAAAACTCAATCCACATACACTTTATAAATTTTAGATCTCAAATGGAAAAGATGTACCTCAAACTCTTGTGATTTGTGAAGACCACAATGTTCTCCCTAATGAGGTGATGTCACCATAACATTAGAACAAACATGACCGCTGGTATCTTTGTCTCAAGGGTGGAATATTTATATTTCTATGGATTCTACATCCTAGTACCTTGAGTGATAACTCCCCACTACTACATTAACACACATCACAATCAAAGATAGGAAGTCCTAACAAATACCTCGAGCATCACCCCTTCATATGGAAAACAATTAAATGGATATTTGACCAACATTCCATTCAGATTGTCGAACGCAACCTAAAACTGATCTCACCACACATATTCCTAGTTCTTTGTGTTTTGATCTTACAACAGAGATGAAACATGTGATAATTTTTTTTACAAATCTCAAATAATATCCAACCATACTAGGAAATCAGAAAACCTCTACATCATTCGTGTGTGATGCCCATGAAAAAACATCCCTGACCCTCTACAAGTCCACTACTACACACTTATGGGCCACCACTTGTAATGAGTCAATGTGTTGTAAATGGAAATTGTCTTCATGTAATTATTCCATATAAAATCATATTAAAACACAATTACACATCATGCATAAATTAACTACAAAATGCAATGTGACATTTATTGCCTAGCAATTCAACATTATTTTTCCACTTATGTGATTGGAATTTCAAAAATATTTTATACACGGTTGTGATCAGTAAGATATATTAATTCTACTAGGTCAGACATATTTTTTGGAGAATAGGTACCTACCTATATGAATAGTACTATTACCCAAATGAATAATATTATGGAACTTTTGAATAATAAATCATCCAAGATAATAATAAATTAACCAATTAAATTATAAATAAAATTTATCCAACATATAAGTGAAAATAAGATATAAATATATCATAGTTAATTAAATATTGGTATTTTAATAAGTCATAAATATTTAATAACAATTTTTTTATTAATTTTCTAATGTAAAAGTAAATTTATTTACATAAAATGTATTAAAAAATTAATATTTTTTTATTATTAATTTAAGATAATTTTATAAGATCTGAATTAATTTTTCAGAGGTTTATAAATTCTGAAAAAAAATTAAATCATTATTTTCTAGGTAAATTATGATTATAATTAAAAATTAAATAACTCATATTTAGAAATTAAATTTCATAAAATGGAGATAAATTTTTATTTCAATACATATATAAATTTTTAGGTTGAATTTTTTGGATTTTCACGAATTACATGGATTTTTAGTAAATAGTGAAATATGGTAATTTGAGTTCTATATACTGTATAAGCTAAATCCACTATTATTTATTTAATCACTTATATAAGAACTATTGGTTAGAAGTCACATACAGTTATTACTATATTTATTCACAATAATCCTCACTATTTCATTTCTTGAGAAAAATAAAAATTTAATGATTTAAAAAATAATAAAACACCCCTCTCCTTCACTATAAGTACCTCCCCTCTCACCCTCTTCTCCTCACACCTCTAATGTTTTGAGACATTCCTAAATTCTACCCAATAATCTTTTAAATAACCTCCCCCACATATAAGAGATATTTCTACCATCAATAGATGAATCCTATGTGCCTTGAGGAGGATCTCAAGAAGAGAATTGAAGAGGTAAATCCTATATCTTTTTCTTTTAATTTCTCTTCAATTTCAATTTCTTATCTTATTCATTACTCAATACCCATATTTTAATTGTAATGGAAACTCTTGTACCTTACATGTACTATAATTATATCATGTTAATGGATTATGATGAACTAAACTATTCCCTCTATATCATTTATCTTTAAAATTAAATTATCGCTCGTGTTGTGTTAATTTACCATCTTCTTGGGCGATGCACTTCATTTTTGAATAAAAATATTAAAGGATATTAATAATACCATTAAATGGTTTTAAATATTGATAATATTGATTTTATATCAATTTTTATGTTCTAGAAATAAATTATACTCATAATACTAAATTATAAACATGGTGTTTGTTGTGTTGGAAAAAGAGCCAAAATTTACATAAAATGATCATTAATAAATTTTATCTAATGAATCATCCTAATGTAATATAATAAAAAAATAAGATAATTTCAGATTACGTAGGGTCATTAATAACACATAATAAAATTTGGGATGTTCATCTTCATTATTAACAATCTTCCATTCAGGCAAATAAGCGAACTGATCTTGAAAAATATGAAAACAAACATTCTCGAAAAATGATATTAAGCTATATATCTCATAAAAAGACCATAAAATTGTAGTTAAAGCATAATAAATAATATTCATGTATAATTTTTTTAATTATTAATTGAAGAATCTAATTTGATTAAACATGACATTAGAGTTATGAAATCATTCAGACACATGGTATGAAGATTCCTTCAGCCCAATTTATTTTTATGGTCTTTCCATCATTCACCCCATTTTCCGCACATATATTACTTAAATATCATTTATTAATAATTATATTACCTTTTATGGTATATATATGTTTTCTAAAATTGTTCATGAAAATGAAAATGTTTTTTAAAAGAACTCTTCTTTAAAAAAAACCTCTCGAGATTGTTTCTTCTTTACTAATATTTTGATGATTAATATATATTTTATCTTATTCCCTTATTTTTTTGGTAACCCAACATTATTGAATTTATAAACAATGAATTTAAACTAATACTATTAAAGGGGTTGTTTTATTTCCAATATTTATATATTTTTCATCTGGCATGAGTGATAATGTAATTATAATGATCTGATGGATACACCCATTGATATATAGCGCAAAAAATGATATGTTGTGATTGGTGAAACTCAAATTTTTTTACCTCCAATTCATTGGGTATTTTGATTAATATCATGAGTTAAAGTGGAATATTCCCAGGCATGACTCTATCTTTTTTCACTATTATGTTTTGTAGTTAACTACTAAGACATGATATTCATGTTTTATGAATTGCCACATTTCATTCTTTTATCTAATGATAATCAATATCTATTTCCTATGTTATGATGATATTTATTATTATCGCACCATGTTTTGTTTTTCATGTTCTAATCAATGACCATACTGGTCTTTTAGATCATCCCTTTTTGATTAATATCCTAAGGAATATAATTTTACTATGGAGAAAACAAGGCCCAATAAGAAGCTTGAGAATAATAAATTAAATAAATGTTCATGTTTTATGTTGTAAAGGTTTTGTAATGTCAAAGATTTTACAAGAAACTAAAATATTTTATTTTTTAATGTATTTATATTGATGATCTCATTGTAATTTATGAAAATTCAAGGTCACTATAGTTGGTATCATTGGACAGTTTAGTATATTTCCGAATTAGGATTTGAGAACCTTAGTGAAACCCATTTTATGAGACTAAATATATGTAAACAAATGATAGATTTTTTAAACATAGGGATACAATAAGAAATTCATTTAGAGCCAGTTTTACAATAGTATTAACTATTGGTGTTTTCTTAACCAATTTTTATGATATCCATTTTTTTTAAAATAGTGGGAACTAGGAGAAACATGGAAAAAACCCATGAGATGGAAAATACAGAGACTTCCCAAATGATATTTCCAATGAATTAAGATGTTGAGGTAAATAAATGAAGTTTATTATTATATAGATATCTCATGTTATGAGAAACAACCTGAATAATTTGGAACTTCCTCCTTAAACAAAAATAATAAAACTTTTCCATGAGTGTTTTATGCGGCATCAAACACCAACAGTTAGTTGGTTTTCTGATGAAATAGTGTCTAAAAATTTGATCAAATTTATGGAGATGATCATTTATATGCTTCAATATCCTGGATTAAAAAGAAAATTTCACATTCCTTTCATTGAATAATTTGGGGTTTTTTATCAGTAATGATATAAAAAATTGATAGATTCATTAGTGGTTTTAAAACCCATCTCTGAAAGGATCTTTCAATTCATGAATTTGGGAGTTATGAAGATGTTGTTTGATGTACTCTCAAAGTGAATATTGTGTTTGGATAATGGTCCCATTTATATGGTGAAATGAAAAAAATGATAGAGTCTCAAGATAGAGGAAATAATGGGAAATGTGAAGGAAAACTATACCACCCACATGTCAAAAATATTGGAGGAAATCATTATAGAACTGCATAAAATGGATGGGTAAATGCTTTATGTGTGGAATAAGAGGCCAACAATCACATGAATGTATAAGAAACATGAAAAGTCAAGATGATATTCTACTTGAATGAAGATAAACCCCCATGGTACACTACTACACCTGTATGGACAAAGGGAATTATGCAAGCTAGTGCACTAAACCTAGATATCATGATAGTAATCAGTGTCGTTATCTAGAAAATCCAAAGTATCAAGGGAATAATTATTACATCACTACGGCATATGTGGAGTTAGAAAATGATGTAACACAAGGTACACTAATTATTCAATCATAAAGGTATAAATTACTTATTTCTATTCTAGTTCTACCAATCCTTTTATTTCTTTCAGGTTTTCTGGAACTATTGATTCGATGCCCAGAAAACTTTATGTATAGATATCTGTAAAAACTCATGTGGTGAAATCATTGAATCCAAAGTGTTGGACTCTTCTCTTGTTGTTGTATAGAGTAATATTCATGAAACAAATCTTGTTATACTTCCCATAGTGTAATTAAATGATATACATGGGATGGATTGGATATCGTTATATAGAGCACAAATCAACTATCGGGAAAAAGAAATCTGATTTCATATTATTAAACATACAATGATCATATACAAATGAATGGAAGAGCATGAATATTCATTTGAAAATTCTTCAACGGTGTGGGTGTTGATTCCATATGATAAAGCATACCTCTCTTAAATGGTTTATTTAATGGAATGCTTCATCCTTGCATAAATGACCATTTTGGGGGAATACAGTGATGTATTTCTTGAAGAGTTACACATACCATCCCTGAATCATTATGTTGAGTTCTAAATATAACTCACACTCAAATCAAATCCAATCTCAATGTGTATTTATAGTATGGATCATAAAAAACATGAGTATTTAAAGAAGAAACTACATTAGAATTTTGATAAAGGGTATATACACCATAGTGAATCACCAAGGGTGATCCAATGCTCTTTTTCAAGAATAATGATGGATAAATGTGGTTGTGTATCGATTATCGAAAACATAACAAGATCACCATGAAGAAAATGTATACTCTTTCAAGGATTGAAAACCTGTTTTATCAGTTGATAATACCTCAATGAATTTCAAATGTAGTTCTGTGTTCTGGATATCACTAGATTAAGGGGAAGAATAACGATATTCATAATACTGCCTTCAATACATGGTATATGAAATATGATATTTTATTGATTCCTATAAGACATAATAATTCCACAAAAAACATCATGGATTTGTTGAATAAAGTCTTTACACATTACCATGAAAAATCATTGGATGTTTTTGTTAATGATATTATCATCTAATCCATGAGCAAGGAGTAACAAAAAGAAAATAAAAGATTTGTTTTGGAATCATTGAGGAAGGATACGTTGTATGGCATGTTTAGATATTGTGACTTTTGGATGTAGAAAGTTGCATTCTTGGGGCATGTGATCATAAGTGAGGGAATTTATGTGCACTATTCGAAATCAATGATTATTGAGGATGGACCAAACCCATTAGTGTCATGGAAATCTGTAGTTTTCTTTGATTAGAAGGGTACTATCGACATTTTGTGAGAAATTTCTAATGATCATAAATCCCTCTAACAATGTTAACAATGAAATGGATCAAGTATGTGTGGACATATGATTGTGAATAATGCTTCTAGGGGATGTAGAGAAGGTGGATAACAACACTTGTACTCACATTACCAAATAGTGGAGAATGATTTCTGATATAATTTGATTCTTCCATGTAAGGATTGGGTTTTGCAGTCTTTCAGAATAATAATGTGATATACTACACATCATGATAGTTGATGATCCATGTGAAGAACTACACTATGATTGATCTAGAGCTTTCATCTTTGATTTGTTACCTGATAATTTAGCATCATGACCTCTATAGTGGGAAGTTTGACATATATACCTATCACAAGATCCTTAATTATATTTTCACACAAAAGGATCTAAACATGCATCAAATGAGATGGTTAGAGTTAATCAATGACTATGATTGATCTATTCACTATCATCCCGACATGGGGAACAATGTAGTTGATGCTCTAAGCATAATATAACCTGCTACTATATCCATGTCGTGGATTGAGAACAACCCTATCTTCAGAGACATGAAACAAATGGATTTAAAAATCATAATGGTATAGAATACATACTACCTTTACCAGATTCTTTCATAAAAAAATATCAAAGATAATATTATGGAGGTAAAAAGGGATTCTACCAGGTTGCAAAATATGGTCGATGAAATACAAGAACATAAATTGTAAGATTTACATATCGATGGTGATGGTACTATTTTGTTTGTAATGGGGATTTGTGTGCCTTAATCACCTTGGATAAATAAAAAGATATAGGAAAATGCACATAGCTCAACATTCTCTATCAATACATGAAGCACCAAGATGTACCGTTATATCTATGAAAACCTTTTTTGGGACAATATGAAGAAAAATATTATAGAACATATCTCATGCTATTTGATATGGCTGCAAGTTATAGTGGAGAAACAAAGTCGAAAGGTATGATGAAACCATTTTTTATAAACATGTTAAAATGTGATATGGTCACTATGGAAATATTCACAGGTCTCTCGAATACATCCAAATGAAATAATGTTACATGGGTTATGGTGGATGGATGCACATTGACTACCCAAATTATTGATATTTGAGAAGATCACTAGATTGAATAGCATACTAAGATATTTTTTATGGAAGTGGTGAGATTTAATGGGGTTTCAATCCTGATTAACATTGATCATGATCTCAGGTTCACATCCAAATTCTGGAGGAGTCTTCAATATTGTTTGATTATTGAATTGAATTTCCGCACGAATAATCTCCCACAATCTTATACCCAATCTGAAAGGACTATTCAAGTGTTCGATGATATTCTAAGATCATAATATTTATTATTCAATGATGGCTAGTATTATCATCTCCAATTAGTTATGATCTCATTCAATAATGGATTCCACTCGAGTATTTAGATGATGGTATATGAATATCTATATGGAAAGAGATTTAGAACTCCAACAAGTTCGTTTGAATTTGATGAAATAAAGATACATGAACCTAATCATGTATATGATATGATAGAAAAGGTAAAAGCCATCCAAAAACAAATCAAAACTACTCAAAGTCCTCAAAATAGATATACTGACAACAGTCAAAGGGATTTGCAGTCCAATGTTGGAGATAAATTCTTCCTATGAATATCACCATAGAAGAGTATCATGTGGTTTGAAAAGAAAGGGAATCTAATATTAAGGTACATTGGATCCTTTGAGATCCTTAACACGTTGGATCCATGTATTATCATCTTTCACTTACATCAAATATGGATCAAGTTCTTGATCTGTTCCGAGTATCACTCTTGAATAAGTACATATCATATATCACACATATAATAATCTTGGTGGTGTTACAGGTAGAATATGATCTCTCATATGAATAGCATCCAGCTAATATTATGTCAATGAGAGATAACATTATACAGAACAAGAAAACCCAAATTTTCAAAGTGTTGGGGAGGAACCATAAGTATTATGAAGAAACAAGGTAACTAGAGGAGGGGAGGGAGGAGAAGTATCCTTACATGTTTATGTAAAAAATTAGAGGGTGAAATTTCAAACGGGGGAAGAATATAGCAACCTAAAGTTTTACCAACAAAAATTCCCTTATTATAATTTTTACACAGAATATTAAATTAGGAGACACAATGAAACATCATGATTAAATGAACTACTAAATACTATGTGACCATTATAGCCTAGTTTTTAAATATTATTTTTTCTCTTCTGTAATTTGAATTTCGAATATTTGACATTCACTGTTTCGATCAGTATGTTATTTGGAGCCTGATATGAAAAACACAATTTTTATTAAATTGTAATTTACTATTGTGAATAGTAATGTAATCCTTTCTAATAGTAATATAAATTTCATGATTAGTAAATCATCCATGTGAATAGTAACTTTACCAATAAAAGTATAAATTCAATTTATCTATCTTATAAGTCATAATATGGTATAATTATATTATAGTTATTTAACTGTTGGTATTTTTATATGTTCTAAATATTTATATACAATTTTATGATTAATTTTATAATTTAAATGAAATTTTATTTTCATAAAATATATTCCTATGTTAATGTTTTTTCTTCTGGTTTTAGGATAAATTTATGAGTCCCTACGTAAACATTCAAGGAGTTATAAAATAAGTTATAATTTTAAAATCAATATTTTCTATGTAAATAAACATTTTTAATAAAAATGAAATTATTAATATTCAACACATTGTTTTTAAAAAATAGTGTTTATTTTTAATTATAATCATTGAAAATTTGTTCTACTAAATTTTTGGGATGTTTCCCAAATACATGAAATTTTAGTGAATATTGAAATATGGTAATTTACGGTACACAAAAATTAAAAGCTAAATACACTATCCATTGACTCATCACTGATATAACAACCATTTGTTCGAAGTCACATGCACTAATTACTATATTTAGTAACATATATCCTCATTATTTCTTTTATTGAGAAAAATAATATACTAATGATATAAATTATAAGATAACACCCCTCTCCTCAACTATAAATACGAACCTTCATAGCCACTTCTCCTCACACATCTTAAGATTTAATTCATGGATAAATTCATCCCAATACTCTTCTCTAGCCCCTCTCCCACGTCCAAAAGATCTGGATATCATCAAATGAACAACCGTAGGTTCCTTGTGGATGATCTGAAGAGGAAAATTAATGAGGTAAATCCTCCCTCATTTTCTTTTATAATCACATAAATTTCAATTTATTTTCTTATTTTCTTTTCCCTTACCTTCATACATATTCCATGGTAACTACATTACCTAAGAAATATTATAATTATATCATTTAAATGTAATATCCAAAATTAATTTCTTCACTCTATCTCTCACATTTATCATAAAAAGGAAACAGTCCGACCCTAACCTATAAAAATATTTTACTTTATCATTTAATTTCTTTCGATACTCTCATTGTGGTTCAGGTTGACTTATGGTTTAAATTTTTTGAGGTTAATGAATTTTGGTGTGTTTCAAGCTGGTGCATGGGTACCACACAGATAGTGGAAACCATGCGGTTGGCCCTTGAGACTTTGAAGATGCCTAAAAAAATAAATAAATAAATATTATAAATTGTTATCATTTAATAATAATATTTTCATTTTTGTTGGTAAAAATATTGTTTTTATTAAATATTTATTAATATTAATATTATTAAAAATGTATTTGTATTATTATTATAAAAATAATTAAATGAATATTATTAATACGATGACAATAATGGTGATGGTGATTATTATTATTATTACTACAAATAGAATTATTATTATTATTTATTTTCATATTATTATTATGTTTATTTTATTTTATTTTAATTTTTTTGTTGGGAGATAACCCATAGTTGTGAGACCCCCCCACACCACCTCTTCCCTCCTTTCTTATTTTTCTCAACATCCCCTCCCTATGTGTCGTACTGGCCACCACAACCTCCAATCGTCCACCATTCTTAGCATACTACTATCCTATGGATAGCCCCTCCTGCATGACTCTTGACCCGACATATCCTCCTCCTCCATCCTGAATCTGGTAGTGTGACCCCCCCCCCATGTGAAATATGACTCACATACATCAACTACCTCGCCAGTTGTGCCTCCTATGATCGTACCTCATCTCGCTGGAAGCTCCTCCTCCAGTCACTCCTCCTCTTCTCGGTAGCATCTTTGATAGTGCATTTTCCATCAAATTTTGGGGGGTTTTTCATCAATATTGTCAGACCATAAATCTATGGTTTATGTATGACTCATAATCCTTCAGTGTTTGGTCTTGTGAATCGGTTGGGGGTGTTTTTCATTCTTCCATCGAGGATTCATTGCATCTACACCCTATCGAGGTAAGAGTTTCCATGTTCTTCCATTCCAATTCATTACCTTTGATGCTTGATTTCTTTAATAAAATATTAAACATTCTATATACCTATATAATACCTTTATTTATGTTATTATTGTTTTTATAAGTTGATATATTTTTTAAAGTATGTTTTTTATATGAATCGGGGTATTGGATTGTGTGTATTTGTGGCAAAGGTGATTGACATAATGTTAAATGAAATATTAGGTTGAAATTGTATGACTTACTGAGGTTTACCAATTTGAAATATTATTTTAAATTTATTTGGACAATATCATTGATTTAATATGTGATACATGGAAATTACATTTAGCATGGAATAAAAAATTCTTTGAAAAGTGTTATGTTTGTTTTCAATCCTGGGTTGAATTTCATGAAAGAGTAAATTTGATGGATATGGGTTGAAGAAAATAATGGTTTTATGAAAATGTGTTTTGACTATTTTGATTTGTATTAGAGAGTGACATTAGAAGATGGTACATCCATGGATTCACTTGGTGTACACATGGATGTGTAATCTAATGAAGATGGCACACCAGAGCTAGTCTCCCTAAAACACACCTCATATTCCCATTCTCCTACTTCCATTAATATGATTCTATGTTTTTTAAAATGGGGAAGGTAGTGTTTGATCTATTTCATAATGGCCACAAATGTGTTCTTTGTGGTTGGGATTGACTTTCCATGAAACCTACTTTTGTGTGTGGTTTGTAAAGGTAAGGTATGTTCGATATTTAAGGTTTATGTTGTAGAATGTTGGTTTAATAGAGTATTTTGCAATGTGAATTTTAATGTGTTGTTTGATCTTTGTTTTGTAAATGTATTTTCAATTTTTTTCTATATATTTATTAATTATTTGTAACTATTATGGGCCTATTTGGAATTATGTATTTAAAATAGATTTTTTCTATTGAATTTGGAAATGAATGTGGTTTGAATAATGTGTGTTCCTTGATTGCAAATCAAGAAGTTTTATAAAATGGTTTTGATATTGATATAATAAGATGGAATGATTGTAACATTCATGGTCTGATGTACATATGTTTATGTATATACTTGGCATGGTTATCTAGGATTTCTATTTTTGGGTTGAGTATAGTCGATGTTTGTGTTTGGGGTAGGAAAATGAAGTGGTGGAAGGTATGGGCCGTCACACGTGAGAGGGTCTACCACTTACACAGTTTACATTTACCATCTTTTCCTAGCCTTATTTCAGTGTGTCAAGTTATGTTTGCCGACCAAGCCTGATTAGATAGGTTGGTACCACCAATATCATAGATAGGCTAGGTGGGATGTGCTACTGGATTAGTCAGTTTAGGGAAGAATGTTGTTATTGATTTATGGTCTTCACCATATGCCAACAAGTGGTTCTGATCCGAGTACATATAGGGATTTTCGTGGTTTTTTCAAGATCATCCAGGGTTACTTTATTTATCTTCTTTTTTGTATCTCTCTATTTTGTTTGGCTGTCTGATGAAACATGTAGTCTTTTTTTGGTATCTATCAATTTAATTTTTCATTTATATGTTTATTTGTTTCTTGGTACTCCAACATTTTCTTGTTTAGTGTTTTAGTATTTATGATAGTAAAATATACTTTTAAAATTGGAATGGTGGTTTTATTGTGTTGATTTAAAAAGTAAGGGTAATATTATCTTCTAAAATAAGAACAACAGATTTTCTTACTAGTATATTCAATGTTTTGTTAATATATGGTTTTGGGAAAGGAAACACATGAATTCTGTGAGTATATTGTAATGGAAATTTCTATGCTCACCCCTAATTTATCTCTTCAGTTTTAGGTTCCACATTTTTATATCACTCTCAAAATGATCTTCGTTCGGTGATTATTAGAGACCCATGAGGTGCCGTGAAGCTATGTGTAGTTGATTTATTATTCCCTCTATGTGTGACTACATTTATTATTTAGATTTCTTTTCATTTATCTATTTTTATTTAACATGTGGTAAAATGAATTCCCACATTTTTATTTTTTGATTCCTAAAACAAGTTTCCAGCCCATGTAGATTGGTAAAGCCTCTTGGGCCATGCTGTTGGCTGGCTCAGGTGGCTGGTTCGGAGTCAATTAGTGAGGGTTATTGAATAATTGGTATCTGATGTAGGTACTTGTTATTTGGGGTGTCTATTAGTTGTTGATTATGTCTTTTGGGACTCAAAAGGTAAGTATAGGAAGGTTTCAAGAACCCCTTATCCTCCCAACCTCAAGATGCCATGGTCAGTCTGAGATATGATTATTGTGTTTTTGTTTTTTGGATTTTGGTATGACAGGGGAGGAAATGTTGTGTTGCATTCTGATTTAACATTGATTAGGGACCCATGGGGAGTAAAGAAACATTGTTTTATCTTCCTTTAGACGTCGATTCCTTCTTGGTTCATGTCCCACTACCATGTCATCATTTTAAGCATGGATACTAGTCCATCGCTCCAGTAGTTTTATGTATGTTGGGTGTTGTCCTATTTTTGGTTTGTGTAAGGTTGTTTAGAAGAAGAATTTTTTTAATTAATAATGTTTTCATTTAAGTGGATTTAAATTAGTATAGTGTGATTTAAATGTGAATGTGATTTTGGTTAATTTTTTTTTTCTAGAATTGGTATTTAAATGGCTTGTTGTGACCCATGGTGTTCTTTTTGAACACTTGACCATACAAGGGTATGTGTACTTAATGTGTGAGGAGGGCCCCTATTCATGCATGACGTGGTTGAAATTGGTGTGTGTATATTAACACATGTGAAAAGATTCATGGGATTACCTAGGTGTGTATTTGAAATTATTGTCTTACCCTTAATATTCCAAAGTTATTTTGAAAAGGGGAAATGATTTTTGGAAAATCATTTTTGATAAAAATTTTGGTTTTGGTATATGTAAAGTGTTCTTGAAAGGAGAATGTTTTGAAATTTAAAATGAAATGGATATTTAAAAAATGTAATATTTTGTTATTCGTGTATGTTATTGTCATATCAACATATTTTTAAATATTGATATATTCTTCCCGATAATATTTCAAAATGATGTTGGATTTCGTATTATGTTTCTTTTTGTGTTCAGAAAATGAATTTTTTGATGGTTTCAAGTATTTATAAGGAGTGACAACTTGTTTTTTGATCATATTGAATGTTGACTATCCTTGAGGGTGGTCATGGTTTGTTATAGGTAGTGGAGTTACATGAAGAGTTTGATCATATCTTAAGGATATTGGGTTCTCTAAATGCATTTAGAGTGTGATTTGGTATTGTGTACGTTTGATGGTCAATATTTGGAAGAAAGGGATCTATTTTTCATGCCATCATTGCATGTCAAGAAGATGTGGGATATTTTATATATGTATTCATCCAATTTTTCAAAACTATAATGGAGAAAATATAGAAAATGTAAAATATCATGAGTATTCAACAAATTCAATGGTTAGTAAAGGCCTATGTGGACCACATTAAGGAACATGTTTACTTTTCAATGAAGGTGACATCGTAGGATTTAATTAAGACATCTCTCTTCATTAGTTGTCATAATCCAAAGATCACAGAGTAGAGACTCTCTTATATGAACCATCGATTCGAGAATCTGGTATATGATGTGTTCCTACATGGGTTGGTGTCTTGACCGTATGTTGTATGCAGTTAGACATATCACACTACTCCTGAATGATCCCCATATGGAATGTAGTTTTTGCCTGAGGAACCTACTTTTAAAGATCCCACATCAATGGTTCTAGCTTCTAGTTTGTCATATCTTCCAAGTGTGTGCCACTAATGTAGCATGTACGGGCACTCGAATCTCTCATGCTGCATCCCTATGAAGACATTACATCGTTGTATATATTTATGTTATTTGGATTTGTTCTGTAAGAAGCTTCACATGATAAAGGAGATGTAACAAGAGAATTCTAGTCCCTGACTATAAGGTAGGAGATTCCTTATCCATCTGAGATCCAGTCATAGGTCTCCAAATGAAGCTCATGTGAAATCAATAATTTCCATCTGTGGGTGAAAATTCAGTCAGATTGTGCTCCTTTTTTTGGAGAGAGACATTTAGTTTTTTCATCTTCTCATTTTATCTTGTTCTTGTTAATTTCTCATATCGTTATAATATTATGGTGATCTCTTTCTATAGAATTCCATATGGTTGTGTCTATTCAAAATATAGATTTCTAAATCGTTTATTTATACTTTAGTGTGTTTGACTCTTCTGTTGACTTGTTTTGATTTAAATTGCAACAATCTCTGAGTGATAGGGTTCTGTGAAATGGATGAATGGAAATTATTGTTTATTGTTTATTATAAATTTATTTTCATGGGTTTTCCACTACTATAGGGGATCAGCTAGTATAGGTAAGCTTCTATATTTAGTGGTAGTTTTATGTCATTTAGTTGGAGTTTTTCATGATGGAACATATACGTTTCTAGCAGGAGTGGGAATTCTGTTCTCTTTGTGTGGGAGATGTTGAGCTAATTTTTTCCCAGACTCGGTTTTTAGGGTTCATTTGTAGCCGGTGTTATATTTATTTACTGGTGGTGTTTCTTGATTTTGTGGAGATACTAGGTTAGTCTATGTTAGGAGTTATTTTTTTAGACCCCTGACGGAGGTGCTATGGTTGTGTTTTAATTTCTTAGGTACTAGAATCCTTGTAGTGAGGATAACCCTTTTGTCTCCTACCCTTGTTCTGAGATTTTGTTTATTCTAGATTGGTCAGTTGTGACATGGGGGATAAATAGTCACCCTGGAATTCCTTGTTTCTTCATATTTTCGGGGCTAGCACTTAATTTTGGAAAAACAATGGGATTATTGACATTCTAAGGCTATAATTTTATTGTAATGGGGATATTTTTCACACCCTAACCTTCAAAAATATATTATTTTATTATTTCTTTGATTTGATGACCCTCATCGAGGTTTAATTTAATTTATTGTTTAAAATTATTGAGGTGGGTTAATTTTGATGGTCTTTGTGCTAGCGTATCACCACCACACCGTAAGAAGTAACCATGGGGTCCACCAAGGTGACCGTGAAGCAACACAATATTGAAAATAAATAAATTTATAAATGTTTAATCCTTAATTATGATAATATTTTGTCGTATATAAAAATTTGATTATTAAAAAATAAATTATTAATATTATTATTAAAAAATTAATTGAATTTCATTAATATTATCAGTATGATGATTATTATTATTATTATTACTATGATTTATTTAATTGTTAATATTATTAATATTACTTCTATTGCAATTACTATTATTAAAATTTCTAATAATAATTTTTTTAAATTCATGTCAGGGGAGAAAACCTAGTGGCATACACCCCCTCTCAACCTCTCCAATCCTTGCATGTTGTGATAAACCCCCCTCACTGCGTACTGCACCAACCAACCGAACCAATGGTCAGCCTCCCTTCATAGTGGACCACACTCCTCCTCATATCCATATCTTGTACTGCCTATTTCCTCACACAACCTCCTCATCTAGCCTTCTCTTGAATGTGAGACCCCCTTATTTAGAGTGACTTACTAGTTCCCCATCCCTCACAAGTAGTGCACCTCTGACCGCACAACCTCTCATTGACATAACCTCCTCTTCCCGCACCTCCTCTCACTGGTAGCATCTCCTCTGGTGGGTTTTTTTAATTTTTATCTTCAATTTCTTCAGAACCAAAATTTATGGTACATGTGTGACTCATTTTACCATCTTTTTCAATGCATACAAATCATTCTTAGTGTATAGTTCTTTCTCCCATCAAGGATTCGCTGCATTTACACACCACCGAGGTAGGTGTTTCCATTTTTTCCATTTATAATGCATTCAATTTGATGGTTTATGTCATTACTAAATTTATAAACATTCTACTCACCTCTATGATACCTCTATTTATCATTTTATGGTGTTTTTAGGTTTCTAGTTTTTTCTAAAAATAGTATTTTACATAAATCTAGGTTTATGCTAATGTTTATTTGTTCCAAACGAGATAGAAAAAATGAAAATTTAATATTTAGGGAGAAATTTGATTGTTGAGTGAGGTTTTCCCATTATAAATGTTTCTATATAATGATTTTGGTCAAATCTAATATTTTATATGTCGTACATGGTAATTTCATTTAGTGTGGTTTAAATCATGCTTTGAAAAGGATCACTTTGTTTTCGAACTTGTGTTTCGTTTTATGTTTGAGTGTAGTAGGTGGGTTTGTGTTGAAATCAAATTTTGGTTTTATTAATATAGTTTTTGGTTGTTTTCATTGAAATTAGATTGTTCCATTGGATTTTGTCACATCCATCAGTGCATTAGGTGCACACATTGATGTGAAATCAAATGAATAGGAAACACTATAGATGGTCTACATAAAAAGCACCTCATCCCCATTATCTTATTTCTATTAAAATGGTCCTATTTTTTCTAAAAAGGGGGAAGTGGTGTTTCTTGTGGTTTAGAAATGGTCTAAAATGTGTTCCTTATGGTTAGTTCGGATTTTCCAGGAAACATACTTAGGTTAGTGGTTGGTAAATGTAAGGCTTGTTTGGAATTTGAGATGTGTGTGGTTGAAGGTTGGTTTAAAGGCCCATTTTAAAATTTCAATATAAAAGTGATGTTTGAACATGATTTTGAAATTTTATTTTGAATTGATTTTGGAAAATGGTTTTGGTATGTGTAATTCATAACGGCCAATATGGCATTGATTATTTAAAATAGATGTTTTGGGTTAGATTTGAGAAAGAATATGGTTTTAAAAATGTGTGTTCCTAATTGGTAACTCTGCATATTTTATAAAATGGTATTGATATTGATATGATATGGTTGCATCGTTTTCACTATAAATGAGTTATGTACATATGTATATGCATATAGTTGGTACCCATATCCAGGCTTTCCCTTTTGTGTGGTATATTATACGCGATGTTCATGTTTGGGTTAGGCAAGTGAGGTGGCACCACATAAGGTGACCTACGTGTGCGTGCACCTCCCACATACACAATTTACGTTTACAATGCATTCAATGGCATCATTTAAGGGATCAATTGATAGATTTTGACAACCCCGATTAGGCTGGTTGGTACCCCCTAGATCACTAAACCTTTACAATATTAGGAATCACCTAAAAATTCATGTTTAACCACTGAATTCTACCTATGGCCATCAAAATATCTCCAAGGATTCGTACACTACTAACCACACAAACATTGTTATTATATGAATGCACTGACATGATTTAAAGATCACAAGTTTCACAAGAATTTAAGTGAACACAACCATTTCCCATTATAAATTTTTAAGTTGTTCTTTCTATAAGGAATTATCCATTTACTAGAACTCACATGATTACCCCAACCTTTGGAGTGTCCTAGTCATGAAGAAATCAGCCAACCAACTGCTCATAAGCATGATTGATCCGATTGACCTTAAATAAATGTGTGATACTTACCCGATTAAGTCTCACAAACATCAATTCAAATTTCATGAAAACCAAAACCAAACAGCTAAGTGTATTAAAACACTCGATTATATGAATATTCTTCTAAGCATTGGGTCAAATTTTTTAATTTATTAGTCATGTCACTCTACTCATGATATAACCTGAGACCATACCGAAAATCACAAGGATTAAATATTCCAATAAACACAACCAATTAATTAAAACAATTTACACATGACCATTAATATATACATGAATCCATACTTCCTCAAGCTTCAATAGAATGATGTCACATCATGAATACTATCAATATTAATTCCACCCCATGCATTAAATTAATAGATGGTCATCATATAGATTTAATCTGAGGTCTTACTTTTTTATACATCCCTTATCATGTTTAACAACAACCACTTTCCTCCATCACTAAATAAGTGGAAAAGGTCAAGTAACTTATGAATCAGCCATTCATGCTCGAGGCATGTCCATATAGATTAAATAAGGAATTAATAAATTTTTTTGCCTGTAAAAAGGGACATGATATCATGAAAAAACATCCAAGAAAGTGTGTCATTTAAAGATAACATTACCACTAGGGATAATGACACTTGAATTAAACCAAACATAAAGAGGAACACAACACTAGTAAGTCTTCAAAATTATTGGGGAGATACCTACCATAGGATATCCTCATATGAAAGAGAAAATGTTGATCCTAGCATTAGGTCATGCAGAATAAAATTCACAAGGCTCTATAACCAATAATATAATCTATTTATAAAATAAAATGTATTAAAGAAAACCATTTCATTTATGTTCAAATGAAAATTAAAGGAGAATCATAAGATATCCTTATAATATGGTCTATAAAATGGGAAAGACCAAGGGTTACATTCTAAATCCATTACATAGATTCACATTAAATAATTAAAAACTTAAAAGATATAATTCAAAACATCACGCACTAATTATAAAAAAATAACATGGTAAAACACAAGAAAAAACATGAATGTTTCATAACACATCCTTGTAAAACAGTTATCATTTGTTAAAATTTGGTCTTTATTATGTAATTTTTCACTTAAATTCATTTTAATAGATAATTTGACCTATGTGGGTCCTTCTAAGAAAACATATTTTCATTAGAATGTATCCAAATATTTATCCTCTATTTATTGTGATTACAAACACCCGTAATGAGTCATCTCATAAAAGACATGTCCCAATTGACCGACTTGGGTAGATTTGAAAATTTTATAAGGTAACCAATTTTCTTTAGGATAAATACAAACATCATTCACATTTATCTTAATTTCAAAAAAAAAGTTATATACAATAGTCGGAATATATGGGTTTTCATTACCTAATATATAAAGCACTCACACAATTTATAAAATGATGTATATCACCAATTAAAAAAACTAATCTACTTTAGCATTAGAATATTAAAAACCATATAAAATGGTTTGAATGAATGGGTTACATTTTCTGATTTATAAGGAAACTGAACATTGTGTAATTCAAAACTTCCTATTGTTTATTCACAACCTATATATATCCATCCCACGCAACCAATTAAAAATTTAAAATGAAACAAGCATGTCATCATAAAAAATAAACACAAAGAAACATTCTATAAAAATAAATGAGGAGAAAATTAAAAATAAAGTCTATCTCTTAATCACAAGAATGGTATATCACAAAAGGAACAAAATAAAAACATCAGGAATCCTATATAAGAAACTACACGATATGGAATATTCATGGAATGTGAATTATCATTGTTTATAATATGATTAATGTAATTATTCATCCATATTGTACAAGTAAAATTGTTAAATTCCATAAATTCCAAAAATAAATAAATCAATAAGGAGCAGAAAGTACACCATTCACTCTCAGTGAAATGCTATCAACAATAACAGTGATTATTGTGGAAAACTATTCCCAACCCCACCCACTTTTTCAGTTCCCTATAGGTGGGGTGATCAGTCCTGGACATGGATTTTTACCAAGCACCAATGCATTCCTAGTGTCATGTGTAACATATCTAAATAGTATGAAAAATGAAATTAAATCTATTATACCAATATGTAATGTCTTATTTGGGATCACCACAAAGACGGTGGTCAGACCCATGGTTTATATGGCATCAAAAGCTCCTCTTAGTATGCTAGAGGAAACTTACTAGTAGTGAGGGTCTATTGATAGTTTGATGGGGTGACTATAACCTTGTGATTATAGATTCATAGTGTTATAATATTATTAAAACAATATATATTTACTAGATATGTAATAATGAAGAAATAACAACAATGGGTTGTTATGATAATATATGAATAAAAATGGACAATGCCAATTTACAGTAATGAATGTAAAATAGATGATGATACAAGTACAAGAAATATTAATTTCAATAAAAAATACTATGTAATAAAAGATAAATTCCCAATGACTAGATTCAAAATCCATGGATTCTTTAACTCAGTCATGTGCACGAAACTGCTAGGTACAATCTAAACAGAACAAGTAATCATCTACGGTCCTAAAAATATATGTTCTACATGGGTATGCCAATGAAATGGTGGGCCAAGGTTTGTGTGAAATAATAATCAATGTTAGTCATCACCCAGAGTTTCTATCCTATACCATTCCATGGTGTGATGTAATTCAGTGAGTATGTATAAGAAGGAAAATATACAAATAATACTGAATAAACAAACAATAATCTGGTGAGTTTACTAAGGGAAACCATGCAGCTATATCTTCTTCAGTGCCCTCCCAGGTATTTATTTTTATAGTTATATCCTCTTATATTCTATTTGATCAACAAAATTGAGGTAATATTCTCTTGTCGAGGATAAATTAATCAAAAATACTATAAACATGTGGATTTTTCCCTTAGTATGTCCAAAATCTCACCATATGGATTAACATGAATTGTTCCCTCAGTTGTAATGTGACTGTGCATATAGGCATCATGAATCTGATATAATCATATATTATACCCTCAGTAAAATCCTTACTAATTAACTTAGCCTTTAGGAGGTACATAATAATACCCCAATCTCTCATGCATCGTGTGATTGTGCATATAAACCTCAAACATCCAACAAAATCATATACGCTGCCCCTCAAGGATTCATCACCGGTGCACCTATCCCTCAGGAGGAACCCAAACATGAACCAATCTCTTAGGAATAAACACTAATCATTAGTCATATCCACACAAACATAACATTACATCAGTATTAAACCATCAAGTACTAATCACATAAACATCACATAATCACAAAATATAAGCATGATAAATGACATGTCTAGTATCAAACATGCCATATTTATCATCATATGACATAATGGTCAATTTATAAAAAAAATCATCTGAAAGAAGAACCCATTTCATAAATATAAGTTCATAATTAATAAAAAATTATATTAGACCGGTTTAATTATTCCTTTGAACCTTTAGTCATTAATATATCTGTTTAAAAATTATCCATTGTGATTCTTTCACAAGAACTCAAAAAATTTTTCTAAAAAAATTCAAATTTATAAAACAAAATTAAATCAAATTATACAATTAATTATAGTTCTCAGTTCCCAAATAAAAAATAGACAAGCTTGAAATTAAATACAAAGTTACCACACCTTTTGGGTTTCTATAGGACTCAATCTCTTTGACTGTGGAAATAAAGGGACTCAATGGCTGTTTAAAAAAATATTACAGATTTAAACGATGATCTAATTTATCTGGTCATCCTAAGGGAATTTCAGAGCAATCAAACATATAAAATTCACTATAAATAAAAATTTTGGATAAAAATAGATTTATTTTAGACCACTCAAATAACTTTTTTTATTGAATGATACCACTATAAAACAAGTAGGTGAATATATTCATGTCATATAATTAAAACAATTTATATAAATTGTGATTATTTAATTATATTAAGAGTTTTGGTCATACCATCCTAATAAGTACAACATAAATGAATTCATTTAAAATAACAAGGAAAATATGAATTCTTGAACTTGATAATCAAGTCTATGAATAACCTTTAAACACTTAAGAATGAAGTCCCTCATGTCAAGCCATTCTATTCAATTCCTTATATTTAAGTAAACATGTCAAGGAAAATAATTTATCATGGTTTAAGTGGTACATAGAAGGTACGATGAGAAAATAGGGAAAATACCTATAAGGGAATTACCTTTCTAACAAGTATTCCATGTGATTAAATTTATATGATGGTCCAAGTACAAAGAGGGTTCCTTTTTAGTTAAATATTTTAAATGGGGAACACAATTTTCTATTGACTGTAGATTTCATACACTAAAGATGAAATATATCAATCAAAATCACAATAAATAGATAATCACAAATGGAATACTTCGAGGAAGAAGAAATTTCAAACCACTAGTTTTTAGTTCATATGGAAGCACACCTCCAATTGAGGGGTTTTATTCTAAAAACATGAATTTTTTATCATACAAATAATTTATCATTACTATGAATTTTATTAAAGATACATAGTTCAAATTTTAAAAGGAAAACTTATGTAGACTTATTTATAAATAAACTTAATGAATTATTAAATTTAATGGGTTGTGCATAGGGATCATACTCCAAAAGTTGACAAGTCAAACTAATTTGGACTTCTATACCTTTGAGAGATATCATTACCAATTTCATATACACAACATTCTATATATACCCCTAAATGGAATGTAAAAATTCCCCTATCTATGAAGGATTATGTACATGAATGATATATATATCCATATATTCTAATGTTTGTCTGGTCAAGAGTTCAAGAAGACTTAAAATGATCTTACAGACATATAAGAAACAAAAAAACACCAATGAAAACAAATATTAGTCATATAGACAAGTTAGTGGAAAATTATACTCACATTAAATGGTAGAGTCAAACCCAAAAGAATCAATCGGATTCCCCTTTATCAAAGGATGCCAGAACATTCACAATGGTGTCCTGGGAGAAAAAATAAATTTCATAACAATGGATGCAATTACAAATTAGGTTTAGCTGCAAACCCCAGGGTTAGGTAGCACATCACCAGGGGATGGAGAGTGAGAAAACTAACAATAAAAGTGTAGAAGAGGGATCCATCAGTCTATACTTAAAGATTTGATGAGAAATAGTGGTGTAAATCAGAATATTAATAGAAAAAAATCCATGGAGTGGGGGTCACACTTTCCAAGGGGTTGATGGAGGGGGGTGTGCGATGCAGGGATGAAGGTAAACCACTTATGGATATCATAAAACATCAGTAATATTAATAAAAACAAAAACATAAATAATAAAA
Source organism: Viscum album (assembly GCA_963277665.1). Classification (NCBI taxonomy): domain Eukaryota; kingdom Viridiplantae; phylum Streptophyta; class Magnoliopsida; order Santalales; family Viscaceae; genus Viscum; species Viscum album. The sequence goes on along the minus strand of OY728119.1, from coordinate 1,344,300,843 downwards.
AATTTGTTAAATAATATTTTTTATTTGATTAAATTTTAATTATAATAATTAATTTCCTAAATAAATCAAACAACAATGTTTGATGTTGAGGGATGCATGGATAACGAATAACTTTTCTACCACACCAGCACCTCTTTAATTGATAATTTGGTGCCCAAAGAACATGAAACATGAGGTATAACTCATGGATCTCCCATGACCATTAACTGCATCCAAAAAAACACATTGAGGTGCTGAAACTCTGGAAATTTCACTTCGATGCATTGTTTTTACAATGTCCCATCCAGTAAATAAAAAATTTAAAATCCCTTGTAATTTTTTTCTACTTAACAAAAATGGGAAATTACAATCCATATTTCTGATATAAGAAATATAATTTACTCAATAAACCCTTTAATAAATGTAAGGTGTTACGGAAAATGTCTACATATTGTCTTATGTGTACAAAAATATGATTATAGTGTTATCAATGATGGTAAATATGGCTTTATAAAATACCATGAGGATTGGGAATATGGTTATACATAGAAGGAAAAAAGTATACCCTTAATATGTTTTATAGGTACCAATTCATGTTTTGAGGGTTTTGTTGTTCTATAGTACACCTATAACTTCAATGAAGAACTGGGTAATGGTCTATCAACAACTTATTTCCCCTTCGAATGTTTACTAGGAAAATGGTAGGGGATAAATCTTTATTCCTATCATCTCCTAACATTTATTGTCTTTTTTAAACAAGGATTTAGTAATATATTTCATTCCCAATCGAGATATGATCCCACACATTTATCATTATCATTATGTCCTTATTCTCTAATATTTGAGGGTCCCGCGAAGGGATATGACATTGAGATTCAATATAGTACTGTGAATTGTATCCATTATCAATTTTATTTTTATATGGGTACTAGGGAATGATAAAAATGTATGAATATATATAATAACTCAATATTTTCATAAATGTTGTATCTCTTAGTGAGTTAATCTGGATTCTCATGAATTTTATTTTAAATTTATGATTTACTAGGCATCGAATAATTTGGTTTTTTCTCATAGACATATTAAGGTAATATATTATACCATTTTCATATATTTGGTTGTATTTTTTGGTTGTATGGGTCTTATGGTATTTTCTACATGTTATTCAAACCTAAAAAGTTAGGTTAAAATATAGATAATTGTATTATATTAATTGTATATAGTTTTCATTCAGGATATTTTTTTATATACATTTTAAAAATTATTGTTCTTCTATATGTGTATGTATGAAAAAATAATGATGAATAACAATATATAAATACATGTTGTCACAAAATTGATAAAACATATAGATTTTTTAGGAAATAAATTATAGGTGTGTGTGGGTACTCATGTGAAGTTAAATTGATTGATAAATTAGGCGTATCAAACATTTATAATGAATTTGTATTTTTTTTTAAATTGATCATTTTAGTGACATCCTAATGGAATTGTAAAAACATCATTTGATTGTAGAATGAGATTCATTGGTTTGTTATTGGAAGGAAACTAATGGGATATATAGTAATAAATTGAGTTAAAGGGGGCTAAGATAGCACCATAAAGTTATACATGTAGATTAAATGGGAGTGCATCATATAATCGATGTCACGATGATGCGATATTTGTATTAGTACTCTTTTTTTAACTTTTATTTAATGTTATTATGTTATAACAAATTACAACCTGTGTAATATGTTATATTTAAAAAGAATCGATATTTAGAATACATTATTCATATTTGTGATTCAAGATGACTACCAAAGATTTGTAATATTGTTCAATAAATTATAATATATTATCCCACTCTCATTACAAAATTATATTGGAATTTATTATTAGATCCTTTATATGATTATGATATCATCTATGTATAGGGGAGGTCATTTTGATAATATTCATCTTATCATTGATATAGGGAATTCAATATGATAGATTCCATCATAATTGATTGGGGTGGTTTATTGTTACTGAGATAGGATTGGTTTCTATTAAAATTAGCTTACAATAGTGGATTATTTCACAGAATTATAATCCATAACCTATGGGTTGGGATATTTTTTTGAAATGATATTTATAATGGATGAGTTGTTACATAAATTTTTGGGTTCATGCATTTACTATTTCTAAGATTTGAATCATTATCGATATTTTTAATCCACATAGTTATTGTGATATATAGGATGTGATGGTGTATAATTTGTTTATGTATTTATCTAAATAATGATTATGTTATTTTAAAAATTCTACAAAATGCATACTTTTAGATAAAATCAAGATTGGTTCATCAGATATTTATGATTCTCTAGGGGATGGATAAAATTTGTGTCTTATAATTTTTATATTATTTCTCAAACAATATTGGGATAGATACATTGTAAATTTTTTGTTCCTTAAGGTAACACAATGTGTTAGGTACTCCTTCATGAGACAAAATTACATAAGGTATAGAAATGAGTTAGTTCATTCTTATTAGGGAACTACTTATTATAGGAAAAAATGAGGGATGTCCTTCTATTTTGGATTGATTCCATATGTGATTGTAATATGATTGGAACATTGAATTATTGAACACCTAGTTTGTATTCCCTTTAATAGAATCTTATAACTCCCACAAATAACAAAGAAAAGCCACTAGCATTAACTAATGTAGGTGGGTAATGTATAATTGTATCCAAATTTTCATATGTACCTTAGTGTATGTTCAACCATTATTTATACATGTTTTATTATGGCATATGTCAAAAAAAGAGGAAACTGTTTATACTATTAAAGAATGTGTCAGCGTCTGATGAGGAAAGAATGATGATCAAGATAATCATTTTTTAGGGTTTTATTTATTATCATTTTTTATCTTTATGTATATATGATTTAATCACATTGATAAATCTTATATCATATATCATGTATTTGATTATCATGGGTTTTAATAGACATTAAATGTTTAATTTATTTTTTTGTCATTTTTTTGGAAATAAAATATTTTTAATTTATAAAATATTATTATTTTCAATTCATTATAGTTATACTAATTTTTTATATGGATGGTATAATTCTCACATTTCATGTATTATTCTATCACTACTAGATTTCCCTCGATGTAATACATGGGGAAAATAAATATTATTGTGATCCTTTATTGAATATTTTTCAGGTAAATGGGTATGATAATTTACTAATGATATTATATCCTTATATTTCATTTATATTTTGATTTTGGAAATGGTAGAATATTGTTGGACTAGTCAGATCATAGAACCAACACTGACCTTTTCTGTCACAATACATATTTGCTAGAATATTGTGTTTTATATTTATTATATAGTGTTTTTTATTTATAATATTATAGATTATATATTCATTTAAATTATTTTATTATGA